>CM060846.1:377428011-378628011 GCA_030762175.1 Metallyticus violacea
CAATAATGACTGTAGGCTACAGAATAATGTGCATCAAGTTTGCGAGCGTGTACTGCCAAGGCCCCAAGTAGGCAAACTATATCCCCTAAATGGTCAAAGTTCTAAAATGCATATAACATTAGAAAGCATGGTCTGAAAACACACATTTTCTTTTACTTAGTCCTCCGTTGGGCGCCATGTATCCGAGAGATACTTTTCCTGCATTTTAGCACATTGGCGTACCGGTTATTGCGAACTGGCTCAACCCTATAGGTAGCACTTAAAATACATTGTAGCATTTCCTTGCTATCAGCTTCTGTTAACGAAGACCGCCTCCTTGGTCTAGTGTTTAGCGTTGCTGAGTGCTGGAAGGGAAGTCTAAAGTTTAATCCCCGGTACCTGCTTAGAAATGTTCTAAGTTAGAGATCTGGAAAGAAGTTCATCCAGCCTCGTGAGGAATTACAAAGTTGTCTGACAGAGAGATAACGACCTTGGAACAAACTGCCGCGTGATGGCGACCGATGGGATGCGGTTTGCACTCTACCAGTGATGTCGCAAGATGGAGGTAGGCCAAAAGCCCGTAGTCACTAAAAAGGACGTGGAGGAAAAAAAATGTTCAAGAAGAAAATATCTTAAATACATTGACCCAATCATGTATCCTTCATTGCTGTCAGTCATGCTTTCGTTACAAAAACGAGAAGTATCCAATCCAAATGATCCAAACGACTTTAAAAAGTTCTGGAAACATAATTACAGTTAGCTACAAATTTCCGTAATGAAACAGCTTTTAATCTACATCACTGAAGAGATTCACTGCAGATTCTCGACACATTTTTTACAAATCTGTGTTGAGTGCGCTAACAGCAGTAAACTTCATATTTCTTGTAGAAAGATATTAAATATTTCTATTTCTTAGATTTCAAGGAACAACTTTTCCAAAATTTGTGTTAATTTTTATATGGAAGAACTAGGAGAAAATCGCTGATTTCATGAAAACGTTAAAATACCTGATGACGTTTATTGTTTATCCATATAATGTGCAAATTAATGTTATTTTTATTTCCTTGTTGTAGTATGACTAACAATAATTTATTTTCTATAATCTAAGCATTTATTTCCACAATAAATATACTGAATTATATTTCTTTTTAGAAATAAACTAAGGAAACTGAAATAAAAGTAAAACACAACAACAACAACAACAACAACAACAATAATAGTAAATATTATACGTAAAAGGATTTTCAGGCAACACAGTGCTATAAATGTAACCGGTATAAATATATTAGATACATTCCTCCCCACTGAGACTTCATAAATTAGGTTACCACTAAAAAAAATCGGTATGTGTATTTTATGCAAAATTATATTCTAAGATATCTTACAAGATATTTATTTAATAATTACTTTTCGTATTTTTGTACAAAAAACTATACATAATAATAATAATAATAATAATAATAATAATAATAATAATAATAATAATAATATTAATAATAATAATAATAATAATAATAATAATAATAATAATAATAATAATAATAATAATAATAATAATAAGCCGTTTAAAATTTTCGGAAATTATTCAACCAAATGACATGAGCATTTTTGTGAATTGTTTCTAAGTGAGTTACAATAATCCTGAACCATTAAATATTTAATAATGGTCACAAACTCTTTGAAAACATAATTATAATAAAACTAGTAAAACTACTTTTATTGTAATGTTTATATAATTTTAACATCAGGCATAATGAAATATCTGATAGATTAAATTTTTGTAATACTCTTCTTAACGGAAATGAAATATTCTGACGAACATTTGTTGTTGATTTGGTTTATTTACGGACGCTCTTTAATCTCTCAGGTCAACATCGTCCCATTCAATTCGGAGGGTAAAAGGGTAGATAAATTTTGCTCAGAACTCTTCTTTCATGCTTGAGGTTATTTCACGTGCCGTAAATCTACTACACTGGATCCACCACTTTACTTCCTTTCCGATAGAAGCCATAATTAGGATTTTACGCCCGAAAATGTCCATTGACGCTGGCGGGGATCTTGGGCCTACGAGGCAAGTATGGTTACCACTAAACCATCTGGAACGACACAGACGAATATACTTGTCGGTTTTTGAGAATGGTACATTGTTTATAGTAATTGCTAAATTATTTATAATAATTTGTGAATAATTGCAAAAAATAATTCAAATACAGTGCGTATTATGAGATATACTGTTAAAGGCAAACTGCATTAGAGTAAATCGGGAGAGTTGGTATGGAGACAGGCAAAATCTGCGACAGACTCCACATAAGCCATCACAGTTCACATATCACTAATATTGATTATAAAATACACAGTAATTAATACATCTAAAACTAAAAGAAATAATTTAATGAAGCGTGTAGTAATAACTAACTAACCCCGAACCAAAGAGCCCAGGAGGCGTCTAAGCAATCTGAACACTCTGACGAATCTGACCCCACTGACTGACCACGAACTCGCGGCGTTCCGATAATTTTATTCCAGTTTAGTCGGTCGGTCTTCCGACGCCTTTAGTATTTAAAATTCGCTGAAATTCAAACATTTTGATTACTGTTCTTTCCTTCTCATTGGCGACTAAAATTTCTCGTCTTCTCGGCCTTTGTCACTTGTTGCATCGATTCTCTGACCTAACTACGCAACGGATGCCATAGGGGCTGTTGACATGTCCTTGAGGAGGAAACAAACCTAACGGTTCTGAAAAGAATTCTGTTTTTCTCCACTTGCGTACCCTTATGAAATTCTCCAAGGTTTTATGGTCTTGGGCCAAAGCAAGCCATAAACCATCACAGTTTTTCACCCTCCTTGACAATTTCGTGCAACCCAACTTTCTCTGTAATATCCAGGAAACTGTAAATGCTACGCTCCTGTTAGAATTATTTTTGATGCCTATATGAATTTTTATGCTATCATTTCTGATTAATTTAATTTTTGGGGTAGGGGAACCCCCTGTTTCAAAATGAATACACATGAAGTTAGTTAAAAACACAATTATTGAAAACAATGTTAACAAATTTGAATAAAGAGGTTGCGATTTCTTCGGATATAAAGGACATTTGGAAATTAGTAGATGAAAATATCGAAGCAGAATTCCGCAGTTTTTAGTATTGCCGAATTATGTTCTTGATTAATCTGTATGATGCTCAAAAATTATAATGGGGGGGGGAGTTATAGAGTTGGCTACACTGATAAGAAGACAAATGTACTTAGCGCGTAAAGAGATTTTAAAACACTACGATATAGGCTGTGAACGGTCAAAATTACAAATGTTGTTTCATTTCATTGGTCCATTTTATGATAACGTCAATTAAGTGAAATAGTCATTAATAAAACGTTGTCACTGTTTGCGCCTGTGGATAATGCCGACGGAAAGTCATTTGAAGAAATATTTTTAGGAGATAGAAATGAGAAAAACCGTTGCCCTATCTTTGGATGATCCTGTTATAAAGAAAATATTTAGTATCGTTATAACGTTGAATGGTATCATGCTCATATTATAACATTTTCAGATATTGAAGACATATAAATAGGGCATAATGAACTTTGTCTCAAACTGACAGAAATCTGCTATATTTCGCCTTTGTCTAATTGCTGATTAATACAACAAAGTGAAACAAGCCTGTAGTGACAACATTTGAAAGCGTATTCTAGTTTGTAAACAAAACTGTTTAATATATTTGCTGATTGAATTTGATGAGGAAAAGGAAAATATTTATTTTTACGTTCAAAGAGAGAGAGAGAGAGAGAGAGAGAGAGTTTGTCCCCACAGTGTCTAATGTTATGACAATGGCAGTACAAGTTTGAGATCAATCTTACTTGAAACAGTTCGACACGACCACTGATTACGCCTGTCCCCATATGAGGGGAAGAGCATGCAGCTGGTGGCCACGTGATTATCGTTTCAATTCCTTCGCATAATGAAATAAATTCTATTTGCATATATTACGAATAAATTATATTAATTGATGTTACTTTTAGCTTCAAAAATGTTAGGCACGTACAAATAAGAATATACTTGTTTGAAAATAAACATTCATTCCTCTTAGGACAATACATATATTATACTTTTACTCACACTAAAGACGAGACTAAAGTATTGGGTTACCCAATTATCTGATGATGACGCAGCGGCAGAGACTGCATTGGTCAGTAAACCATTGCTCATAGCCAAGCGAACAACATTAAGTCTGGCAGGTGGAACAATACAAGGGTGACAGTCTAAAGCACTTAAAAAGTATGTAGTCACACATGGTAGGCAAAGAGATACTGGAGCTGCCTGCTTTCACTTTCCATTTATTTCTTGTATCTACTAAAAAATTATACGTTAGGTACCCTTCATAATTATTATCTTTGAGAATGAAATGGATGTCTTGATCACCTTATTATTTCTCTTCAAAGAATCTCCTGTTAGCACTACCGAACTCTGTACTCACATACAAATTATAAATAAACACTCAATGTGGAATAGAATAATTATGTTTCGTATTTGCCATTTAATTTAGGAGACTTACACTAGGATTTTACTGTTCAAACGACACTGACTGGGTACACTCAAGACCAATGTAGTAGTTCCATAAAACCCTCTTGCCTCGACTCGTGTTGTCGGGCTGACCTAGAGTGATGGCTTATCTGGAGATGCCACCGCATCGGTCATCAGCTAATTGAATGATCCGATATTTTCTGATGAATAACTCTTTAGGAAAATGAAAATGTTAAATACTTTTTTTCCCCTGATTTGAAGGGACAGTAAAATTGGCGCTAACAGTGGGATTAAAGGAAGTAC
Organism: Metallyticus violacea; assembly: GCA_030762175.1. NCBI lineage: Eukaryota > Metazoa > Arthropoda > Insecta > Mantodea > Metallyticidae > Metallyticus > Metallyticus violacea. The sequence continues at coordinate 377,432,813 of CM060846.1, forward strand.
TCTGTGCTATTGTGAAAGAAACATTAAAATTACATATGTAAAAATTATTTGGCATAAGCAAAAAAAAAAAAAGAAAAGAAAAGAAAAGAAAAAGAAAAAAAGAAAAAGAAAAGAAAAAAGAAAATGAAAATGAAAAGAAAGAAAATCAAAACAATACGTTTGTCTTTAAGACAAAATCAGTATTTCGCTTGTTCTGTCGTATTTCCTTTTTAATGCGTTTCTAATCCAGTTTCTTCGTCTTCTCAACGAACTGTATACTTAGGCAGAATGGTATTCTGTGTTGTGTTTCTTCGACTCATTCCAAACACTCTCCACTTTCTGTTCTATTTCTTCGTTTCATTCCGAAAATTCTCACCTGGTCTTGAATCTGGATCCGGAAGCTTGAGCCTGGATTCACAGGAAAACGCTGCCGCTAACCTTCAAATGTGAATGATGCGCTAGATCGCAGCGTCTGCTTGTCAACTGGTAGGTCCGGTCGGGACATATTGCTTTCGACAGTTTTTCCTTAACGTGAATAAGTAACATCTACATGCTATCTCCGGACTTATTAGCTTTATCATTTCATCCAGTCGATATCGTCTCCAAAATCCTTAGCGGTTTACTGGGCGTTAAACGGTTACAAAAAATGAGAATGGCACAAAACTTCCATAGTAGCCCCGCTTCAGGTAGAATAAATAGCAGAACACAATGTAAAAAATGCAATCTTAGATTCAATAGGAGCTCCTAATGGGCGTTATAAACATAAAATGTAAAAGGCGTAAAGCATAGATCTCTCAACAGGTCATACGTAATAAAGTAAACGCCACATTTTGGCTTCCTAGGATTGCAATGACCTAAAAAGTTATATAGAAAAATTCTGCACAAGTTATTCTTGAGATATTAGCCAGCATAAGAAAAAAACACCCACACACATATATGTATATATAACAAATTAACAGTAATTATAATAGTACAAAAGGATAAAACACTAAGAAAAAGTCACACTTAAGATCTTTTTCTTACTGCTTTTTCTTATTGTTTTATCCTTTTGTACTATTATAATTACTGTTCATTTGTTACATTGTTAATAGTGTTACTTTATTTTTCTTATATATATAAGAAAAATTTTATATATATTTATAAAATTATAATCTACGGAATGTTTTAAAAATCAAATTTAAAAAAACATTTTATGGATAACATTGCCGTTAATTATTGGTTAAACAACAGCGTTGAAGTTCCTGCATTCATGAGTTGCATATGCAATCTTCCCATTATAAATAAACCGTCACGTCTGATGTGCTGATGGAAAGCAGAGTAGGTCGTGATCATCGCGTGTCTGGAGAGTAAAGGCCCATTCGTTCAATTGCCTCCTCTATCAGGCAAAGGTCGATCGTTGGCGTATATCCGCTTTGACGTAGGGTTGATGTGTCGACCTGTCAGCAGCTTGTTCCCCTCTTTACTGTTCCGTAATCGGCAAATGTTCGATGACGGTTTTCTGTTATCCTCCAAAAGCAAACATGGGTTAACTTTAGGCATCAGATTCATTTGTCGTTGTTAATCAACTGCACTTGTCCCTGGTATTGCAGGTGAGAAGTTAAGAGTTCATATTAATTTAAAAATAATTGTAAAGTTATCAACCAAATTGTTTACGAGTTTAAGAAATAACTATATTTAAAAGTAAATTGAACAGAATGTTGTCTATACCATATTATGGCAGGAGAGATTCCGCTGGCAAACTCAGGGGTATTTACTGACAACGGCACCGTAAATGTCAGACGACGCGGTAACAAAACGGCCCAATGATGTGGTCTCCGATAATTCCACACCATATGTTGACCTCCAGTGACCTTGCGACTCAATCGGTCGGGTCCAGTGAGAACATTCATCGAATCAGTAATACATGTGTTTGGAGAAAAGATTCGCATAGGATGCAGGCTGGGTTCCTCTCGATGCAGTAGCCAAATTTTCGTTGAAACCTCCCTATGGAGTACCTGCATGAACATCTTGGCCGTTCTCTTTAAGGACGGCGATACCCAAGTCTGTAACGACGGCTCTTATCTGATAGTCGCTCAATAAATGGCCTCTCCTGGTCGTTCCCGTTGACGTCATCATACACTCCCGGTCATCTCTAACCTGAGGACTAAGCTTCGTAATACTTGAGTGCTGGGTGGATGATGATCTGAAAACCGTACCCCGTTTGGTACATTTTGGTGCATATGGTATTCTGATGGATTCCTTATTTCCTGTCACATATTTTGGAGAATAACCTAGCATCTAATTTGAAGATTAAAGGTACTAAAGAAAATCCGGAGATGGCTTCCGTGCTGGGAGTGAAATACGTGTGTACAAATCCATCACTGTACCTATGAACTGCCTGGAGAACTCTTGTCTATTTGAAGTGACTATTTCGTCATTTAAACACGTCGTATGCATCTATTTCACCCCCTGTGTATCTATATATTTCATGCAGCAAGAGTTATTTGCACCATAAATGCCTCTTTATCATTGTATCTGATTTCTAAAATAAAATGTCCCAAAATAGAGAATTTCAATGACGACTAAGTCCTTCGTCCACCAGTTGTGCGTGATGCGTTGGCTTAGAACACACATCCAGAACAGGAAAATAAAAAAATTAAACACCACATCTTAAGACGTTTATGGCATGAACGAGAGTTTTAAGGAAACTTATAAAACTTAAAGAATAATTTAAAAACTACTAAAACCTTGTGAAAGCAATTCATAAACATATTTTAAAATATGACTGTTCAATGAAAGGTAATGCCTCGATAATAATTAGAGCGAAAATTTTGAATTAATTAATAGTAGGATGTGTGCTTCAACTGACTGCATAATCAGCTGGTAATTTAATACACTTATACCGACGAAGAACAAGCTTCAGGAAAGCAACCAGTTCCTAAGAGTCAACCTAACTTTTTCAGTGAATGCATAACGATGCCCATCAAGCTTTAGGAAAGAGCTAATCCGAGCTGAATGTCTGCTGTGATGGCACTTAGCATTTATCTTTTCTGCTTCATATCCGCCTTATTAAAGTTAGTATCGTCAAAATGTAACGACACTTGAATTGAGTGTTTGTTCCATGTTGCAAAACATGATCAGTCTAGCTAAAGCCTGTAGTTATGTCTTTGTGTCGATATTCCGTAGATTGATGTTTCGTCTCTGACTCATATGGTGTAAAGTGTGAGACAAATCCCATCCCGCCGAGTTGCGAGTGTATATTGATATTGTTTTCGTCGAAATAGTAATACACTGCCATTCTCCAGCACTGTTTCTTTCATATATCGTAGATTGAGCAGAAACTTTGAATTTTTTCCGCTTTTCATATTATTTGGAATATCTGAGTGTACCTTAATTAATAAATAAATAACAAAAGAATAAATAATTTGCTATCACTTTCACATCCGATCTCTGTTTGCACTAAGCATGTACTGGAAGAAATTGCAAAGGCACGACATCGTTGTTTTCATGAGCGAATTCTTATACCTCACATGTATCATATTAACTTAGCATTGACAAGCACTGCATAACTGTAATCTCAATTCCAGCAAAAATAAAAAGACCTCGAAAGCTTGTGTTGTATTTTATGTTTCATCTCCTATCATAATGTTGTAAAGAAAAGCTTCACCCGTGAGTGGTTCACGATACTCTTGATCGTTTACTACAGGTTGAAAGAAAGAAAGTTAGACTATTTTTAGAGAAAAAAATGTTGTCATATGATAAAAGTACACAACGAAGAAACTGTTATGGACATTTCTTCCTGCATACCTTGAAAGAGATTTGAGCTCTATGTTGGGTTCGGAAACAGATAACTGTTGACTCAGCTTTTGAAAACTTAAGAGAATATACCGTATGTAATGGCTATCCGTTTTCTTTTTAAGCACATAATCTATTTCTATGATAAATATTTCATATTTTTTTCACTTCAAATCGGAATAAAAATTCGCTAAAAGGTTCTCTATTATTAAATTTGGAGACAATTAACAACATTTGTCGTGCAGAAAACTGCTGACACCGAATTTGCTTCTGTGTTCGTTTTAAGAAATGAATTATATCAGCCACTCAAACTTTCGTGAATTGCCTGCTAGGAAACATTGACTGTTTGTATTATGGCATTTCTTCTGGAGAGTAACAAAACTGCGCGCTCTTTTAGTTCATTTGCAAAAAAAGGGTGTAAAATTATTTGCACGTGCGTATCTCTTTTGTTTCCTAAAATAACCATGCAAGTTGTGTGTTTCAGAGTTCAAGATATCAGCTGTTTTGTGAATTAACATACCCATGTGCTAGGGATATGTGTACGTCTTGCACGTGAGTCGAAATCCATTCACAAAAATGACTATAGTAATTTTATAATTTCAGTAACTTTATAGCCGTTGGTACAGGGCCTTAGGAAATTCCCGTTCGCTGAGAAAGAACGCTAAAGTGATCAATCCAAAGAACGCGCAATTTTCTGCAGTTTTTCTTCTGTGAGTATGGTAATTTGCTTTCTGCGTTTCTTTAGAACACTTCCTGTTTTACGAAATGTATTTGCCAATCTTTGAACGCCAGACGTGTCTCTTGATATAATCTCCTTAAAGCAAAAGCATGATTCTGTACGAATCATATATGCATACATACTCTGTGGCATACAACACTTGAATTAAGCCATATTAACACACTGCGATACGTCAGCTAAAGAGCAAATTGATGCATGACCTTCAGCGCCGATCTACTCCTGCCCTGCGGCCGTCTCATCAGCTGGAGTCTCGCAAGCTGGAGCGCGAAGGGTTGCTCATTCACTATTATGAGAAAATACTTTTGGAAATATTAGTTACGGATAATAGCAGTAATCTGTACAGCTGGCAACAGTACAAGGAAAGCGGTAAGGTAACACCTGCACCAGAAAAAGTTGAACAAGTGCATGTAGTTACGCGAACATGTCAGAAATAAGTTAAGGTGAACGACAGATATCGCGACGAGCGGAAATTAGTTGTAGCTGCTGGTGTAAGTTTACAACTGAAATATTAACAAACGAGCACATCAACAGGCCGTTTTAGAAATAAATTATTGCCATATAAAACCGTAAGGTGTAACACTTTTATTTAACATTTTAATAATTTTCTGTAACCGTAAACATCTAGGAGAAACGCTGTTTTGCACAGTTATTTTAATCTATAAATTGTAACAAAATATAATATACACACAAACAAGGTTTATTGATATAGAATATTTGATTTTTACATAATGGCATTGTTTTCGGGACATATGTTTGCCGTTTTTAATCCAACTGCACTGTGGAAAGAAGCAAAATTTTCACATCCATGGTTAGAAGAGGGGAAAAAAAAAGTTTGTAACAACTTATTAACTCTTAGTTCAATTGACGAACGTAATTTGTTTCGCTGCTTACTAACACAAACAGTTTTTGTAGGGTTAGAGGAGACGAACAGAATCCAAGCATAGCAACAAGCCCGATACTGGACTACTCTTGGAGAAAAAACGATCAGCCGTGCAACTTTAGCAGGAAGAAGAGGTCAGTAGTATTATACAAGCGTGCTTCATTTGAGATCCGTTTCTCTCCTCATTGTCTGCACTTTTAAGACGTCTGAGTTGTGGATTGGTATTTAGACATATAAATAATAAATAAAAACGTTCTCGTTGCCATTGTCATAAATATGGATGCGACTTCCTTACTTTGCAGATCCAGAACTGAAAGTAGGCACGCAATGTCAAGGCTATCAATCATATTTCAGGTCTCATAAATTATTTTCAAATCAGCGGAGCCATATTAGTTGTATGTTTAATTCGTTATAAATTTGGTATTTAAAGGTCACGAAAAGGAGACATCGGGCTCCTGATTTGCTCAAAATGAATGGGTCATGCGTTTCCGGATGTATTTTAAAAATAAATTATAAAAATATCTTCAAGGACCAATGCTAGGCCTTTTCTTTTTATAATTTGTATTAATAAATTCTCTATATCTGTCAAAGATGAAGCTTTGCTGATTGCATAAATGTGTTGGTGAAGAGCTGCAATATAAATGTGTTATAAAACTAAACAAATTGTTGAACCATGGTTTGTTAATCACAGATCACTAGAACAATTACATATACGTGTTATAGTATGGTAACCACTACACCACCAGGACCGACTAATATACATGTTAGGTATATGTAAGGCTATTTAGTTATTAATTATACAAAAGTGTCCTTTCTGTTTTATATCATAAAATAAGTCGTAGTTGCTCACAATTGACAATTTCTATGTTCTTAAGTCTTAAGACTTTTGTACGAACTGATGGAATATCAATAAATATAATCTAACATCCTGGCGTTTGTGTAGCTGTTTGTAAACAAATGACTGTCTCTCTCTGATGGAGTAAATGGATTGTGTTGCAATTACTATTGTAATAAACAGTTACACTGTCATGGTGCTTCAGAAAGATGATAAAGTTTAAAACAGATCTGAGAAACATCACTGTGCTATAAGTCTTTCATTAACAAGAAATCGGGAAATAATTCCACATTCTGCATACTTTACGAAAACGCAATATTTATATTTCTGAGTTCGGTAAATATTACGTTTTCCGGAGCACCAATTCATTCAAAATTAACTTTATTAATCACTGAAACAAGCGTTAAAAATACGTACTTATGCAAGGAACCAGAAGCTTTCCCGTTATTAATTCTATACTTCTGCCTATTGTGAAGAAAAGTGAATTATTTACGAAAACGATAAACCGATGACACAATGACTTGATCTGATGAAGGGCCGGCACTTGCGTTCTACCACATGAAGAGCGATACCTTGTGTGATTCACAGATGAAACTTGAGAAACTGCTCCTGAAGCTACAAGAAAAGTAGCCAACACCATCAATGGAAAAGAATTAATTCTGATTCCTAACAACTCAATTTTTCTATGGTAATTTTTTTTTTAGTAGTGTTTAACGCCCGTTTTGAGGCACCACAGGCGGTGGACACTGATGATACATAAAATGAAATGATAAATTGGGAAGAATATTTTTAAGGAAAGAAGCGTCCCTTAGGGTACCTCACCGGCATTTGCCAGTTTCAGGGTAAGACGCATTATTTACTATAATTCATCCGGCCTTTCAGGTTCTGTCACTTTTTCAAGTGCTCGGACAGTTTCTTGAAGGACATGGTCTTCTTAACCACACAGCAGCTGAGATAGCATTAAAAATTTAGTCTTCTGGAATCACGATTTTATCCGGAAGACATAGACTAATTTAGTACTCAAATTTTCAATATAAAGATTTTTGGAGCGAAAGCTCAACTAAGCATTCGGAAATGTTTCCTTCTCCCCATGCTGCCCCATATTTCGTTGCGCAATATTGTGCCCTTATTTGAGTTCGTGCAAAACGGAAAGTAAGGGAAAGATGAAGAAGAAGAAGAAGAAGAAGAAGAAGAAGAAGAAGAAGGCAGGTAAATAAAGTATTAGCAAGTTCTAATTTTCCAACCTAATTGTTAGGTCTGAAGTAGAACTTTAAAAGAAACTGTATCACAGTTACAATGATTGTTTCTCATTATGCAGTTCAAACCGCTATAAATTTTGGAACAATCTAATAATGTAGTCAAGGAAATACTTACACGCTTGTTCCCTGACTTAGAAATGAGGGAATTCTGAAATAATGAGCCAATGTCATGTGTAAAAGTGCAAAATGCAGTGAGAGTTAAAAAACTTGTTTCTCATTCATTGCCCTATGACAACCACTCTTCTATTTCAAAGCTCAATTTGTGTATATCGCCTAAAGAGATATTCGTTTCAAAACAAAAGACTTTAATTTCTGCATTGTCAAGCTGCGGACTTCCCTTCAGTTAGTTCACATTAGTTATTAGGTTCATGCTGTTAAACTCAGTCCTGTTGCTGTGAAACACGTCCTCTCTCGCTTACTTGGCGCTACTGTGTAATCCTGAGAGAGTAAGTACTGACCTTCCCGCGGGGTCGTACGAGTTACTCCATACTTTGACAGGCATATTTTAGCAGAGCTTAACACCGACATTGCTAAATGCATCTTGGTGACTGACGCATGAAATTGAAAGGTTCGCAATGCGTGCACCATTTTGTGATGTAACTCCGAGAGACGAGCAACATCAGCGAGGCCTTCTTCCATCTCACTGATGTAGGCTAAAATTTGGATTTAATTTATCGTCAACAACAGTAAATATGATGATAATGATACTTTTGATTTGTATGAGAAACAGCATTAGTAGTAAAAAGTAATTTAATGATAATATATCGCTATGAAGTATTTGTATTTTATAGTTTATTCGCTCCGCATAACTCTTTTCTCTTTCCTTATCTCTTTTCTTGGCGCTGAGCTCCCCAATGTCTTCTAAAAGGTCCAAATGTAGTCATGATCTCAACACTGAAAACTGTCTGTCCTGGTAATTCCAATGTGTCAGTATATTGAGCGATGCTTGAAATCTGGAATTTAAATTTGACTAAATGTTATTTATCATAACAAAAAGCATTCCATTTAAATGGCTCTTCTGCGTTTACTATAGACTCGTTAGCACTCTCATAGTAAAACATCTTTATTCGAGAAATTTGTGTTTCTTTGAATGGTAGTATAAAGTCATATTTAATATTTCTTGCATATTCATGAGCTTCTTCTAACGCAGGTTATAGTATTGCTCAATTCAAGCACAGAACTAACGAAAATGGGTCTAAGTATTGTGTAAATGACGTTGAATATTTCACCAAAGTTTACTTACTGTTTTAACATGAGACAGGGTAACCAGTGAAAACAGAAGCTCAAGGGTTGTCACATTTAAACTGATTTACAGATACCGAACTAAGAGAGGTGTCACGAAGATTTTCAATTGTTTCACAAATATCATCTAACTGGAATATTATAAATTGAACAGTATTCAATGTGCATGCTGAACGTGTTTAAGATATATCTACATTTTGGAAGAACTGGAGCAAAAAATGCAATTATTTTGTATATTAAGACACCTAATTGCCACAGTCGCCTAAAGAAGGTTCCAGTTGTGACAGTCGCCTTTGCATGTTTATGGACGAGGTGGCTCAGGCGGTAACGCTTGGAAGTCTCGGGTTCAATTCCCGTTGGGCTGGCAATCCTTCCTTGGATTTTTTTCGTGGTTTCCGCTGGTCACATAGGTGACTGCTGGGATGGATATTTACATTCCAGGAAGTTTTCATTCTCTCATTTTGTTACGGTCGAAAGTCCCAGGGCGAGGTGGACTGGATTGCGCTCGTAAAATTTCCTGCCCCCACATCTGAAATGAAATCGGACTTACCTAGGGGCTCCACCTGCATTAGAATGTTCTATATATAAACATGTTAGATTCGCCGTTGCGTCCGCGCAGTTAACTCCCATAGTTTCTAGTCGCCCAGTGTCTGCCTTACCTCATCTCTTTCTCTTGCGCGTAGACAAAGTACGAAAGTATGCTCCTCCGCCCCATACAGCCTTATAGCCCAAGTTGGGTCATGTGCTACAGAAAATATTGTACAAAGGAAATTGTAGAGATTAAGTACATGAACCAACCTCTGTTCGCTTTCTCACTATTTTTCATAGTTCTCTGATAACGGAAATTACCAAAAATATCCTTTTTACTTGTCTTTTGGCTACCGTTTGTCACTTAGAAAAGGGCGCCTGGGATCATTGCGTAATATTTCGATCCTTTAGCGGTATCATCCAATCGCGACATAGATGTGTTTATGTTAACTGTTCGAATGGATATTTTCTTGAACTACAACGTAATTTGATGCAGTATCATCTCCTATGATACCTTCCTTTAGTTGACGCTAAGCTCTTTCTTGTTTGCCAAATTTGATTTAAGAGGAAAATGCAGTGGATTGTTTCTGTCCTGAACAAATTCATACTGCGAAAGGGTCAAGTTCACTTATTGTACATAGTGTTAATAGTACAACAGGTTTCGGCCTCGACCATAACGACCTTTCACACGCTCAGTCATGTTTACACATCATTACCTACGTTCAATACAACACAATGCTGCATTCTTTATCATAAATATATGCGTAGCTTAGATAATACTGAGAATAATGCCCTTAATTGAATTGGAGGGACATTAACTAATAACACTTGGGTGTAACGATTCATATCTGCTAAGAAATGTGAAAAAGGTGTGCCATGTTCATTTAAGTTATTGGAAATTGAAACTAAAACATTTTCTTCTATATCTCAATATTAAGGAAATTATTTTAAAACATTATACGAGAGCGTTTTAAAAGTTCTGGACTTTTTTTTTTTATTATTTACAGACGCTCTTTAACATCTCAGGTCATCAGCGTCCCATTCAATTCAGGGCATGAAAAAGTCAACAAATTTTGCTCAGAGGCTTCTTCTTTCAGGCTTGAGGTTCTTTATCGTGCTGTAAATGTACGACACCGGACCCGCGGCTTTACTTCTTTTCCGAAGGAAGCCATATTTTTACGCCTGAAAAAATCCATCGGTTCTGGCCGGGATCGAACCCGCGATCTTGGACTTAGGAGGCAAGTATGGTTAGCACTACACCACCAGGACCGACAGTTCTGGACTTGACCAAGAAAACAGAATAATTAATAAAACTGTTTTTTTTTTTCAACATTGTCTTCTTGTAAATCAAAACATTTAGTACCACTTTCCAACATTTTAATACTCTCAGTAAAATAAATGTCCAACTGTGAAATATAGGCATCTGTCTCAGGTTCAAACTCATTTGACGTGAATCTTCGTTCACCCAGTCATTTCTTCATGTTTAAGAACAAAAAGTAATCCCTGGGAGTCAAATGCAGCAAATATAATGGATAAGAAAGCATTTGGAAGCGAAGGCCATGCAGTCATGTTTCTGGAGGCAGTGTACGAGCACCACACCATGAGAATCCCAGAAAGCCGACTTTTCCTGCCGATGAAACATTTTTTTTTTTTTTTTTTTTTTTTCCTTCTTCCCACTTTCACCTGTTACCACCCACTGTTTAGACTGCTCTTCGTCTCTGGCGTACAGTGATCAGTCCATTATCTACTGTTATAAAACGTAGGAGAAAATCTTTTGAATTGCATTTAAACAAGTCTAAACACTCTTGCAAATGTTCATTTGGGTGCATGATTCGTCCATTGTTAACAAAAGCGGCACTCATCTAGCGGAAAGCTTTCTCATACCCAGTAGTGGATACGACCTAACGGGGTCTTTGCAGTGTCAACAAACTGGCGTACCTTCAATCGGCGATCGATAAGTAGAGCATTGTGATTTTTGTCACAAGTAGTTTTGGGAAGCCCTGAATGCTCATCTTCAATGAATGTACGACCACTCTTAAATTCAGCAGCCCACTTTTTTCGTCAAAGATTAAGAAGAAGAGTCCTTTAATACAGAATTTAATTCCTTTGTATTTTTGTTTGCGTTAAACCCTTCAAAACGAAGTACTTTGTCACAGCTGGTATGTCAGTTTCATCCGTTTTGTAGAAAATGTTAACGCTAGTTTGTTGACATGATCGTCACAAATAAGTGTCTGAAAGTTTCCAGCGCGTCCTCTAAAAGACCACCATCAGAAATTTGGCCATCTTGATGACATTTCTGAATTTTTAGAAGAACTTTTAGAACACCTCTAGCAGTACATTTTGTTCATAATACTGAGGCAACTTTTCCAAACCACCACGAGAGACCGAAGTCGTTTCTGAGCGCGAGGTCTGCGTTCGATTCGCGCAGGAACATCCTCCCTGACTGAGGTTTTTTTCCAGATTGTCCTCAATCCTCAAGTACACTAACTAAACTTAGGACTGGAACGTTTGCTTCCTTAAAAAAAATGATATCCTTTCTCAATATATAATTTCATCTCATGTATCATCAGTGTCTACCGCCTGCGGTGCTTCAGTAGTAAATGCAGGCGTTAAACAATTTTATTAAAGAACATTTCCAAACACTCAAAATTGGAGTTTTAGGTATTTACTAGTTCATAAATGATGAATAAGATTTCTATATGTAGTTAAAGTAATTTTAATCACTAACTTATCGAAAGAGTAGTAGTAAATAGTAAATGTGCGTATTTAAGATCATCTTATTAAAAAGTTGTATTATAAAAACCAGACAGAACTTTCAAAATGCCACATCCTAAGAGTATATTGTTTTAGCTTATAAAATTCTGAAATACCAGAAAATGCCTTTTGAAGCTAAGAAAACGAATATTATGAGAAATACGCGCAAGCCGTCAGTTCCTTGTTCTTGAAGTCCTCGGTAGCTGAAACATTAGTTTTTTCCCTATTTATTCAATCAGATGGTGTGTTTGATGACACAAAATATAGCAATTCTCTTCAGCTGGAACACCTGGAAATGTAAAGTAACGCCCAGTTGGTATAAGGAAAGGAATTTCGCCACAATAAACGGGTGTTTTTGTCTGACTAAACCAGCGCTCTATGATCCCATAGTTAATAGACATATCAGATAGATATCGCTCTTCTGTTTCATACCGCGAATTTGGCTGTTCCGTTGCCACGGGCTTTAGTATTGCGGTAAAAATACAGAATCGTGTTATCTTGGAGACATAAGGTCAGATCTCGCAAACTTATGTCATGATATGTGAACCCTAGCGCCAGCTGCAAACTTTAATCCAACACGTGATGTTTCTCTTGAGGTTGTGCGTTACCATCGCAAGGCATAAGCCTTCGTACTCTTTCTGCCAACTCCACACAATATGGGCTTTGGAAGCAGCTCTACATAATGCGAATTGTGAGCCTTCTTTTAGAATTTACAAAAATATGTAATAATTTTTTATCTTAGGCTGTGTCATTTCTTTAACGCCGAAGTTATTTTAATTTTAATTCAGTTTTACATTTTTGTGACCCATATATATATATATATATATATATATATATATATATACTGTTTAATTTCTATCGATAATTTGAGTAACTAATACAGCTAAAATTACAATACCACTTCAATAATATAGTACATGTTTAATTTAAAATTATTTATAAAAACCACCTTGTTAAAGCACTGTGATCTATTTCCCTGAAATAAAGAAATAAAATTTAGTCCAAAACTAAAAAGTGTTTTATTTAATGTGGAACTGAACAAAACATGGGAATCACATTGCACATCTCTCGCTGATGATGCCTCGACTTCCGAAGTTCCATGTTCACCTACAGCTCTCGCTCCATTAGAGAGAAATCGGTTTCTCAGGGTGTATTCAACTGTTTAACCACTAGCCAAAGGGAAGGAATGGAATTCGTTGCGTTCAATGAGTACACGTAGAGGGGTAGATTTAGTTTACAGTTTATGAAACGCTGTGCCGTTCGACGTAAGAGTTGGGACTTTAAGTATGACGCAACGTCACCACTGACTATGCTCATCAAATGGCTATGATGAGCTGAGAAACATGTTGACCATTTGACATCTTTAACACTCCCTATCAACTTATGAGCCACGATTATAACACGCACGCATCCCGTCCTCTTTGAAATTTTAATTAGAAATTCACACTGCTTATAAACTTCGATATAAACACTTTAAAAGACACAATCTGCGGGTTTCGAAATTATAATTCAGAATAACACTGTCTGCCGGCGTCGAAGTCAAGACTTATAATGATGCAATATTTATCGGAACAAATGTTGCCGAAACTTGATAAAGTGACAAATGCTACTGTCTCTGAAGGCTCGAAAACTCCTTCTTTATACAAGATTTGAATTAGGAACTGTTAAAACGCTAAAACATTCTCTAGCGAACATTTTACAATCTCAGTTTACATTCAGATTTCTCACTGGCTACTACAAACTTGTGACAAAGTCCGATTCGATGTTATTTCTTACGGGAAGAAAGCCTTCTCCCATTCGACGTTTTTTTAACGTTTGGTCGGTTTAAAAACCTTACCCCAGGCTCTTTAACTTCTACACGTAACTTTCTCAACCGGTAGCCTTAAGACACATTAAACTTCTCTAAAACTGTTCACAATAGCACAGGGACTTTACTTGCTATTACAAAGGACAACCCTCTTTTCACAAGCGTGTCTTTTAATAAATGTTTTCTTAAAGACGAACGAACGACAAGCGCTTTCTGCTTAAGTTTTCTGTCTACATGGCATATATACATCAATACATGGTTCATGAAAGTACTTATTACATAGAGAAACATGTGTACACAATGAATCAAAATATCAAAAACAATAAGGGCTGTAATATTAATAATGATATTAACAATAATCAACATGTACCAAGTGGTATTAAGTGGAAGTTTCTGAGATAATTTAACATGATAATGATAATGGGGATTCATAGGACATGAATACTATCTCATAATTAAGAAACTTCTGCCTTTCTAAAAAGCTGGCTGGCTTCCTATAAGACTGTCAATTGCCATTCCTTTCACTTGAATCTTCTTTGGAATAGAAGTTAATTTATGAAGGGTCTCTAAAAATACTGTAAATAGCTCCTATTGGTTCGTCAGATTCAAAAATGTCTACAGTTTCCTGTGTTAGAAACAACATGGGGTAATATGATATTCTGCATAATTAAGCCACAATCTTGTATACAGTTAATAAAGTGTAGTATGACAGCAGTAGAATAACTTCTAACATAACACAAGCACGAACTTGCAATATTGCTCATATTTTTCCTAGCTTGTTCATATAATCACATTACACTTCAGATTAATATGTGGTTAGTTTTATTTTATGTAAGAACGCTCTGTAACATCTACAGTCATTAGCGTCCCTTTCAATTCAAAGCGTGAAACGGCCGATAAAGTTTGCTCAGAGGCCTCTAGACCCAACCTTGGGTTTCTTTTACGTGCTGCAAATCACGTCACGGGACCAAAAGTTATATGCTCTAAAACGTAATGCGACCTTGGGTCTACGAAGCAAGTATTGCCACTAGACCACCAGGACGACGCAATATAAAGTAACCAGGCTCTCGATTTTGTCGGTACAGTCCTTTTTCTACCTAGGTCCCGGTTTTTACAAATTTAAATTGGTATGCCAATAACCTGATTTTCTTTTTTTATTTTTTTTGTGCAATTTTATTCTTTTGGTATTAATTTATTTGCTATCACAATTCTCACAATTTGTCATTATTATAATTGTAAATTTTTATCTTGTTATTGATGAATACACATGCGTTGAACAATGTGTTACCCCAGAAATAAGCTGGCAAAACGGAGGTCGCACTATATATTGCCTCTCCACTTCATTTATCTCTCATTCTTAAAATATTAAGAAAATATTTCTTTTCTGTTTTCTCGAAACTATTTTCTTGGCCCTACCGAACCAGTGTTTTCGCAACTGCCACATAGGAAAGTGAGAAATTAATCTATCCATAATTACTCGGAAAGCAATGCTGATCACTAATGCAGTCTGCTTGAAATGCAGTGTTAACAAATGATATAGATATAAGGCAAGTTACTTTCTTGGCCGCATTTTTTAACTTTTGCTGAAGCGTCTTAGCTAAGTGTCAGTATGCAAACTTGCGGCTGGCTTAATTAACGCTTATTACTATATATATATATATATTCATAAAAAACACTCAGAGTGCAATATAAAAAAGTTCACATAAACTTTCACACTAAAAACCGTAAAATTGTACACTAAAACCACACGAATATTTCGAGCTTGGCTCTTGGTCACGTGATGAGAATGAACTAACTTTAGTTCAATATCCGTGTGGTTTTAGTGTAGAGTTTTACGGTTTTTAGTGTGAAAGTTTATGTGAACTTTTTTATATTGCCCTCTGAGTGTTTTTTATGAATTTTTATGCTTTTTAGAAGTTTTTATTACTTTATTATATTTATATATATATATATATATAAATTAACACTAATAATAAAAGTAGATAAAGATAAAACACAGAGAAAGAGTCACACTTGAAATTGCTATATTTCGAACTACTGCGAGTTCTTCAATGGCAAGACCTAGCTTCTTGCTAGGTTGGTTTTAGTGTACAGTTTTACGGTTTTTAGTGTGAAAGTTTATGTGAACTTTTTTATATTGCCCTCTGAGTATTTTTTATGAATTTTTATGCTTTTTAGAAGTTTTATTACTCCAATATATATATATATATATATATATATATATATAAATTAACACTAATAATAAAAGTAGATAAAGATAAAACACAGAGAAAGAGTCACACTTGAAATATAGCAATTTCAAGTGTGACTCTTTCTCTGTGTTTTATCTTTATCTACTTTTATTATTAGTGTTAATTTGTTACATTGTTAATAGTGTTTCTTTATTTCTATTTTTCATTAATATATATATATATATATATATATATATATATATATATATATATATATATTGAAGCTTAACTTATTCACATTTCACACGAGATACTATTCGCCCCTCAAACTGCAATTTACATACAGGATATGGGAGTTTCAGGCTGTTAGAATATACTACTGGCTTATGATTGTAAATTTTTAAAATCACGAAGCTTAATTTCAATTAAAGTGCCATATTCCCCTTTTGACATTTTTTCCCTGTTATGGACGTCCTGATTTTATAAATGGAAAATATAGTCACCTTAGATGAATAAATATTTATATATGCAGTAATCTTAAATCAATATTTAAGTGCCGCCTTTTTTAATTGCTTATAATTATTTTTTCTAATTTATTTGATAATGCCTTACCAAATATTAATTTTTTCATACACCAGGGCAGTCTTCACATTATTCACCAAGGCATTCGAGCACTTTAAGATGAATGAATATAATAGTGAGATCGAAGTTTTCTCTTCCAATTGCGTATTCGTATTAAATAAACAAGTGTTGCGTGAAGTAAACCGCGGAGATCTTCGGTGCTGATAATAGAGCCGCTGACCCATATTTTGAGGATTCAGAGGCGTGAGATCAGGTAATAGGGTCAAATCCATACATAATCGCTCGTGTTCCCGCTCGCAGCAGGAAAACAAAGGGAATTTAATCAAGGTCAAGGTCGTGTGTTACTGTCCTCCTGGTTGGTGTTGTTCTGTAATACGAACGTAAACAAGTTTTTAACTTTAAATCAATAAATCACAAAGTACAGCAATAAACGTGTATTATTTTTTCGTTAGAAAGTCCCATTCTGTCAGCTCGACTCTAGTAAACAGCGAAATTGCGTTGAGATAACATTTTTTCGTAAGAAGCTGTTAAAGTAATTAGTCGAAGCACACAACCGCATCATATTGGCCCCTCATCTTTTAAACGCTTCAACCTATAGTTTAATTTCATAGTTACAATTATATTATTCCTTTCTGAAAATTTTAAAACAATGTATTTTGCAATCAAAACATGAACATAAACGGAAAAGGAAACTTACTTGAAGTATGCCATATTTCAATTGCTACAACTGCGCTCGAGGGCAGGTATGAGTGAACAGGATCACACACCGATCTTTAACAAATCTAAAAAATGGACTATAATACAAACATTAGATGATACATTAGATGAAACAAACCCAAGGAAAGAGCTGCGTGGTTAGCTGCAACCCCTGAATATATGAACATCAGCCGCGTTTTAAAGGGTTAATATAAAATAGAAAGAGGAAATGTTAAATGTGCTGTTCTGATAATGTTCATAACTGTGTCCCCCTTTTGCTCCCGGGTGTTCCTTATCCCTTCATATAGCAAATGTATCAGTCATTTGCTTCGAAATTGAGTTATGTACACATCAATGGTTGATCTTTCAGTAAGAAAATAGTGCAAGTAGTTATCACGTAATATTGTTATAATTTTGGATCATTATTAGAGAGACACATGTCTTCTTTGAAACGCCACTGGTGGCCGAGGTCATTAAGGCATGGACTGGTGAGTGAAAGATCTGGCATTCGATGCTCACAAGGAATTTTCTCCCTGTCTGTGACGTTTTCCATGTTTCATCAGTTCTCATAAATGACTGGGTGCTAATGACCTTAGCTGTTTTGTACCCTTTAAACAACAATCATCATCATAAATGGCAAATGCCGGGGAGGTACCCTAAAACTTAGGCCTGGAACGATTCCTTCTTTAAAAATAAATCCTTTCCCAAAATAGCATTTCATTTCATATATCATCAGTGTCCATCGCCTGTGGTGCCTCTGTAGCAAAAAAACGGGCGTTAAACACTATTCATTCATTCATTCATTCATTCATTCATTGTTTATAATTTCATCTAATGTATCATCAGTGTCCACCACCTATGATGCCTCAGTATTTGAAACGGGAATTAAACAGTATTAAAAACTATCCTTTGAACACTGAACACTTGTATTGAGGATACCCGTCCAACTTTTAGTTTGACCCCTGACTAGTGCTTATGTCAACAGTTGCACACTATTCTTAAGTCGCTTTATTGTAAAGCGAGTTAAACAAAATATGGTCTTTCATTTAAAAATCATGCCCATGAAGCATAAGAAATCATACAGGAGGGAAGAAATTACTTCTTAAACCTGATTCGTCCAGAATTGCAACTCCAAAATCGCAGCATATAAAGACAATCTTCCATGAAAAGTTACTGTTAAAGAATCTGTGTATGGTCCATTCTGTTCATTATGGCAGATACAATTTCACCTTTGTCGACCAAAACTGGTAGAGAAGAAGGATGGAATAAACCTTTAACGTCAGGTGCTTATAATAAATAAACAGCCATCGAGAAGTCGCTCCGTAGTCATTGAGTAGCCAAGATTTCACTACGAAGCGAATTTGGATGGCAGCACTGACCGCGGGTCGAGCGTATAGTTATTGTGTTGACTTAACCACCAAAGCATGCACACACTCCACGGGCGGGGCAGTAACCGAGTGGTTAGACCACTTGCCTTATTCCAATCCCAGTGGCAGTAAGTAGGAGTTTGGCAGGTTTTCTCCGGGATCTCCTCTTTTCCTTGTCACTTCTTCTTTGCCTTCGCCTTCGTCATCCCTTCCGGTCTGCACCAGTAACGGGGTCGGTGTGCTGACTTAGTCAACTGCGGTTCATTAGTGCTACGCGTACAGACTAAAAATAATACAAGGAACACAGTCTTCTACCGTGAGGTCATTCGAGTTTCATGCCAGGAGGGTACTGCTAGAAGACATATTGAATCCTGTCTCTAACTTTTGAACACGTTGGTGAACAGTTCCTGTACCTGCAACACAATTGTCAGGATATATTCTTTCAATCGCCTAATCACTTCAATCGCCTAATCCTACATTGAAACCTGTTCTTCAAGACTAATTAATTATGCCAGCAATGTATTGCCGCCGAGGAGCATCTTTTAACATCTCTTATAACACAGATTAGTGCTTATTATTATCATCAGTTTTAAGTATCATTTCATGCTTTCAGTAAAAACATAAATACTAGCTTTACGGGCGGTCACTCCATCTCCTTTATTGCAGTTGCGACGGCTGCACGTTCGCAGTAAACAGCGCTCTCAGCCCGCTCGTAAGTAAGATAACCTCACTGTTAAACTACCAAATCGACACTCCTGATCACATGTTATACGCAGACATGAAGTTTAAATGTCTGGAACATTTAAAGGCCGGATGGGAAGCACATCTACAACATGCAAAACTTAACTTTCAATCAGCCAATCCAGTGTCTTAGATTCTAGAGAATTAGGAGAAAGCGTCGAATGCCTCAGCTCACTTAAACTAGAAGAACCTAAAGACTAAACCAAAGTTCTTCCAACTGCATTATATGACGCTCGATGAATAAGAAAGTTTTTACGAAAGAATGAAGTAGATGCTTGGGCTGAATTCCCACGGAAAGGACTTCGTGTTGACCTTTGCTCCGGCTAAACTCGTGGATTCGACACCGCGAAGGCTTCACTTCGAGTGAATGACGGAAAGCTCTGAAAATGAAAGTTAACGTCCTTGCTGTATGATCTGTCAGACAGTGCCACAGAGAGACAAAACGCTTGCACACGTCCTTGGGTTCCTGTTATTTTGGAGAAGCACTTCGTAACTCTCGCCATCACAGGATATGATCGCAGAAGGGCTCCGATCTAGTAACTTACAGATCTTTGAAGAAGTTCAGTGTCTGGTAACTAATGGAAGCTCAAGAAGAACTGATATGATTGCCCTCACATCAAACAACAATATGGATTATATAATAAATCCTACCATTAGATTTGGAAAAAAAAAAAAAAAAAAAAAAAAAACATAAGGGCCAATCTGAGGAAGTGAATAAAAATGAATATCTATAACTCCACAATGCCATACTTTAAGGAGAAATATGAACTTCAGAACATAGAAGACATTGACCTCGTGGTGGGTGCTTGTGGTACTATTCCTATGCACATTTTTACCACCTGGAAAAAATTTAATTCACAGGAAACAAAAATAATAGAAATTGTGATAGGTGCTCCACGCGGGTCTTTATTTCTATTTCGCCACCACCAATAACAATCCTTATAGAATAATTTTAATTACGTTCTCTTTTTCACTAATTCACATTCTGTTTATACTGTTTGTTTTCAGTTTTCTCTCTTACACTCTTCATTCTTTCTTATTTATTTTTTTGTTTTTAAACCTATTCCCGCGATTATTGAGGGGAGCGGCTATTGTTTGGCATATATAAAGTACTAGGAAGCAGAAATAGATAAAACACTTAAATTGTCACACAATTTTCACTACTTTTCGCTAATGTTCTTCAAAGGCAGAAGACAAATGAAGGTGGTAAAATAAATATTGTATCTCGAAGGTAATGAGTGGAAACAGATTAAACAAGCAACAAGAGAAACATGTGGAGAAAAACATTAAAAAATATAAGCACGTAAGGTGTATACGCTTTATGCAAAAATGTGACTGCCATCTCTCTCCCTCTGAGTAAACTTTCAGCGCCATGAGTTGGTATCGCACCAATAAGTGTTAAATTAATCAAAATCCTTACAGTGAGACGGGGCAAGTTGGGCAACCGGCAATCTAAACATTCTCTTTGACATTGTTACATATTAAAATTGAACATTTATGGATGCATAAGCTACCTATACAAACTTTTAGAATGTAAGATAGGACGAAAATTAGTTCAAACTAAACAACAGCCGATGCCTCTCTTGCCTTCTCCACGATAGAAGGGTCATGCAGCCAACACACCTTTCCCACCTGTGCTCCAGAATAGAAGATTGACAGGTGACGATGAAAATTAAGGCGCCTTTAGTTTACAATAATCTATCCTGCATAGGCGCTCTATTTGTCCTGTTAATAAATAGTTCTTTTTCTAAAAACTTCCTGCAATAATACAATCTATATAAATTAAAATTATTTCTCATAACGTTTACGTTAACACGACAAAAACAAAATATGAATATTTCCTTAGTGTATGTTTTCAGGTGTTCTACTCATTTCTCATAATTCTACTGCACTGAATATGTAAGCATCGATCACAATATAACAGATCTCAGTAAATACGCTTTTAGCATGTGTTAGTTACGACTTTTCTCATTCTATGACTTTCATTAGGAAAGTGTGCTTATCGGAGACTTCTATGCTAATATTCTTATTATTAATATCCAAGTTATACTCTTTTTATAATAAATTTAGTTCCCATACTGATTTTATTTATTCTGCTTTTATTTAAATTCTATGAAAATTTATTTGAGTAAAAAGGTTTATTTATCAATAATTTATCAGAAGAAAACCACGATGAACTCTTATTTTACTACACCTGTTTCCGACAGATGTTTTACTTTTGATTATGATTTATGTAAAGTTTGTTCTTTATGTCCTGTTTTGTAGGCATGTGCCGTTGTATCTCTTATTTCATAATGTGCCAATTTGTTTAGCTGTTTGTATGATCTGCACAGTCTAAAGCTTTGGATAGATCAGGGAAAGCCCCACTAACTTCATACATATGAACAACTTGTCTGATGAGTATTGACAAAGAAAATTGTAATATTTCAAGATGTAAAAATTAACTTCAACCAACCAAAAATATAAATTTGATAAAGTTAAATTCAATCGAACATTCATATGGCAGCAATTTTGGGGATTAATAACAAATATTATAATCAGAAGCAAATTTGCAGAGAAAAGTGAACTAAGCAAAACTTAAAAGAATGTAGACAACAACATTAAGTCTCTGAAAAACTTACACCCATTTTATGAAGTTTGGAATAATGCTGCTAACTTTTACGGATGTATTTATAAATTCCTGTTGCATAAGGCGATATTTACTTTTCCTCTTGGTTTTAAACTGACTTATTTTGAGCCTAAACTGGAGTTGCTTGTATTTATCTTAAATACGTATTGATTTCAATTTTAAATATATTGTACAGGCATTCAAATAATGATATATATATATATATATTAATGAAACATAAAAATAAAGAAACACTATTAACAATGTAACAAATTAACACTAATAATAAAAGTAGATAAAGATAAAACACAGAGAAAGAGTCACACTTGAAACTGCTATATTTCGAACTACTGCGAGTTCTTCAATGGCAAGAAGAAGCCTCTTCTTGCCATTGAGGAACTCGCAGTAGTTCGAAATATAGCAGTTTCAAGTGTGACTCTTTCTCTGTGTTTTATCTTTATCTACTTTTATTATTAGTGTTAATTTTTTATATATATATATATATATATATATATATATATATACATATATATATATATATATACATACATACATGCAGTAAAATGAAAAAGGTAATTCTTGGAACAAGAACTAGAGAAGCAGAAATAGATAAAGCACTTAAATAGCAACACAAATATCGCTATATTTCCAACAGCTTGTATTCTTCTTCGAAGGCATGGGTTAATTCTTATTACTTTAGCTATGTACACCTTGGTTACTTTCTTTCCAATATAAAATGGGCCCTTCCTCGGAAAATTCCATACACATTTCCCTTTTGACTAATTTTGTTACAAAGTTTACAGGAATAACGACCACTATTTCCGACAGGTTTGTATTTTTCTGTTGTCTCCTACAAATATAAATCGCTGGGAAACAATGCCAAATACAAATTGTTTGCAAGCCTTTCCTGTGGCGGTTCTATGGGCGATCACACTATGCTCAGAAGTTCATATGTTTCCCAGTGTTAGAAGCATTATCGACCCGCTTGTTCCCGGATGCAAGAATTCAGACTTCGAGTCTTCTGGGAGTCGTTAGAACTTATCCTGGGGAAAATCAATAAGATAACCGTATCGCATTTGGTCCTGGGGGAGATAAATCCCTCTCTGAGAGAACTGCTCCAGAAAATCTCTACCACTCCCCCCACGGCACGGTTAGAGGGGAAGTTGGTGTGCTCCATATTGACTTCCTCCTTCGCTCTTGTTAAACTTTGCAACAGTTTCATCAGAAATTCTATTCCAGTGCTTGCTTCGTTCCTCAGAGGCTTCTTTCATAGGTAACACTGCACTACACACACAAATCCATCTGGATATTTATAAAATGAATTCAAATGTGTTTTCAATTTTACTATATCGGGCTAGGCTTTTAAACCAAATCACATCAAATGTATAATGTACTTAAATTTTTGATCAAGCTTTAAGACATGTAGCTAAAACAAAACTGTTTATTAGGTTTCATTTTAAGCTAAATATTAATTAATATATTGAAAAAAGAGAACTATGTGTGTCAATAATTACGAATTTCCAAGCTCTTTTCTCTATTAGGGAGAAGACAACTTTGTTTTTTCGAAGCTGTGATATGTCTTTCACTAGTGCCTCTTTTCGAACACCGCAGTAATCAGCCATCATCGATACATCCCCATGGCCTTAATAATGGGTTTTAATGTCTTTATGAAATTGTTCACCTTTATCCCCAATCATTGCACTAAGATTTGCAGAGAAGTAACCAAAATGACTTTTGAGAAAATGCACTTTAACACTCATTCTGCACCCTACATTTCTAAAACTTCTTCCGCAATTTCTTCATAGTTCTTAGATTTCTTATTTCCAAGAAAGATTTCTGTCCCTTTTTTTGCATATGTCGACTTCTCTAACTCGAACATCGACCGAGGAAAGGTCTCATTCTGCATAAGCTCACGAATCTGGGGTTCATCGAAATATCTGCTGCTATCTTAGCTTCAGTTTTCTGTGGGAACTTTGTAACAAGAAAGTTGAAACAATTTATTCAGAGCAGTAACACATTGCTTCATCAGGCCTAACTTAATATGCAGTGGTGAAAGAAGAACATTATAAGGATAAACCAATAGTTCATACTTCACATTTTTTTTCCTCCAGGAACTAAATTGCTCCTTTGTGGCCAGTTTTTTCTGGTATAATGTTCAGATTTAGCCTGCTGCCCCATTCACAAAGTAAACGCATTTAATATCTTGTTTAAATCTCTCAGAATATTCTCATTTTATGTATCTGATCTATGAACAAATAATAAAAACTGTTATTTTCTGTAATACCGATTTCTGAAAAGCTGTAGCCCAATGAAACAAAATTAAGGCTGGTTTGAAAGATTACATGCTGTAAGGAATCAGAATGTAGGAACAATTTTCATTAAGCAAAAAGCTATGTAGATCAGCGTAATATTAAAACGCATTTGCAAATTTATTGAAAGGAAACAAAAATCCCGCATGATATTTGATAAAGGTTGTTTCTGGAATTAAAAAGCAAATAAACGGCTAATAGAATAAATTAGCGCATACTACTTTCAATAAGGTATTTTGTTTACTTACAGATATTTCATATGCTGGAACGGTATACTCTGGGGGAATCCTCCTAAAGATAATATGAATATGAAGATTATTAGTTTTATTTTTTTATAAAAGTTTCTTAAAGGATTTCTGCCTCTTGAAACTTCTGAGTTATTAGCTTCTGACGATGTTCGCTCAAACCTTTTCACACATTTTTTTCAGTTCATTTTAGGCTCGCATTAAGACGTTATGTAATTGATACGCTCATTAATGTCTTAGAAGAGTTAAATAAACAAACAAACAATATATGTATATATAAGAAAAATATAAATAAAATAACACTATTAACAATGTAACAAATTAACAGTAATTATAATAGTAGAAAAGGATAAAACACTAAGAAAAAGTCACACTTGAGATCGCTATATTTCGGACTCATGGAGTCCTTCTATGGCAAGAAGACAAGTGACGGTGATAAAAGTAAATATTGAGTATCGAAGGTAACGTTATGCAATGGGAACAGATGAAACTAGAAATGAGCGTGAGTGGGTGGGGGGGGGGGGAATCAATACGTAAGATTTAAACCAGGTGGCATACGCTCTTTATGTAAAAATATAGCTGCCTTTTCTTATTTTTTATGCCTTTCTACTATTATAATTACTATATATACAGTTTTCCAAGAATGCTGGTATTAATTTCTCTGTTAAGAGAACAATGTTAACAATGATTAACTCATAAATTTAAAAAGTACGCCACAACGATTTTTAGCCACGTTCTTAGAGAGGAGACTACTTTAAAAGAAAACACGACATGCTTTTCTGACAACGTTATCAAACACCGCTGCTTTGTAGGAAATGTATGCTAAACGTCCGGCTATTCAACTGTAAGATTAATCACTGTGCTGCGATATTCCGACATCTTAAAAGAAAGCGATAATCTTTTGTTAGTGACTGCAGCAACCATTTATCACTCATGTTACAAATAAAACAACAAAAGAAGGCTACGCTGTTTGTATACTGAGGCTGCATTGTTCTTCATCACAACACTTGAGACCGTCATCTTTATATATATATTTTAAAGAGGATGTGCATCACTGCTAGAGTTAAGCAAGAGAAAATCTTCAATTTAATTTTGAAAAACACCTGCACTTAGCGGTATATTTCAGAGACACGATACTGTACTTACAAACCTTCCAAGCACCCCTTCAGGTTACTTAACGTGATTGCCACAACAACGTGACATCACACAGCACCGTCAATGTAGATGGTTCCAGTTTCATACAGACACTTTCCAGTTGTGAGTGACTAAGGACAGTGTCAGTGCGTGATGTGAATGAAGTTCTTGCGCAGACAAAATAATAGTAATCATTTTGCAAAACTACGAATGTATTTCAGAGCTTTTTTGTAACTCAAGTACGTGCTTATAACTTCTAATGCAAATACTCCTATTTTATGATTTATTCTGAGGTATTACACTGAATCTAAGAGAAGATATTTTTTAATATTTTAGTAACTGATTTTAACACTCTCTGGTGTGGCTTCCAACTGATACTCTTTGTATGCTATGACTACTGTATATTGTTATTTATTTTCCATGGACGTCCACTCAGTAACTTACAAAAGTAATTATAGGCACAAAATATATTCATACTAAACAATAAGCAATAAAACTATAACAAAAAGTGAATTACTAATTGACAAAACTACTTTTAACTACAGCAGCATAGCATAGCAAAGCCTTCCTTTATTCACTTCCAAGAATCGTGAACAAATGTTAATATGTAGTCATTTTGCATAAGTTCAAATACACTGACTAACGAAATCTCAACATTATACAAACCGCCGCGGGTGGCCGAGGTCCTTAAGGCGCGAACTCATGAGCGTGAGGTCTGGGATTCGAATCCCGCCAGGACCGTCCTCTCTGACTGAGGTTTTTTTTTCCAGGTTTTCCTCAGTCCTCATAAATGGCAAATGCCGGGGAGGTACCCTAAACTTTGGCCTGGAAAGTTTCCATCCTTAAAAATCCTTTCACAATATATAATTTCATCTCATGTATCATCAGTGTCACCGCCTGTGGTGCCTCAGTAGTAAAAACGGGTGTTAAACACCATTCAAAAATTACAGAAATAATAAATAAATACATTAATAATAATAATTAATATGCATATGAATCATTAGTTCAATTTCTTTTTTATGGCCTTTTAGAATGAATTCATAGATGTTTTGCATACTCCAGAAATGCTATTAAATTATATTGAACATTTTGTGAGTGAATAAGTTGTAAAAGCAGCTAACATCCACACAGCACCTCTTACACCTACTATACAAATATAAAATGAAATTGCCAAAGGGCTTCTTTTAAGTAACACACATTTCTAAGTTGAGCAATTGGCATCTTATTATTAATACATCACAAAATAATATACAAGTACACAAACTTTCTTTAATTTTCCATTGAATCTAATTAAATCAAATTCCGACAATTTTATTATGACTTATCTAAAGTTAGATAATTAAACTGTATATTATGCGATAAATAACATTTACATCCTGTACGGTAACACTCAGTTCTTCAAACTTTACACGAATTAAAACAATTTCATAATGTTAATCACACAATAAACGCACACTTTAAAATAACTTCTAACAGTAATGTAGTAATGAATAGTGTTTAACTCCCGTTTTTGCTCACGAGGCACCACAGGCGATGGATACTGATGATACATGAGATGAAAAGATAAATTAGGAAAGGATTTATTTTTAAGGAAGGAATCGTTCCAGGCCTAAGTTTGGGGTACCTCCCCGGCATTTGCCATTTATGAGGACTAAGGCTTCTAACAGTGGACATTATTGAGGTAAGTTTTCAATTAGTTTAGATCTTGCTGAATTAATAGATAGAACTTCTTTGTAAGATGTTAGGTTTAATTATCTTGTACAAACAGGGTTGGTACATTTCCTGGACGCCACACCACCTGTATTATCAGGTAGTTCCCCAATTGTCCTTACGAAGCTGGGGCACCCTGTTCCAGATCTGCCTAACTTAAGCATTTCCTAAGCGGATACCAGGGACTTCCAGCCAGCAGTGAGCAACGAATGAATGAATAGTGTATAATGCCCGTTTTTGCTATAGAGGCACCACGGGCGATTTGCGAGCAACGAAGCCACTAGACTAAGGAGGGGAAATATGGGGGTCAGGGGTACGGCGGAACTTTTGCATTATCTAGAAGATTGGATCTCTAACACTATAATCTCCGAGACGGCAGTATGTTCATTGTGGAGGACAAAGTTTATATTTTCTGTTTTTCTTGTAGTACAGTACAAATACAAGCGTGCGTTTGTATTTCAAAGGCTTTTACGCACTTTAATTAATCTATGTGCTTTATACCTAGCCTGTGCAGCATCGCTTTGCAAGTAGCCGCTCAATGAATGAATGAATGAATGGTGTTTAAAGCCCGTTTTTGCTACAGAGGCACCACAGGCGATGAACACTGATGATACATGAAATGAAATTATATATTGGGAAAGATTTTTTTTTTTGAGGAAGGAATCGTTCCAGGCCTATGTTTAAGGTACCTCCCCGGCATTTGCCATTTATGAGGACTGAGGAAAACCTGGAAAAAACCTCAATCAGGGAGGATGGTCCTGGCAGGATTCGAACTCCAGACCTCCCACTCACGAGTCCGCGCCTTAACGACCTCGGCCACCCATGGCGGTCAGAAGCCGCTCAGTCATCCTTATGGCATAAAACAGAATACGGTGTATTCATAGTATTTTATAATGAATAATTATATTTTATTACTCTATTAATTTCAGGATGTTTTGTTCGTTATCGTAGTGTTTGCGCGAGGGTAGTTACATAACAATTATTACCATAATTTCTCGAGCTAGCTGTTATCAAATTATCCATATTTTGTTAGCGTAATGCTAACTTGCACGTGGTACTGGTTTCACTGTGTCACTTCCGGTTTCCGTCTGTGAGAGGTTGCAAGTTGAGAGACGTTCAATTGTGCCTAAAACAAGACAGAGGTGACACGCGACGAACGATACGTTCCTCTAAAATTTTTCTTTCGCTTCAACAAATCTTCAGCTGATTTCTATACAATACAGGAGATCTACTTTGTTCTTCCTTATGATACAGCTGGAAGATGGTTTAAATAAAAGAGGGGAGGCAACCAAATTCAAAGGAAGAGGTATACCGGCTTTCCAGTTTGTGCTCTAGCGGAAGAAAACATTAAAATTGCTGCTGTCATTGTGAAGGAGGATCTCTGAATAACATTAAGAACACTTTCTGAAATTTTGGAAACTAAAAGCGTACCCCACATACGTTGGTAACTGAAATGTTGCACATGAGAGGTGCTTGTGCACGGTGGGTTTCATGACCGCTGATTCCGGAACAGAAGTACGTTGGCAGGTTTGCATGCTGTTGAAGATGAAGTTACAGGAAGATGCGGAATTCTTTCAATGTAATCAGTGCTACTTCGTGTAGTCACAACAAACCAGTGGTTGCTTCCGCTGGAGTGTTATATTCATCTCATTTTTGCATATTCAAGGAATGATTCACCAACATGTTGTACCTACCTACAACTGTAACTGGGTAATACAATAAACATGTCCTGACAATTCTACAAGGCCATATTTCCTGCTACTCTGCAATAATGCACAGCCGCACGTTGCAAATGTTGTTGCTGAATTACTCACAAAAACCAAGTACAAAGTGTTCAGTGCAACCCTCGCCCTCCCTATAGTCCAGATTTAGCCTAGTGGGACTTTTCTTTTTCCCCAAATTGAAGAAAAACCTCGGGCGAGGCATTTTCCATCATCAGAAGCAGTTTACCATACTTGCCTCCTAAACCCAAGATCGCGGGTTCGAACCCGGCCAGGATCGATGGATTTTTTCGGGCGTAAAAACCCTAAGTATGGCTTCCTTCGGAAGGGAAGTAAAGTCGTGGGTCCCGTGTCGTACATTTACGGCACGAAAAAGAACCTCAAGCCTGAAAGAGAGGCCTCTGAGCAAAATTTGTCGGCCGTTTCACGCCCTGAGTTGAATGGGACGCTGATGACCTGAGCTGTTAAAGAGCGTCCATAAATAAATCAATCAAAAAAAAAATCAGAAGCAGTGTTGAAGGCTGTGGAGGAGATTATGAAGGAGCTGTCAAAAATGGTTTTCAGTAAGTCTTTGAATACTGGCAGAAACTTTGGGACAGATGCATTGCATCCAACAGGAACTACTGAAAAAGATAATCATAATTATGGGGATGAGTAAAGGTATGCAGTCAAAAAGAATATCAATATTTATTGAACAACTCTCATATAAATGAAAAGCTACATATAAATATTTACACATTCTTGACAATGCTAAACCTACCTCTGAAATTTAAAAGAAAGTTTAATTCTTCTTTACTCTTTTATATCACAAAAGGTAATTTATTCAGGTAGGCGCTCCCTTTTCGTTTTATAACATTTTATTTAACAGCTCTTTTTGGCTTATTCCTTTAAAAGTAAAAAAGTCGATCGCCTAGCAAAGCATCATACGAAATGATTGTGAAGTTCCACTGCTCAATTTCAGAAACACAGCTGCGGACCATATTAGGCTCCAGCTGATACGCTTCGAGAATAAAGGATTGAACAAAGTTTCCGGGGGACAAAATGTGTTACCTTGCAGAAAAGAACGAATTAAATTCAGTTAATAAGCAAATGTGGAAATAATTCCGTAACCTGCGCTGAAAATATATTATAGATTATATATTTTTGCCCAAAATGGTAATTTTTGTTTCCTTTTATTTTTTTTTTATTATATTTCTAGTTCCTTATCTGCATGTATAATAGAAGACGTTCCCTACCGCCACGGGTGGCCGAGGTCGTTAAGGCACGGACTCGTGAGCGGGAGGTCTGCGGTTCGAATCCCGCCAGGACCGTCCTCCCTGACTGGGGTTTTTTCCAGGTTTTCCTCAGTCTTCATAACTGGCAAATGCCGGGGAGGTACCCTGAACTTAGGCCTGGAACGCTTCCTTCCTTAAAAAAAAAAAAATCCTTTCCCAGTTTATCATTTCATCTCATGTATCATCAGTGTCCACCGCCTGTGGTGCCTCAGTAGTAAAAACGAGCGTTAAATACTATTCCAAAAGAAAGAAAGAAAGAAAGAGGTACGGAAATTGCAAACTTTACTCGCTTTCACCATATAGGAAGATGCTTCATTCACTAAAAGAAAAGAATTTTCTGTCT
The DNA here is from genome assembly GCA_030762175.1 of Metallyticus violacea. Classification (NCBI taxonomy): domain Eukaryota; kingdom Metazoa; phylum Arthropoda; class Insecta; order Mantodea; family Metallyticidae; genus Metallyticus; species Metallyticus violacea. Next base: position 377,463,511 of record CM060846.1, read on the forward strand.
TCACCCACCGGTCACAAGAGGATAACTGTTTTGTTCAGCATTCCACAGTAAATAGTGTTTCTCCTGGCTTGGGCGCTAATGATCATAGCAGTTTTGCGCCCTTAAACAACAACAATAATAATAATCATTATCGTTTTTCCTGGCTAGTCTCCTCTTAAAACACCAACGCACCTCCTTCAGAACGAGTGATTTCAGCCAGATCTTGCTATCAGCAACGCAGGAATTTGTTCCATTTAAAACATTCGGTCACATATTTCTTGGAAAGTGACGTTGCATTAGGAATGTGATGCTTTGTGTACTCTGTATATAATTGCTAAAGTGTTGATTTAGCAGACTTAGTTTATTTATTTTTTTAATAGTGTTGAACACCCGTTTTTACTATTGAGGCACCACAGGCGGTGAACATTGATGATACATGAGATGAAATCATATATTGGAAAAGGATTTTTTTTAGGGTAGGAAACGTTCCAGGCCTAAGTTTAGGGTACCTCCCCGGCGTTTGCCATTTATGAGAACTGAGGAAAACCTGGAGAAAGCCTTAGTCAGGGAGGACGGTCCTGGCGGGATTCAAACCGTAGATCTCCCGCTCGCGTGTCCGCGTCTTAACGACCTCGGCCACCCGTGGTGGTACTTAGTTTATTAAAATCTGACATTTTTCTTGTGATGAAAAGTATGAAATGTCCTCAAAATGGAGTTGTTGGTGGTTCTCTGATGCAACTTATCGAACTGAATTGTTTGGTGTTTTGCCTAACTGCTGTTTAATAATTAAACCACTTTTTGACTTCTTTAGCTTAACAGTTTACAGAGGCGCTTGGCATCATGTGTACTGCAATTTTTCTCAGTTTTTACAAAAATTCTTGCAAATTCACTTAACTATAGATTTAGGCATCTTAACTCAGCTTAAAACACATGAACATCAAGCCATATGGGAGAATGTATGCTCATATTTCATTCATTCTTTTTCCTTTTTCCCCTTCATGATGTCCCCCCTTTTTTTTTACCTTAACAAATATGTTTAAATGCAATACTGCTAACAACGTTTCTTAGCATTTAAAATGGTTAAAGGAGCCAAAATTTTCAATCAAAGTCAGATTGTTTTGCGCATTGGAAGTTTATAGGAAATGGACTTTTCAATACTATGCAGCTATTCATTAAATGAAATCAACCTGAGCTGACCACCACACGAACACTCTGCAATTGCTTACGTCACACAACCGGAGATGTTTCTGTACTACCTGCTATGCTGAGATCGATCTCTTGGACTACTGCCTGCCGGAACATCATGTAAATGCTAAACTGCATATCGCATTCCAGTGACCTATTTGTATATCTATTAACTTAAAATTACTAGTTGCAGAAACTAAAGAGGGCCTACAAACCCCCCCCCCCTTTCACTTGTTGCCACATGTTTACTTTTCTGCTCTCGCACATATCTTAAACGGTACTTGTTGCAATAGAAGGTTATGTGCAGGCACAGATTGTTATATCTCTCATTGATAACGCTCTCTTTCCCATAATAACCGACTCCAAGTGCAAAGTTATCGTGCGCCAGCTCTCATCACAAGAGCTATCCCAGGAAAAGGGAAAATAACACCCTACCCTTACTATCACGGAGATAGCTTAGAGAACATAGAAACAGTTTTACTTCAAAACCACAGTATTCCACAGAGGGTAAAGAGGTCATATATATCTTAATTATAAAATTTGGAAATATAGGACCAAAGAATAAAAAATCCAAGTAAGTGACCAATAAATGCACATAATTTTATATGCCAAAAATGGTAAAATATTTCATCCAAGTAGACAGTGGAAAAAGGTCATAAATGTTCGAACCATAGACATAAGCATTATAGTAATGATTGTGCTTGTTCTTTGATATTGGTGTAATCTTATTAACAGTCTTAAGTTTCAAGTAGTGATGCATTTGTGTAATTATATATTTTGCTTTGTGCGTTAATTCAAAAGCACCGAAAGTGAAGACATAAGGAGAAAGTAAGGTATTTTCAAACTAATGCCATACTTTAGATAGATATGTTATCCTATTTACTGAAACACCGCTGCAACAACCACACCAGGAAACTATTTCACAAAAGTATGGTCTAACACATTAAAAGTCCTAGTAAAGTATGGTGTTGTAACTTTTTGTTCCACGAAGTAACATACAACCTTGTGCATGATTAGTAAAACATACAAGTGATGTCATAAAAGAGCAAGAGGGGGCAATTCATAGACCGAAGATCGTGGGTTTAATCCCCGCCAGGGTCGATGAAATCCTAAAAATCCTAAGTGTGACTTCTTTCGGAAGGGAAGTAAAGCCGTGGATCCCTGTGTACTTTTGCGACACGTAAAATAACCTTAAGCCTGAAAGAAGAGGCCTCTGAGCAAAATTTATCGGTCGTTTCATGTCCTGAATTGAATGGAATGTTAATGACCACAGATGTTAAGGAGCATCCTAAATAAACCAAAGTAATAACAAATAAAAACAGGTGGAAAAACATCTGTTTGCCACACTTCGTAATACCTTGAATTAGATTATGTTTACTCCATAGTATTAAATTCATATTTTTAATATATTATCATACTTGATATATTGGTAGGATATTTTTTCTAAGAAAAATATTTGAACACTTTATTATCCATTTGTCAATTTTAAGTGTAATATTCCATTTTGAAATAGTTTAGCATATTTTCACGCATGCCGCTACATCGCAGCATCAATTTCCGTCGAGAGATGGCATAAAATAGAGCTTTTCGATTACTCTCGATCATTTATGTTATTGGTCTATTTTATAAATTATGCTTATATACATTTGATTATACAATTTGGTAATCACATTTTCATTGTAAGAAAAAATTGTGAGGATTGTATCAGAAGAGACTAAATCATTTATTTTAAAAGAGAATGAGGCAAAGAAAGAAATTATTATCGTGATATTTGGCAAGAACATTAAAAAGCATAAAGTAAGATGAGCTTAAATATTCATTTGAAAAAGGAAAGTCCATTACCAATCATACGTCGTATTTTATTGCAGTTAACCTAAAATGTTTATTGCACTTGTGAATTATTCTTTCTTTATACACACGCCTACTCTCGGCGTTGTCATCACTTTCGGTAATACTTCACATATTTAGGTCAACTGATTCTCAAAATTATTAAAAATATATTGCACTTTTATTTGTATTTGAAGTTACTAACATTCCTACACTTGTAGACAAATCTATACAGGCTACAAGCGCATGGCCTATGCTAATACCTCTGTGGAATTATCACTTGTACATGGTTGTGAAGTACAAGTTACAAGTCCATCTATTTGTAGTGTATTAGATCATGCATTTGTGGAACAGTGCCCTGCTGTTACATGCTCGTGGCTGACCTTAGAAGCATCATCTTGGACTTTACAAAATATACTTCCTGTGAATAATCTTGTGTTTAATGGTAGAATTCATAATCTTTCAAAAGAAATGGCAAAACGTGGTGCATACTGTACAAATTAAGCTTGTGTACTGCAATACTATACTATGTTTTGAATGACCTCTGTTTAATCCTACCTAGCGTCTCTGTCGTAGCTGTGCTGTGGGTGTGCAGTCTATTTAGTGACTGAAGAAGCGAACGAATTTAAGTGCAAAACATATACAATAAAATTAAATATATAATTAATAAATAAATAACTAATGAAATGTAAACTGACTTGTATTATACGATGGTATCATTCCACTTTTTGACACGTGACCGGGCCTACATTTATGGAAACAGTTGAATGTTTCCACATGAATCTTTCCGCCTGTAAACTTTGACGCCACTCATAACCATTGTGCTGATGCAATCTTAGTTGTAGTCATAGGGTTTTTAAGTCACGCGTGATATAAAAGAGTGCCAACTTTAAGAGCAAGTCTATTCAAACATACATATGGCTACAACTTACATTGGCGGACTTTTTTTTTTAATTTGCGTTATCTCCGAACCCTACCTCCACATACTTACAACAATGCTAATTGAGCAGGCATCTAGCTGAAATAAATAAATAAACGAATAATAATAATGATAATAATAATAATAATAATAATAATAATAAGTTCTTACATATCTACCTCAAGTATTGGTGTCACATAAGGTAAGCTTTAATGCTGCAGCAAATGGTTTTATAACTATTGATCCTGGCGATAACCGCATACACAGGGAGTTCTTTAAATCCCGCCACTTTCCAGGAATATCTTCCGGTAAAGTATTCTTGATGAACAGTTTCGACTGATTACAACTCTATGCGATATTGATCCAATGATGTATGAGCGAAATAGTCGTGTAAATTCTGCGATGGAGAAATCAAAATCAAATTGTATCTTCCATACAAATGCTGTGATCTTCCTTAAAACAAGTCAAATATTTCCACAATATTATCTCTGCATTTTTATATTCTTATATCTAGATGTTTTCTATTACTTGAGAGTAGTGTTGCTATTAATTCAAGATTATTTGTATTTATTCTTCCGTCGATGCCCGCATTTCTGCACCATGCGGTGGCTAGCAAAATATTTTACTATATTATTTAGAAATTGCCACAGTATACTTCAAGTTTCACCTATCAGATAATATATGCAGCATTGCTTTTGTTTTTTTGATTTGATTTATTTACGAAAGCTCTTTAATATCTCAGGTCATCAGCGTCCCATTCAAATCAGGGCGTGAAACGACCGAGAAATTTTGCTCAGATGCCTCTTCTTTCAGGCTTGAGGCTCTTTATCGTGCCGTAAATGTACGACACGGGACCCATGGCTTTACTTCCCTTCCAAAGGAAGCCATACTTAGGATTTTCACGCCCGAAAAAAAAATCCATCGATCCTGGCCGGGTTTGAACTCGCGATCTCGAGTTTAGAAGGCAAGTATGCTTACTGCAACATTGCTGAATAAGAACAAGAACATATAAACCACTTTAGTTTTCTCTGCGGAGATGGCAAAATTTTAGCACTGCCTGTACTAGGCGGCTGTTTTTTCTGTAAACGCGATTTCAGCATATACTGCAATGGCGTTCTACTTTGCCTAGAGTAGCAAATTCTTCAATATCCCGTGTCTCTACATGCAGTAGTCATCAAACAAGCACAAAGTCGTCATGTCTGACAAATGGGCTGTAAGCGTCGTTCTCAAGTTTACCACCTTTTCTGCGGAATTTAAGCACCCCAGTAAATTAAAAGGTAAGCAGCTCTTTATTTCCAATACAGAATTTTACAGGTGAGAAAAAGATTTATTGCTGTCCGAAATTATTTCAACTCAGAAATGACTGCCGTCTAGATGGATTCATGTAACAGATATGTGGTAATGAAACTCTAAAGAGATATGTAAACATAAATTTAATTAGATGCGTCTTGCGATTGTGTCGCTTTCAACGCTCTAAAATGATCCAGTTTTTATTAATTACAAAACGTGCAATTTTATGCTTACATCGACAGCCATTTCTTTTTTATCTCGCCTTGCTATTCAAAATACTGTCCAAAAACTTAGCCTTTAGCATACCTATAAAAGTGGAGAACTTCTAAGAATGGTAGTTCCTTCGGCCATCTTTCTTTTATGTTTGTTTACTACAGCGCGTGCTACTTTTCGGTATCCGTTTTTCCTTGTTTAGTTCACCTCAATTTACATTAGAACATTTCATTTTTCTGGGAAAATTAGGGCTATTCATTTTTTAAGAGGCGGCTCTACACCCGCTGTCCCTGGTGGCGATCATTCGCAAAGACTATCGCCTCCCCATGCTGTTAGAGACTAAACATGCTTGAGGGGTGCTTGTTAATATGGGTAGATGCAGATGTTGGAAGGTACATGCATGAAGGGTCAGGTTCGGGTTGAGCACCCCGGTTAGTAGAGATTAGTTTACCGTGCTGGCATGCAGAAGTCTTAACGTAAATATGCATAATGTAGCTACATCAGGTAATGACAATTTACGCTTCTGAATGTCGTACAGTAACGGAATTAAATGTAACCTACCTATAAGTACCATAAAAGTAAATAGACAAATTTTAAACAAAAATCGATTAAGAAATAAAACAATGCGAGATTAATTAAACATATGATCAATATGTATACCAGAGACAAGTCCCTATAAAATAATATAAAGGCATATGCATAGAAATAAAATTGCCAATATGCATGAACTTAAGAAACCAGTAGTTTCTATATGATACTTTAAAGATATAAAAATGAAATAACCAAAGAATTAATCACTTCTTTGCTATTCTTACTTCCATTACAAACATGAAATCTCACACAGCAGCGACAAAAGAATTACCTCCTCTTTTCGCCTTACTTCATAAATTCCGTGCTCTCCTATAGTAAGGATTTACAGAGTCTGTTCACTAAATAGGGGGCTCAAGTTCGGTTCCTGAGTAAAATAAAAATTTGAGGGCTATTTGAAAAATTGCCCTCACCTCGGAAAGTTGAACAATGAGCCATATTTCATTCAACTCGTTAGACGGATAGCGCAACAAGCAGACTCAACGATGTTTAAAATGGGAATTTAATGTTCCTCGAGTTGCAGCAAGTGTGGAAATACCGGTATTTCTAAAACTGCTAGTGAGGGAATTTTTCGCTCTGCAGGCGAGTTTGGGAAGGACATCCTATTTCATCACTCACCGCCACGAGTGGCCGAGGCCGTTGAGGTGCGGACTCTGAGTGGGAGGTCTGTGGTTCAAATCCCGCCAGGACCGTCCTCCCTGATTGAGGTTTATTTTTCAGGTTTTCCTCAATCCTCATAACTGGTTAATGCCGGGGAGGTACCCTAAACTTAGGCCTGGAGCGTTTCTTTCCTTTAAAAAAAATCCTTTCCCAATGTATTTCATCTCATGTGCCATCAGTGTCACCGTCTGTGGTGCCTCAGCAGTAAAAACGGGCGTTAAACACCATTAAAAAAAACTCCCGCTAATCACCTAGACCCGGATAGCCGGTTAACCGGCTAACGAACAGCGCGCTGGTCCATAGGCAAAACACTCCGGGGGAAAACAAAACTGATCGCACGGTAAATAAGCCTCTCCTTTACAGTACAAGTGTTAAAACATACTAAGAGGTTAAGATTTTACTCCTAAACCAAGGCATACATTTTTTAAGAAAATCTTGATACTTTTCTTTATTGTTCAGGTTAGATGTGTCATAGTCGTTTACCAACGGACCAACATTGGTAGTCGAGGTCGTTTAGGCGCGGGAGGTCTGGGGTTCGATTCCCACCAGGATCGTTCTCCCGGACTGAGATTTTTACCAGGTTTTCCTCAATCCTCATAAATGACAACTGCCAGAAAGGTGTCTTAAACTTAGGCCTGCAACTCTTCCGAAGTTTCCCAGTTTATTGTTTCACCTCACCTATCACCAGTGTTCACCGCCTGTGATACCCCAGCGTAAAAACGGGCGCTAAACACTATTCAGTGACAGTTTCTCGAATCTTAGTGCCTCTTGCGGTTTATATATACCTTGGTTTACTACATTTACACTTGCTTTTGAATTTCTGAATTGTTACTTGTTTCTGATTTATATTCTTAGCTTATGGGTAACGTTAACCATAACGTTACAAAACATGAAAGGAACACCTCCGTAGTCTAGTAGCGTTTTTCACTATTAATCAGGAGATCCTGGGTTTGTTTCCCGGTCAAGTCAAACTGTCTGGGTACGGATTTTTTCGTATAAACGTTGTTTGCAATTAGTTTTCGTGAGATTTGGAATAGCACATAACCTTCATTATGCCCATTATTTTGCATCTGTGGGCTCTTTTGTTCTCTGTCATTTGTTTACATACTGATATGCTCTCAATGTAACATAAACGTTCTCATCTATGGATATTTTGTCCTCGCCAATTTTCTGCGATTACAACATCTCGCTGTTTCACTTTTTAAAATTTAAATAGATCTACTAATTCTATTTCTATGGAAATTCGAATACTCCTGAAGCTATAAAGGACACATGTTAAAAGAGTAAATATTTTTGGCATGCCTTGATCTTAAACGTCAATAAAAATTGTACTTTATCTTTTCTATTCTCTCCCAACATTTTGAAAAGTTATAATTTTGACTGCGAATTTTAGCACAGGAAAGTAAGCTAAGTTATCCCCCTTCCCTTTAATTTTTCCAGAAATATTAACTATTTTTTAAAATTAGGCAGCGACTAAACACGTGAGTTATCAATTGCTCTCCCTCCTGGAATTTATATAGTTTAAGTTGCCTGTTACGTCTGCTATAAAGTACTCCTTTAGTAAATATACCTCTCCTTTCTCTTCCAAGAACGGTGTTATTCCCTCCAAAAACAATTCTTTATTTCGTTGTGTTTATACAACCAAATTCTCCGTGCACTTCAAATTCATTGCCCAAAACCGAAAGAAAGCGAATAAATTGGCCTTCTGGATAGAAGAACGTTCACAAATTTGCACACTGTATTGGGCAGACAGTTTTTAAAACAAAGGCAGTGAAAGGTTCCAATTTTGCTTTGTCTGGATATTGCTGCAAATACTTTATCGTCATACCGGAACGTCATTGTTAGCCGTGATTCTCTTGGGAGAGGATTTCCTCATTTCTTAAGAACGCCCGTTTAGTAGGAGCATGTCAATTCGAAACATCCTTCGCTTACTGCCAAACGGAATATCTTTCTTTTCTTCAAGTGTAGTATTTAATGACGTTGAAATGTTGAGGATACTTCCTGTAGTTACACGCCCACATTTACGATGTTCGTCTGCTTTTATCGCGCATTCTTTCACTGAAAAAAGTAAAATGTTTTGCCAATGAATAGTTGATTTCATAAGTAGCTTTTACTGCCGACCCACTACTTGTTGATTATTCCAAAGTTGTACAATTTCCTGCTATTGAAAGTTATTCATTTTATTTGTTTTTTCCTTTTCCTCCTATGTCTCCTACTAATTGCTTATTATTTTTACAGTATTACCTAAGAAACAGAAGCAGGGCATCAATAGATTTCTTTGTGCTGTAAGAAGTAAGAACTGATTTATATTTCAACGTTAATTTTCCACAACTAAATGAAAGAAATGAAGTAATACATTGGCATTTTACCTTCATTCCCGCCTTTCCACCTGCCATTTTTCAAAACCACAATGCAAAACTCTTCGGGGGGGGGTAAGGCAAATTGAAAGGAACAATGTAAATCTCCAAGGGAATTGAATACTTGCGAAAAACATGCCACTAAAAACCTACAAAAGTAGGTGGACAGAGAGATAAGAATCCTAAAATTAGGTGTACAGTTATACGAGTTAACAAATACTTGTGATACGATTCTTTGTGTTTGACTATAAAAGGACATTAATGTCAAAATGGATATTGTTATAAAAGTTTAAATGCCTCTCGAACGTAAATTAAACGCTGGAAAAACAAAAACAAACTAAAGCCGAGTATCTGATAGCGCGATAAAATTCTGTCATTGTTGTTGGTGCTGTAAAGCGAGAAGTGTGTTGAAGGTTAAATGTTACCATAGTCTCATATTACATAACTTTTTTGCATCGTTTTCAGAGGACGGTCGGTGTATAAAGGCATAATGCTGATAAATTAGTCCTGGGAACTATAAATATATGAATATAAAAATGAAATCTTAAAATATAATAATATTTAGTTTCCTCCTATGGCAAAATTAAAAGAAGTAAAAAGATTATCTAAATACAATAATGACTTTTTAATTTTTCTTCAAAAATATGAGATATTACTTTAAAGTTTGATTTTAATACTCGGTTTTGAATTTTAAAAAATGGCTCTGAGAGTATTGCGATTGGATATTTTAATAAATGAAAAGGAGAAAAAATCTAAGAATGTGCCCTTTTATTGCCTATACTCATTACTCAACAAGAAACCAGATAAACGATGAACAGAAATACGACGACAAGCCCTAGAAAAAGAAATTCAAATCATAGACTTCAGTTGGAGAACATTACATCAGTTAATTGTGACGCAAGTGACTTTGGTTTCCAATGACATAGGACAGAAATTTACATTTTGATACTGCCAATGTCAAACTGCATACTTCATGTGCAACTCAGAGGAAACTGAGCACTTGCAATACTTTTCATCCAACCGTGTTACTGCCACCAGAACGACAACAAGTGTCCATAGCATCATCAGTCGTGCAACAACCTATACATATTTTAATACTTATTTATCATCTGAAGTGTGATGTCAAAAATATTTAAAGATGTTTTAATTTTTTTATTTATGGACGCTTTTTAACATCTAAGGTCATCAGTGTCCCATTCAATTCAGGGCGTGAAACGCTCGACAAATTTTGTTAAGAGGCCTCTCTTTCAGGCTTGTGGTTCTTTTTAGTGCCGTAAATGTACGACACGGGACCCACGGCTTTTCTTCCCTTCCGAAGGAAGCCATACTTAGGATTTTTACGCCGGAAAATGGTGATGTAGTGGTTACCATACTTGCTTCCTACACCCAAGATCGCGGGTTCGAGCCCGGCCAGGACCGATGGATTTTTTCGGGCGTAAAAATCCTAAGTATGGCTTCCTTCAGAAGGGAAGTAAAGCCGTGGGTCCCGTGTCGTACATTTACGGCACGAAAAAGAACCTCAAGCCTGAAAGAGAGGCCTCTGAGCAAAATTTGTCGGCCGTTTCACGCCCTGAGTTGAATGGGACGCTGATGACCTGAGATGTTAAAGAGCGTCCATAAATAAATCAATCAAAAAAAAAAAAACGCCGGAAAAAATTCATCGATCCTGGTCGGGTTTGATTCCGCGACCTTGGGTTTAGTATGGGTACCGCTACACCACCAGGACCGACTACATTTAAAGATGGAGTGGTTATAAGATAACGATTTTATGGCCGTTTAAACGATTAGCATAAATAGTTTATGATTTTAATATCAGAACTATTAAAAAATAAGTACCTTGGAATCGGGGGCATGTTTAATTTTATTTAATATCATTATTTTGTTTCTTCACTCCAAGACATTTAAATTTAGTCTTTATATGTTTCTGATATAGATAGCTTTAAAAACAATAATAATTTGAAGTTGTTCTTGCATTATTAGGGGATCTTGAACGTTTTATCGACAAAACAATGCGTTTATCCTCTTACAAATGGTTACTAAAATGCTACTCGAAAGGGAATCGCGACAAAAGAAATCCCAACTAAGCAAATTTGGAAAATATATTGAAATGGCACAAATTGACACAAATAATGTTCATTAATTTTGAGAAGATATTTAGTATTATTTTTATACAGAATGAAAGGAAAATTCTATAAATAAAGCTATCGATCCTAGTGGTGTAGTGGTAAACATACTTGCCTGCTAAACCGAAGTTCGCGGATTCAATCCCGGCCAGGGTCGATGGATTTTTTCCGGCGTAAAAATCCGAGTATGGATTCTTTTGAAAGGGAAGTAAAGCCATCCGTCCCGTGTCGTACATTTACGGCACGTAAAAGAACATGAAGCCTGAAATGACGCCGATTACCAGAAATGTTAAATAGCCAAACAAAGAACACAAATAAAGCTGGTAATAGATGTTAATAAAGGAAACAAAACGCTTAAATGGCATTCTTTCTTCTCTTAGAGATTTCGAGAAAATAAATATTTTATTTCAAAACATATTGCAATGCTGCTTAATGTTCTGTATGGTTAAGTTATAAATTTAGAATGCATTAATTGCAGTTTGTTTGGTGTTTTTTTAATTTAATTAATGTACAACATTACTCCTGGTGAGACGAGGAAACTTTTCCTGAACTTTTTTCTGCTCTAAAACAATTTGTTTATGAAAATTACACACAATATCTATATTCCGAAACAGAAATACAATCAACACGAATCAAATATAAACTTTTAAATCACAGCATAATTTTAAGTCTAAATGTCTAAAGAACTATCGGATCCTTAAAATGCAGTTCTTTAGCTGTTCACATAAATTTATAACTGCACAAAATAGCAGTGTTTTAAAATTATACTATAATGAAATCATTTTATCTTATGAAAAGTGTGAGATATTTTCCATTTATTAGAAATGCAACAGAGTAAACTTAACCACAGAAAATACGGAACGATTTCATTTTTATGTGATTTATATATTGTTGGAAGCCCGAGGTAAAAACATAAAATTGTAAATATATAGGTACATTACTTCATGACTTACGAAATTAATTCGGAAGCTTTAGCGCGAGTCTTTATAGCATTTGTTTTGTTTTGGGACACATTAAAAGCTGTTAATACGTAGATGATATTGCATGTATGCTGTTTATTTTATGGTTTATGTAAATCTTAACACTTCATTGTGGTACTTAAAAATATCTGACAAGAAATTCACAGCATTGCTATATTTTATTTAAGGGATGTAAGTTAGTCTTGTTAATGCAACTGAATAACTTACTCTTTAGTACCCTTGTGGACTGTGCCTTGATAAATTTTGAATAAACTTCTGAGGTCTCCTTTCAGAAGGGAATTCCCAGGTAAAAGAGTTTCACCAAAGAGCACACTTTATAGTTAGCAATGCCCAAGTGCAAACCAGTTATTGCAGAACAACAGGCCTTGAGGATCAGAACAGATTGAGCTGAGAAAAGGAATTACACATTTTGTTGCAGAAATAACCATCTAACTTTGTAACTAAGTCATTATTGTCATTAATGTTGGGCGTAGTACGTTTTGGAAACATTTGCCCTTTTGTTTTTCAGCCTTTGTGTTAGCGCATACATAAAAGAGCGATTTCATTTCTCAGAAAGAATAATTAAAGTGGCACATCAGCTCCGGGTGAACTAAGAGTTAGATAAATATCTTAAATCACGTTCTATTAAAATGTTACAATACAAACGTGCGAATAAAAAACTGTGGTATAACAATGAACTTGCAAGTATCAGAAATTAACTCCGTAGCACTTTATCTTAACTTTGTACAACGTGCGTAATCATTGAATTATCATTTGTTTATTTACCCATGCCAACCACTACAAGTCTCGAGTGAAATATGCTAGTAAACTAACCACAGAGAAAATGTTTCCGTATGCATTTCTTCTTGGAAAGCTAAAAATTAATCGGAATACTTCCATGCAGTATGTTGATGAACAACACTGGAAGATTTACACTCTGTATACAGGATCTCAGAATTAGGGAAACTAAGGTCACTGACGTAAAATGTCAGGGGTATGCTAGGAGCGCCCGCAGATTTTCAGTAGGGGCAAATAAAAGAAAAGAAGATTATGTAATACTGTTGTAACAGAGCGTAAAACTGCTGTACAGGCATTTATGTCGGAATTATATAAACAAATACTTAATTCCCCTTGGTTTCTTCCCTTAATAGTCTTATCATTTTTCCAATGAAGGAATTCTCCTTTAGTTTTAGTTTTTCAAAAGGAACTGAAATATTAATGCGCTGAGAACATTATCTGTAATGTTTCCATGCGTCTTTGAGTGCTACAAACAAAAATGAAAAACGTAATACAATTTTTAAAATGTTTCTGCTGGATTAGTGTTCAGAACGAGTCTAAATTAAAAATAATATAAATTTTATATTAATAGTAATACAATTAAAAATAGGTTGAAATAATTCAAAGCAAATATTTACTTTGCTTATTATTACCTTGCTAAAAGGTGTTAGGTATTTTTCTTTATTATACCTAAATATCAACAGAATTTTGAAATGAAAATGAAATGCCTGAATAAAATTCTCCACAGTGCAAGTGGCCGCTGGCAAGCTAAGGACTACTGGGCAAATACTACAGTAATGATGCAAGAGGACAATCATGTCTAATTGTTTATGTTACAAGTTTTTGCTTCTTCAGTAAGATCATCTAGTAAATCTCAGTACAATGTGTTAATATTTTCTATTATCCTATTGAAATCTATGGCACTTTGAGACATTATTATCTTGGGATGAGAATAAAAAACGCCAAACGTTCTCCTGTTTCCTTCTGAAAATGCAATGACACAATTCTTGTAAATACTCCCTTCTCCATTACATTGTACGTAAACAGACAAGTATCCCTTTTAAGATGAGAAAGCTCTAGGCGGAGAAGTGCTCCTTAACAAACTGGTCTCAGATTCTTTATGTTTGTTGCTAATTAGTGTACGATTTACAAGCACACTACAAAAAACGTTAACTTTCCCCACAGACCTAAGACAATAAAAATATATTATATTTGTCTACCTGTGAACAATACGTATAATCTCAGTAAGGGCAATTACTCCTCCCTACCCCCCCTTGCGGCCGTCCCTGGTCTACTTGAAAATCTTCCATGAAGTTATGAGTCACTTGGAGGAAAAGAACCTCCGTACTGGCTATTTTCACATATCACAACTGTCTTTCATTGAGGTTTTTGGCCAACAAGGTCGCCTGAACTTTCTTGCTGAAAGAGAAAGTGCGTCGCAACAAGTAACGGGCTCTCGTGGAGCATTTGTAAACGTTCTTAAACCTCCAACTTGCAAAGATGCTACCAAAGAGAATCGAAAAGGCTTTTATGAAGAACATTAAATCTGCACAAATCTTGATAATGAATTGTGAGTGGGGCAACCAGTGCAATAAAAGTTTTCACAATTATTGCTTCATTGAAATAGGATTGTATACTCTAATCCAATTTCCAGAAATGTAAAAATTAACCAAACATTGCATATGAATTTGGAAGGCAGCTAAATTTTCCATTTTTAATTTTTTTTCCGGTCAAGGACTCTAGATCTTTCTGCATCACAAACTTTCTGGACGTCGGACGTGAGCGATAAAAATAAATATTTTATAACATTTAAATTAACATGATGTTATTATACTTAATTGTTATAAAATATTTTTACAGCCCAAATGCTGACTGTTTGTTTTTACATTTCAAGAAAAAGCAAAATTTAAAGTCACATGCCACCTAATAGTGCTCATTATTATAGTTTACGTGCTGTATGCCGGTAACTCTGTACGAAGCGGGGGTGACATCCACGCAACCGACTCATGTTCTTCCAGTTGCAAATTACTTTATGACGGAGATGTTGGAAATGTTGTCCTACTATATATCTGGCATATAGAAAATTGTCATTCACACCCATCAGTTCATCCTCCAAAATTGAGTCAATTTATCGCCTGGTGTTTGCTTTCTGTTCTTCAAATGTGTGGGGGTTTGTTCCATAAACTTTATTTTTCAACATTCCTCAAAACTAAAAATCACAAACGTTCATTGCTGAATCTTATTGTATTTATGGCATTCTCAAAAAATATAGTTCCTGTACGCATTTACTGCGTACCATTTTCTTGTCATGCAATGAGGTTTTATATATAAAATCGAGTTTTTCTGTACTCCATTACTTGTTATTTTGCATCGAAATGTGACCACGTAAAAGGAACCATGCTTCATTAGTAAAGAACTAAGTGTGGACTAATAAATGTATCGTAACATCCAATTACAGAATTTTTACCGAATATCAGTATCACCTGCTTGCAATTCGTGGACAACAGTGACCTTGTATGCCTTGTAGTTTAAAATAATAATTTTAGAAGATGGACTGATGAGCATGAATGAGACTTTTACTAAAAAGATGCCAGGAATATGTGCATATGACTGGACAACATTTTCACCATCTCCTCTCATAAGGCACATGCTTATTTTCATTGAAATTTACATAATACTCCGCCGGCAGTGGTCCAGCCCGCCAGTTGTCGTGAAACGAGCGACAAAACTATGAAAGATCTGGTATAATTTGCAAATCTCGGCTGAAGAAACTAATTGATTTATTTATGGACGCTCCTTAACATCTCAGGTCATCAGCGTCCCATTCAATTCAGGGCGTCAAACCGCCAACAAATTTTGCTCAGAGGCCTCTCTTTCAGGCTTGAGGTTCTTTTTCGTGCCGCAAATGTACGACACGGGACCCACGGCTTTACTTCCCTTCCGAAGGAAGCCATACTTAGGATTTTTACGTCCGAAAAAATCCATCGGTTCTGGCCGGGTTCGAACCCACGATCTTGGGTTTAGGAGGCAAGTATGGTAACCACTACACCACCAGGACCGACTCGGCTGAAGAAACAAACAAAAGGCTCACAATGGGATATATATATATATATATATATATAAAGTAGTATTAAATAATGAGCCAATAGAACAGACGTAACCTTTTAATTATCTGGAAAATGAAATATACTTTAAATATGATAATGTAAAAAATTACATAAATTTGAAAATATATGTGATGCAATTACTAGAACATTAAAGAAAAATGCAATGCTTAAATGTTATACGACTATAGCGGTACCTTAATGTTGCATGGATCAGATAATTACACATGAGCAGAAAGAATAGACATATGGTGCAAACAGCCGAAATGAAATTTCTACGATAGCATACCCTTAGAGTTCAAATAAGGAAACAGTTAAATACGCATAACCTATACCAAAAATGATTGAACATATGCAGAGGTGGTTACTTGGGATGACCAGGAAGAATAATGTATGATTATGAACCAAGAGGGAAAAGCGCGTGAGCAGAGCAAAGAAACGATGGGCTCTGAGACGGAACTGACCTTGAAGTAGTAATGGAAGAAAAAAGGAGAATATGCAATACTTGAATATCTATGTAAAAGTAATTTTATACGAAAGTTGCTAATTAGCTTAATATGATCATAAGGTGCCTAAAAGAGCACACTGAAAGTGAATACTGTAAATATTGCTGAGGTTGAAATGATTGAAACAAAGGACAAACGTGGTTTTGACAATAACAGTCTATAGAGATGGAGTGCTGTATAAAATAATGGAGCCGCGTGTCCTTGTAAAATTGTTAATTTTAAAATTGTCACTACTAATTCGAAATTATTTCTTGGTCATAGAGTAAGTATTTTAGAAAGCAATGGTAATAGTTGCACATTATGGTGAAACGTTCCAAAGAACATATATCAATGAGCTCAGAATAAACAAAAGTTTCCTCATAATTAAGTGAATCCAGTAAAATTATTTTTACGGTATTTTGCTTTCGCCATTGTACGTTTTATTTTCCCCTATTTATATTTCATTGAATTTCAAATTACTTTTTATTTATTGCAGTCGTCTCTAGTTACATGTCGTAAATGGCTCTGGTCATATTTGTAAATACAGAGGGTGCCAAAAAAATGTATATACACTTTCAAAGTAAATATTAATTTAATATATTTCAAAGTTGGACAGAAAAATAACAGTAATGTGTAGTATGATGTTCTGTAAACAGATGTGACTTACATACATTATGTGAGTCACATAATATAATGGTTTAATTGGACCATTCTTTTTTGAAGGAACATTAACTGGCCCAGTGTACCTGAACATGATACGCTCATCCGTCTTACCCGCCATTCATATACTATAGAAATGAGGAATTTTACTTCCAGCGGGATCGTGCATCACCACCGAGATGTATGTGCGTAGCTTGATGACAGTCTCCCAAAAGCACTGGATAGATTGGACGAAGGGGTCCAATTGAGTTTCCACCGCGTTCTCCGAATCAAACTCCGCTGGACACCTATGGGGAACACTTAAGGATGTTACATACCGTAGAAAACCAACTACAATGGCAGCACTTCGGGAAGAAATTGAAACGGCCTATGCTGCAATCGCTGAGGACACTTTCGTAAACATTACTCAATCAGTAGTTCAACGTACTCAGTGGTGTATCGACGCCGATTGTGGGCATTTTGAGCAACTGTTGTAATTGTAAATGTCTAAGATGATTAGTGCTCATCATTTTCTCTTTGTGTGAATTCAGTTTTGTTATGTTAATACAGTTTTTTCTTTACTTGAACTGTATACACAGTTTTGGCACCCCGTGTATATGTTTTAATGGTTTCTTGCACAATAAAGTATACCGTTTCAGCAGATGAAACATGATATGTAAGCATCGTCTTATTGCCTTTGTTTCTGTTACTGTTTATTCTACTAATAAAATAGTGCTATTAAATGTCACATAAATTCTTATCTTCCGTTGTATGAATTTATCGGTGCGATAAAAAACTCGTTTATAAGATTGGGTAGCAGTAGGAATTATTTTAATTCACGCTAAGGAGATTGCAATTTTCAATTATTGTGTCTCCCACACATCAGCCCATATTGTAATTGTAATGATTTTTCACATTAAGTGGGCCACAGTGTGCATACATATTTACAAAATAATAAACAAAATAAAACAGAAAACAATAAACAATAAAAGGATACCATATGAAGAAATAATAAGACAATTTACAAGGACATCACTTAGATACTGCCACACACCCATTTTTTAACATTTGTTAAATTTTCTCAGAGAAGAACAGCCCTCTAAGGTTACTGCAGGCAAGTTGTTTCAATCGTTTATTGTCTTATTTAGGAAGTAGAATTTGCTTACTTCCGTTATTTGTTGACTACACTTAATTTTGAACTTTGGTCACATTTATTATAAATAGGTGGCTTAGGTACATTTTCTTTGATGTTTGCTCAAGCTTTCTGTACCGCAAAGGGTGGCCGAGGTCGTTAAGGCACGAACTCGGGAGCGGGAGGATGGGGTTCGATTCCCGCCAGCTCCTTCCTTCCTGAGGTTTTTCTCAGTCCTCATAAATGGCAAATGCCGGAAGGTACCTTAACTTTGGCTTAGAACGCTTTATTTCTTAAAAAAAATATTTTCCCAATATATCATTTCATGTCATGTATTATCAATTTTCACCGCCTGTGATGCCTGAGCAGTAGAAGCGGGCGCTAAACACGCTTTTTGTCTTGTACACGTTCTGCACAATGACGCCTACCGGACTTCTTTACGTCTGTTCTCCAATAGTTGGCAGTCTAGTGCTTTCATTCCCCGTGTCTTCTTCTGCTTTTAAAATTTTCTCTAGTGCCCTGTAGGTATCCCAACAAGCCGCTCCATATTTCATAGAATTGATGTAAGATACACTGTTGCTTTACATTTGGGAATTGCTTTCATTTTACAATCCTCACAGCAGCCCCTTCCATGCCTTTGCTATAACATACAGGAGTTGTTCCTCCCATGAAAGTTGAAACTTAAGTGAATTCCTGAGTATTCACAGCACAGTTCCTGTGTAGTTAACACCTGATATAACTTCTCGCGTTAAAGAATGTTATTGCCTTACTTTTGGAACCATTTATGTTCATCCTGTGTTTAACAATCCAGTTTCAAATTTCTTTAAGGGGGCTTTGTAATATTTCCACATATGTATTGCTGTTAAGTTACCTATATTGAAAATAAAACTACTTTTGTTGCTTGAAACTGCCATTGTTTGCTAAAATGGTTAATGTTATTTTGTGACGGGCATGGCTATCAAGCACTTTTTAAGGAAACGAGCTGGGTGTGGAAAACAGCAACCTGTCATTTTTGATTTAGATTCCTTTTGAAAAACTACTATCCATTTCATTCTTGCTCCAGTCATTCCCTCAAATAAGTCGGCTACAATACATATTTAAACCTTTTAGAATTTATTCTTTTTGATGAAAACGTTCGAAGCTTAAATAATGATTTACGTTCCTCGCTTATATTTCTTGAAATGCAATGTCAACACATTTCTGTTTGCTTGCAATTAAATTATACGAAATAAGAGCCTGAAAAACACAGACTTCATCTTACTTATGTAATTTCTGGAGCTGATATTATACGTTTAATACTTAGGGAACTTAACCACTTAAGAGGATCAATTTCAAAAAAGGCAAAATAACAACTATATTTTTATTAATAAATGCATCAACCGCCCTCATTTGTTGTTTGTTTTATTTATGGACGCTCTTTAAAATTTCAAGTTATCAGCGTCCCATTCAATTCAGGGCGTGGAACGGCCGATAAATTTTGCTCAGAGGCCTCTTCTTTCAGACTTGAGGTTCTTTTTCGCGCCGTAAATGTACGACTCGTGGATACACTGCTTTAATTCCCTTCCGAAGGAAGCCATACTTAGTATTTGGAATTACATATACATACACTGTATAGCTCGAGAAAGACGGAGTAAAAACTCAAGCTTTGCAGGATGTGAAGAGATTTGACTATTGACCCAAGTTTCTCTTGTCTCATAACTTAAGCAAAAGTTTTATTTATTCAGATGTGGAGGGAAGTTTTGAGAGCACGCCCTGGGGCTGTAAATACGCTCGCGGGAAGTATGGCACTATCTTCAAAAGGAGTTTTCTACCAACAAAAGTTGCATGTTATAAATTTAAGATATCCCTGATACAGAAGATGAAAACACGTCAACAAATACGACGTCTGAAACAATTTGTTTCGCTACTAAAGTTATCATTTTTACCCTTTTAACATGTTAATTTATTACATTTTAAATTCAAAACACTCATTTAATGCAAACAAATTCTGAAAGAAAAACACAACAATAAATGTGAAATTAGTGAAACATTTGCCTATAACACCATTTGATTAAAGTCATAAATTAGATTTTCACACTATTTTTATAAAATTGCCATATATGGTTAAAATAATAGCACTTTTAAGACCTCACATAAAAACACACCACATTTAATAATTATGGTCTATAATAGTTCATATGTTTTATACATAAATTAACACATTAGCACACACACACACACACACACACACACACACATATATATATATATATATATATATATATATATATATATATATATATATATATATAACGTCTCAGCATATTTTTATGGTTGTTTGTACTGTAGATAAGAAGAATATTAATAAACTGAGTGAATCAGGTATTTCACTATATATACTCTGTGCTAGAAATGTATAAGATTTAAATCGTAAAATAACTGTATCCATATTTTTCAATTATTATTTTTTATTAAAATAGCACGGGAAAATATAAATTTTCTAAAAAGTTCAACTTTATTTAATGCACATTCAAATTAATCATAATTTGTTTCATATCATTTGATTGAATATTTTCAATAAAAGATGGTTGCTAATAACAGTTTGCTATTTATAACAATTGGTGAGAAATTGTAGGCAACAAATATTAAGTATGGGACTATATCTTTAAAGATAAGAATATATCAATATTCATCAATATGAAAAGATATAAAAGATAAGGCTATATTCATATTGCTAATTTTGTGAAGGTGCATTAAAATTTGTTTATAAAGTTAACTAAAACTAGTGTCATAGGCTAACTGAACATGTAAATCTTACTGCAATACTTTTTATAAACACGATAGATCTGCACCTCGGGGTTACAGCAGTGCGCTGCAATCTTAAGTTGTCATGTAGTTACACTTTAAGACCAAACAATTTTAGCGCCACGCTCTTTAATGGTTTACAGTTGTGTAAACGGCGAGGCATGCGCATTCAATTAACTGTCAAGATTCTGCAGGTGGGCACTTTTAGTAAAACACGTGTCCACAGCGAATGCTTAAACTTTTATCAGTCCCTGACTATTGTGTCTATTTTAAAACCTGTCGCAGCAAAGGTCTTGATACGGCAATCAATGTTGCGCTATCAAACCTTCTTCTCATATTGCAAACAATGCAGATTAAGTAATTAAAAACGTGTTTAAGTTCTTCTCTGCACATGAGACCGAAGATGGTCAATGATTCCGTTTATCATTACAACATGAAAATCTAAATTGAAGTTTGGCTTCACGGATCAATAAATTACAAGGAGCGATCATGTTTGATGAATGCAGGATAAATAAACTTTTGCAAAAAAAAAAAAAAAAAAAAAAAATGGCACCACAATGCCTTCTTCTGAGACCCAAATAAATTAAAATTTGACGAAAGAATTCCTCACTGAACGGAGATGATAGAGAACTTTCCACCTGCATTACCTGCACCGTGGGAGCAGCAGTAAATGGCCGAGCATTATCTTATAACAATTTAACGAAAATCTACTCCATGCTCTTATTACTGATGGCGTTTTCATAGAGGAAACTTGAGCAAATTTCAGGAAAGTTAAGTGTAAACACTCACCACCTCCGGAAGAAAAGTTGGTCTTAATTTTCTTTGACTTCAAGGATGAGAGATGTGCATTGAGGCTCTAAATAATTGTTTCGAGTCCGTAGAGGGAAAATACTGTAAAAGTTCCTCTTAACATGAGATATGGTTTGAAATTATAAGTTTCTATGCAGTCATCGTTCCAATGTACACAGACATTCCGATACTCGATTTTAACACTAACATAATATCCCATGTTGTGAGAGTTAATCACCACAAATAAATTCCTGCGTCGATGTTTTCGGAAGCCAGAAATGTTGCCATAAGGCCTTATGCATCATAAATATTTGAAGGGTACAAGGGGAAAACATACAAAGTCCACTTTTTACTTTCATACAGGAATGTAATTAGAAGTTTAAAAACGTTACAAAATTAAGCACATTAGGTATATAGAAATGCTTTTTTTTTTTTTAAATAATTCTAAAGTAGTTCTTTAACAGACCCTTCTTTTAAAATTAGTGTCATGTGTTATTTGTTCATACTAATTAACAGTAAAAGGTCATAGTATACCAGATAATTGCTGAGAATATATTTTAACATTGTGAAACACTATTAAAAATAATCATTCAATCAATCAAATTTATTCATTGTCCATCACAGGTAACCCTGAAAAACAGAGCTGAGCATTTACGGAACAGAATCTCTTCAGGTCGTCCTATTTTGCCTTGGAAAGTGGAATTGAGTTTGAATAGGAAGGGGCAGGCTGCTAATCAATCTGTACGGCAATTTTTTTATACAATAACACCACAGATTCCCGGGAGCCATTGCAGGTCATAGCTCTACAAGAGGTTCTGTCAGCTACAACTTCCCGTGTTTCTCTTATCTTCATTGGACATGTCTTTCTGTATACTTTATTAAGAAATTAAAAACAAGATTTAAAAATATTCCGGGAACAGTCAATGATATTGAAGGGAGATGGTTTCACGCGGCATCTTCTGATGTGCTCATTCCAATCGCAATTTCAGCATGGGTTTTTGATTTATTGAACCCATATCTTTGTTACATTTCATATAACTGTGCCCACTGACGGAAAAGTCACTTTTATTGATTCAAATATGTTGTACTTATGAACCATATATAGCATCAATGAGGCAAAATGATATAATTTTTATTTTGGGTAGGGCACGAATTACAAAATAATTAGCAAATTTTGAACTGGTGGATCCAGGTGATGGAAATCAATGTCGAACAACATTGAAGCAACTTCACCAGCTCCCTTTCTTGTTACGGTCCCATTGTAGGTGTTTCACAAAGGAATGATTGTTTTTCCCCATGACACTATTTTTTCTATGTTGGTTTTTATGGACTGCATGTTTTTTTTTTCTGTATGAATGTGTTGGAATATAGTACTATATAACCACAATCCATTGCACCAAAATCTCAAATTTCACCAAAAGAGAACTTTGATTGTTTTTCCCCGGTACCCTTCATTTATATCTAACGTTACCTGCCTAAACTGTTTC
Source organism: Metallyticus violacea (assembly GCA_030762175.1). NCBI lineage: Eukaryota > Metazoa > Arthropoda > Insecta > Mantodea > Metallyticidae > Metallyticus > Metallyticus violacea. The sequence goes on from CM060846.1 coordinate 377,486,808, forward strand.
TGCGTAAAAAATTGTTCCGCACATTTCTATTACTATCAACCAATCTGCCATGGGCACCACAACTAAGGTATCGGCAGAGTATCAAATACTTAATGACACTATGCGTTAGCTAAGGTTGCCAGATTCCTTACAATATCCGGGGACATAAGAAAAAACTTCTATTATAATATGACATATATTAACTTTCCATTCGGTTACATTGTTTCATACATATTTTATATTATGAAAAAACTCATTCTACATATAATTTTTACATGTGAAAATATTAATTTTACTTATTTTCTGGTACTTTTCAGAAGAAAGGACCTTCTTGAGCGAGCCTTCCGTAAATCCTAATTTATGGAAAATTCTTGATAAGTCATATTTACAATTAATAAGATGGCAAGCGTACCTCGAAAAGTTTCTAAACTCATTCTGAACTTTTTGGATGACCACATCATATTAGTTGAAGGGAAACTCTCTCTATTGAATGAATGAATAGTGTTTAACGCCCGTTTTTGCTACAGAGGCACCCCAGGCGATAGACACTGATAATACATGAGATGAAATGATATATTGGGAAAGGGTTTATTTTTAAGGAAGGAAACGTTCCAGGCCTAAGTTTAGGGTACCTCCCCGGCATTTGCCATTTATGAGGACTGAGGAAAACCTGGAAAAAACATCAGTCAGAGAGGACGGTTCTAGCGGGATTCGAACCCGAGACCTCCCGCTCACGAGTCTGCGATTTAACGACCTCGGTCACCCGTGGCGGTAATCTCTATTGAAGCATAACTTCCAGGAGAAGCAGAGGTAGTTTATTGAGTTTTGAATTTGTGCATGTGGTATCCTATTTTTTTCTGAAGAATTTTAATATCCCACCCATTTAGAACATGTTCGGCATTTTCTTAATTTCACTTCCTTGTCTTTCCTGAAGTCGCATACTGCCTTAAGCAAGAACTTTTATAAAACAAATTATCTTCATTCAGGTCAAGGCCATCTACATTTGAAGTTTTTTTTTTTTTATTCCATATATTGTGTATGAACAACCCAAGCACGGAGATATTCAGTAGAATTTCCATAAAATGTACAAGAAACGCCAAGAAAATCCATTGCGGATTAAGAAACATATTCTTTTATAGATTGAATAAATTGGTTAAATGATGAGGGAATGCACTTCTCTTCTTTCCCACATTTCAGTTTTCAATTTACCTCGTTAATAATATGAAACACTCGACTGAAGTTACATCCTCATCTTCAGCTTTTTATGGCACCATGAACGAAGTGTTTAACGCCCCCGTTTTTACTGCAGAGGTACCACAGGCGGTGGACACTGGTGATACATGAGATGAAATAATATATTGGGAAAGGATGTTTTAAGGAAGGAAACGTTCCAGGCATAAGTTTAGGGCCCCTCCCGGCATTTGCCATTTATGAGGACTGAGGAAAACCTGGAAAAAACCTTAGTCAGGGAGGACGGCCCTGGCGGGATTCGAACTCCAGACCTCCCGCTCACGAGTCCGCGATTTAACGACCTCGGTCACCCGAGGCGGTATGGCATCATGAAAAAGTAATAAAGTGCATTAGCAAAATTCATCCATAGCAAGGTGCATGGATAACTAAACCATTTCTATTACATCACTGGACACTTTTCTTCAGAGAGGATGAATGACTTAAGTATAGGGTAGATTTCACAATTTTCTAACTGCTGGTAGTGCGTACAATCATCTAAAATTGCTGTACCTCAGTATTTTTTTTTTTTTTTATATTACTCTCCAAACTTCTCAAATTTTTCCACTCTCGCAGTAAATATGTGAAAATAGCCAAATACCTTCACAACTATGGGGAATGAATTAATAGCAGAAGATGCACAATTGTATATCATGTGAGCGGAGCTATAGAACCTAAACCAGCTGTACCCGAACTGGGGTAAAAACATTTTTTTTCCCTTTCCTTTTAAATCTCCAACGTTTGTGTTTGTATTATCTCCTGAGACTGCAACAATTTATTTTCAAAGTTCAATTTTTGTATTCTTTCGTGCCAAACCTGTGACATAATTTCTGCTTTTTCCCCTGTTACCTCGAAAAACTTAATAAATTTAGTTGGAATATTGTCTTTTTTTCTTTGTCTCTGAGAACATCTCTAATAAGGATAGGCATGGTTTCAAACTGCCATGGTTTTCAGCATAAAAAGTATGGCTTGAATTTCTTATATCACTACATCAAAAGCCCAAGACGCTAAAACAAATTTTACAATAGCCTTAAAAATTGTTCTAGCACGCGTGACTTTATTTCATTAAACTTCTTTATTTAACCAGCAATCCAGCAGCCCATGAATTTAAATATTTGATAATGTTTTACAGTTTTAAATACAAATGTTCGTTCCTGTAATGCAATGTTGAAATTACGTTTATTAGGCACAACAGTCTTGAAGAACCAAGGCTGTTATGTGACTCAAAATCCTATTATGCATTTTTGTTCCCACACGCTTTGCAACAGAGTTTTTCCCACCGCTCCGTACACAAAATGTTGTTTGCAATAAAGAAGAAAAGACAGCACATTCATTTACACCTTGATGGAGAAATGAAAACTCATTCAACTTTGAATCACTTACAGAATGCGTTTTCGTTTTTGGATATTTTCAAACTGTATAAAATAGTTTATTAACATTTATCACCATGTGCTTACAGATTTCTCAAAACTGCTGCAAACTAAGCGGAAGCTGCGATGTAGAACTGATATTCACTTGTTTCCAAATAGAACAATACGTGCAAGGAGTAGACCAAAGAGATCGCAACCAGAGAGCACAGTAAAGAGGAACCATTAACGCACCTGGTTACTCTTGCATTTTATAAAAATGATATGTTAAAAAGTCATGGAACTGTTGTTGACGTAAAACCACTCTAATAATGAACAACGTAAATCCGGAGATTTCTGGGGACAAGTGGTTATATAGGGACGAAGTTTCTCAGGAGACAAAAAGAGAAACCGGGGAATATCCCCGAAAAACAGGGACGTGCGGCAAACTTAACATTAGTGCCATTATGTGAGTATATTACAATTTGGCATTTTGCTCAAACTCTGTGTTAAAGATTATGATTGAGACAAAAATTGATTAAAATTCAAATGTCAGAAAAGACAACTAATATAATTATATATTAAATTATTGCTCTTCCTTCAGGAACAGAAAATCGTATTGTAATGATAAGTTATTTAGCTTTTATCTTACAATCTGAAGCACGGTCCTTCAGAAATCTATACTTCAAGTGGAAACATCCTCTCAGGCAATATGGTACCTGATGCAAGCATGGAGTGACATCATAGCAAGGCAAACGACTTCTATATGGATTCGGGTCAGTAACAGTAATTGATCGTCTGTAAACTTTAGAGACAAGTAAATTATTAGACTCACAAGGTTTTCCACCAACAGCATATCCAACACATCTAGAACAAGAGTGAAAGATGCGACGACTTTGAATGGTGGAGGAAGAAGGGAGAAGTTAATGGATGATAGTGTTAATTAATTATGATTGAATAATAAATTGTCAAATCAAATGAAGTTCTTCTTCTCTCCCGCCGCTGCCTCGATGCCTCGTTCTGCCTCGGCTAGCTTCTTGTATTTGTGTACAGCTGGATATTTTGTTACCTTTTCAGGTTAACGGGTGGAAATTGTCGGGAATTAGGGAATATGTAAACAAAGTTCAAGACTGAAGATGACGCTATTTATTTCCTCTTGTCACTAGTTCAATGTAAAAGATCGCCTTTCTAAGTTTTGTTAGACGATATTTATTATTGCTTCCCCCTAATCGAACTGTCTAACGCAACATTTTCCTTCTTTTAATTTTGGTTAGTTCAAAAGGTCTTTATTCTTTATACTAAAATTCACTCTCCCGAATCACAATTACCTACCTTCAATATCACTCGACTCTTTCCTTTACTCAAGGACAGACCATTACTGCCCGATTCCTTCTTTCCTCCTTGACGGCTCTACACTTACTGCCCTGTAGCTTCGGACCTGCCCTTGGCCTTCTTATTCACCTCATTTCCTTTTCTCCCTTATGGTTCATACAAGTGTAGAAATCTGACTTGTTTTTCACTTTCTATTCTGCAAAGGTCTACTGTTCCCTTCTTTAGGCTAACTAAAAATGAAAGTTAACAGAAACTCTAGAGAGGAGACCCTTTTTTATACAAAGGACCAAATACAAAGGCGACACCTGGTCATCTGTTCTTTGTCTATTATACAAAACTTATTCACCCTCTCTATGTTGTCTGGCATCTATTCTAAAATGTCTGTGGCCAGACTTTCTCTTCTGTTACCCCAAAAAATACACAAAAATACACAATGCATGAATAACTTAACAACTAACATGTATATACATAAATTGTACACACTAACCTTAATAATACTTATAATATCTTTATGTTAATACTTTATAATATGTTAATTAGGGCCGACATCTCATTGTTACAGCTTCAAAGAAAAAGGAAAAAAAAAAAATGAATTACGCTGACTTTTAAACGTTAAATTTGCTACATTTACACCACACGTCAATCAGATTAAATGTGTCAGCCTCAGTTTTAGCTGGGACTGTACCGGCCCAGATACTTTGCGTAACATATTAAACAATACAAGTTTCACGTGATGAGGCAAGCAGTAAGCGTAACTGCAGTCCGAATTTTGCACCAGTTAGTTCAGTTCCAGTTTAAATTATAAGCAATAAGTGGGGCATGTTTTATTTTGTTGAGAGCAATAAACATATTCCAAATCAAAAATGAACAAAATTAAAAAAAAAATAATAATTCAATTGAATGTAATGAAGTTAAAGATGGCCTTATGGTTTTGTAAGATAAAAGCATGTTAATAATACCGGAAAGTGCTGTACACACATACTGAAAATAGCCAAGAAAGATTTTTTGAATCTGTCCAACACTACGATGAGGTCTACCATTGCCAGGAGAGTGGAGGGTGAAATCACCTCCTGTCTCTCACTGCGCAAGATTACACCTCTAATGTCTCTCATGATTAATTTGTTCCAGTGGCGAATTAGGAGGTTGCAATGCCATTCTTCATTTATGAAAAGAAAATAAAAGCCTAAAACTAAAACTTTTATACACAGTATTTTTTCAATCCAGTTTAAGTTTCTGCAAATATCTTCTAAGACATGATTTGAACTTAACTGGCCCATTAATATTTATTTGGAAAGATGTAGTGCACAGTCTGAGAAGATAAACAAAATGGTTGTCACTCGTTATATTGCGATACTCGTTTTTAACCTACAGTTATTTTTAATAGTGCTTAACGCCCTTTTTATCCCCTTTTTTGAAAACATTTACTTGCAAATGCAAGTGGAACCAAAGATTGTCATTACTCTGATGCAAATAAGCGTTACATAGGCAAAAATGTAAATAAATCCAAACTTTCATTTTTACGTCATGGTTGTGGAATTCTGTAAGAAAAGTAGTTGCATGTGTAGTTCCTATAGAGTGCCACTTCAAGGAATATTTCAAGCATTACTTTTTTGGTTAATTGCTTTTATATTTTCAAAATGGAATCTGAAAAAGTCAAGTAGTTATTTCATGTCAGTTATATAATTTATAGAAAAAAAAACTTAAGTATAAGATATTATATAAATCTGGAAATTACACTTGTCCTTCCCACAGCGTTAATTATTGTGTTATGAACGTATGCACGGCATCCACTAAATTTGCTATGTTCTAATCATTTTCCTTCAAGTTTGTATTTAGAATACCCAAATGATCAAATATGTTTGTTAGAAAAGCAAGGTCACATAAACACTTTTCTAGTTCAATTCAAGAGTTCCATTTCCTTGCAAAATGAAATTTAAAATGTCATTATTTTAATAATATTATCAAAAAAGTATACAAGTACCACTGTGATAACATTAATTTCATCTATTAAAGTATAATTTATTTATAATATGCACATTACATTGTAATGTATTGACCCTGAATGATTATATTTTATGCTTATTGGTTCCTTAAAAGAAGCTTCTCAAATGTGCGCCCTACTGAGCCATCTGACATGACAATAATAGGATTTGTACACAACGAGCTTCTTGCATTTAAACACTTCACAACTAGCATAGCGTTATTAAAAGTATCTGATTTTGCACATAAAGTCTCCCCATGAATTATACAGTGTATGGATACAAATTCAGATGTACCACACATTCTGTTAAGGGGGAAAATAACTCCTCGGCCTACCAATGAAACCATTTTTTCGCCCTGTCATAGAGGGCGCTCCGTCGGCCGCAACACTTACTAGTTTACCCCTTGGTTGATCAAATTTGTTTGCAATATTATGAACAACTTTGAAATTTTCTTTCTCAGAGGTTTTAGTTTTAAGAGCAGCTATATCTTGAAGTTCTTGAATAATGTTTGAATCACTGTCAATACCCCTAAAAAAGATAAACAGTTGATCCTTATCACTTCTGTCTGATGCTGAGGCAAAAGAAACCAGTTACTGTTTCTATTCTTTCCTTTAATTATTTTTCCAGATCGCATCCCAGACATTCGATGCGCCTCGTTACGTTTATGTGAAATATTTAAATGTAACACTCGTACATATTTCCTCAGCCGCTATTATGAACCATTTCCTGACAAACTCCCTTTCGTTAAATGGTTTCATTTTTTACCAACAAGTTCCGTCATTCTGTAAGAAAGTTGTTCAACATTCTCAATATTAGGAGCATAAAAGTTGGTGCTTCAACTCTTTAAGTTTTATGATCTACCTTCACCTGAAAATTAAATTCCGATTAATAATTACACATTTTAAAGATTAAATAATGGAATCAAATGCACACACTAATAACAATTAACATACTTGATAGAGTATATCAGCCATGGTAATTAAAATAACTTTCATTGTTATAAAGGGAAGCATATTGAAATATTTACTGCAAATAAGACGCTTAACTTTATGGTCATCTTCCTCCAAATGAATGTGAAATATATCTCGAGATTGTGAAACTCAACTCCAACCGTCACTGCTCCATTGCTAGTGTAAAGTCTTTCACCATCTGTCTTATCTACACTGTGGTAAGAGTAAACAACGGAGAGAATGGAATATCAGTTTGGGTACAGCTGATCCACTACTATCATAAAACAATGGGAAGATGTCTTTGGATAACTATACACAAAATTATTGCAGAAGGAAAGAAAATCGCATGTTATGGAACTGCGCAGAAAAGTTAAGGAGAGGCAGAAAAACGTGGGAAGTCACAGGGCATGGAAAATTCTCGGAATTTTTAATTGTTTATTTTTTTATTTTTATTTATTTATTTATTTTTTTTTACGTACTTCTACGATGGGACAATTCCACGATAAAAGTACCATTTGCCTTGTTACTATTCTACGACAACACAATAGCGCTGTAAAGGTATGTTTTACTCATGGAAATGCTCATGAAATTGTCTTTAGTTTTCGAAATATATTATTATTGCGTTGCCCCAGCTTGTTATGTCACAAAAATAAATAAACAACTACAATAATCCGCAATAACTAACTATGTTTCTCCGTCTGTTAAACAAACTGCTCAAAACTATTTAAGCATTTATTGGCACTTTTCGTAAATTGGGAATGTAATTAGGAATGCTATGAGAACTCAAAAAAAAAAAAAAAAAAAAAAAAAAAAACTGTAATGTTCGTGTTCCGCGTCTCAAAAAATAAGAGGTTACATGATATCCCGTTTTTGATACATCACCCTCCTCTTAAGGGATAAAATCAAAGAAAAGCCGGAGATGCATTGTGCAGTTAACGTATCCGCATTCTAAAGAGCAATTCTGCAATTAGCTTCAAATCGATTGAACGTTTGAGGCAGAATTTTATTTGATGTATGTAAAATGAAAATAAACTAATGCGGTGGTTGATCCAAATTTGAAGGATTTTTCCCTAATACTAAAGAGTGCTAAAGCATCAGTTTTTCAGAAAGATCAATGGGTGTAGGATTGTAGAGAGAACACAGAATTCCATACATATACAAAACGGACAATATATGTAGCGCAAATAGCACTTTCTTTATAAATAATAATAATATGAAGCCCTAAAAATTATACAGGTAATGAGGAATGGCGACCTTTCTCTTATGCTCAGTAGAATTATAGTACGGAACTGAGTTTACAGTCATGCACCTCTTTAGTTATGTTACCTGTGAGGTGTAAGGTGTATCAAGATTTCTCAGGAATTAAACGTTTTCCCGTCTCTGCACTCTCTTTCAGTACGTCCAGTGCTATAGTAGGGACAAGTCTTGACAGAACTGAGATTACAGATGCAGCCGTTTAGTTACGTTGACATGATACGCGAAAGAAATGCTCTGCATTAGAGTTAGCTCATACTTGTCTGGTCTCTGTGATCTCTTTCAGTACTGTTTAGTGCTAACAGAGATAGGGTATGGAAGTGATAGTGAGCTATTAATTCGTTATTTATTATCAAAAAATACTCACATTCTCTGCTCAATCTTTGATATACGAAAGTAACAATGACAACGTTGGAGAATGTCCAGGTATCTCGTGACAGTGTGTTACTGCTTAAGCGAAAGCGATAACACCAGACAAATGGAACTCGGTGGGATGGTTTGATTCGTTTTATTTAAGGACGCTCTTTAACAGCTCAGGTCATCAGCGTCCCATTCAATTTCGGGCGTGAAACGGCCGACAAATTTTGCTCAGAGGCATCTTCTTTCAGGCTTGAGGTTCTTTTTTGTGCCGTAAATGTACGACACGGGACCCACGGCTTTACTTCCCTTCCAAAGGAAGCCATACTTAGGATTTTTACGCCCGAAAAAATCCATCGATCCTGGCCGGATTTGAACCCGCGACCCTGGGTTTAGAGGGCAAGCATGGTTACCACTACACCACCAGGACCGACACGGTGGGATGGGGAGAGGCTATTAAGGTTTATTCCACTTTTTACTTGAAGAGGGAGTATGTTTCAACTCTGTTAAAGCAGCTCATCAAAAACTAAGTGGCTATAAAGAGCAACACAGAGTGAATGCAGTGGCCCAGTTTGCTCGGTGTCAATGCAGGACACCCAGAAAGTATACAAACAATGGTGTACCTCGCCATCGACTCGAATCTACGTCGTGAGAGTGGACGGAAATAGATACGGGCAGTGTTGCATATCTAATCGACGCAATTAGTTTTAAGCCGGTAGGAGTTGCTCCACACAATCATAATTTCAGAAAGGACATTGAGAAGGAACTGCATCTGGAACAAAGCTCCAGGGAAAAGGCCCATGCTAACAGCCGTTCACAAAGCAGCTTCTGGAGGACTGGAAACGCGGAATATGGCCCGTTAAATCTACTTCTGTATGTACTCGAGAATAATGTGTGACGAAAGAGCACTGTAGATCCAATGAAGACTTGCGTCCAGACTGTGTGGAAGGTGCTGTTCAAGTTGGAGGGGGTTCTGTGGTGGTTTGGAGGCGGTCCTTCTAATAGAGTTGACAATGACCTTGAACAAGCGTGGATACCACAGCATTGCGAATGACGCAACACCTTCGTGATGTACACCGATCTTCCAGGACAAAGTTCTCATCGTAGGGCACCCACTGTCTGAGTGGCACGACGAACATTTCTTTACCCGCCATTTTTTCTGTAGAAAAATCTGCAAAAAAATTTGTAGCATCGCGATAGGCATAGGCGCACTCTGCCAGAACTACGGAAATGCAAATGCAAATTGATGCTGCGGAGCCCCATCACAAAGATTTCGAGGCATTATGCCGGCAAGTGAGATTTGTCCGGGGAACGAATATAATTATATGGAAATGTTTGATGCGATGAAATATTACTATTTTTTTCTAAAAGGTACTTATTATATATTACCCCCAATACCACAATGTTCTCCTTAGCCTTATTGAAACTATTTTGAAACGTATATTATCATTTTTCCACTGTGATAGCATAGTTATAATTCTAAAAATATTTTTGCATAAAAAGGTGAGTTCAGAGCAGTTGACATGCAAGTATCGTTTTTATGAGTTTTTGTAGTAGAAAAAATAACTGCATCACGTGGAGTTACGTGTTGAAAAATGTGAAAAAGTATTTTAAGAACATTTATTGAGTGATAAAGAAAATACTTTATTCTTAAGTTACGTTAAAAGGAAAAAAAGGTAAACAGCTTTCTCACTGTATGCTAATATAATCTACTTTGTACAACACAGATTTATAGAATCATAAATATTTATAATAGATTTGCCAGCTCTACCTTTCTGAAGACTGACTGATTTCCTCTGGTTGAAATGTCTGCATCCTAATGGTCCTATAAGAAGATTAAACATTTAAAAAAAAATACATAATAAGAGCAGAATTTGGAAACTGGAAAAGAGCTTATAAATAATAGGTAATAGAACATAGAAAGTCAACTTTTCATTCATTCACAAGAGGCCTCTAGTTAAACATCATGAAGCAAACTTTGCGCTAAGAAGCCCCTAGAATTTTTATTGTGACTCAATGTGTCCTATAACATCAAGATTACAGTTATGTTCAGGTGGTCGTGGAAGACGAAGATTGTGTCTTTAGGTGTAAAAAGACTTAAGTGAAGAATGTATCTACATAATGGGACTTGAAATATTGATACACATAAAACTGAACTCCAAGACCAGATGCTAGATGAGAGGAAAATTTGATACTCAAACCGACATAATTGAGACAACAAACTATAAAGAATTTGTTCGGACATCTGTGTTGAAGTACTGGCAGCTAAGAGAAGTACAGGAAAACAGGAAGGTCTAGAGGAATGTGGAAACAAGAGATTGCTGATGCGATGTATAACCGGAACTCTGTAGTAAATTATAGAACGACGACAGCTGCAAAAAATGTGCATAACGTGCCTTCCGTTTGTCTGGGCCTCTCTTTGCGCAGTAGGCAGACGGGCGCGCGCCTTATCGTCATGCGGATGTACAGGCTTAAATTAATGCAACCTTTTTGTAATTAATTCTTTGAACATGTCTATAATAGACTCTTTTTTTTTTCTGTTCACGAATTAGATTTATAGACTATAATTTAAACCTCTAGGGCGTTAGAAGTGGGATCGAAAAGCCACAGCATCAAGATGCTTACATTGAAATGTCATGGTTTCGATTTTTGTTCAAGAGTTTTTAATTTACTGATATTTTAATTATTAGGTGAATCAACTTTAGGGAAACTTAACTGAAATTCTCTACGGCACACAGCCTTTGATTCATCCTTCCGTCGTTATTATATCTTCGAAACATGACTGGAACAAAGTGTGTACACACAGAAAAGGAAATAGAGCACTGCACGATTTCTATTGACCCTCACCCATGGAATGCCGCTACCATCCTTTCTCGTAAAGCGAGGTCCAAGCAAATGGATGGCACGTTTTATGAACGCTGAATTTCGATAAAATTAACATGCCAATTTTTATATAGTACAATGATGTTCTATTTTGTTTATACTGTTGTAACAAAAGGATAAATATATGGACATTTACCGGTGGACTGTTCAAGCTGGCAGTCAGATGCCCTGAGAATAGGCCACAAAAGACCTCACAGTGAGGATTCTATTCCCATTACTAGATACACAAGTGTCTGAGGAATCTTCCGATAGCAACAAGCAATTAATTCATTCATCGTTTCGAGTACTGTGAGATATAATGTCTTGCCTACTAAGTGCAGGAACGTCTATGTATTTGCCCGCGCAATTTTATTTATTTCGATTGTTTTGACCGTTTAGAATTTTGATTCATTATAGTCACCAAGCATTTGGGACGCATTATTGTGTACCTAATGATCACGTTCACAGAAAACGCATTGGCGACGTGACATATTGTCAAAGATAATTCTGAAAGTTGAAAGTTTCTTCTAATTGGATTAATTTTCATAGTATTTTTCAGTTTTGAGGTTTAAGACACCTTTGACAAGATGGTGCAAAATTATTTGTAGAAATTTCAGGTAAAATTAAATAAATAAACAAATAAGAGATGGCGCAAATGATCCCAGAGCCCCTCCACTCGGAAGTGGCTTGAGTATTTATCTTTCCAGGATGATAGAGAAATACAAATACTACCGCAAGTAGTCCCTAACTGGAACTGAACTCGGGTCCGCCAGTTGAACACCTGAGTCAGATAATGTCTGTTATAGGAGAGAGCAGCACATTTGTTTCTTTTTCAGGGTTTGTTTTATTTCAGTTTCAAATACACTGGTTTTTTTTTTTTTTTTTTTTTTTTTTTTTTTTTTTTAAAGCTATACACTACAATATTCTTCCGCCACCTTTGCAGGCTTGTCTCAGCCATCTTTGTACTGTTACTACGACTTTAAATTTCCGCCCGAGGATTCCATATTTTACAATTTAGAGGATCGAAGGAATTGAGAGTTGTAGGGTATGTGAGGAAAGACAGTCACCGTACTGTAGTAATCTCGTAAATTTGTTGTGCGTTGTTGTAAATAACTTTTATTGTGTTGGAACCGCTGCTTCAACTTAACAAAGTGTTTTGATATGTGCGCTTCAAGTTAAATGTTTCACCACGAGGAAAAACGTAGATCAAAGCATTTCCGCCTGAGACTCAGAAAAATGTGACCTTGACTTTACCGACTGAGGGTGTTGTGTTGAAATTTTTCCGAAAAAATTTCTGATGCTGTTCCATGGGTTGTCTTTTGATGTCGGTCCGGAAGTGATGAATTCATTTTCACTGCTAGACAACAAATCAACACCTTCAACCTGGTAACGTGTAAGTAACTCTGATCAGACTGTGTTTCTCTGATCGGCAGTTAGGCTTCAAGGAAGACAAATTTAACATACATCTTTGAATATTCTGAATGTTGATAATTGTGTTGATATTGCCGACAGAAATTTTCTGCTAAATGAAATTCTAATTGCTGCTTTTTGTTTATAATGCACATCACTTAGAGACTCCATTTTGAAAACTAACTACATCCTTGTCACGTTGCGGGAGTATTGAAATTATACGCCAGTTCAAAGATTCTACGCATTTTTCTAAGATAAACCGGCTGAGGAAAAAGAGTGTATTGCATTACTTATTGAACGTTCCTCTTGTAAATGATAAAGAGTGACAAATGCGCCAGGGGGAGAATAACCGAGCTTATAACAAAATGATTCAAGGTCAGTTATGTTAATTTTTAAATGTGCTCAAGCATTATAATGCTACTATTGCAGTGGTTCCCAACAAGATAAGGGGCTGTGGATTCTATCACTTCGAAGGTCAGACACATTTTAATGCCATGAAATCTGCAGTACCCTCACGTAGGCAGTGGAAGATCTGATTACACTCCATAAGGTTCTGTAATGCAGAAGGTGGAATGAGTCAATATCTATATGGGGATGAAGATAGTTTAAGTATATAAATATATGTGCTCAATCCCATTACGCATAACAGCACTTCATTTCGTATTTTGCTATATTTTATGTTACCTAATGAATATTTGAAAATCATACAATATTCATCTGTGAATTCGTCAACTGAATAATAGGTATTGTTGCATAGAGATTGCATAAGAGCAGATTAGAATACATCTATTACTGGATGATAATAGTTTCAGAGTATTTGGAAGAGTATTATATATTCTGATGCAGTCATAATAAACTTCTTTTTAATAATAAGATACATTTGCAATGGATCTGTGCAGATTATTCTTTTGTCTAGTGTTTATAATTTTAATTGTAAATTTTTAATGAAATGATATTGATTTTTAATGTTACAGTTCATAAAAGAAAGGGAATGAAAATATTTTAGTTTTTAAAAAAAAAATTTTATGATGTTCTATTATTCTTTCAACATATTATTTGTATTTCCTTATTTTGTGTCTGTATTTGATTTCAACTGAGTTGCCCCAGAATATTGAACTTTGTTTCATAATAGACAACAAATATGGATAATATGCCATTTTGGGGGTAGCTTCAAAACTAATATGATATAATAAGCTAAGCGCATATGTTTCTACTACATAGTGCACTCTGCTATTTCTTAGCTATATTTGAGTTATTTTAAAATGTTTAAAATTTACATTATTTTCATATATTTATATAAAGCGTGTTTTAGAATTTCAATATACTTATTACAAGTGTTCTTTTACAAAAAAAAAAAAGTAAATATACAACTGTTGCTGTACTTTTGTATTTATATTGCGGAAATATTAGTGATTTTTTTGGGAAACCTGCATCGAGAAAGTCACTAAGTAAATTAATGAAACAGCACCCCTACTTGTGCATAGATTTAAATTAGTAAACTGCGTCTTAAGGAACTCGCAGTTTTTCCAGTTTGAATGATATAAATAGCGCTGTAATTTTCCTTTCACGTGTGTGAAATATCTTAATGTATTTTATTTGCTACACTGAAAGTCCTCACCTGTGCACTTCTACGTACTTGACAGCTTGATGTGTTCTGGTTACAGGTCACAGCTGTGAGACAGAGAAAATGACTGCAGAAGGCATACTGCCAGCACAACCCAGGGAAGTAATACAAGAGAGGAAAAAGGATATTCAGCCCATCATATGGCTCAATGCCGTCAGCATCACCATCATGCACCTACTGGCTTTATACGGACTTCTCGCCGCACCACAGAAGCTAAAGTGGCAGACCTTTATTTGGGGTAAGTTGTCCTCCGTCACAACGCAAAGGTATACCTGTAGCAGAGTGTGTACTAATTCTCTTACATGTATGTAGGTCTGTTCCTGGGATGTGCTGGAGGTTTCGGAGTAACTGGTGGAGTACATCGCCTATGGACACATCGCTCCTACAAGGCAAAGTGGCCTCTTCGAGTCATACTTCTCATTTGCTACTCAGTAGCAGGGCAGGTAAGGGAAGAATTCCTCAGCTCGCTCTAAACATCTCACCAGTACTTTAATTATTCAATACACATGCAAAATGTCTTTTTTTTTTCATTTGAACTTCATACAAACATGTCTCTACAATTTTTTGAGAATACTAACTATTCTTACTAATCGCAGTCTCTAAAATTTACTGTGGCAAAATGCATGAAGTTCATAAACCTCACGTTGCGAACTTTTGAGATAATCCCGTCATTTGTTTGTTTTATCTCTACTCTTTCAATCCACAATCACAAACCACAATTCCATAATCGGTGTTGATTTTCTACAAAAATGTACATCTTTCCGTAAGAGACCATGCAATTCTGTTAACTTTAATATTTTCTCAAAATTATATTTGTGTGGGTCATAGGCATGGTGCCGGACTTGAACTTTGGTATAGAACATTTACCTATAATTTCCTGCAAAGAGGCTCAGTCTTCCTGTCTTCTATTTGAGCGATTTCCACAGCGTTTACTTCCTGTATTTATTGTTTCGCGTGACAATTTAAACTAAACAACAGGTCAATTTATTGATGCACGCGTTGTTACACAGAGGCTTGGAATAAAACTTCACTCCACGAGACAAGTTAATACAACTGATTACATTTTCCACACCAGCTACTTCACAAGAATTCAGAAACTGAGAAGCGTGCTGGCAACAACAAAATGGCATGACCTCTGCTTAACGACATGTCTTTGTTATCCAATCTAACACCTCGAGCTGGCTAGGTTAGGCGATGGTAGATCATTTTAAGGTGGCGCCTTCTGATTTCTAAAGTGAGCACTTTTTGGAGATATATGGTCACAAATATATAAAGGCATACCTAACTATACTTCACCATTTAGGCCCTGAAGGCAAGTACAGAACGTATGCATTGTTCGCAAGAGAGTTGTGATCATCTCTATGTTGCCAATTCTTGTCAGACGTCCCAGTAGCACGACATAGTGATGCTTAAAGAAAAGGGATCGCTTTAGAAAGAATTAACTCAATGTTCTTTTCATTTGCAAGAGAGAGGGCATGTGACCTTGCGACCTTATGTTAGAGCCGCCCCTGATTTTCACACAGTTAGGTCACAAGGAGTGTTTTCCTCTAATTTTATGAAAAATGATTTTATTTGTTGGCATTTACGAGGGTGAATCAAGAAATAAGTTTCTCTGTTGTATTACTCCCAAATAAAGTCAAGAAGCTAGCTAAACTTGTGTAACCGCTAGATGGCGTCGCCAGTTAGCGCACATGGTTGCAGAAAGACTTACAAGATATCGAGAGTATTGAATGGGTGGTTTAGTGCGTGTAGTAATTTTACTTCTGCTGGCAGAAAATGCGAAACTATAAACACCCACCGATGAACTGTGTGCGTGTCTGGAATAGATGTGACATTCATTTACTTGGTGTGTAAATATTGCTGTGAATTTGCATAAGATAAATGATTACAAATGGGCTGTTAAATGACTGAAGTTGGCAACATGTTCCTCAATTTCCATTGATTTTAATGTTTGGGAAATTGAAAAAAAATTGTGGGGTAGACGATTTCGACTCTGTCAAAGATGAAGCATCGACATGGCTCAACGAGCAATATACCTTTTTCTATTATAGTGGTATAGAAAAGCTCATTTTGATCTGTGATAAATAAATATTTCAGTAACTTTTTTGCGTACAGGAACAGTGTATAAAATAAAACAATATTACTTACCCGTTCCTCTATAAATAAATCCTCCCTGACTGAGGTTTTTTCCAGGTTTTCCTCAGTCCTCATAAATGGCAAATGCCGGGGAGGTACCCTAAACTTAGGCCTGGATCGTTTCCTTCCTTAAAAATAAATCCTTTCCCAATATATCATTTCATCTCATGTATCATCACTATCCATTGTCTGTGGTGCCTCTGTAGCAAAAACGGATGTTAAACACCATTCATTCACATCTGTTTACAGAACATCATACGAAAATCTTAGCTTCATTTGTTCATTGTTGGTTTACCTGTCACTTAACAATGCTATCATAATGTGTGTGAGTCACGTCTGTTTACAGAACATTATAATGCACATTACTGTTGTTTTTCGGTTCAACCTTGAAATATATTAAATAGATATCTACTGTGAAAGTGTGTATAATGTACATTTTTGGCACCCTCTGTGTATTACATAAAACATTATATAAGTATGCATTCTTATGCCGTAATGACTAAACTGAAAGGCCTTTTGCGGTATCATGTAATTGCGATAAAGTCTTGTTTCCGAATTGCTCTTTTAGATAATACACAGTTTCGCCAAACTCCGTTGTTTAAATCATATTGATAAACAAAGTGCGGAGTACAATCAGAAGTTGTTTTGCATTTCTGAAACTTGTCCTTATCTGTTTTTACTCGTAGAGGAACTGACGAAACTGGTAACTTTCTACCGTAGACACAAACCCCTCTACTTTTAACTTGTGATGTTTAGTTATGAAATATGCAACCGTGATGTAATATTCCATGTTAGTCAACGCTAGTGGCAAAGTCCAATCTGCTTTATAGAACGATATTTTAACCTAAAAAAAAATGCTCGTGCAATTAACCAAGAGGAAGCTGAGGATGAACGCTAAACGAATAAGCAAAGGAATTGTTGTTAAAATGTGCATACTCTTGAGCATTTAATAATTGTGCGTGAGCTTTTTTGCTCAAGATGACAAGAATCTAAGTTCATTGATTGTGCATATTCTTCAGGGTGATCAGGAAGTATCTGGTGACATTGTGCAAATGTCTCTGACATAGTGGTATGAGAATGTGAAGACTGAAGAATGAAAGATGTGTCGCCAAGCTGCACTTATAATATCTCATGATCAATGCGCACCAAATTATTTGATTTTTAAATGAACAGTAAAGTACTGCAGCTAAATGAGATCATAACGATACTTTTCATGCATATAATATCTAAGTATAAATTAATAGACCCGCTGGTTAATTATTTACTTTACTCTTAACAAACTCCTGCCTTTCCAAATACCGCTGATTGATGGATTACATTTCTGAACAGAGTACTGCTAACCAACTTCAAGAAGTATGGCAAGTTCCAAGCGTGGCTTTGATAGAGCTTCATGTTGTAAAACCGAAATCCTATGCATGCACAACGATGAAAATATATGTTTACCAATTACACAATAAAGTAGTCATTCTTAAATGGATACCAATTTTGTTGTTTTAAAATTAGTACAGTAAATTCGCTAGGATTCTTTTAGACAGTATCTCAGTTTATACTATTTTAGAAATATGCGTGATGAGAAAATTACTTAAAAAATAAATTTCTTCGTTCTGAAAACTTACAACTTCAGAACTGTATTTTTTGTCGATCCTGGTGGTGTAGTGGTTACCATACTTGCCTCCTAAACCCAAGATCCGGTTCAAACCCGGCCAGGACCGATGGATTTTTTCGGGCGTAAAAATTCTAAGTATGACTTCCTTCGGAAGGGAAGTAAAGCCGTGGGTCCCGTGTCGTACATTTACGGCACCAAAAAGAACCAAGAACCTCAAGCCTGAAAGAGAGGCCTCTGAGCAAAATTTGTCGGCCGTTTCACGTCCTGATTTGAATGGGACGCTGATGACTTGAGATGTTAAAGAGCGTCCATAAATAATTCAATAAAAAAATGTATTTGAAAAGTACCTAGCACAATCAACTTCCTTCTATAAAATGTGCGAACTATAGATGCAAATCTAGAAGTATGTATTTCAGTAAACAACATATAATAATAAATTGTTTTCAATGTGTGTATTTTCTGGATAACCACTAATACAGCATTGCCAATGCAACATTTATGACCAAATACAGAATAGCAATTTAAGGCACAAAAATATTTCGACATTAAATTACATATCGAAATCAAATTGAAATATATTTTCATTAAGACGTATATAACAGCTGACTGAACTACACCGGAACTGAGTAGTATCAGGGAAAATAGCGGCCATTATGGTCAACAGTTTAAGCGAATATGTTCACTTGGCATTACGTGTGTTTTCCATTAAGTTATTCAGTAGTTTGACTACGCTTATTGAGTAGCTAATTTCTTTACATTGTTGACAAGCTGCACTGTCAGCTGTTTTTAAAGATCCCGTATATTATTGCTTATGAATTTTCTTGAATCAATTTTTTAAACAGTACTTAACGTCCGTGACATCACACTGATGATATATGGGATGAAATTAGATTATTTTTTGTATGTAGGGGTTCCAGGCCAACGTTTGGGATATCTCTCCGACTTTGCCATTGATGAGGAATGAGAAAAACCGGGATAAAACTTTACGAGTACGGTCCTGGGAAGGTTCGAACTGCAGACTTTCCGTTCACGATCGCGTGTCTTGGAGATCCCGAACACCCGTAACTGTTGAATTTTTGTAGATTTATATTAGTAATAAGTAGTTTTATTAACAAAGTTATTACTTCAACTTCATTTGAACAAGGGCGGGGTATCGGAGTATTCTAAGGCTATGCAGTTCTTCAAAAGAATTATTATGCAGTTTTTCAAGTTGATCGTTTATAAACAATGAGATACAATTATGTTATTGAGTATGGGTTTTGTTTTTCATAGACAAAAACGACATCCAATAGTGGTCCTTGTGAGTTGTGACAATATCAAACGCACACATATTCCTCATTTCTTTAACTGTTGTGAACTTCTCGCTTTATACAAATTAAAATTACCAGTACAGATAACACTAGCTCTTCTGGACTCAAAAGCATCTTTCACGAAAGTTCTTCGGTGAAAAGAAGAAAAACAGCTTTTACCTTCGATTGTTATCGTTGGGACGGCAATATTTTTCAGTACAATGCCACATTCCAAGAGAATACACGACTATTTCTTCTCTAAAAACAAGCACAGAAGAGTCAAGTGTCGGCTACTGCATGCAAATCTTCTCTAGAATATCAAAGTTTACAATTTTTGATGACTTGGAAGCCAGTTTCTAAGAACTTTGCGCTCTATGTACTCTTCAAAGTTGTTAAACCATAAAGCAAATAACTCATAAGATGGGAAAGCTGAAACACTGCACAGCAAGACGCATGACTCGGTAAATATGCGGTAGAAGTCAAGTATTCCTCTACTTAGACGTTGTTCCTATTAGTCACACCTTCTGACTCCCTAAGTGTCTGTATGTTTGCTTACTGCAATATAAAATCGCTTTTCGAGAGAAGGTTTTCAAAGTTTAATAAAATTCTGACTCTTACATACATTCTGCATTTCATTTTATAGGATTTCTCAATATGCAAAAAGTATGTGATGGCACGGAAAGAATGTTCCTGGTGTTGGTTTTTTTTTTTTTTTTTTTTTTTTTTTTTTTTTTTTTTTACATATAAGGAAATGAACTTATAACCTTATGACAGAAAAATATTCTCTGATATTAGCAAGATGTAACATTTTGTACAGTGAATGTAGCTATCAGTGTGATAGCTACACATCCGCTATTTGGACCATCATAACCGCAGTCTAATGGGTAAATTTCTTGTCAGCTTGCTTTGCTATTAATATACCTAATTGATGTCACACTTGTATTAAAGTATAGTTTCATTTATCAACAGCAATAGTTTAAATACAAGAACCTTGACTAATGTTTACCTTATTATCATTCTTAACATGAAATACAAATCTTTGATTCCTCCTGTTTATATTGAACTCCGGTTAAACTCAACACAAAATTTAAGTGTACTTTAAATTGTTCCTTATAATTAGTTAACAATAGGCGGAAATGTTTATCCTCTCAGAGAAGTTCATAAATCTTGAAACACTAAATTTTCTCCATAAAATGTTGTCACCCTTAAACAGAACACAAGGAGAATAATTGCGCAAAAGTCTTTCATATTCTTTTTTGTGCAGTGACTTGCTGAGTTGTGTTAATACTACTCCCATTTTTGTCATTCAATATTTGCTTAATACTCAATTCTAGTCTTCGTGTCATGATTGCTTCACTCAACTTCTATCGTCATAATTACTGAAAAGTTCTCGCCTAACAATAAAGAAACACAATCTCTTTTATTCCAGCGATGTTCCGTGCCTGAAGTAACTTTCCGAAAAGTGTGCAAAATATTCCTCTACAGCTGCAATTGCCTCTTAATGTGACGAAAAACACTGACCAGCGAGGAGGAATTTCAGCTTTGGAAAGAGATGGAAGTCTGGAGAATAGAATGAACGCTTTAAAATCAATTTTCCCATCGCTAAAACACTTAAGTGAGTAGGCATTTGTCTTAATGAAAAAAAAATCATCACAAGTAATATCACGAGAGGGTCTGAGATTGTCGATAAATTCACGAAAGTAGTGAGTATGAGAAAAGCTCATACCCTCGAGTGATATTTATTAGGAATATTTCACGAATGAAATAAGAATTTGAATATAATTCCTCTAAACTTGGCTTACACAATTATAATAATTGTATATTTGTACTTAACTTCTTCAAGCAATCTTGCGGCAGAAGGATGCCGATAGTCAGTAATCCCATCAGAGAAGGTCAAAATAGGGTTTAGGATACTTCATGAATAGAATAAGAATAAAAGTGATTCATATATTTTAAAATTCGGGCACAGAATATTAACACTTGTTAAACTTATGAATATCTATTCTATTCAGAAACCGTAAGACTCAAATGGACAAAAGTCGACTATTACAATCGCTACCGTTCGATTTTCTAACACCAACTGGGAATAACAAAACAAAAAATATAACATGCAGTGTCTGTATTTTTCTTTGTATTCTGTGGTTTGGAATTCCTAATGGTAAGATCAATTTGCACATTTGACGCACCACCAAAACGTGGTGCGTTACGATTGTCGATTATCCATTCTTTTGTTTCTATCCATAACTCACCACCGCCTCTAGCAAAAGTGGTCAGTGATGCGTGTTCAGGGATTCTATAGTGGAAGTACAAAGTTAGCTACACTGACCACACGACAAATGCACGTCGCGTGATAAAACGGATTTGGTAATATTTTTTCCATAATTTCACTCCATAATCCGGTTGTGCTTGGTCAAAACTCAATATTTTGTTTCGTTTAATTGGCCGATTTTAAGATGACGTCACATAAGTGTAATAGTCTTTACAAACCGGAACTTATCTCTTGAATTGCTATTTGGATTACGGTTTGAATAGTACTCTATACGGTTATGGTTTACACTTCTAAAGTAAAATTCCTCTTATCATTTCAACAGAAGGATGTCATGTCTGCAGGTTTGGCGCTGAACAATCGGCTTCTGTCCACTGTTTCGATTTCGATGTGTAATAGAGAAATCAAGTGTAATTGACAGTTATAAGTGACGCAGAAATTCAGTTCACTATATTCATACGAACGGTTTATGATCCGCTGTTTATAAGAGCGACAATTTTTTTATGCAAAACTTTTCACGCGCAATTCTTCGTGTAAAATATAACCGACACGTCTCTTAGAAATGCCTATAGACTCAAACAACTTAATCTATTTAATTCGCCGGTCATCTAAAAACATATAATGTTTTCGTTTAATGAATTCTGCTGTTGTTACGCACTTTTGACTTCTTTCATGTAGGTCACCTTCAAGACTGGTAGGCCACATTTAAATTCAACAGCCCGTTTTTAATCGTTGAAAATGAATCAGAAAAGTCCCATAAACTTTAATAAATTTGGTATAAATTTTCATTGGCGTTAAACCACCTTTACAAAAAACTTTGTCACTGCAAGATGATAAATTTTATCCATTTTATGGAATATACCCTTTACACTCCCGCTTTAGAAAGCTGTATTAAATAAACTATTTCAAATGACGAATTGATATTTCAAATGACGAATTGATATTTCAAATGAATGCTTAAGACCGACGCATCAAATAATAATAATAATAACAATAATAATAATAATAATAATAATAATAAATTAATAATAATAATAATCTTGCCAATTGCATAACAACATGCTCGAGGCTGAAAACTTTCACACCGCCTTCCTAATACATACACTTTTTTCATTTGTGCGAAACATTGTACAAAACACCAGTAACTCTACTTAAAGAATTATTCCATATTGTTTATAAAGTTAAAATATTTTCTATTCATGTCAAATATGACTTTGAAATATTAATAATTTAGTTTAAATATTAAAACTAGGAAGTTAAAATGCCAATGCGTTTTTTTTTTTTTTTTTTTTTTTTATAAATCTTCCCTGCTATAGAGAGTTGTAAAATGTGCATTTGCTTGTATCGAGAAAATTCTATCATTGCCACGTGTGATCACCGTTTACTTTTGTAACTGAAATCTTACGTGGGAGCAGCACTTCGACCAGCAAAATGAGGAGAAGGTTAGCACTGAATTCTGAACCGTCGTTTTGCACGGACTCGTTCTCGACGGCATAGCAGTGACGGGCACGCAGCCGCAGTGCGCAGCTTTAGGAGCGCAGTAACGCGATCGCGCATTTCAATGCAATAGAGTCAGTCAGTGAGTAAAAAAGTAACACGTTTACCGGTATCTTGGGCTGTTTAACTCCTCCTCATGATTCAGAAAATGAATATGGAACAAAGTTTAATTTGTTGTTACTTCAAGCAAAATAAATCAGTAGTGTACAGAATTTCAGTATCATCTAAAAGACACTCAGTTCATAAAAGTGAACGGATTGAAAACCTACGGGATTGACACTTCAGGACGAGAAAATGAATCGAAAACACTGCGTTTTAACAAAGGAAAATCTCGGAGATATCGGGCTATATTGGAAAGGTTGCCGTGAAAAGCTCTCTTTTTAGTTAATCCAGTAAGTGCACAGTAAAATTGCTGGAATTTCGTTCCCCAGGATTACAGAAGTATAAAATTTACAACGCGAAACCCACAGAGGAAATCCAATGTAGCTACTTTCACCGCCCTATGATTGAGCCCTTGCAAGGCCGAGTTTGTAGTCAAAATATATGGAACTAGTCGACACAAGATCCAAGATTGTCATACAAATGTCCTTCACATGATTGTAATATTGATGGGCGATGCAGGAAAGAATAATTGTCGTATTTGTGCATAAAACCATTACTCCTAACTTAGAATAGTTTTTCTTAATTAACGGTAGAACGAATACATGACGTGCTCCAGCAATACGAGGCTGAAGTGCATACAGTTCGTATTTCACTGTGTGTAATTTGGTGAGAGCATAGCTCACCAAACCTAACACCTTACGGATTATTTTCTGTGGTGCAGTTTAGAAGGAAATTCTATAAACCAAATCCGCGAAACAGCATACGAGAAGAAATATTTCCAAAGAAAGGCTACAGCATGTGACTGAAATTTTGTTTAGAGGCTGCAACGTTTGCCTCGCAGCAACGATACACATTTATAACATTTTCTTTGAAAGTGTAAAAACATTTAGAAATGTTCACAATTTTAAATTGCGAATTTATTCTACTGTTAATCCAATCTGCCTTTATTCATAAAAATAAGTGGGGCGTGATTGCGACCGTGCTTGGGGGTCATTGTGAACTGCTACGAGATACCTTGCCTCCTGCTTGCAAATCCAGAAAGTGATGACGTGGTATTTACCTTTCAGTCAGCAAGGGTAATTTTATTTTCAAGTGAAAAGACAATCATAAAATATAAATTGTAAGCACGAAGACTATCAAAACCTCTTTAAGTATAAAATATGCTTTACTACTTCCACCGGGATAAGACATTTCCAAAATGTTCATAGTCGTTCTCAGTCGGTCCTGGTTGTGTAGTGGAAACCATACTTGTCTTCTAAACCCAAGATCGCGGGTTCAAGTCCGGCCTGGACCGATGGATTTTTTCGGACGTAAAAATTCTAAACATGGCTTCTTTCGGAAGGAAAGTAAAGCCGTGGGTCCCGTGTCGTACATTTACAGCACGAAAAAGAACCTCAAGCCTGAAAGAAGAGACCTCTGAGCAAAATTTGTCGGCCGTTTCACGCCCTGAGTTGAATGGGACGCTGATGACCTGAGATATAAAAGAGCGTCGGTAAATAACCCCCCAAAAAAATAATTCTTGGGCAAAACCAGTTTCTAATGAAAAAATTGCGGCTGTCTCTGAAGATCCTCACTGAATGTTTAGTTTGTTACGTTTTATAACCACGGAAGTTGTACTGCGAATGTAACTCAAAAGGTCTCTATAACAGATTTTGAGACAGTCACGAGGGAAAGCATCATATGTTTCTGAATAGTTTTGTGAGCCTTATGCAAATGCAAAAATTACACGTAAGTAGCGTTCATAATGAAAGCCTCATAACAAGATCTGGTTCTATCCAGTCAATAAATGACCGCTGCTGTGTCTGAAAGGTGGAAATACAAAAATTTGGCACAACTATTACATTTAAAATTAATTTCATGTCTGAACTAATACAATGAAGCAAATAATTTTTCTTTATTAGCACTTGAGTCGATTTAATACCTTTATGCTCCACTTACCATTGAATTATACAGAACATTTTCACAGGCTTTTGCCCGCATTATCAGCTCATTCGACTGCCGTATTCGTTGTTGATAGGATGGACTTGGTGTAGCTCTCGTGGACATTTCATGAACCTTTGAATTAATTTATTTTCTGTTCGGATGTCGAAGTTCATAACCTTATCTTCATATTTTATAATAATATTTTTCCCATATTCCCAGCTCCAAGGATTTATGTACGAATTTCAATAATATGACTTCCATTTCTATAGCATGTTTACCTCTCCAAAAGTGATGTGCAACCTCCGATTTATCTGTCTAATTGTATCATGTTCCTGCATTATACCTTTAGCCCAATTCCAATGTTTCCTTTTGTTTTGTCAATATTGGCTTTGTTGCATTCCCAACAGTTGATTTGATATATTCCTGGCTTCTTATCATAAGGTATTCTATCACTATCACCGGAATTGAGCAGAGTATTTAGGCTGAATTTGTTCACTGGAGACAAAGTAATCCCAAACTCTCGGAGTATTTTCTGGAATTTTTTTGGTGGTCCAAGGGTGAATAGTAAATTTCTTGTGAATGGTAGTTTCTTTTTTTGCTGACAATGTTGTGACCTGCTTTAACCTCTTCTCTTGTTGAATTTCTTGATTTTCTTGTCTACAATTTCTTGGCCATACCCATTGGCTTTTGCCTTTTGTATTATGTGAGAGTACTCTTCGCCGTATTCAAACTCATTCATGGGTATGTAGCAAGTCCCTGTGCTAATTTGTCAACACAATTTACCACACTGGTCTTTATGTATTTTCAGTCTGTGTATCCTTTCTGAATATTACAAATTTCAAATTATTGCCTGTTCTTGTAATATTTAAGTCAAGGATAGGAATCATGTTGTTTTGTTCTGTTTCATAAGTGAATTTGAATTTTAATTGTAGGTTTAGCAATTCCAAACCATAATCCAAGTGTTTATTGTTAATAATTGCAAAGATATCATTCACGTTTCTGTGCAGACTTTAAAAATTATGAAAATGATTCAGTGATGTGCATTTCTAAACTACTCATATATAAATCAGCCAGAAAGGTGATAATAGAGCCGCACAGCTAAACATGCTACTTGTTTATAAAGTTCACCATTGAACCCGGAGAAATTCTGACTGATGCAGACTTGGGTTAGCTGGATATATTCTGCAATCACCTCGTTGCTTAGTTTCAGAGACTGCATCCATTTCCGAAAGGATGTTGGTAAATTGCATTTTGGTATGCTGGTGATTTGATGTGGTCTATATATGGACGCTCTTTAACATCCCAGGTCATCAGCTTCCCATTCTATTCAGGGCGTGAATTGGACGACAAATTCTGTTCCGAGGCCTCTTCTTTCAGGTTTAAGGTTCTTTATTGTGCCGTAAGTGTACGACACGGGACCCGCGGCTTTACTTCCCTTCCGAAGGAAGCCATACTTAGGATTTTTATGCCCGAAAAAATCCATCGGCCCTGGCCGGGATCGAACCCACGATCTTGGTTTTAGAAGGCAAGTATGGTTACCACTACACCACCAGGACCGAGTTGATATGCTGGGAAAGAGTGAATTCACATCAAAGGAAACTAGAAGATCATGCTTTTGGAGGACCAAATCTTTAATTTTCTCCACCACTTCTTTGGAATTACTTGCACTTAAGCTAACAAATTTAGGAAAATTTCGCAATCTCTGGAGTAGCCATGTTGCTGATTGGTAGGAAGTTGTATTTCCATAATTGATTATTGGTTAAAACAGGTTACATTGACATTTACACCCAAAAAAGGAGAAGAAGAAGAAGAAGAAAGCAAAAAAGAAAGAAAATAAAAAAAAAGAAAAAAAGAAAGTACAACTCTCAATAAATTATTTATCATTCTTGGGCCACCAAAAATTCCAGAAAATACTCGGTGAGTTTGGGATTACTTTTTCCCCAGTGATGAAATTAAGGTTAAATAATCTGCTCAGTTTCGGTGATAAATAAAATACCTGATGAGATGAAGTCAGGAATATATAAAAGCAACTTTTCGGAGTGCAAGAAAGTAAATATTTGCAAAACAAAAGAAAGTACTGAATTAGGCTAAAGGAATAATGGAGGAACATCAGGTACAATAAGATAGATAAAGCAGCCGTTACACATCACTTTTGGAGAGGTAAACTTGATATAGAAATGGAAGTCAAATTATTGAATTTCGTAGATAGAACCTTGGAAGTGGGAATATGGGAAAAATTGCTATAAATAATATGAAGATAAGGTTATAAACTTCAAGATCCCAATAGAAGGCAAATTTATCCAAAAGTTCATAAAATGTCCACGAGAGCTACACCACGTAGATGTAATCAACAACGAATCCTGCAATCGACACAAGGGTGATGGTGAGGGCAAAACTGCGAAATATATTCCATATAATTCAATGGTAAATGGAGCATAATGGTATTAAATAGACTCAAGTATTAATAAAGAATAATTGGAATAATTACTAAATAAGTGGAAACTGTTGAATACTCATTGGAAAATAGTTTTATGGACAGTTTATAAACTGAAAGAACAAATTGTTGAAAGTGATAAAATTAAATCGGGATTTTCTGTTTACATTTCAACTTTCACACTCTTGTATTATCACTGTAAGCAGTTCTGCACACAAATATTTACAAAAAGTTTGGATAAGTTGCTGTAGTTTATTTTCAATCTACTTTTGTCCTTGTAGCACTGAGCAACATGAATCTTTTAATAACATTTTGAAAATTTTAATACTATTCAGAGCATGTAGTTATATTTGTTTTGTTAAATTCTTTATAGAAAGTAACATACCAAAATTATTTTCCTTGATTGGACATAAAAAAAAATATATAACCCAACAGAAGTTCCTTATTACAAATACTTCATTCAAAAATAAAATTAAAAATGACCAACCATGTTTAGCACAGGTAATGCTATCAAGTGTTTAATAATAACGTAGAAATAACGAGTTACTATATGCCAATATCACCCTTTTTGTTATTTTTACTATGTGAGCATAATTAAAAATTAATCATTTATAAATCTTAGTTTTTATTTAATTTATGATGGTCATTTGAGTATCTTTAAAGCATAATATTAATAAAGTGAATTTTTTCCACAAATGCTAAACATTTAGAGGTATAACCAGCCTGACAAACAGATTCACGAAACTTATGCATAATGGAGGGAGAGAATGGAGCTACTTAAATGAAAGAATTAACTCTAGATATCGCTGAACTCAGACCGGATGGCCCATTGTTTAAGAATTCTAATATTCCTCATAGAAACAACCTAGTGATTAACAGGTTTCATCGCTTCATGTCCACTTGGAGTAAAAAGACTGGATATCTTTTAAAATCTTTACCTAAGACTTTAAATTCACGATATTTGTAGAACGCCAACAAAGCCTGACGCATTTGAATAATTCTCAGCTCTAAGTTTTACTGGTGTGACTTGGTTGGGTTGGACTTGTGGTGATGTAACCAGCCTTAATAAAGATTTACACATCTCTGATAACAATATATTCGGTGAGAGAGAAACCAGACGGGCAGAAGGGCATTTATGCCAGATAACATCAGTTTTATTTGATCTTATCTTAAATCCTTGGCGAGCTGTTTCCGTCAAGATAACACAGAACTCAGTTGTATCAAGAACAACAAAGACGAACATTTTAAAGGAGCGGCTCAGAATAGAGATGTTATAGCACTTTCACCCATTTGTTCCCCGAGTAATTAATATTACATCTATTTTCGAATAAATGACAAAAGACTCACCCAAAATAATCAATTTTGTAAACATTTATATTTATACAAATTAGCATAACTGAAACAGAAGAAGTGCCAAAATGTGTGAAGAACTAACGTAACACTGACAGAATAGTGCATGCCAGTGTGACTTGACCGGACGTGAAACCTGTGCAGTTGTTTGTGCATTGTCAAATACCAAGCGCCAAGTTATTTCAATCACATTTGGACATTAATGTCTATAAGTAAAGCTCTTTTCATACCTGCCTGCCTGCCTACCTGCCTGCCTGCCTACCTACCTACCTACCTACCTACCTACTTACGTACGTACCTACCTGCCTACCTACCTATCTACTTGCATACCTATCTACTTATCTACCTACCTAAATAATTATCAACTAATCTACCTATATAACTATCTACTATCCTACCTATCTACCTATCTACTTACATTTAGTTACCTATCTACCTATCCACTTACATTTACTTACCTACCTACCTACCTACCTACTTACCTATTTACCTACCTAAGATGAAACTTGAACATAAATATGCTTTAGTGTCCTAACATTGAACTAATAATCTAAGATAATCGCCTAATTCCATAGCAAGAGCTGAACATGCTCTATATTTTATATTGTCCTCATATTAACATCTGTCGACAAAAGTTGATTGAACTTTCCCGGTAGCTCCATTATAACGATTGCAAGCTTTAATGAATTAGATGCATCCGAAGTTTTTTTTCCCCCTTCAAACAATTATTGCATCTGGATATGGTGTATTAGGAGAAAAATTTACCCTGTTTGTTTCTTCACGTTCTGTTTCCGGAAGCTGTTGGAGTGCAATAAGATACTGAAAGCATGTAGAGGCATTTTTAATTGAGGAAGGAACTATAATGAAAATTTCGACAGATGTGATGACCAAAAACTGCAAGCTTATAATTTTCAGCTCAATATCATTTCGATTCTATTAAGAGTAGAAATTACAATTACGTGGTACCTGCCAGTTACTTCCAACATTATGCAATGCATCAGCGTTGCTGAAGATCCCAACTTCTCTTCTTATCAATTCAACTTCTACAAAGCGTAGGATGTTAATTACGGCAATACAATTATCTATCAGCGCGCTTATGTCAATCTGCTAGTCTACCGGCTATTAAAAAAACTCAGAATAACATCTAGGTTATCCAGTTCAGATAGAGTCCTTAAAATTGAGCCTACAATTGCAGTGTCATGTATATTGCTTAAATTACAACACACCCGCATGGATGTATTGCAACTTTCCGATAAAAAAGGTTTCATAGATTCTGACCAAAGCTTATTACAAAGTGCAGTTCTTATGCCCGGTTTCTCTTAAACTTAAAACCAAAAAGCTTGGCGAAAAATATATTTTAAGCGATGGGGATAACCGTGCCACTGGTTTGGACCAGCATGACAGTCCCATATTTAAATCCCAATGCAGTTGACATAGTTTGCTAATGATTTCTTGCTTTAGTAAGGCATTGGTTTGTTGGTATTAAGTAGTTAATTTTGTTCAATACAAAGTTTAAAAGTTAAATTAAAAGTAGGACCTTTTGCAGATGGCTTAGATTTGGGAAAATGATTTTTTTTTTCAGAGTGGCTATTTAAGAAAATACTTGAGAGCCCTCAGAACGAAGATGTCAAATTACAGAATTGACACTCGCTCGCCATCTTCCTTTCAACCCTCCATTAATCCACCCATCCATCCATCCATTTTCTATCAGATTTCCTAATCTTGAAACTTGTGCAATCCTATGCGTTACCTATAAATGTTAGCCACAGTTGGGAATTTAAATTTTGGGAATCTAATTATAGATAAATGTGGCGAATAGCAAGCTCCACGGTTCCCACACATTTTCTACTACTTATTTATTGGTATGCGCCCATGAGTAATTCGTTATAACTGTTTCCTATAATACAACAGAAATATGTGTAAATAAATAGGAATAAAGAAATCTAGTACAAACATAAAAACAATATATGCCTAATATAAAATAACAACACGATCCTCACTACACAATCGGAAGTTGATTTTCCGACAGGAAGTTACTGCGTAATGGCCTCGCCATCTGCCGAGGGAAATCATGTTGCGCGGTCGATGCTCATAGAGCACAATAGCCACCTGTAATTTGTTAGTAATAAATACTAATTTCTGTTGCACTCACCAACACAGTAGATGCCTGTCCTCAGCTCTGACACGTGCCTTAATCCTCCTGAAAACATTTTGAGTCATTTAAAACAATTCATCCTCTGGAATATAGTAAAGTGCATCCCGAGTATTTTGCTCTAGCGTCTCTATGCTTTTACTTCAGGAACAGAGTAATTTTATGTCGTTAATGGTATAGCAACTAGCGGCTATGTACCACTGCCAACAAATGGACCAACTTGCTGGGCTAACCGTATTAAAAGACTTTCGAGAAGTTTCTAATAAAAATCCTATTTCATGAAGTTTCTGCTTTGCTAAAACGCATTATTTTTTATATCGGCTTCTTTTCAATGAAAACGCCTTGGATTCGAACTTTACTCACGAATCTAAAAAACACACTTCTCGATGGAAATATTACTCCTGTAAAATTAGCAGGAAATTCTCTTCTACAGTTTTTATACGAAATCTTGTGCACATAACAATCATAAAAAAATGTTCTTTTGTTCTAGCATATATCTCACTCTTTGTATACTCCACAATATAAAAATTCACAGTAGAAAGCGTAACACGTACTTCCGGAAACATTTGGCGCGATAAACACGAATGAGATCGGGAATCGCGCGTCCAGTGAAAGCATCCGGAGTTTCTAGGGTATACAAACTTCGAGTGCTTAGCGGTATCCGTACAAACCCAAACGTTGATTATAAATATAATGTTTTTTCTAGTAGTGTTTATGGCCATTTTCACTAATAAGGCATCACAGGCGGTGACACCGATGAATGAAATTATAAACTGAGAAAGAAACGTGTGTAAAGAAGCGTTCCAGACCTAAGTTTAGAATACCTTCTTGGTACTTCCTATCAAGGAAAATCTGAAGAAAAAAAAAAACGCACAGAAAGGACGGTCCAGTGGGGATTCAAACCGCAGACCTTCCGTTAATAGTTCGTGCCTTAGCCACCTCGGCTACCCATGGTATTATATGTGGTTATTAAGTTAAAAAATACAAGCAGCACATAAAAACAATTTTAAACTTTTTGAACATAACTCACACTGAAAATATAATTATTATAAAAATAAATACCATAAAATACACAAAGAGAAAAAACAAAGCAAATATATTTTCCAAAATAAAAAAAAAAATATTTGAATTGAGATAAGAATTGGAAGAATGTAAAATGTTGAAGCTTTAGAACACTTCCCTATTATTTCACTTCTTACATTTTTGCTACATAATTCATGACGTTTTTTTTTTTTTTTTTTTTTTTAATTCAAATCCATATGCTAAATTTTATATTTATTTCAGTACCGTTTATGAAACCCTACTTACGATATAATACCTTATGCCTACTAAGCCACATCTTAGGCATTATATTCAAGTACTTGTCCAAACATTTACTTAGGAGCATAAACTCGGAGTTAAGTCGTGGGATTCATTTGTTAAGCGGTTCTGTTAGAGAAATTCCTCTCGATGGACTTTAGCATTAACAGGTGATCAGTGCAAAGTCCACACTCGAGTACTCTTGTGTTGACATCAGCATACTTCGCATAACGGCTACCATGAGCAACGTGCATCTCCGAGTTGCACAACCACATTTGAGAATTACATTAGAAATCAGGGGCGAAGTTCATTTCCCATTCAAGGAGAAATATTACAATATTCTATTCCCTGACTTTATGTTTAATTTTTCAAAATATCATATGCTAAGGAACGAGAAAAATAAGGTGTGTTTATTTATTGAACTTTATTTATCTACTTTAGCACTCGTTTTCAAATCACAGACATTGAAAATAAAAGCAAGCTTTTGTATATGCAGGACATTACTCGGTAGCTAAGCACAAGAAACGCAATCTTTTACTGGGTCTTTCAGCTGGCGGGTAATTCGCTGTGAAGGGATGTAATTGATATTCATGTAAGGCAATTACAACGAAAATAAGCGCGTATCTTATGATAGGAGATGTGGGAATTGTTATACACATATTACTGGTATCTTTTTAGAAAATTGTAATTGACATGCATCCGAAATTGAGCCAAGTTAAAGTTCAAAGCATACAAGGTCACTGTTCACCATAGTTCTGCTATGCGGGTAAATCTCTGCAATTGGGTATTACGTAACGATAATGTCAGATTAATTGATTCACGCTTAATATTCTTGACTAATTAAGCATGTTTCTAATTGAATGGACATGTTCTGACACAAAATAACAGAAAACCTCGATTTTATACACGAAACTTTCTTGCATGACTTGAAAATACATAGTAATAGAAATGATCTTTTGTGACAATACCATAAATGTAGTAAGATGCAGAAATGACATACTGATAAGTTTATGGAACAAACTCCCACACATTAGAAGAACTGAAAGAAAATGTCAGGCTTAGTTTAGAAAAATGAACTTGTGCATTTGAATGACAATTTAATTAAAAGATGCCAGAAATATGTGGACATAATAGGACATATCCAACATCTGCTGTCATAAGGTAGTGTTTATTTTCATTGTAATTATGAGAACTTGAATCCGTTGCGTGGGTATTACATCCTCTTTATCGGGAGTAACTGCTCTGACTGCCGTAATACGTGCGACTCGGTATTAATGTAATGCTGTCAGCAAACCAAAGTTCAACTTACATACCAAATTTAAGTTATTGCAATTATACAATTTATAATAAACTAGGGGCTAAACTTTTAAAATGTAAAATAGAAAAAGCACGTGAGTAAAAATAACTAAAAATATCATTGTAATAACTATAAAAATTAAAGTTCATCTAATCCAAAATGAAATATTTTAAATGTAGCTAGAATTTCTCCCCAGTCATAACCTCAAAATGAAAGGTAATAAGTAAATATCCCACTATAAATGTCACAATGTGCCTCTAGGTATAAAAAATGGCGCGGAGTCAATGAGAAAATGCATTTTATGTGTTACAAAATGCAAAGTATTTCCATTATAACAGTGCAAGGAAAGTTTACAACAGAATAATAAAGTTGTATAACAAATGCCTGTGACCGGGATGCCCGAGGAATGCACGCGGCCCCCTCCAGTCCAGTAGGTATGAAAAATTTATATTGCGGATTCTCCCAAAGAGACTCAAAATTGAGCCCTGAAAGCTTCAGCTGCTGATATGCAGAACGATTTTGCAGTATCACTGATGGAAGCTAAGTTGAATTTACATAATGTGCGAATCTGAAGAGCCGAAAATCACCACGTTGACAGTGAACAAGTTTCAAGACATTCCAAAGAAGTTGCGCAATTTTGAAGGTCAAGATTTATGGGAAATATTTTACCGTAGAGAGCAGCGTCATCGGAACTACGCATTTGGACATGCTGGAGAATTCGCTTATGTCACAGCTTAATGTAGATAGGAGTCATTACAGCTGTCCATCTCATTAACACCACGAACTGCAGCGGTATGACAATGAAAGCTGGCTACAATGGGACGCAGGATCAGGAAGGTGAAGCGTTAACACAATAACCAGCTTCCTTCAATAACCCACTTATCTCTAATATTATATATAGTGTGTTTAATGTGTAACGACAAACCTAAAATATTACAATTAAGGCTTTTTCTACTTTGAAAATTCTAGTATAAACATGAAAAAAAAAATGCACTAAATTAAAAACAAACTTAGATTTGATTTTTCCACATATTTTTAAAATCCATTTTCTGTAGTTCTTCAGATTGAGAAATATTTCTTTTAGAGAACATTTGACATATTTATTCTGAAACTTATATACTTAGTACCTTATGTATCAGTTTTAAGCACATTCTAAGATCATCCTGTCTTTCTGAGAGTGTGTTAGAATCTCATGGCTACTTTGTCCTATTATTAAAGCATTATTAAATTATTTCAAAGCTGAAAACATGACAAAACAGACGTTTCCTAATTACTCAACCTACACATCATACTACTGCAGGATCTTTGCATAACAGATGTTTTGGGCCCAGAATATACAATGGGCTAATTAAAATTCATCCAGTTTTGGGTGCACTTAACTCAAATAGATTAAAAAAAATAAGTAAAAATTACTACTTATTTTTTGAAATTTCAAAATAATTATTACAAATGTTTGTGCGATTTTCCACACACACACACATTCTAGCTTCAAGTTAATGATATATATTATCCTGTAGATGTGTCATTAAACCCTGTATTAAATATCTCTAAACCAGAAAAAATCGTTTTGTTCATCTGATTCGTATGCTTAACTTTTACTCCAAATTTTTGAATTTATATTCTTATCACATTACGCATTGCTTATTGTTTTGCATACTTGTATTTAATATAATTGATTTGTAGTTTTTCTGCATCTACATATACAAAATGTCAATGTATAAGTATATAAAGAACTGAAATGCAACTATCTTATTGTAATTTTTGTTATGTATACACTTAAATAAATAAAATAAATAAAAATATATCGAGTTACCAAAACAAAAACTCGGTTTAATAATCTATTGCTCTGTAACCAAGAATATTAGAAGCATTAAATTAGTATATTTTAGGATATCTAGCACAAAATGATAATTTATTGCAAAAATTTCTTAACAAGTTCAATGTAACACAAAATTATCATCAGTTTAACATTTCAGGATAAATAATTCATTAATTAAATTCTATATTAAAATATAGATAAGATTTTACAAAAAATGTAGAAAGATATTTATACCGATGTATTGAATAACGGCAAATATTGTTTTCTTTCATTGGTCAGTAACTCTTCTGATTCTGTGCTGAGAATTGAAAGGCAACAGATTTTCAATTACTTAGTGCAGAGTCTTGAATATTTGACAATGGAAATATCTTATCGGTCACATTGCAACTTCCTACTTTGGGTTTGTGAGCAAAGTCGCTAGGTATTCTACAAACAGACATTGAAATGAATATTTATTGATTTTACAAGAATCCCTATTAGAAACTAAGCAATCTCCGCATCTCATTACCGCTATAAATAATAATTTATGAGCACTTCATTTTCTTTGGTATCTTTTTTTTTATTTTAGAAATTCGCTGATCAAATAGCTCGCCGTACTTATCGCCGACGAACCCAAGATCTTCTGGGAAGTTCAAGAAGTGAAGTTGTAAAAACAAGTTACATCCCCCACTTTGTATGAATCCACAAGATCATAGTAGTTTTCTGATTTATGATTTCCATGGAAACCATTACAGATATTTTTTTAATAATTGTTAGACTGTTTTTCCAGTGGATTCAAAGTTCACCAAAAATAGTACAATCCATTATTAGTGCTCTGATTTGTAGCTATATACAATTCCCTCCTTTAGTTTTCAATCATATAACTTCGGGAAATTTAAATATCAAACGCAGAAATGCACCTGTTGCTGCTTTTACAACTCCTAGTTTTACACGCAGGGGAGGTAAATATACTTTTTCAGAATTCACAAAAGGGATTTACGACACATTTTCTGCCCAGAAACAAGTTATTCACATTTTTATCATTGCTGTATAATGTGGTGAAACTTTCCGCTATTCCATTTACATAAAACAGCAAAATTAAGTTAACCCAAGTAAAGCAAACCAAGCAATAAGCTATCACCTTCAAGTCTTTACACATATTTCAGTTATATTTTAATAAGGGATTTTTCCTAAAAAATTAATAGTTTCTTACGTTTCTTTTATATTAGAGGTATGCACTACAGTTATTGATGGCCATTATGCAGAAATACAGTCTTCAAATTGATTTTAATGAACAATTGCTACTTATCTGGTCGGTGTAGATAACCAACCTCAATAGCTGAATACATACCTCGTATTACGGTAATGCACCTTTATGGATTAGATTATATCTGGAACCTAGACGTTCATATTGCTATTTAGGTAAGTTTAAGTCCCAAATAAGACCATTAATAGTTATTCATGACACAAGTTCCTAAAATGAACGAGTGTAAAGTTAGAGGACGAGGTCGTAAAAAAAATCATTTTAGGAAAGTGTATCATACAATAATGTCTTCTCTACGACAGCACAACAAAAGTATTTCAAGGTGAAGAGGTTGTAAATTCACGGTTTCATGGTCGCCTAAATCAATAAAGGAGTTAGAAAAAGTTGAATGCTACAAACAAGCAATGAGAACTGCACATAACTAGAGAAACATATACTTAGGCATGTTACTTATTTGTTATGTATAACATTACGTCATAAAAGATCGAGGTAGATCATAAACTTCTTACTGAATGAAATCTGTGCATTGAAAATTGCAATATATTTTTGGTGTGTAAACTGAAGAACACTGCGTATTGTTAACTAATTCATTTCTTTAGTCATAGGAGTTTTAAATACTCGTCTTAATCACTAACAGCAGTTAGTCAATTGCAGCTCACGCGCCGTTGTCGAAAAATGTTTTTGAATGAATAAGTGAAGTGCTGATGAAGAACGCACTTCAAACTCAGGACCATTTCCTGTTTCTTCTTCAGTATGGATCGGGCAGCAAGTTGGGCACTTCATCTGGGATACTCAACTGTATATTTTGATTTTGATGTTAAACAGAAATAGCAATCAGATGAGTGGTGTCTCCTTTCCCACAAAATCATAGCAAGTGCAAATAGCGTAATTCACCCTCTTTTTCAACCAGTGAAGAGCCTAACACACGATACACAGCGTCTATTTGGGGCCCAGTTTTAGTCAAACTCACCAGGTTTGCACCCAAAGCAAAGTTCATAACACTTTTACAAGTGGCGTGATATTTTGCCTCTGAAACTTGGAGTTTAGTTCACTTCAGAAATTGTCTGGAGGATTTAAACGCTTTCTTGGCATACTTAACTTTTCCTACAACTAATAATATATAACATTATCAATACAAACAACACGAACATTAGATGTAAACAAAAACAGCACTTATGCTATATACGAGGATGATTCCACCCTAACCTGATAGTACTGCGCAGAACAGAGTTCATGTTCAATTGTCCTATAGAATCACTTTCATTTAGGCATAAGAGTTGTATCGCAGCATGAGTACAAATGGAAACATATTCCAACATTGAAGTGGGGAGAACAGTACAATTATTGTGGTAAAACTTCTTGAATGCAAGGAAATTCGTGCTGAATTTTCGGCCATGTATGGACCAAATGCAATTTCGCTTTCAGCCATATTGAAATGGTGCCTAAGGCCGTACAAATGTGTCTGATGCTGATCGACAACACAGAAGACATTGTGCTGCAGGTGGATGAAATCGTAGGGTGATTTTTTGAATGGTGTTTAACGCTCGTTTTTACTACTGAGGCTCCACAGACAGTGGACACTGATGGTACATGAGATGATAAATTGGGAAAGAATTTTTTTAAAGGAAGGAAACGTTCCAGGTCTAAGATTAGGGTACCTTCCCAGCATTTGCCATTTATGAGGGTCGAGGAAAACCAGAGGAAAAAAAAAAACTCCGACAGGAAGACAGTCCTGGCGGGAATCGAACAGCAGACCTTCCGCTTACGAGTCCATGCCTTAAAAAACTCCGACAGGAAGACAGTCCTGGCGGGAATCGAACAGCAGACCTTCCGCTTACGAGTCCGTGCCTTGACGACCTCGGCCACTCGTGGCGGTATCGTAGGGTGAGTGTCGCAAAAATTGCACAGAAGTTGGTTAATGAAACATCCAAATATGTGGTCGGAAAATTGTGCGGATATGTGTTTCATATTTGTATGCCTTGATCAATGAAAGTTTATATAATAAAGTATAACTTACTTTCTGAATCGCCCTCATAACAGGCGCGCTACAAACTCAATACTGGCTTTCCGCTTACATATTAACACGTCAAAACATATCAAAAAACATTTAAACCTGAGTAGGGCTGCATAGCCATGGCAATCTGGTTTCTAGAGTAACACGATACCTTATTTCTATGAATATACATATATCTAATATAAAACAGATATATAATGTTAATTCATCGTGTGATAGGCATTAAAATACGGTATAATTAAAAAATTAAAGTCACTGTTACAACAAAAACAACAACAACTATAATAATAATAATAATAATAATAATAATAATAATAATAATAATAATAATAATAGCAATAATATAGAAAGCCTTTGTATTTGAACACCCCTATATGTTAGACACCTCATTATATTTGACATATTTGGAACAGAACATATGTCTATAGTTTAACGTGCTCAGTATATCCTCTAAGTTGGACACTCCTGAATTCTGGCAGCTGGACACCCCTTAGGGTCATAACTAGGAAAATTACTCGTTCTGTTATGTATTTCTGCTAATTTATTGATTGGCATTTATCTATAAAGGTTTAAATGGCTCTTTAGCAAGTACACACTACTATAATAACAAACTGATGAATTTTTTTCTCTAACTCGCTGTCTGCTACTTGTTTGAACTTGGTTGACATTTATCTCCATGTTTTGCAATGAGCCATTAAGGAAAGAGCGGGTTTTTCTTTTAAGTTGTATTTTCTGTTGGGCTTCCTAAATTCATTACCACGTCAAAAATTGTTACATTTTTCCCTGAAAGTACACTGTACAAACTGTAAACTTATTGAAACACACAATTGCATGCCAAAAATAAACAGAATCATCCTCAGTTAGTGTTTGGATGAGAAGTGCCAACGTTTGTTTTTATTCTGTGTACAGTTTCAATATGAGTATAGCATAGGTCAGTAAACTTTATTTTATTTTGGGTGGCATTAATGTGCAATACATATGTATTTTCCTTTAAATTATGTACAAACGTTCTATTTTTTTGAATAGCGTTTAACGCTCGTTTTTACCACTGAGGCACCACAGGCGGTGAACACTGATGATACATGAGATGAAATGAAATATTGGGAAAGGATTTTTAAGGAAGGAAACGTTCCAGGCCTAAGTTTAGGGCACCTCCCCGGCATTTGCCATTTATGAGGACTGAGGAAAACCTGGAAAAAAACCTCAGTCAGGAAGGATGGTCCTGGTGGGATTCGAAACCCAGACCTTCCGCTCACGAGTCCGCCCCTTAACGATCTGTGGCGGTCACAAACGTACCATGAAAACCTACTTTCCTCTATCATGGACACCTCGTTATATTGGACGATTTTTTATTGAGCCAAACCTCTCCGGGTTAGAGAGATTTCACTGTAGTAGTAGTAGTAGTAGTAGTAGTAGTAGTAGTAGTAGTAGTAGTAGTAGTAGTAGTAATAATAATAATAATAATAATAATAATAATAACCATCATCATCATTATCTTATGTCTGATGGGAAAAAATTAATTGCAGATCTAAATTCAGGATAAAAAGTGCACTACAGTCACTATTCAGTTTTCTTTTGAAAAGTATCATTATTGTTTAAAAAAAGGAAAACAAAAGTGATTACGAGTATTTGCGGAATATACTCTCTGAATTTACAGTTTGTTGAAGAAATAGAAATCCAGGAGTTAGAGCACACCACATACCAATTGCTTCATGTTGCAAAGGAACTTCGTAAATTAATGGTTGATTTTCTCTGCTCCAGTCCCTATAGTTTACCTAACAAACTAATGTAAATAAAACCAAAGCGTAATCGGAGAAAAGTATTAACTATGGATGAGCAATATTCTGCTAAATCCAATTAGAGAATTCATGCGACTTACGAGCACATCGGTTAAGCGATTGTAATTCTTGAACAACAACCACTCTATAAGGTTTCAATTTGAGCAATTTAGTAGAACGATGACTGGTATTTTCAATATGATTAGCTCCTTGATGAACGACGTATAGATATGTCTAAAAAAACACTTAATGTTTCTCCAGGAGCATAATTTTTTTCTTCCCTTAGAACACGTCGTTTTCGGTTAGGAATTCTATCGTCTATCCACTCCGTTCCCTATATCTAAGAACCGGTTTTCTTACAGTGTGTCTGTGTGGGGCCGGAATACCAGGGAAATGTTCTACTGATTTCTCAGCAAATTCTCTTTTCGCGTAAGCGTTATATGCAAATATTCTCTGTTCTAATGTCAACTTGTTCGGAGACACTTCAACACACTAATACTGTCACCTGCATATTAACTTGAATGATTAACTCGATAAAGCTCTGTCACTGACTTGGGCGTTAATTGAGAGCTAGCTGAGAATTTGCGGATCGATAACACCGGAGATTTGGTCGATCGGACGGCTGTTGCGGTTCTGTCCATGGCCGGCAGATGACAAACCCGGAAAGTATTGCTCTTATGACCAACCCAAAAGCCATCCAGCAGTAAATCATTCATTAATGCCTATGGTTCAAATTCGATACACATAGCTGTAAATAGCATCCATTATGTTCATCACAGCATGAAATTAATGTTCAAATTACGATGGCCTATTATCGGTGTGCTCTATAATTCTCATAGAAAATGTGCCATAGACTTTGAAAAATAGCACAACCCCTAGGCGCTTATTTAATCAAGAGGTGTAGTTCGTCATGGAGAGCATAAGCTGTGGAAAGGATCCAAAGAAATTTTCGAAAGTCCGCAAAAGTTACTTTCATATGCTCCGGTTACGCCTTTGCGTACAAAATTTCTCATTACTCAAGAAGTTCTTAATGAATGTGCTAGAACTGTTTATAACCTGTACTTAGTATTCTTCGAATTATTCTGATATTTAGTTTGCGTTTTAATGATATACGAGGTCTGTTCAAAAAGTATCGCGAATTTTGTGTTTTTTTTCAAAAAGTATTTATTTATTAATGAATATCTATTTTGTCCCCTTCAAAGTAATTCCCAACAGATATTATACACTTGTGCCAACGTTTTTTCCAATCCTCGAAGCACTTTAAAAAATCGTTTTTTGTGATCTTGTTCTGCTCCTCCTTCGATGCCGTCTTTATCTACTCAATCGTGGCGTAGCGTCGTCCTTTCATGGGCCTCTTCAGTTTTGGGAACAAAAAAAAAAAAAAAAGTCACAGAGGGCCAAGTCTGGGGAGTACGGTGGCTGCGGCATCATAAGTGTGTTGTTTTGCCCAAAAATTCGCGCACAAGCAACGATGTGTGAGCAGCGGCGTTATCATGGTGAAAAAGCCAATTTTTGTTCTTCCACAAATCCGGGCGTTTCTGGCGGATTGCTTCGCGCAAATTGCGCATAACTTGCAGGTAATATTCCTTATTGACCGTTCTACCCTGTGGCAAGAACTCACGATGCACCACGCCCCTGCAATCGAAGAAAACTCTAAGCAAAACTTTCACATTCGACCGAACTTGGAGCGCTTTTTTCGGTCTTGGCTCGTGTGGCAGCATCCATTGGGATGATTGAGCTTTAGTTTCCACGTCATAACCATAAACCCATGATTCGTCACCAGTTATGACCCTCTGGAGCAAATTTGGGCCGTCGCGGACAGAGCTCAACAGCTCCTTAGCAACGTTAATGCGATGGTGTTTTTGGTCCAAATTGAGCAACTTTGGTACGAATTTTGCGGCAACCCGTCTCATGCCCAAATCATTGGTAAAAATCGAATGG
Organism: Metallyticus violacea; assembly: GCA_030762175.1. Classification (NCBI taxonomy): domain Eukaryota; kingdom Metazoa; phylum Arthropoda; class Insecta; order Mantodea; family Metallyticidae; genus Metallyticus; species Metallyticus violacea. The sequence goes on from CM060846.1 coordinate 377,529,277, forward strand.
CACGAGCCAATCGATATGTTTAGGTCCTCAGCAACTTCTCTAACGGTGATTCGACGTTTGGCCAATACTATTTTCTTCATTTCTTCAATGTTTTCGTCTGTTGTTGGCGAGCTCGGGCGTCCGGGACGCTCTTCGTCGTTCACATCTTCTCGACCCTCTGAGAACATTTTGTACCACCGATACCGATAGCTTTGGTCCAAGGTAGCTTCACCATATGCCACTGTCAACATTCGGAATGCATCCGCGCACTTAATTTTGTTTTTCACACAAAATTTGATACAGATTCCTTGTTCCATTTTTTGGAATAGGCAAAAAGCGAAGACGAGTCAAAACAAGTCCAAGCAAAATAGCTGTCAACAATTAACTGAACATCAAAATGGCCGAACTTGTCACATAAGTAAGGGATATGAGTACCAACATAACGCCACAAAACAATCGAAAATCGAATATACGTAGCCCGCGGAAATTCAAAATTCGCGATACTTTTTGAACAGACCCTCGTATGCTGAATTTCATAAAGGTATTATGTACGGAAAAATCATTCAAATTGTTCAAAATAGTGTCTTTTCTCAGGAATACTCGCAGTAGAGAACCGTAATCTTTTATGCTTGCTTTTAATGTTATGTTCTCCTATACCACAATCAGTTCGTTGCATGAATAGTGGTTTGTAAATATTTTTTCTTGATTTAGAAATTATAAGAATTATGTGCCGCAATGCCCACAATTTTGATTGTAATTCTGTAAATGTAGCAGACAAATATCATTCACAATTTTTACACAGGTATATTAATTTGCAGTTGTATAACTCTTGTTTTACAAATGTATCCAGTCTCACTTTTTTAAAATCCACCAGCCTATGCATAACTGCATTTCATTATTTTCATACACACTAACAAAAAACATTTTTGGAACACGCTTCTATATGCATTGAAACTTTATTTTAATTCTGCAAGTATTTTTCACGTGGTTAATTGGAAGAGAATGCTTGTTTTAATATAGTCTTATTAAATACTGCAGGAGTTCTGTAAAAACAATGTCCTTATCATTTAGCATTACTTCTGATAGCCAGGTCATGAGAAAACTTCAATTTCTATCTCGATGACCTGTCTAGTCAAGTATTTCTCTATAACCCAACTTCAGCAGTATCATTAATAATTGGTTGCTTAGTTGCTTATTTTTTCACTCTTTTCCCTTTTTCGTTTTGACTCTATAGCGTAACCATCAGCTTTAAATATGAAAACGTTCCTAATGTCCTAGAAAGTAAAGATATGATGAGATCTGGAACGAAAGCGTGGCACCATGAATTAAAGGGGAGCATAGTAAGTTTAAAGGTTTAACGTTTCTAAATGCTTCTATAACACCACATATTTACTTAAATAAAAACGTCAGAGATTTTCCTCATGCGAATAAGTAATATTATGATTTTTCAACATTTCAGACCATGTTGTTTTCTTAAGGGGGTACAGTTTGGTTAATGTTTCAACTAATAGCATCTAATGTTGACGAGGAAGTCCCTGTACATTTCCCACAAGTGGGTAAGAGTGCTTGAAAGGTCAAATAAAAAAGTCACTGTCTCAAACGTAATGCTGTGAATAGTGAGCTTAACACTTTTCACATATGTTAAAAGCAGTCAGGTTTGATATCCGGCAGTTGTTCAAAATCATGAAAACGCAGTTAAAAACTCAATTGTGGAATAAACTGTTTCACCTTGTCCGCTTTGTCAGTGCCTACAGATAAGATACCGGTACCGCTGCAAGACTTGGCAAAGAGTGCTTCTCTATTGTACTGTTAAGCCATTGCATCAGTAGCAAAACGCTGCGGAAATCATTTGACTGTTATATATCCAGAAAGTTACATTAGTTTCATTGAACTATGTAACATTTTTCTTTCAAAATTCTAAATTAAAACATATTCCATTTCTAAATTGATTTCTGCTGTAGTTTAAAACAATTCAGTAGAATTCTCCAAGACGAGAATACTTAAACCTGGCACGCTTTCCTCAGCAAACCGGTAAATATTAGAGCGTAATGCCACATTTCCAAAGCTTCTGTCATCCAACTTGACGGTTTATGAATTTATTTTCTTTGTCAGTAATAATCAAATCGATACGGCCATGGCTATGCGTTACGTAGTAGTGCTTCAAAACTTGTTTTTACTCATTTAAAAACACCCGGTACTCGTGCGAACGACCTTCCAGCAAGATGGACTCATACGGCTCATACAGCTAAAAGCAATTTGGAGTTGTTTCTAAATCGATTCGGTTAGCGGATTTCTCGTCACAGAAACATCTCTTGGCCAGCATCAGATCTCATATTTCCAGGTGTATTTTTCTTGTAGATATTTGAAATAATTAATATTCAGAAATCTCCTTCACGACGAGTTGTAAAAATGAAAACACAAAACTGAAACTCTGATACTTCTAAACCCAGTTTTTGGGTTTAATTTTGTTTATCTTTTAGGCCAGCTGCATTCTTTTCCGGCACACAGGTTACAAGGAGAAATAAAAAGCCTTGCATTTAAGACTGAAGTAGATCAAATATGATAATAGAGAAATGAAAAAAAAAAAATTAAAGACAAAGCATTCATTGCACACTGCAGTGCTTTTAAAACATATACCCGTACATAAAGTCATGTTTAGGCATCGGAATTTCTCTTGTATACCCAAAGCCACGGGTTCATACTCGGTCAGGGTCGATGAATCTTTAGGGATAAAAATTTTGTATGACTTCCTTCGGAAGTGAAGTAAAGCCGTTTGTCCCGTGTCGTACATTTAGGACAAGTGAAACAGCATCAAGCCTGAAAGAAGAGGCATGTGAGCAAAATTAATCAGCCGTTTCACACCCTGAATGGCATGGTACACTAATGACAGGAGATTTTAAAGAGCGCCTGTAAATAATAATAATAATAATAATAATAATAATAATAAATTTGTAATCGGAATTTCTAAGCACTAAAGATAGAATAGAGCGGAATGAATTTATGTTGAATTTGAACCGTAGACAACAGATGGAATACAATAGATCACTAACTACAAACCACCGTTTCTCCTTACGCCTCTCTCTCATCAGTTCTTGTTTACCCCGGGTGCCGGCTCATAGCCTGTGTTTTCGTGTACCTAACTTGATGTTAAGTGCTTAGGAATTCCGATGCCTAGCCATGTACTTTACTGTTGCACTCATAAATGAATTTAAATCTTATATCTTTGGAGAAAGTTCTTTATCTGTAAGAGAAGTGGGTGATATTGCAAAGACCACTCTCTTTATATCTTTATTCATATTGGGGTATTAAGAGCATATAAATGCAGCTTTACTGCCAATATTAAATTAAGAAAACTATAGAGGTTAGAGAACTGGTCAAAGTTTTGTTCTTGTGTTGAAGTTTTTTGTTATTCCATTTTTTGAGATTTTTAATACGTTATCTTTACATATTATATAAAGGTAAACTCGTATATAGGTTTCTTGCTAGGATTCTTAGAGCCCTGTCAATGTTAAACATAATCGTTCTACATATGTATGATAAATAAATGAAAAATTTAGCTTTCTTCATTAAATACATGCTAACTATTTAACTGAAAACGTTCCTCAAGAATAGAAAATGTAAAGTAACTGAAAAAAGAGTTCAACAATTGAAATATTAAAAGAGGTCTGCACCATAGCTTAGATAGCCATTTCTTCAAATGGTGTACAAACTTGATATATCAATAATTTGAAATTGTTCGTTACCCTTACTAATGCCATTATACAGTACTTTAATAATCTCAGTTTATTTTCTGAACAGTTTGGAGTGTCTGTAACACTGTTGAGGCTGCAAGACCATGGTGCTGTATAATCACTGTAATTTGATTTAGCCACTGTTGCCAATTAACTCGGTTCAGTTACTCCATTTGCTTTTCGAGATAATTCTCAAGTTACAAATTAAAAAACTGACAAAAAACAAAGACTCATCAACAAATATCAAACACAAAATAAACTTTCTAAAAATATTGAATTTTTCAAGATAAATAAACAGGTTAACCGATGACAATATTCTGCATACGGTGAAGAAGATAATTTGTCAAAGTAGTGATTTAACACAGCAATTTCTGTAAAAGCAATTCTTCTTCTTCTGACCTACGGAGAAGGAGCTCGCACCGCGGTCACTATGGACTTATTATAATTACGTCCCCGATGAGGCACTTCCGGGAGGAAGGAATGAGATGCAGGGACACGGGCGGCCAGTAATCCGGAAAGATGATGCACGGGGCGAAAGGAGTCCCTAAAGTTTCCGGCCAGGTCTCACTCGAGGTGTCCGCCCTAATACAGAACCCACCATAAGCTAGGACAGGAACTTTTCCCCAGCGCAAGCCACCGCCACACCACAAGGCACCATCCCACCTCACCCGACGCTTCCTACCCTGTAACTGATGCTATGGATTGAAATGAATGGAAGTGGTAGAGTGCAAAATTCTTGAAATGTATTCGCATTTGCTTAAGTGACATGGGAAAACACGAAAAACCCAAAGTGAGAATGGCCGATCTTAAGGAAATTGAACCCGGGTGCTTCCGAATGCGAGTCCCAAAAGTTATCGCCTGAGCCACTGTACTCGATGAACGCAATCACAAATGAAATAAAATTATTTAAAACGTCGACTGTATTTTTGACATTCTGAACTGGCAGAAATAAATTGATTGCGTTAAAAGAGGACAAATGTGGAAAATTTTTCAGATTACCCTGCTGATATTTTTTAAAAATGTTGAACATTTGAAGCAGCTTATCTTGCCTTTCTCTATGTAATTAAGGCACGCGCACTAAGGGCATTTCAAGTTTTAATCTACAGTAATTACAACCTAACAGCACTTCTATTTGAAGCGCCTGATAAAAAACCGGCAAACACAGTTAGGGAAAAATGCGTACTAGTCTTGGTTTTAGTTCAAGGTTTCGATCACTTAACACCTTCAGCATAGGACGTTGATATTCGAAACCGAAATGTATGTCGTAAACACTTATCCGCACTGATGTCACGGATTAAAGATCATTGCATGCCATCCGCCCTGTTACTCCTGTGTGGAAATGTTTGACGTGTTAAGATTCGAATAAGCTTCAGTAAATATCCGAAGTTCAATTTGTAGGAAGATAAACAAAACAGCATCACCTGTTCGGCGAATTTCCACCTTGAATTAACAATAACAATATTTACAAAGGTGGGAATGATAAAGTTATATTATTTGAAATCGCCTGATTCGCTTGAACTTTGAACTAACACTCCTTGTAATACTGCAATCTTATTGTCCTATCTGATATCATTCGTCTTGTTAAAGTCCACAAATGTTCCACTAGTTCAAAGGTTCTACATAATCAAAGGAAGTTCAGCTCAGTCTGTCATATTATGTTAAAACATTTAATGCAGTAATTATAATTACATCAGCTGCTAGAGAGCTGAGATGTAATTTATTTCCATTGCGGTAGCGTGGATAAGTTCTCGTGAGCGAGCTGCCCTCCTCCACATGATGTATTCTCCCAAAGCCTTGCCGATGATGTGCCTGCTATTTTTCCTTAATCTGCATGTCTCGCGTAATGAATAGCGTTCAACGCCCGTTTTTGCTACAGAGGCACCACAGGCGAAGCATGTCTCGTGATGAATGTTTTTCTTTATATGAGTAGTTGCGATGTTATTTAGTTATGAAGCAGAACTTCAACAGCTTGCAAACCTCACTATAGTGTAGGATTCTCATAAACGAAACACCAATTAGAGGCTATAGGCTGGTGATCCAATACTTTCTGAAGAAGCTGCAAAATTTAACTTTTCATATTGGTGATCTTGGTAATGATGGCGTTTTAGGGCAAATTTTAAGGATCGATTAATGAAGTTTTGTAATTGATGGTATCATCAACATCACTATTCAGGCCATAATTTTCCATGAAATAAAGAAGGGCACTCCAAACTTCTGGAGTGACATAACCGATGATCAAATGTGGGCGCTCATATAAAGGAACGAGTTGTCACTGCAGCAAACAATTCCAGGTTTCTGGAAGAACATTTGGCTAACAGGCCGTTTACCAGAACATGCACTTTCGACAAAACGGACATGCAGTAACATTCTGAGCAGAAAATACAGTGGAACTCAGATATTTCGAATGTTTATAATTGGAAATCGTTGTTAATTCGAAGATTTTTCTCGGTCCCTTGAATTTTGTATTAAAACAATGTAAAAAAGAACATGAAATTCATATTTCATCCTCATTAAATCAAGGTTTTTGTTCAGAAATATCAGTCGAAAATTAGCCTAAACGCAGAAATTTAAGATGTTAAACTTCGTTTATGTGTTTCTGTAAAAGAGGCTGTTTTATTGAAGCGCAGTGGACTTTCCTCAGCCGCTGGCCTTCGCCAACAATTGCGCCATCACTTGAGCTTCCTGCTGTTCAGTGTGTTGCAAATCAGTGCCACTATGCCTTTTAGTAAACAGAGTGTTCAGTACAGGACTTTAACTTTTGCAGAAAAAGTCGTCATTCGAGAAGTAGTAAAGAGTTTGAAGAAAAAATCGAAAAACGCAAAAGATTACGGGATACCCGAACACGTTGTCAACTTATGAGTATCTAAAGAGTAAGGAGAACATTTTATGCAGTACCACGAGTGAAAATGAAAAGAGTCGAATAAGAGTGAGACAACCGAAAAATCCCGATATTGACCATTGTACGTTAAATTGGTTTAAGCAAGCACGGGACAAAAACATTCCTTTAAGTGGTCCCCGTGTTGGCGCCGAAGCTGAAGAATTTTGTGCAAGTTTCACCTAAAAGTGGGTTCGAGGCTAGAGCATCGGTTGGTTAGATGGTTTTAAAGTAATAAATATCATCTCTTTTTAGTCTGTGTGTTGTGAAAGTGAATCAAGATGCAGAATATTGTTGGAAAGAGGATGTTTTGCAAATGATTGAAGAAACGTCGGCTAGAGACAATGTCACCGTTGACAAAGCAGGTTTCTTCTTTAAATATATACCAGACAAAACTTTTGTTTTCAAGAAGTACGTTGCAGTGGGGGAAAGAACGAGTAATGTTACTGGTAAAGGCTAACATGGATGACTGCAGATATTTTTGAAGATTGGCTGTTTAAAATGGACAAAACGTACCGAAAAAAGCTCCTGTTTATCGACAACTGCACTGCCCATAGCTCTATCCTTGTTATGGACAATGTAAAGGCTATATATCCCCTCCCCCGAACATGGCTTTTCAGTTGTGCAGCCAGATGGAACAGGGTAACATTAAAAATCTCAAACATTTTTTATGGATGTCTTGTCGAAATGTTTGTCAGGCTTCTTTGTTGACAAAAACAAGAATTGGTTGATGCAGCACGTATGTGTCACGCTGCGTGGTCTCAAGTAACCGACAAAATGACAGCGACTTGTTTTCTAAAGGCAGGGTTTGTCAAGAAAAATGAGCAAGCTGAACCCATAGATGAAGATGACTGGACGACAGTACGAGAGTTACATTTGATGAATACGTCCCCTTGGACGAAAGCGTGGCAATGTGTAGAAAGATTTCAGATAAAGACATTCTAGCAGAAGTTTGGAACAAGAAAAGTAGTGGTCTTCTGATGAAGTTGGAAAGATTCTTTCGTCATCGGAGGTGCTTCGTCATTTGCGTGAATTTCGTCCGTACGTTGAGGGACAAGCGAACATAAGTGGAGAGTTTCTCAGTCAATAAACGCGCTTGAAGAGTTTGCAAAGCTTAACAGACAAAATTCTGCAAAAAATAAGATATTTCAAGCTGGCTTGTAAAATTGTAATTCATTTATTGTATAGGGTAAATGTACGGTCACTGTACATTTTCTGAAATACTGTTCTCCTTAATGTAACAGTAAATACTGTAAACGTTTGTTCAAATGGACATTTTTTTTTATTTTATAGCCTTAATTGCGAATGAATATTAATCAAATATCAATTTTAGACGTAACTTTTGTAATTCAAAAGTTTGGATATTTCGAATGTATTCCTCTGTCTCGTCAGCTTCCAATTATGTATAAGAACGATCTCCGAAAACTCCGGATCTTAGCAAGAGAGCAGCTTTTGTAAGTTTCTACACGGGGGGGGGGGGATATGGTCATATGGTCAGCTTGAATGCGCCCTAAATAATGACCGGTAAGCTCCTTCACGGTAATGCAGAGAAAATTCTTCCCAAAGTGGGGACTGCTAACAAGATACGCTAAACCTTTTGTCATAAGGATCATTTGCTGCACTTACACTTTGTCCGTCATCGTGCCTTTTCTAAAGAGAAGTTCTGTATGTAAACGAAACGAAACGAAACTACGTAATGAAATCGAAATATTCCACTTTCTGAGTCGGGCTTGATATTTTTTTTTTTATGGTATATTCAGTTTATTGTACTTGTGTTTGTCTCTTCTGCGCTGAATTCTTAACTGGGTACTGTACGTGACAATTTCCATTGAGTTACAAATGTGTAAATAGTGATGGTGCAAGTTGCAGTTGAGAGACGCTAGTGTTATGTGGTTTTCTTCGTTAATATATTTAGTCTCGGAACTCCTAAGGTTTTGTTGCTGTGGTTTTTATTTCTTCTGGTAAAGAAAAGGAAGTTAACAGCAGTAGTTTAACTATTTTCCCATTTCAAAGTCACGTAATTTTGTGCAAAACCCAGTTGCTGTATTTTGGAAACCATACCTTGACCAAAATGAAAGTCCTATTCTTGAATGTTAAATTGCGGATTTTTTTTTCTCAAATGCAACTATTATTGCGATTTCAAATAATTTTGAGTATGTTTAATAATTGAGTGAAATGAACTGGCCGTTTGAGCCTATGCCCCCAAAGGGTCGCTGCCAGAAGGAGAGGATGAGCATGAGGGAAGCACCGGGCGATATCCCTAATATGTTTCCTGATATAAAACCCCAATGCCGGCGGAGTACGAGCCCCATACTAGAAGCGGCCACTTTCAACCCTGTAACAAATTCAACGAAATGGGAGAGCGGAAAATTGGTGGAAAGTAAATATCTATTCCGCATTCGTCTGAGTGATAAGGGGAAGATACGAAAAAACCCAAGGTCAGGATGTCTAGTTCAACGAGAATTGAACCTGGGACTACCCAACTCGATTTTATAACTGAACGTATCAGAACTGAGAAGAAAGCATACACTAAGAGGATACGCGTGTATAGCTGATAGAAATACCAGCAACTGTATACGGACGCTCCATCCTCTAAGCATATCAAACACGACAGCACCAGGATTTACTCATGTCTCTGCTTAAGTAAAATGGGGTAATATAACCTGGCGTTTTGTAAGTAAGGTCTAATGCTTACAACGCCCACCGTTGGAATTTATTTTTTTATTTTCCAAACGTAACATTGCAGCTAAATAATTTTTCAGATAAAAATTTCACAGCTTTTCATTTGCATGCATTACATTTTCCGGTGCGTTGTGCTTTCTTCGCTGTTTAAAGTCACACTTATAAGTATAATCTCAAAGCACCCAGAAGATGAGGAAGGAATGCTGCTGTAATAAATCTTTCAGTGTCAGCTTAGAGACAAATTTCAAGTCTTTACTGCAGTTGGTAAACACAGAAATGTGACGAGGTCAACTTTTACCATCAGCTAGCTAGTGCTGCATAAATGAAAGTCGTACTAGTAAAAACTACTGGCATTTGAGTCTGTATTAGCCATTCTTGGCAATGTTGCTATTTTTACTGAGGTAAGCTGAAACATTGACTTGGAATATCGGCATATAAAATAAATCATCTCATGCTCTCCCCTTCTGGCAGAGACATTTAACCAATTTTTTTAATAGTGTTTAACGCCCGTTTTTACCACCGAGGCACCACAGGCGGTGGACACTATTGATACATGAGATGAAATGATAAATTGGGAAAAAATTTTTTAAGGAAGGAAGCGTTCCTGGCCTAAGTTTAGGTTACCTCCCCGGCATTTGCCATTTATGAGGACTGAGGAAAATCTAGGAAAAACTCAGTCAGGGAGGACGGTTCTGGTGGGATTCGAACTCCAGACCTCCCACTCACGAGTCCGCGCCTAAACGACTCGGCGACCCGTGGCGGTGTTACACCAATTTGCTCTGTTTCAAAACAGTTGAATGTATAGAATACGCTTATTTTTGTTCATCCAATATTTCTAGGATATCCTCCGTTTGGTGTCTGAAGCCACTAGAGCAGGCACGTAGACACAATTTCTGCGGACCAGAGATACTGTGTATGTCACCCAAGGACAATTCCAAGGCCTTCTGCTACCTTATCATGGTTTCATCCCAACGATTACCAGCCCGGGCTACCAAATTTGAACTGGTGATTGGTCTTGCACCCAACATACAATCAGATATACCATAATAACCTTGATAGCGAACCTGACGTTACCCTCAGGATTTCCTCAGTTCTCACACACGCCGGGAAGGTACCCTAAACTTAGTTCTGGAAGTTACATTCTATAAAGAAAAAAATCCTTTCCCAATTTATACTTTCATCTCATGCATCATCACTGTCCATTGCTCTGATGCCACAATAGTAAAACCAGAAGTCCAACACTTCTCAAAACTCATCATCTACTTCGCCTCTCTGTGGTAGAGTCTGCAGTATTTCAATATGACCCACCCGAAATTGCTTATCTGAATCACGTTCTGTTCACTGTATTCAGTACAACCAACCCCTATATCATTTTTATAGACGTCTGCACCGTTTCCTTTTGAAATTAATACTGTCCTACATGGCTACAATAAATCAGTTTACCTGGCAGTCATTCGCTTTTTGTATACAATGGTGGTAACGTAAAATTTAACCTTAGTTACCTTCCCTACAATTTCTAACTTCTCTATTCACTATTTCTGTCTGATATTATACCGCACACAGACATCAAGTAATTTCTACCCATACCGAAGGAAAAAATGCTCACACCAAGTTAAGTTCCCCATTGTCTGCCCCAGTGACTAAAGTTCTGTACTCAAGTGGAGTGTGAATCGTAAAAGTTCTTGTTTGACAAAAGAGCATTTATAAGCTTACTTAAGACTTGCGAGAAATCAAGATGATTGAGATGGAATTGAAAGCCGCACAGAACATTAATGATGCAATGAAATAGTGCATTGTGCTCATTTTTCAAAACTGAAATAAAATGTTTTTGCAAAGTTTAATTAAATTTGAAAGCATGCAATAGAACTGTAAACAAATAAGCACGTACGGCCTTGACAGACGATGTGGAGGTGGTGTGGCTAGCTTTATGCTCCTATGTAAGGTATATAATGATGATGATGATGATGATGATGGTGATGATAATAATAATAATAATGATAATAATAATAGTAATAGTAATAATAATGATATCTATAACACTCCTTCCTGCCCCATAGATACCTCCACCAGAGCATTTATTGCAATATCTATAGTTTATTTAATTTTTTTTATCTCTCTTACTTTATTCTTGTACAAAGCAAAACTATAACTAATTAAACAAAAACAAACAAACGACAATTAAACATACAAACAATTCATAAACTGGAAGCCAGTAAGCAAAATAGAACTATAACTGGTGGCCAGTTATAATTTAACTAAACTACTAAGGCTTAAATTTGCAACTAAAACTGTGGCTAAAAACTAGCGAAACTGAAAATAAAACTACGTTCGTCGAAATTGCGGTGCTGGTATCCAGCACCCTAAGCTAATAATTATACTATTTAACTAACTGGTTAATTGATCGTTAATTGTTTACTATAATTCCTTTTACTTGATCTATACATTCCCTTTATCCATTTTATTAATTTGTAAAATATTTATATTTTATAACTATCCTACTATTATTTATGTCACTTTCACTTTGTTCACTTAAGTTCCAGTTCTGCTTCTAATCAAAACTTCACATCACTTATTTTCACTTCAGTCCTGAGTGTTTAAGTTTTGACCGAAAACAATTTAAACCTTTCTTTCTTTCACTTTGCTTTCCATACTCACAGTTGCTATATTACAGTTCACTCCAAACTGTGTAATAGCTAAATAATGGTTATATCAGAGTACTTAACCCTTCTTAATAACTTACTGTTGTCGCTTTATTACACCTCCTTCAAATTTCATAATTAACTAATCAACAACTACGCTATTTACTCACTATGCACTATACGCTTGCTCTTATACCATTTTATAAACCCCCATTTCTTCCTTCGTGCCTTCCATACTTCCTCTACTTATTCTTCCTCTTTGTGGCTATTCCATCCTTCACACCGATCACTCCTGAATCCTCCCTTCGCTGTATCTGCTCTTTCCCTCCTGTCATCGGCCTGTCCCAGTTGTAGTCCAAAGGGATATTATTGTTAAAATCAATAATTTTTGATGCGTTCTTGTTATATGTTTATTGATTGATGCGTTGTTGTCCTGTCATGTTATTATTTATAATTTCTAGTAGTTATAGTTGTCAGTATTAAGGTTTATATGATTATTATTGTCAACGTTATTTAAGTAGTCGTCATTATGTCTGTTACATCCCCGCCTTTTTTCTTCTTCGCCGTCTCATTCATACTTCTTGTTCTTAATGTCATACTATGGTTTATTGTTGTTGTGTGTAAGGTTATTATAGTCACTGCTGTCATGTTGTCGTTACTTCCCAATCTTCTTTCTTCTTTGCCACCGTTCCATAACCTACATCTTCCAGATCTTTAGATCCACTTCTTTTAATTCTTCTTTCTTCCTTCTTCATTGGGCGCCAATGACCTCAGCAGCTTTGCGCCCTTTAAACAATAACCATCATCATCATTCCTTCTTCACCACAATCACAAAACTTACATATTACAACTCTTAAGTCTTCTTCTGTAAATTCTTCTTTCTTCGTTCTTCACCATCTTCACATGGCTTACACTTATTTTTTTTACAATTTCCTCCTACTTCATTCTTCATCTCCGTCACGCTATTTCCATCTCCCAGTTCTCTGAATCTTCTTCTATCTTTTCTCTTCTTATACTAACTTTCAATATTCATATATGTGCTGTCTAGTCTATCTGATGTATCATCTTCCCCCTGCTTCTCCGTCTCTATTATTTTCATTAACCAACTCCCTTCTTATCGCCACGGATTGCCGAGGTCGTTAAGGCGCGGACTCATGAGCGGGAGGTCTGAGGTTCGATTCCCACCAGGACCGTCCTCTTTCACTGGTTTTTTACCAGATTTTTCTCAGTCCTCGTAAAGTAACAAATGCTGGGGAAGTACGCTAAATCATAGACCTGAAACGTTTCCTACCTTAAAAAATCCTTTTCCAATATATAATTTCATCTCGTGTATCATCATCAGTGTCAACCGCCTGTGGTGCCTCAGTAGTAAAACGAGCGTTAAACACCATTCAAAATCCCTTCCTCTTTTTCTACACCATGCTAGTGTAATTTTATAGTTTACGTACGAGATGTTTCATTTTCATCTCTTTGGGTATCGGTAATCTTTTCTCTTCCTATTCTCTTCCTACCTGTTTTTGTCCAATAGTTTCTTCTTCTGTTATTATGTTTGATCAAAAATATTTTATGGTTGGGTCTCGATTTCAATACCATATGTGCAGATTTGGTTGGGGGATTTGTAATTTATTACTTCCAAACCAGTCCGTTAGTTTATTTGTTAAGTGTTGGCAAGGCTTTCAATTTTATTTCTATTTCAATTTTGCCTTGTATTATAAACAAAACATCGTCAGCGTAAGCAATGGTATATACAACGGAAACTCCCAGGTACTCATGGGTTCGGATCGGTCTGGACAAGTTCCTCTGTCGAGTCCACAGCTGGCATTCTTATCACATTACCTGAGCTACACCGGCAAGTCTAAAACATACTTTGATTACGGAAAATATCATGTGCGTTACTTTTGTAGTTATATACTGCCAGATATGTAATAATGATAGAAATGCCAAGAAGGAGAGGAAAAAATTTCCAAGTGCTGTATCGGGAAGTTCAAATTAAGATACATTTGAAAATAAAATAACATGAACTAACTTTTGTTACGTGAAGTAACAAAATTTTCGGACTCACTTGATTCATATGACTTTTCAAATGTGATTTCCAGAGATTGTGTATCCTAATTTGGCGGGCAAATGCAACTCATCCTGACAAATGAACTTTGCTTTTATTTTATTTGTTCAATCTTATTGTCACGACTGCCGAGACACGCCAAAGTCCGTCATTAAGTATCAAGTTATATGCCCTTTTCAGTTTGAATGCTATAGACAGGTATTAGTAGTAAAATTAAAGCAATTTTTGGACGAACAGAAATAATTAGTCTGTGGTCTTTATCTTGAGCTAGTTAATTTTATATGTGAAGTATTGCGCAGCATCAAATGAATTTGAAATTTGTATTACGCATGCTTTGAAACATTATTTTTAAATAACATGCTCTGTTTGTGTTTTTGTGTGTTGTAGAATCACATATCAAGATAGCGCCAACGAAACCTTAGCGCACGAGATAAAAAATTATGGTTCATATAGGAAAATCGATTTAAAAAAGTGCTTATATGTTGAAAATTTCATCAACAAACGTGAAGAATTGGAATGGTTTTTATATAATGAGGTCAGGAAGATCAGTTTAAGTTTCAGCCACAAGATGGAAATATGGTTGAATAAGACGCATAATTTCTCTTAATTTTATTAATTATAAGCAAAAATAATTTCTCATATGACAATAAGTAACCAATTATTAACCACAGATGGGGCTTTGAACCAGTTAATCCCAGTATTACCAACAAAATCGTTTCTGATTCAATAAGAAAATGGTAGTGAAGGATACACATTCACGCAAAATTCTGCTAGCCCATAGTTTGTTTACTTCATTCCATGCAAATTCGCCGAAATAATCGTATTCGAACGTGCTTCCCAAATGTGACGTGAAGATCATAGCGCAATCCTTCGTTATGCAAAGGCACAATTACTCATAATTGATGAAAAACAAAATGCTAACCGACAGTATTACTACCAAAATGTTCTCTTTTTTTTTATTTGTTTTATTTACGGACGCTCTTTAACAGCTAAGTTCATCTGCGTCCCATTCAATTCGGTGTGAAACGTCCAATCAATTTTGCTCAGAGGCCTCTTCTTTCAAGCTTGAGGTTCTTTATCGTGCCGTAAATGTACGACACGGGACCCACGGCTTTACTTCCCTTCCGAAGGAAGCCATACTTAGGATTTTTACGCCCGAAAAAAATCCATCTATCCTGGCCGGGATTGAATCCGCGATCTTGGGTTTAGGAGGCAAATATGGTAACCACTACATCACCAAGACCGACAAAGGAGATGGGGATTGCGACGGTTATAAAGGGGGGGGGGAGAAATGATGGCGGTTAATTGATAGGATGTAGTTAATTAGGATCTTCATAGTATTATAGGATTATAGACGTTCTTCATCTATTTTCCCGCCGCTGTCTCGAAGCATCGCCGTACCGCAGCTATATTCTGTAGAGCGCTGGAATTTTGTCACCTTTTCAGGTCAACGAGGAAGAAGGACCGGGAATCACGCAATAGATGAACACAAGTCTTGGAATTGCAGATAACGCGATTTATTCACTTGTATTGCTGTTCACTTCTAAGAGTTGCCTATAATGTCTGACAGTGTTAAGTGATTCTTAGATCACTCTTGCACTATTTAAACTCACCTACAAACCAACTGGCTGATAACTCAAGAAGTTGAACTATTGACTCTTTGTCTAATTGCACTGACTATAACTGAATCAATTGTCTATAACTCTCCTCGGCTATAACTGTCGTATAACTAAATGGACTATTTACTGATCATTGACCATATCTCACTGCTCGCTAACGGTTTTTTCGATTCTCCCCTCTTCTATACGGCTATCTATTGGCCTCGGCGCATGTATATAATTTTCCTAAGTGCTCCTATTGGATGTCCCCTTAAGCGTTTATTTGATCTGTTTCCACACTTGGTTCCGTTACGTCGGGTTCTGTAAGTTATTACACCCTAAGATGTGTTGCATCAACAAGTGTTATTGTTCGGTCCGTCCCAGATTATAACAAAGCTACACTTTCTGCCTATTCACGTAATAGAGGAGTTTCTGACCTGTTCCATTTCCCTAACAACTTCCAAAATCCTTAATGGGACCCTTCTTGCTCAAAACCTCTTACAAAAACATATACAAAATATGTACAGGGCCATCTGGCGCTTTTGTCCAGCCCAAAACAGAGCACTTCCTGGTTTATTTGTAAAGGTTTTGTCAACAAGTTTTTCTACTACTCATGAAATACGTAAAATGAGTTAACTATTGATATGACTATATATAAAATCTACAAATTGATTGTAATAATATTTATTTAATATCGTTAATATACACATGGAGGTTGAAGCCATTTATTTCTGCCTCAAGATCTGGAACCTCTTTTAACTGGCTGTGTGTACATGCCAATCAAACCAGCCATTATTATTTTTTTTTTAATTTGTGTGTAACAAGCATGGATTAATATTATACATAGAGTACGGGACAAAGCTTGATGACTATTTTGGTGCAACTGAGATTACAATCATCCAGCAATTTATTTATGTTACGTTGACATGATACGCGTGAGGAATGTGATATATCAAAGTTCGCTCAGGAAAACAACGTTGTCACGTACCTGGAATCTCTTTCAGTACTGTTTAGTGTGAACAGAGATCAAGTGCGGGATTGGAAACGAAATATTTAATCTTTGGAACGGGGTTAATGAGAGTGTCGTGGGCGTTTGAATATGTTTAAGTGAATTATTGAAGTTTACTGTCTCGATGCCCCACTTTGGTATGTTATTATTGTGGGTGGGGATTATTACATTTAAAGTGATTAATTTTATTTATTTAATTACATGATTAGATGTTATCCTTCTCTTGCCTCGGCTCTTGAAGTCAGGAGTTCGATGCCTCCTATTTCTCTGGTTCCAATGCAGAGGATAAGAATCTCAGGGGAATTTGGACTGAAGGGGAATTTTCACTGGAATAATGCAGTTTCCGCTCTAATTGAATTTTTATTATTTTGGACAATTGAAGGATTTAGGAACATGCTGTGCGTCTGTCGTGTGGTTTTGATATTTACTGCAGGGTCACCCTTAGGCTAAAGTTCACCACACGAAGATTTAAATACACTATTCATGTAACTTTAACTTTAACTGCACTCCTCCGTAACAATTTCACACGTGACTGCCTCCTACAGTTTTGCTGTAACACTTTCTTATAAACTGATCTCTTCGATGACCAGGCTTTACTATAAGAATAATCTGATTTAATGAGACTCATATTTATCTTAAGGAGGATGTATTTCTTTCACTGAACTGTAGTGCTGTATCTTCGCAACTGCTTGAGACCGATCGACCGATTTTGACTGATCGTCGTTCCTGCCTAACCTACTTCTCATAGTTAATATTAAATCTATTATGTGAATTCACTGCCGCCCTTTGCAAAAATTTATTTCCTTTAAATTTTATTGAACTTGGTTCCTTCTAGTTTCTTATTGGATCACGTTAGATCGTTTAGTACATGCTCGCTTCTATTCGTTAGGTATTTGTAAAATGTTAATTGGTTGAACCATCACACTTACTTTCTAGAATAAATATTCCCACGCGGCGACTTTTGAGTATGACAGATTCCGTTACCCCTTTAACTTTACCAAAGTTAGATTCTCACACTAAAGATTTGCGATAAAGCACGTTTCGGCCATATCAGCGATATTCCTTTGAAATTGTCGGAAATAGGTAACATCTTGGTTTCTGTAAGACACATGTTTTTGCATGCAGTATTTCTTTTGATGACAAGTCTGTTACCGAATGAGCTCATATTTCTTGGTTTTCCATGTCGAGGAGTAAAAACAATTGCGGCCTGATGTCGGCAACCCTTTATGGACGGCTAGCAATGAGAGGAAGGGTTCGTCTCTCTCTAACGAAAGAAGAGAATCTTTAGAGGCAAATCGTATTGTCCTAAGACTTTCTACAGGCAGCAGAAGGCCACCATGTCCGTTCTTTTACAGAAATATAACAAAGACATATATGTGCACTGTCAATCATGGTATTACAGAAAGATAACTTGAATATTGCTTATTAGTCAAAAAGACATATATCTATATACATATACTAACAATTATAATATTAATGTCATGATTCTCATTGTAGCATTAATACCCTTGAACCATGTTATTCTTGACATTAAACAATACCTGAAACAAGATGCTATTATTATGATTATCATTATTTTATTGCTATTAGAAGCAATTATAATCAAATGGGAATTTTTGAGGTAATAATTCCGGCTTCATCCTTTATTCTCTATTTATTAATTAAAGCACATTTATATATACTTAATAATATGAGAAATGGAAACTATTCATTGATTCTGCTCAATCTTTGATATAGGAAGTAACAGTAATAATGCTGAAGAATTTGCAGATATCTCGTGGCAATGCATTACTGTTTTGACGACCCGGATAACAATACAGACTTGGAACTCGATGAGATGGGAAGAGGTTATTTAGGTTTGTCCTGCTATTTATATAAAAATATTATTAGCATTAGTAGGTACTACTTCTACTATTATTATTATTAATAATAATAATAATAATAATAATAACAATAATAATAATAATAATAATAATAATAATAATAATAATAATTTCGCGAACTGCTCTGCTATTATATTTTGCGACTACATGCAAAACCGGCGTTATAAATTGCTTCTTTGTACGTTTGCTCGTAGCGCCATTTCTCTCGTTGCGTTAAGAGACGTTTCTGAGAGGCTTTTTGTAGTTACTTGCGCAATAGCTTGTGCATGAATGATCTATTCCCCAGCGAGTGATGGCTTGTTTGTTCCTGACCTCACGTAAGAGTTATCTCTATTGGACAATCAAAACAGCTGATCGTTGTCAATTTTCCAAAGTCTTAATAATGGCCTTGTGTTCCTAAACGTGACGCCTGTGTGAAGCAAGAGTGTTTTATGCAACGCTTGTATTTTATCCCTGTATTCATTTTGCTCTTGAAACAGAAGTATCTGCGTATTAGGCAGTTAGCTATGTAATATTAACATTTTATCCTTGTGTTGTTGCATATTATGGTAAAATTACATATGCTATATTTAGCCCACTCATCATCACCATCATCGACCACCACGGGTGGCCGAGGTCTTTAAGACGTGGACTCATGAGCGGGAGATCTGGGGTTCGAATTCCGCCAGGACCGTCCTCTCTGAATGAGGTTATTTCCAGGTTTTCCTCAGTCCTCATTAATGGCAAATGCCGGGGAGGTACCCTAAAATTAGGCCTGGAATGATTCCTTCTTTAATAAATCCTTTCCCAATATATCATTTCATCTCATGTTATCATCAGTGCCCACCGCCTGTGGTGCCCTGTAGTAAAAGCGGGCGTTAAACAAAATCATCATTGACTTACGTCCAAGACCTGCTCCGGGACTAAGGGACATCATGGACCATTTAAATTTAGTTACACTTAGCACTTACACATATCAGGATAGGTGGTCAGCCCATCGCGTCAAGCGCCATGTAGTATGATGCTAAGGTATTACTGTGATGTGAAATAGCCGATAATTTTGTCCAGGGACAACTTTTTCAGACGTGTAATTTTTAACGTACCGTAAATCTACAACGCTAGACCCAGGGCTTTCATTCCCTCCCGGATTACTAGCGCTTAAGGGTTTTACGTTCCAAAAAAAGCTATCGATCTCGGCCAAGTTTGGACCCGTGAACCTTGGGTGCAGAGGAGATCACGTTACCCGTACATGACCTATTTTTAGACCGTGTTCACAAATTAATTATTTTACCATTTTATAATTTTGCTTATATATTATGTGTAATACTTTTCTTGTTTGTTATCTTCAACTGGAATGTTAATTGTTACCAGCAGCAATAACTTGAGAGTAAGGTCTAATTTCTTTCTCGCTCTTTAAATGAAAAAAAAAAATGATTTTTTTTTAAAAAATGCTTTAAAGAAAGCAGTGTGGTCACGGTCATCTTCATTATCATCCGAAGTCCAATTAAAATAGGGATAGGCCATGATCCTAAAACTAGTGGTAAAGCAACTTTCTGTCAAACCCATAAGGTGCAATTAGTGCATTTACGAGGCAGTCTGCATACCAGAAACAAGACACGGGCTTCATAAAAAAATGAGCTAATACGTACGTACCGTGTTTTTAGTTAGGTGAAATGTTTAATTAAGTTAACTGGCATGTAAATTGTGAAAAACCAATTCGACAAGTGTTTAAATTACATGTGTTTATTTAATTCTAAATTGCTATGCATTTAATTAAGTTAACTGGTTTCTTTTTTAAGTATTTTTCAATAAATAATCATTGTATTTTAATTGTTTTCAATGCCACCGGGTGAGCCCAATCGCAGTTAATAAATACATATTCAACGATTGCAGCTAATTAACTTTAAGCACTTCACTAAGTCGTTCTTAGAGAAGTGCTGCGGTACACCATTCCGGGCGAAATTACTTGAAAACTTGCTATATTGACATGTTGGAAATAATCAGAGCTGACATCGCAATTGGTACCTGTGGCTTATATCTTCTTGTTGTTTACCAAAGCTATAACATTTTCTGAATTCTGTGCTGCATTTGTTATGCGATACAATCAAATGCTTAAGAAAAATCAATTACTTCTGCATCAATCCTACTTCCTACATCTAGCTCTTCAGCTGGGTCCTGAACTAATGATGAATCGGTCCTGGAGGTGTAGTGGTAACCATATTTGCCTCCAAAACCCAAGATCGCGGGCTCAATGCCGGCCAGGATCGATTTTTTTTTTTTGAGCGTAAAAATCCTAACTATGGATTCCTTCGGAAGGGAAGTAAAGCCGTGGTTCCCGTGTCGTAGATTTACGGCTAGATAAAGAACCTCAAGCGTGAATAAAGAGACCTCTGAGCAAAATTTATAAGCCATTCCACGCCCTGAATTGAATGGGACGCTGATAACCTGAGATGTTAAAAAGCGTCTGTAAATAAACCAAATCGACAGCAGCTGAACTAATGAAATATTTCGGCTATCACAAGAAAACACTTCCCTGAAACCGTGTTGACGGCGGCAGGACCAGCCTTTGTAATTAAGGACACTAGGAATATATTGACCTATCACATGTTCCATAACTTTATATACGACAGATGTGAGACAAAGCAGCCTGTAGTTTTTAAAATCTTTTTAATACCTCCCCCTTTTGAAAAGGGACTACAACAGCGAACTTGCAGTCTTCGGGTAGGCCAGAATTATTGTAGAGATATGTTGAATAAACGCATAAGGTACGAAATTACAATCTCCCCCACTAGTTTGAAGACTTCCGCAGCAATATCATCAGGATCACGTGACTTCCACCTTCTTAGTTTATTTATTTTTTTATCTAAATCTTTTTGCTGATATTTCAAAAATTACATTTTTTCGCTCCTTTCTTATATGTCAGTGTGCCCATTTGTATTATTGTTGTTATTTTAGTTGTTACCATCATTTTTGTTAAATACCGAAACAAAAAATAAGAATCAAATTAATTAGCTTTTTCCTTGTCCTCCGTTATGCTTTTCCCGTTTTCATCACTCGACACTAACATTTTCTCGCATTTCCTCTTCCCCGCCGTACATAATTATGAAACGTTTTCCAAATTTCATTGCCATTTATTTGGGGTATTTGTTTTAGAAATTTCCTAGTTTACTTTTTTTCATACTCCAATTCTTTAAACAACTCAAAGGACCAACATTAGTATAAACCTTGGGAAGGTACTGTACCGTGTTCCAGGCAGAGATCTTAGCAATGCTGGCCTGTGTGCAAAATGCCATAGAGAAGCGCCATTACGGTCAATATTTTATGATCCTCTGGGATAGTCAAGCTGCACTTCGAGCGCCTGACTCTCACCAGTTTAATTCAAAGTTGGTATGGGACTGTCTTCATAAACTGAAAGCCCTGTCAGATAACAGCTCTGTTGATTTAAGGTGGGTACCAGGTCACAGAGAAGTGACAGGGAATGAAGCAGCAGATAAACTGGTCAAGAAAAGGGCATCTAGCCTATAAATAGGACCAGAACCAACCTTTGGAGTTAGCAAAGACGGGAGGTCTCTAAAACTCTCTCAAATACCCCTTTAATATTACAAATATTGCAACTACTACTGCTGCTACTGCTACTGATACTACTAGTGCTACTACTGCTACTATTGATTCTTCTACTACTACTACTACTACTGTTACTGCTGCTGCTGCTACTGCTACTACTACCACTACTATTTCTGCTACTACTACTACTACTACTATTACTAATACTACTACTACTATTACTGCTGTTACTACTACTACTACTGCTGCTACTACTATTACTACTACTACTGCTACTGCTTACTACTACTACTACTGCTGCTACTACTACTACTACTAGTACTGCTATTACTATTACTACTACTACTGCTGCTACTTCTACTACTACCACTACTACAACTACTACTACTACCACTACTACTACTTTTTTTTTGAGTAGTGTTTAACGCCCGTTTTCACTACTGAGGCACCACAGGCGGTGGACACTGATGATACATGAAATGATAAATTGGGAAAGGATTTCTTTTTTTTTTTTAAGGAAGGAAGCGTTCCAGGCCTAAGTTTAGGTACCTCCCCGGCATTTACCAGTTATGAAGACTGAGGAAAACCTGGAAAAAACCCCAGTCAGGGAGGACGGTCCTGGCGGGATTCGAACCGCAGACCTCCCGCTCACGAGTCCGTGCCTTAACGACCTCGGCCACCCGTGGCGGTCCACTACTACTACCACTAACACTACTACTACCACTACTACTACTACCACTACTACTACTACTATTACTGCTACTACCACTACTACTACTGCTACTACTACCACTACTACTACCACTACTACTACTATCACCCTTACTACTACCACTACTACTGCTACTACTACTACTATTACTACTACCACTACTACTACTGCCACTACTACTACCACTACTACTACTACTTCTACTACTACTACTACCACTACTACTACCACTACTACTACCACTACTACTACTACCACCACCACTACTACTACTACTACTACTACTACCACTACTACTCCTACTACTACTACTAGTCAATTCAATGTATGTAACTGTCGCTCCTGGTTGTCTATTGGTAACCATACTTATCCCGGGTTGAATCCGCGATTTTGCTTTTGGGCGTAAAAATTCAAATATCGTAGTTTATTTATTTATAAAATATATTTACAAATCTAGCTGTTCTATGTCCTTCGGAAGGGAAATAAAGCCATGGGTCCCGTGTCGTAGATTTACGGCACATAAAAGAACCTCAAGCCTGAAAGAAATTTCTTGGCCGTTTTGCTCCCTGAATTGAATGGAACGCTAATGATCTGAGATGTTAAAGAGCGTTCGGAAATAAACCAAATCAAGAGTAAATAGATATGAGTGCTCATTGTTGTTATATACATTACCAGTGTTTTCTTTAAGTGACGCTTTTGTAGAGTATAATACTCTGCATCGGTGCTATTTTTATTCTTTTGCGAGAAACACAAAATAGATAACTCTTGAAGTGCTATGTCACGAACAGCATACAAGTAGGGCGATGCATGTGTGCAGGAATATATATTTTATCAGATCGTCAGAAGTAAACGGGGTTCATACTTTCCAAAAGTGAACCTTAAAGTTTGCATTCTAGAGGAACCGTTCACTTTAACCATTCTCGTTTAAAATTAATTTATGAGCACAATAACCATACTATTATATATATATATATATATACTCATGACACTCATCCTATGTTTTCTTGCCTTGTTTTTTCCCCTTCATCAATAACTAAGAAATATTAGATCTAAGGCCTGTTCTGGGTCCTAACGGATTATACGAACAATTTGAATTTAGTCACTTTTAACACCTACGGATTTCAGAAGGATAGGTTGTCACCTTTTTTTTTTTTTTTTTTTGATTTTTCAAAATGTTATTTATTATTTTTATTTTAACATATTTGCACGATTTTGGAGTTTGAGAGGTGAAATTGAAGTAAATGTGAAGATTTTGATAGTTGATGGTTATTATGGCAAATGGTGATTGTTGATCCTGGCTTGACTGGGTTTATTTTGCCCGACTGAAAATCTAAAGAGAGTGGAAGAGCCATGAAAGCGTTGACCAGGTTTTGGGCACCGTTCAGTGTCCCTAAACAACTAAAAAATAAATTATTTTTCTCAACAATTTAAGAAATATTTTATTGTTTACCCGTTTTAAGAAACTGTCTACCAGAGTGCATGTTTTTTATGTGTACAACATTTTTAATTTGCATCAGATATAAAAATCGATTTATGCTGCTTGAACACTTTGTTATTTATTTGTAGAAAAATTATGACACTGTGAGTCATGAGATTTCTTAATCGAATTCACTTCTGTTTTGTCTCTCGATGTTCTTCGTAGTTCGGGATTAACATACACAAGCTTTCTCGTTGTTGAGGGCGCTATGAACTTTAATTTCGATTATTTTGTGAATTTACATAACCAAGTAGAACGAACCAAGCCTCGTGCGATAAAATTTTCAAATGTTGAAGTTTCATTGACATAAACGTAATTAAAGCCAGTTCACAAAATTAGCGTGAACGCACAGAGTCACACGGTTGAGTTCACATGTCACAGATTTATATTTGATAGTTCTTTATGCAGAGCAGTGTGAAATACGGAATGAATTTTATAAAAAAAAATTCCCACCCTTGACCAATATAATGTGTGTTTGCTATGTGGAGCGGTTATGAATATGTGGCGATGGGGGGAGGATTATTAATTACTTGATTAATGCCGTTTGTTGTTTTAATGGCCCCACGTGGTGTCATCGATTTATGAAAGTAATGCAAAAGACACCTCTCGCTGATGATGCCTCGACTTCCGAAGTTCCATGTTCACCTACAGCTCTCGCTCCATTAGAGAGAAATCGGTTTCTCAGGGTGTATTCAACTCTTTAACTATTAGCCAAAGGGAAGGAATGGAATTCGTTGCGTTCAATGAGTACACGTAGAGGGGTAGATTTAGTTTACAGTTTATGAAACGCTGTGCCGTTCGACGTAAGAGTTGGGACTTTAAGTATGATGACTGACTATGCTCATCAAATAGCTATGATGAGCTGAGAAACATGTTGACCATTTGACATCTTTAACACTCCCTATCAACTTATGAGCCACGATTATAACACGCACGCATCTCGTCCTCTTTGAAATTTTAATTAGAAATTCACACTGCTTATAAACTTCGACATAAACACTTTAAAAGACACAATCTGCCGGTTTCGAAATTATAATTCAGAATAACACTGTCTGCCGGCGTCGAAGTCAAGACTTATAATGATGCAATGTAAAGCGGAACAAAAGTTGCCGAAACTTGATAAAGTGACAAATGCTACTCTCTGAAGGCTCGAAAACTCCTTCTTTATACAAGATTTGAATTAGGAACTGTTAAAACGCTAAAACATTCTCTAGCGAACATTTTACAATCTCAGTTTACATTCACATTTCTCACTGGCTACTACAAACTTGTGACAAAGTCCGATTTCTTACGGGAAGAAAGCCTTCTCCCATTCGACGTTTTTTTAACGTTTGGTCGGTTTAAAAACCTTACCCCAGGCTCTTTAACTCCTGCACGTAACTTTCTAAACCGGTAGCCTTAAGACACATTAAACTTCTCTAAAACTGTTCACAATAGCACAGGGACTTTACTTGCTATTACAAAGGACAACCCTCTTTTCACAAGTGTGTCTTTTAATAAATGTTTTCTTAAAGACGAACGAACGACAAGCGCTTTCTGCTTAAGGTTTCTGTATACATGGAATATACACAGAAACGTATAGCGATACAAGGTTCACCGCCATGGGTGGCCGAGGTCGTTTAGGTGCGGACTCGTGAGCGGGAGCTCTGGGGTTGGATTACCACCAGGACCGTCCTCCCTGACTGAGGTTTTTACAGGATTTCTTCAATTCTCATAAATGGCAAATGCCGGGGAGTTACCCAAATTTTAGGCCTGGAACGTTTCCTTCCTTAAAAATATGCTTTCCCAGTTTATCATTTCATCTCATATATCATCAGTTTCCGCCGCCTGTGGTGTCTCAGTAATAAAAACGGGCGTTAATCACTATTAAAAAAAAATAATAAGAACCTTTGGCTATGTTCTTGTCAAGGCCCAAGAATTTATTTACTAGATTATGGCTAATTTTAGCTTTATCATCAAGGAATCGCTGAAACCGTGTTCTAGCGTGCACCACATGTAAACACTGCTAGTGCAAAAGAAAACAAATGTTGAACAAATGAATGAGCCTTTCCACAGAGTAGTCGCTTTACAGGCATAGGTAAGAAATTCGTATCATAATATAAACCTTTGGTTGAGAGCCGAAACACGGCCATCGCAAGCATACGAAAATAATTGCCATTGTTAAACATTTTGGAAATATCCGTTTTTCAATCAAGGGTGAGAGTTTGATTTTAAAGCTTGTCACATCGAAATTAAGCCTGGAAAAAAGGCATTAGTTAAACGGCACTGTGCCAAAAAATAAAATGGTTTTCTTGCATTGTTCGAACAAAATAAGAATGAAGAAGTCTACTTCTTAAATGCAGTCAAGCAGACAATCTGATTTTTTTTCTGCAATTGTGCATAATGTTGCTGTGTTGTAATATTTTTTTCTTAAGTGGAAAGCCAGCACTTCAAATAATTAATGCAAAAATATGCAAGAAGGAAAATTCTATTACAATAAACTGTTTGGAAAACATACTTGAAGATTGCTTGTGCGAAACTATATACAGATGCCATTAGACGGTTTGTAGTTAATACCGTATTTGGGAATGTTTCTTCACATAATCCAGGTAAAAATATTTCGATTTTCACCAGTATTTATAGAGAAGGTGAATCATTCTACAATTGCAGTAGCATTTGAAATGTCAGTGGCTCTCTTTTGGCCTAGTGAAATCAATAAAGATGACATCATTCACTTCACTCCTGATGGTGCTATATTTGATAAATGGTGCTACAGAAATTAAAACAATATATCCAACAATATTGCATATAACATGCCTAGGCACAGAGTGGCAGAAGCAGTAAGAAATAGCTAGAGAGATGTTTGTAACTCATGTTATAAACTCCAATTAGAATTGCAAAGTTCCAACAGATGACATAAGGAGAGTCATTACCACCAAAACCTTTCGTAAGACGATGGAGAACGCGGCTTGGGGCTGCAATATATTACGCAGAACACTACCATATAATAATAGTTACAATATTAAATAATTTTGATGATGCAGAGAATTTTTCTGTTAAGAACTGCTAAAAGATTAATATTAGAAGAACCGATGGAAAATGTTCACAGAATTACTCTGCTGGAGTCTGTGCCTGAAGTCCTTAGTCACGTCTCAATCTGTAGACGTCCCAACTACGATAAAGGGGAAAAATTAAAAGTATGGTTAAAAAGAAATTAGGCTTTACTATGATGTGTCACATAAGGGATGTATTGCTAGATTCTAAACAAATATCCTCAGTTAATGACGTAATATTTCAGACTTGGCCCAGTTAGTTCGTGTGATGCTGAACAAACATTTTCGGGGTATAAGTCTTGATTTCACCAACACAGGATGGAAAATGCGTTTTGAAAGACTTTAATTTTCTATTATAGCAGAGCTGAGTTTTTTTTTTTGTTTATTATATACATTTATTGTTATATTGTTTTGTAAAACTTTTATTCCGTTGTTTACATTAATGTAGAAACTGTGATAATATTGTTAATTTATATTGATATTTTATGTTTTGAACAAAGTGAGCTATTCTAGCAGTTATGTAACTAGAAAAAAATTGTTTCTTTTGCCAATATCATTTTTCTTTAGATGTTCACTCACTGCACGTTATTGTTTTTATTGTTATTGTTATTATTATTATTATTATTATTATTATTATACAAAGCACTGCACGTGTCTATTTGTTGCTAATGTCTATCTTTCGTGTAGCGTTCCATTCCTGCTATGATATATAATGTGTATAGTTCAAATACATTTAATTACTGTGCGAGCTTCTTACCTGTAATAATAACTGGCTTTTATTGGTATGGCTTTACTTTCAAAACACTCAACGAGAAGGCTGTCGACCGTAGAGGAAATGCCACGCAAATTATTCATACTTGTATAGCTCAGAAATATATCTTATTATCATCAAGTGTAAACATATACTCATAAGGCTTTTTATTTTTCAATTAGGCTAAAATGTTGACCGCATTTCATATTGGAGCGGAATGCCTGGGGTTCGATTCCCACCAAGGCCGTCCTCCCTGACTGAGGTTTTTTTCCTGGTTTTCTTCAGTCCTCATAAATAGCAAATGCCGGGGAGGTACCCTAAACTTAGAGGCCTGGAATGTTTCCATCCTCTAAAAAAATCCTTTCCCAATTTATCATTTCATCTCATGTATCACCAGTGTCCACCGCCTCTGATGACTCAGTAGCAAAAATTGGCGTCAAACGACATTCAAAATCAATTTGTTTTATTGTTAAAATGTCATTTCTGAATATTATATTACGATGATACTAAGGAAACAATTTATGTACGTATTATGAAAACAGAATTAATCATTCACCTTAATTGCAGAATACATAATTAAAGAATTAATAAATAAGAGCAATAATCATAGACCTACTTATGAATTTGAAAGTGCAAAGAACAATTTGACATAGTTGATATAGAAAATGCAGCAAGTACAGTTAGACGGTTCTCCAATGTTTTCAACGTTACAGTACAATAAAATATAACAAGTAAATAAATAAGCTAAAATCAGCTACCAAATGAATTAGTATAATGTAATAATACCAACTTGTTCTGAAATAAATGCTGTAACCAAAGCTTCTTAAATACATTTAATATTTTTACTGTTCATTCAAATAATGAATCTGTCGTATTCATTCTTATATGTATCATAAGTTTATCTCGGTATTATTAACATTGCAGCCTTTTCAATTTGGACTAATATTTATTGTAATAAATCCATCTATGCTAATAACAATAGACAAGCGAACTAAATAAACTCCATCGATACAGTGACGTCATAAGTATAAAAAGAAGGCATTGACTTCGGAGTAATTCATTAGACAATCCATATTAATATTATTTTATTTTATTAATGTTCATTTATAATTGCGGTATACCAAAAATATCGAATAAATCTCGTTTATAGTGTTATACAATGATTGCATTAGCTTCTTTGATTTCTTAAACATTTATCAATACAGTAAAGTATAACGCTATAAACTAATACCATAATATACCATTTTGTTCTGTCTGTCAGTATTATCGGGAACGGCAATGGTATGGCTCACAAAAGTGTAAAACAAATGCACATTCTTTAAATAAATAATGCATATCGCCTTTAGTATCAATACTTAACGGCGTGGTTAATATATTTCTCAATTTTCGCCATTCAAAACCCAAGATTTATAAGACATAATCAGATAATAACCACCAAAATACAGAAAAATGCCAGCCGATCATTTTAATTGCAAAATAATTTGAAGTCAAAGAAGTATTCAATATGCATGGAAGTAAAGTTTGCTAGTTCTATAAAAGTCGCTAGAAAGAAGCACATCCCTTAGTTAGCAAATTCAAATTTCAAATTTTATAATGGCTCGATTTTTTTTTTTGTTCCATTTTAGCTCGTCGCAAATTCTGTGAGGGGATATCGTAGTTTCTGTTTATTGCAACATTTTGTGTCGTTTGAAGAGCATATTGGGTAACAACAAGTAATAAATACCTTTGTGAATGCTCTGCGATCGCTTTGCTCTCCTCAACTAAAATATGAAACACAAGAGGTTTCATATTTTGCTCTTTTCACTTTTAAATACACTGGATTTTTGCACTGGATCTTTTGGCCCTATGGTACTATTTTTAAATATAATATTTGAAATGTCGAAACCTGTCTTGGCCACGTTTTGCTCTGTTCCGGCGCTTATGACATTTGTAGTTTTGCGCACTAAAACCACAATCATCAACCTGTAAGCCGTGCTGATTCATCTTTGTACTGCAGCTAACATCCTCGCCAAACTTCTTTTAACGAATTGCAAATTTAAAACATCGAAGAGATGGAGATCAGAGGTGCAAGATCCGGACTGTAGGACACTTTACCATTTGGCGGTCTCATTTCGTGTACTTATATTTGTGTGTGGCTTCTCGTCGTGAAGAGGAACTTTGATATATCTTCGGAGTTAACTGTTTCACTACGAGGCAATACAATCCATACAAATGTCGCCTTAATGTTTTCCGGTTGAAGGTATTATCTTGAATTGATTTTCCAAGAGATGCATTATGATTCCGCTCCTTGAATTTCCTGTTGATATTGGGTTCCAAGAATTCAATTTTCTGTTAACAAATTCACATTTTTCAGCCTCGTAACGACAAGCAACTCTGAACGAACTCTGTTTACTATGATAACCAGTTTCTAGGGACCCATTTAGCACAAATCTTTGATAGATCATCATGCTGACATGTCGATAAAAATATCAATATGAACAGCAAGTTATTTGGTTTTTATTCACCATGAATTCGAATAAGCATGTGGCCACGTTGCATCATTGTAGATGTGACTGCAGTGTTGAGTGATATTGACTGGATCCTCTTCCGATAATGACAGCCTTTTCGCCAAAAGAATGGCGGTCACCCACCTTACACATTTCCTATACGCTTATGAATGTTGGTGATGATCTCATTTTCTGCCAAAAGATATTTCATTGCTGCTCTTTGTTTATTAGATATCAGTTAGAGACTTAATTTTGTAAGCTAATTGCACCTCTGTCACCCAGCCAGAGAATTTGAATTTCAGCAATATTTCTCGCCAAAATATTAGAGTCAGGTTATTAGAGTTGCGGGCCGGAGGAGTGTGGCTGCATACTGGGAAAACCGGTCGTTAAGGCCGTTTAATTCATTTGCAAGTAGCAGCTTATAATTAGTTTCAGGGAGGTTTCGTTAGCGAGTGGTTGTGTTCGTGTGTCGGTGCTTTCATTGTGTGCTAATTTAGTTATGTCAAAACATAAATATGATCTTAGTGAATATAAGACACGTGTGCGAAAACAGAAGTGCTAATCAAGTAGGAAATATCCTGGTAATCATGCTGAATGCACAGGAACTGTCGCCAGTTTGCTATAAGGTTACGAAAAACAGAATCTTTCAATGCCAAAAGCATGTTCCGAACCGCAGTGTTCTTATGGAATAAAAGTGAAACATACAGGAATTTCCAGGTATTTATTGCGACATTTTCAACACCTCTTATAACATAAGTTAGTACATTTTATTTTTTCAGTAAAAATATGAATATTAAATCAAACTACTAACTTTCATTCAGCGAATCTTATTGCGAAGACTGAACCTCCTCAGTAAGCAGACGCGTTCATGCGGCTCGTAACTCAAATAATCTTACTGTGCACAAAATATTTTATTTTTCCCACATCAATGAGCGGAGAAAAAATGTGCTACATTACTTTTTTTTAGTAGTATTTAACGCTCGTTTTTATTACTGAGGCACAACAGGCGGTGGCCACTGATGATACATGAGATGAAATGATAAATTGGGAAAGAATTTTTTTTTTTAAGGAAGGAAGCGTTCCAGGCCTAAGTTTAGGGTACCTCCCCGGCATTTGCCAGTTATGAAGACTGAAGGAAACCTGGAAAAAACCCAGTCAGGGAGGACGGCCCTGGTGGGATTCGAACCCCAGACCTCCCGCTCAAGAGTCCGCGTCTTAACGACCTCGGCCAACCGTGACGCTGCTACGTTACTTATTGCATGCCCGGGTATGTAAGGGAAATATGCACATCACAGCACAACTAAAAAAGAACAAAGTTCGAGGAAGCGATGGTGTATCTTCAGCAGATAATTGCCATAAAACCACCTATCAGATCCTTGGAAATTTTAGGGAATGAGCAGTAAAATTCAATAAGCCATTCATTGCCGAGGATGATTCTCGACCCGTGTTGCAACGTCTAGTTGCTGACTTTGGCCTTTATTTTCTAAATATGGCGTTTTTCCTTTTAATCTTCCATGATTTTAAGTAAAAAGGCCTCGTATATTAAATCGCCAAATTACTCCCTCTACTAAATGCTGCAATAAAATTACGATCGATATAACTAAGGCAATGATTCCACCAAATTTGTTAGGGATTGATTCTTTTATCAACCTTTAACATCTTCTTGTTTTATAGCGTCAAATTTTGCATTTACGATTTCTTTTTTCAGAACACCGTTTTCGACTGGGTTAGAGATCACCGAGTGCACCATAAGTTTAGTGAGACAGATGCAGACCCACACAACTCAAGAAGAGGGTTCTTCTTCGCGCACGTGGGATGGTTAATGCAGAAGAAACACCCGGAAGTGCTGCGACGAGGAAGATTGGTGGATATGAGTGACGTGTTGGCGGATCCTCTTGTGGCTTTCCATCAGAGGTAACGCGTTCTTTGAATCTATCTTATAGAACAGCCATTCTTCAATATACACGATACGTGGATAATAATTTGTATTTAGGAATGAACACTGCCCACAGAATGAAAAAGAAATGTTTTATTTCCTCTTGAAATTATTTCTCCAGTTAAGTTTTACACGGGTGTCACTTTCGCAAACCCAATTGGGAACACTCTGAACCCTGTTCCATCTCTGCAGCGAAGATGCTTCTTTTTTACTCGGAATTCTCTTGCTTTCCGCCATACTCTTCTCTCTCTCCACCGCCACGGGTGGCCGAGGTCGTTTAGGCGCGGACTCGTGAGCGGGAGGTCTGGGGATTCGAATCTCGCCAGGACCGTCCTCCCTGACTGAGGTTTTTTTCAGGTTTTCCTCAGTCCTCATAGCTGGCAAATGCCGGGGAGGTACCCTAAACTTAGACCTGGAACGTTTCCTTCCTTAAAAAAAAAAAAAAATATTTTCCCAATATATCATTTCACATCGTGTATCATCAGTGTTCCCTGCCTGTGGTGTCTCAGTAGTAAAATCGGGCGTTAAACACCATTAAAAATACTCTTCTCTTCCTTTCAATATTTCCCTCCTCTCATTAATAACTGCTGGCTGACAGCCACAAGCGCATTATGCGTTTCCCTCACGTGGTCATGGGCAAATGCAGAAAACTTAACCGGGTTCGGAACCTCGCCAGGAGAGGTAACGATGCCGATTAGATCTTGGTTAATAAAGAAAGTGACCTTGTCAGAATAACATGACATGTAGGATTCCTTCATCTCGCCTCATACCACACAGATTAATACTACAGATCTCTGGGTGCGGGTGCTCCATTTCATCTTAGAATATATGGTCGGTCATAGTGGTCTAGTGGTAACCATAATTGCCTCGTAAACACTAGGTTGCGGGTTCAATCCCGGCCAGGGTCTGTGTATTTTTTCGGGTGTAAAAATTCTAAATATGGCTTCCTTCGGAAGATGGGTATAACCGTGGGTCTCATGTCCAGATTTATGGCATGAAAAAGAACATGAAGCCTGAAAAAGAGGCATCTGAGCAAAATTTATCGGCCTTTTCACGCCCTGAATTGAATGGGACGCTGACGACCTGGGACATCAAAGAGCTTCCGTAAATAAACCAAATCAATCTATCTTAGAATAGAACGAAATTTGTTTGCATTGTTTGGTCACGCAGTTGGTCTGTTTCTGTTTAGAATGTCACTAGGAGCAAGGACTTCGTGGTCATATACTGTTCATGTAATTTAAGAAGCAAAATTTTAAAAATGTTATATTAAGATATTTTTGCCACTTCCGATATTTTTGGAACATCCGTTTGAAAGCATTGTGAAGCAGAACGTATGTGTGTGTTCGCTATGTAAAATTAAACACTCTGATGAATGTAAACGAAAGATTTCAAGGTATTCTTTAAAGCAAGTAAAAAAGTGCTTTATCTCAAATGTGGACAAGTCATCCTCTACTCTAATGTCATCCTCTTACCACATGAAAAACGTTCAGCCGATCTGGACCGTTTCTCTTTACAGCCTTTGGAAGTTTTAACTTTAAGGCATATATTGCACTGTCCCTGATTTCATTCCCTAATGAGGCGTGGGTTACCAAAAGAATGACAAACCCCATGTCCCACAATCTCAATGAAAGTAATAAATCTCCCTTTTTTCTTTGTCTTTTACTTTTTTATTGAGGTGAGAAAAAATAACAAAATGGGTGCAACCGAGTGTGCTGAGAAAATTGTGTGCAGCATTTATGCGTGAAACAAGGTTGTTGGTGGGTGTCGATAAATAAATAAGCCATTCTCGCCGGATCACTGGTAATATAAATGTTGGCTATGAAGAAGGAAAGTTGGTGGGGGATAGGAATTGGGCTGTATAGGTGCTGCGGTAGATAATTTGCACCCGCTGATCGCAGGTCTTGCCGCGGCTGCTGCAGACCACCCCAACTCTTTTTCGAGGAGACTCTCTCGAGGACGTTTCGCTGGATTTTGGCGGCAGTGAGTTAACCACCGGGCCTGAGTGGAACGGGATTCCGGAAATGACGGCAAATGACGCTTCGTTATTTACTTTGCTGATATAGTTTATTCTTCTAACGTGAATATCTGGGCGAACTCACGTCTTTCGTCGAACCTTAGCAAGATAATCTTGGCAAATGTGTATATTTGTTGCGCTGACCAAAAGCTGCCGAGTGCAAAGAAATTGTGGAGTTCTCAATGCAGCTCAATGTTATATCGGCAGCTAACGTGGCGACTGGCACTTGGTACTTAGGCCGCTCTTCCGCTGATCTCCTCCCGACGGCAGCCACACGTATATGGGCTTGAAAATTTCTGAGATTGCCTCGTTTTGGGAAAAATCCGGCGCTTTTATACACAATATCTCACGCCGCCATCCGTGAGCAACGGTGCGAAGTACTCCCGCCAACTTTGTGTTAACGTGTCTGATAGGTGAGTGCTTAAGTCACTGAATTTCATTTCTAATTGCTGGAAAATTTTGTTCAAGTTAAATGCTTCGCTATTGGTCAGTAAGATGAATTTAAACAGATTTCATATGCTGCTGTCAATGACTTTTTACTCGCACACCTGCAACTTTGTTACTAAACAGGTGGGCTTCTGCGTTCGGAGAAAGACGAGAGCTCACCCTTACCCTTTGTGAATGTAATTAAACACTATACAATATTAATTCTACATATGTCATTAAGTTCCTCCACTGAAAGAAAATACACAACATACTTGGGCCTAATTACAGAGTTACTGATCCTAAAATTACAAATATGAATTATTTCAATTATTCTGTAATAGACAGAAACAGTTTCAGGGGAGAAACTTGGGTAATTTTGCGGTTAAGTCTAACAATTTATTGATTTGCAAACCTTAACCAGTACGGGCAACAGGTGCTGATCCAGCAAGTTGTCTCCTAAGACGTTCTAGTTTCAATATTTTATGAATTTGAAGAGCTAGAGCTAAGGTAAATATTTTGCTTTCCCTTCTCCTTTTAGCGAGAGCTGTTTATGTATTACAATGGAAATATAAACACACAATGTTTTTGTATAGCTGCGTTATTTTGCGAAGTATCATCCGATAACTGTTGAATGCTATAAAATTTCGAACGCAATGCATGAAACTCTACTTTACTAGTACTGACCTTGGCAATGACGGTTCGCTAGCTAAGATATAACAAGTTATCGCCCTTGGTTGTCTATGAAGTTTCCAGGTCAGTGATTAATTCGCTGCAAGGGTTTCTTCTGTAGCTACAAAAACTGTATCTGTCCCAAGGGGGCCCGCAGGTATACCCAAGCACTATACCTCGTCATTTGAGTGTCGACATATTATACTTGTAACTAACCAAAAGTAACCTAAATAATAGAATTTTCATAATTGCCAACTGATTCATTATAATTTATTGTAATTAATAAATTTCACCATAATGTATTCAGAAGCCTAACAATGGATTGACGTAAATAATTACTTATACAAACTGCAGTTTGAAATTGAAATACTCTTTTTCGTCACATTTATGGTGAAGGAAGAACAACATTACGGTATTCTGTTATAGGTAATAAAGCATTAAATTACTCTATTCACATTCAAGTATGAGTTGTCTAATCAAAAAGCCAGCCTCATTTCCGTAATAGTGAATCCTTTTCCGAATCCTCGATATCCGATATTGCTTACGCGATTATCTGTTATCGTGTACCAAGCCATGATTTCCTGTATCTCAGAGTACTACAAACAAAACGATAAAAAGGGAATGCAATGTTTTAATTTTCAAGTATATCCACACAAAGATATTCCACCTCTTCACAGAGGTTCTCTGACTGGAATAATTAACCTTCTTTGTTTTTCAAAGTTCCAAATAAAATGAAATTTGATTCAATTTTTAAAAAGGTTGTAATCGTTCCACTCTTACACTTTAAGGCTAACGTCAGCAAAACTGCAACAAATATTTTGCATATGCCGACTTTAACTTAAAGTGAGACGATGATGCCAAAATATACATAGCCAAATTTTTGCTAAAGAAATCAAAATTTGAAAATATTGATGCATGAAGAGTAATAAAAAGTATTATATTCTCAATAACTTCTTCCGATCCTTAATAACTGTAAGTGAAGCACTAGGTTTTCTGAGATTCAGGTTGTCCGGTACGTACAAAAAAAAAAAAAAAAATCTTTATAAGCCTACCGACAGAGGTCATCATATTCACACGGTTTGCGGCATAGAGCGACCTCAACAATGCCTATTCATTCTGCTCATAGTACTCAGTAAATATTTAAACTTCGAAAGAAACCCAATTGCTCATTTTTTGTAAATGCCCCTTGTCCATCGTACTGTAACTGTGAAGACGAACAAAGACATTCTATTTAATCTAGAAAGCTTCAGATGGCACGATTTACAAGCAGACAATAAAGCTCAATCAACTTTTCCCATATATTGCAGCGAATCTAACACAATGATAATTATTAAATGTGCTGGTGCAGTGTTGTGTGGTTTGAATAAATACTCTTTCTCTCGTGATATTTTAGTGTGTGCCTGAAAAGTGTCAAGAAACAGCTTCCAATATTCGGAATATGTATTAGGTATACCTGTAGGTACTGTTTTGAGGCATTTTCTTTGTGTTGCTTCAGTTAGTGTTTTACCTGTAAATATTAATGCTAGGTTGTAATGTTTGCTGGTATTTTAACTACACTTTTTAGTACAAGCTACTTGAAATTATTAAAAAAGACTGGCTTTTGCTAATACATGTTTCTCATTTAAGACAGCATTCATTCAGAACTTAATTTCAATACTGAAAGTTAGACACATATCTTGAGCGTTGCTTGTCGTATATCTTCATAAATAAACTACATCAGACAATATGTTTCTTGAGGAGATTGGAAATATTTATTTTTCTTCTAAAAAGGATGTGTTTTGCTTAGTTTACAGTCATTTAACATACTAAGTTTACCTGTTTTAACAAGTAAGTACGAAATCGTTAAGGCGCGGACTCGTGAGCGGGAGGTCTGGGGTTCGAATCTCGCCAGGACCAGGAAGAGTTGTTTTTTTTTCAGGTTTTCCTCAGTCCTCATGAATGGCAAATGCCAGGAAGGTACCCTAAACTTAGGCCTGGAACGTTTCCTTCCTTTATAAAACAAATCCTTTCCCAGTTTGTCATCTCATCTCATGAATCATCAGTGTTCACCGCCTGTGGTGCCTCAGTAGTAAAAACGGGCGTTAAACAGTATTTAAAAAAAAAAAAATTAAATTACAGAATACTGCTGTTAGTATTTTTATAGCGCCACTCATAAATTAGTCGTAAACAACTCTTCAAAGGTTTAAAGCTTACTGTCTGCAATGCCTTAAAATGTAAAACAGAAACTTAACTTTTTTGTTACGAGTGACAGAAATCAGGGACAAATATTGCTTACACAAGTTCAAGCGAAAGTGTTGTAATTTATTTGCAATGGGGGCTAGCACATACAGAAATGCCTCTTTTACGTGTCGGGCGGCCGATTAGTAGAATGTGGAATTTTTCTGTTTGAAGTTATAGACATATTCTTAGTAAAAAAATGTTACATGCCACACTATAATACTCTAGTTGCAAGCGCAAACATTAGATTCTTAAAAAAAGGGGGGGGGGGACTATACACGTTTTTGTCTCTTCTGCCGTCGCAACCGCTTAAGGTTATTTTCAAACATTTGAGAAAATGAATTTGCATGTAAAACAAGAGTCGCCATTGCCGCAGCTTCCCATCAGAAACTAAAGAAGGGAGTTTTAACTGTTCTACTATACGTTGTTACGGTGGTGGAGAAGTAAAGCGATTCATACCACAACGTAAATACTACTGGGCAGAAGAAGAGGGAAACAAACGGATTCTTGACTACAGTAATAGAAGAAAAGAATGTTATATGACAACTATTACAACATTCGGATATATGCTTAGATTTGGTTGGAATTAGAATTGCCAATATAATACAATGTGTCTTTTTTTCCCCCTGTTTGATATCTTGTAACCATATTGTAAAACTGAAAAGGTTTATAATCACAACGACAACGTTAATTTCTCTCACAAGTAAGGAGAAATTAAGAAATATTTGGACATTATAAGAGATATTTTGCCTTAAATTTGCAGCTAAGCCATTAAGGCCGTCATTTAAAAGAGAAATGTTTTGCTCATCTATTCCCTATTAAATTGTTCTACCACAACAACCAGGTACAACAATAATCCTTCTATATTAATCTAAATATACAATGATTTTACAGACTGCTTTCAAAACCCCAAGCATGTTATCAATTAAAATTATTCATTCGGTGTCCATGGAATAAAGTTAAGCTTGTTTGTAACTCCCGTAATTCTTTGATGATAATTTCATGTAATGAATACATATCATATTGCAGGCGAATATAATTCTAATATTTTATTTTTTGTGTTTATGGTCGTTAAGAAACCGATATTCAGCATCAAAAGTGCTCCTGTTGGCAGCATCAGCTCTTGCGAGCGCAAACTTACATTTATAAAACGTTTATTTGTATTCTATTTTTTGCGTGCGTTTACAACTAGGTATATTTTATTTCATCCGACATTCTCCACACCAAATTTAACATGCCCTCTTATATAACTAAAACTGCTCACATATTAAATTAATTGTTGCCTTTGAAATAATACGAGAATGGAATGAAAAGCATGCGCCAATAAGCAGTACATATGATTCAATAGGAATGTTTAATTAGTGGGATGCAGAAATGATCTTTAATTACATGCGCTCAACATAGTCAACAAATAACTGTATCAACGATGAACAAGGTTCGCGAGACTATAGCGGAACAGGGTGAAACATAATGAAGCATGTACATTTCCTCAAACGAGCATGTTTCATTTTTAAAGAGGAAAGTAAAGTGTTTTCTTGCCAAGTATCACAGCAGCAATTGAAACGGTAACCACATCTACTGTACAGTCCGCGCAATTTCCGTCTTTTCCCGGAACTAAAAGAGCACGTTACAGGAACTGGTAGCGAAGTTTCAGCGTTGTTCCATCTGATCGCGAGTAATGTTACCAATCATGTGGTTTCTACTTGACAGACATTTCACTGCACTCAAGCTGCTCTTCTGCTTCCTGATTCCGATTTGTGTGCCGCCCTTGTGCTGGGGAGACTCGTGGTACTACTCTGCAGTTGGCATGGGGATCGTGCGTTACGTTCTCAGTCTCAACTTCACTTGGCTCGTTAACAGCGCTGCGCACATCTGGGGCAACAAGCCCTACGACAGGTAAGACCTGCACATCAGTTTTATTTATTGTCACGTAGAAAAATAGATTTCTTTATAGCAATACGACAAAATCATTAGCCATTATCCCGATATCTAGGTTTTAATTTATCAATGAATTTCAGCACGAGGGTGAATAAAATGTAAACCGGGAATTTCATTACTGCTTGTGAGTAGTACACAGGTAGAAGTTTCAGGAGCAGAGGGAGAAACCGGTTTACCTTTAGTTTGTCCGTAGCTTCATCCTGCGCATTGGAACGCTCATTGATTGCGCAGCTCCCTTTTGAGTTTCTGGCAGGCAGGGTGTAAAAACCGGCCAAATCATTACTGGGATTAAGAGAAAAGACACCAGTGCATGAGTGCACAAAAGATGCGTAGAAGGACGAGAAACTCTAGAAAATGAAGTAAAAAGTAAGCAACGTCGACCTGGGAAGAAAATAACAGATACAAACATTCCGGCCGTTTGGAACCATATCGACATGTGACGATTTCTGAAATGGCTCCTGAGGTTGGGATAAGTTATGGAAGTGTTCAGTTCATCATTTCAGAAGATTTGAATTACCTCAAAGTCTCGACAAAATGGGTTGTTCGAATTATTATTGAGGATCGAAAGACTGTGTGAGAGACTTATCTCAATATTGGGATCATGTGCATCGATGAAACACGAACACATTTCTGTACACGCGTTTCTGTCAAAGCAGGGAACATTCTCTTGGCAACTTTCTGGAACTTCGAGGTATTTTATTGACGAACGTCCAGGGGTTAATGCAGCTTATTACTGGAAGCTTCTGTGTTTATAGGGGAAAAGGATGTGAGCAACCACTTCAATAAGTTCTCCTACAAGACAATGACCGTCGTCATACAGGTGTTTTGACAATGATAAATTTCAAGGAAAATCATTGGACAGCATTAGAAGACCCTCCCTATAATCCAGACTTATTGCCTAGCGATTACCACTTGTTTGCACACTTAAAAGAAGCATTGAAATATCGGCGATTCCACAACGACAAAGATGCACTTCTTGGGCAAATGGCTGGAAATATAAATCCATTCTTTTTTTGATAATGGTATTAAGAACATATCTGTCCACTGGGTAAAACGTGTTTGTAAATCCAGAAATTATAGGAAAATTATATGTATTTATATTTTTAATTCATTTGGTTTCAGTAAATTAAAAAACAAAGGCATATGTGTGATTCACTCTCTTACAATGGGGGCAACAGTTCCAGAATTTCCTATGGAGTAAGATAAACATTTGATACTTTAGCAGAGTCAGAATGCCGAATAGCTCAGGACGCATATTTAAATATTAAGCCGTGTATATTTGCGCTGCATTATTTGAGATGCATATGTTAACTTTACCTTCACAGCAGTAGCGTCTCGGAAATGTTTCATATAAGCGCTTGTTTAAAGTTTTTATGCTTTGTGTTACGTATTTACTGCTCTTTACAGAAGGATCAGTCCGACAGAAAACCTCTCGGTGGCGTTCCTAGCATTGGGAGAAGGTTGGCACAACTACCATCATGTGTTTCCATGGGACTACAAGGCAGCCGAGCTGGGACGTTACTTTAACCTCACCACTCTTCTCATCGACATGTTCTCAGTGATCGGCTGGGCGTACAACCTAAAGACGCCTTCCCAGCAACTGGTGCGTCGCGTTGCCGGCCGATATGGCGATGGGTCGCACTCCATGTATGGCAATGAAGAGATCGGCGAACAGGAAGAATTCCCGTCGGAGCCGCAGCTGCCGAAAGTGTCCCCATAACTAGCAGCATCCACATTTATTTCATCGCTCACTCAAAAAGTATTCCCACCACAACCGAAGCCAAGCATGAAAGATAAAAAATGTTTAACGGTTCGGAAAGTAAAATGGTTTTATAAGGCAGTTGTGTACAATTATGGATTGTTGTTTTGTACACGTAACGGTAGATAGGTTGAATCAGTCATTTCGTGAATTTTTTGCAAGTTTTTACTATTTAAAGAGTCATAACCATGTTGGTGGGACTAATTCTTGCGTTTTTCTAAGTGAGCATCAGCTCGTTTGATATATTTGAAATTCCACTGTAAGATAGATCTAGTTTCTTTTCAACCAAAAAGCATGTGGGGCGACTCGGAAGGAAATAACATCCTACAACCGTGCATATATATATACACACACTGTTAGTCCCTTCTTTTGTTTTCAGAGTTGCGTTTTAGGGTTGCGTTAGGATAAAATATAATACACACAATACACGTCGCCCACTGCATTCCGTTAGAGCAGTCAATAGTAAATACATTTGTTTTCTGTTTACTTAGTTATAAAATGAAAGTTTAAAGTTTAATTCTCGTTAGAACATGTAGTTAAGTCAAAAGCGTGTTCCTGACGAACATGTACACATTTTATTCAGTTTTAAAATGTATAACAATATTGAAGGTAATTATTGTATTTTTCTCCCTTTTCTCGTTGTTGTCTTGCATCCAAGTGTGCTAATTCCCCTTCTCTTTCCTTTCAGGTGACATCCCCCTCACGTTTACATAGTAGCTTTTAGTTTATATATTGATTTTTTAAAGTTCGTTTTACTTTAAGTATGTCATTTATTATTTTTATCTTCTAAATATTTACGCTGATTACTGGGTAGTCCATTTCCATTATTATTCACTTGTAATTGATATTAAACTGCAAATGTGGAGCTTTTTGCCCCGTACATTTCTCTACTTCTGTCCATTGTTTTGAAATGTGTTGTATATTTTCTATTCTTATGCCCCAGACAATAATTTCTTCTGCTAATAAGAATTGTTGCGACTTATCTGCTATCTTGGTATAAGTTTTTTTTTTTTTTTTAATTTCTTATTTTAAGTCACGCTTTATTTCGTACACTGCTCTAAAAGCTTTCTGGATATATACTCCAAAATTTCAAAATCTTGATTAACAATCAATCATGAAAAAATGCAGGAGATATATAGTTCCTATGTTTTCACTATTTTTTACATGTTTACAATTTTAATATATTTTCAAATTTAAAAGTACGTACATACAGTTGGTTAAATTAACGCGTGTAATGTAACATTTCAAATCCTATTAAAGACTATGTATATGTCGTTTATATTTTTCTGCTGTTTCATCATCTTTCAGAAATGATGCACTTCGGAAGCGACGTGCTGTCTTAGCTCCGCCCACTTCTTCCAGCAATGCACCTTTATGCTGTCTTCATATTCAAATACCTCCATGGGTAAAACCATTGCAGGCGAATTCATAGGCAGCTTTGGCGACTAGCAAAAATTAAGCAGTTTAGTTTCGTTTTTAACAAATTTGTGATCAGAAATCCCAGTTATTTTTAGTGTTTGGGATGTACCAAGTTATCATTGATATAATGAATACTTACTTCAATACTCGCAGAGAAATTTCCGCAAGTTAAGCAGAGTTGTCAAGAAAATACCACAAGTTGCTATTGTAAGCTGTAAACTTTGTAATACAATAAAGAGGATAAACTGTAACTAGTGATTTTATTCCTATGCACTAATGTCTTCAGCAGGCAGCGTCTTGCTCTGGGTTACAAGCGAGCCATTAATTTAAAGATAGCTTACCATTTGTGAACAAAGAAAATACAAGTTATATTTTATTTCACCATAATCGTCCTAAATGAAAACGTTGGATTTTTTATTAATACACCACTGTTACATTAAAGAGCTCTGTACATGTTTATTTCTTTTAGCTTCCTATATTCCTTTATTTCCCTACATGCCATTCTATCAAACAGGATGTTTAAAAAATATGCGACATAACTTCTGGAATGGGTTCCTCACACCTAAAGTATAAAAATCGTTAATTTTAATGTCTGGAAAAACTTTGGGTGTGCGTTTTTAAGGTGTGGCTAAAACACTCAATTCTTTACATGCCTGAAAAAATGCTTAAATATTACTTCCCTGCTTGAATACAGGCTTACGTCTCATTCCTCGCGATGAGGGTTCCAAATTCCACCGGATTGCCTAATATTCTGCCACAATTTGATTGCGCATTTTAATACACCATGAACTTATTTACATTCATTCATAGTTCTTTTACACCTTCATTGTTATGACAGATGCTAAAATGAAATAAATGAGCAGAAATGCAGCTGGTTTAAAACCAGAAGGTTAGAAAATTGTGTTCAACTCTGCCTATCTACCGACTAGGAAATCTTATATTCGGGTATATCCGGGCAAAAATTCTGAAATATACAGCAACGTCATCTTGCATGAAATGCGCTTCTGAACCAATGATCAGTGGTATATGTCAAGAAATAAGGCAGGCTTCTTAAGAAGTTCCTATAGAAAACATTTTCCACCGCAATGAGATGTCAAAGTGAGACACAAGGTGTACATTTTCAAAATTTACTTTAACACAAATTTTAAATACTCAGAAACTAAGCAATATTTAGCTGAGAGCCTTACAAGACAAAGAACATAGCTGGTTTAACAATGTTCTTTATTGTGAGATTTGTTTCTCCTTCGAATTTGTCTCAGAAATCCTGACTCATCCTGTATATATAAAATATATGTATGTGAAGATAGACAGACAGACAGGTAGGTAGGTAGGTGGATGGATGGATGGATAGATCGATGGATAGATCGATGGATAGATGGATAGATCGATAGATGAATGGATGGATGGATAGACAGACAGGTAGGTAGGTAGGTGGATGGATGGAAGGATAGATGGATAGATGGACGGACGGACGGACAGACAGACAGACAGACAGATAGATAGATAGATAGATAGACAGACAGACAGACAGACAGACAGACAGATAGATAGATAGATAGATAGATAGATAGATAGATAGATAGATAGATAGATAGATAGATAGATAGATAGATAGATAGATAGATAGATAGATAGATAGATAGATAGATAGATAGATAGATAGATAGACAGATAGATAGACAGATAGATAGACAGATAGATAGACAGATAGATAGACAGACAGATACACAGACAGATAGACAGACAGATAGACAGACAGATAGACAGACAGATAGATAGACAGATAGATAGACAGATAGATAGATAGATAGATACATGGATGGATGGATGGATGGATGGATGGATAGATAGATAGATAAATGAAAGAAAAGTGTGCATCCAGGAATAAAACTACACGATAATGCATTAACACAAAGCTTTTTGCTGGCAATAAATTCATATAGCAAGATAATAAAGGTAAACTCCAAAGATAAATATGTAGCATACTATCGGTAAAAACTATAATATGCAGCTCTCAAAAAAAAAAAGTTATATCATGACAGCCGAGATATGCTCTTAGGGCAGATAATAATCCACAATCAGTCATTGCCTTTGCTTGGTTGCAAATTATCTGTTAAGAA
This sequence comes from Metallyticus violacea, assembly GCA_030762175.1. Lineage (NCBI taxonomy): Eukaryota > Metazoa > Arthropoda > Insecta > Mantodea > Metallyticidae > Metallyticus > Metallyticus violacea. Next base: position 377,574,234 of record CM060846.1, read on the forward strand.
GAAGAAGAAAATCCACCAATGTCAATATATGTGTGGAACAATTAGACAACACTAAGAAAACACACAATTTATATTTAATAAAACCATGGCTGTATATGAACATATGAGACATGGGCGAAAAAAATCAATAGAAGCAATATAGTCATCTGAAATGCGGTTTCTTAGATTAGTGAAAGGATATTCCCTGAATGAAAAAATTAAGATATAACGTAAGAACTTAATATATTTTCTATAAATTAAAGAATTTTACAAAATGAAGTCCGGCGTTCTGAGGATCAAGGCTAATAGAATACCAACGTTTGACTTTTGACTTTTTGAAGTCTGAGATCGGAACAGGTTTAATAAACCCATGCATGAAGAGTACAGTAAAAGTGTGGAATTCAGAAATCAAGCGTTACAAGACCCTTAGCTATATAAGTTATGTTTATTGTTTACATATGAGGATCTAATTTCTGAAGTTATTGCGTGTATTTTTTTAAACAATCTGTACACAATGCACATGTACAAGGTCGATGAATAACAGTTTTTTTTTCTTCTTTTTTTCCCCCTTTCCCTGCACTGTACATAACCTACGAAGAGACCTGAAAAAAGAAGACGTAAAATCATCATGAAGAGTTTATGGTCTTTTAAGTTCTAAACAAGCTGAGAGTCAATTCGCGAGTATTATTTTCATAAATCTTTATGTACGTGATGCAAGCTGCATAATTGAGAATCAGCTCAAAATTCGTTTGGTTGGCTAAATAGACCACTTGAAAAGGTATCTGTGTAGTGTTGCACAGTGTGCACACAGGATAAAGTCAACCAAATTATTCAGTCTTGCCACCAGCATCCATTTAAGAGAAGGTAAAAATAAAGAAGTGATGTTTTTGACACATTTCTTACATTTACGGGTTTAACATTTTGAAAATATTCATTTCCAAAATTATTTCTCTAATTAGAGCATATAACAGCTGATAACATAAAAAATTACCCTAGTTGACAAAATTCATCAGTATTATAAATATGGGCTATTTATAAAGTCTCTTAAGACTTTATTATACAGCATCGAGTTCAGATTTCTAGCATCAATTAATAAAACATTTTGTTTTCTTTTTATCTAATCTGTTTTAGAGATACTTATATATTTACATTTCCTCGTATTGTGCCGAATTTATTGTTCTCTCAATGAATAATTTTCAATATTTTGGTTAACATATAACAAAAAACATTATGTATAAACGATGTGTCATGATTTTAAGTTGTTTACAATGTGGTTTTTTGACCTAAAACAGTTATTATTTTAGTTGTCTTCTTTTGTAATGTATCTTAGTTTTCTTGTACAATGAAATGATCACAACATGACAATTGTATTATACATCAATTAAAAGGTTTTAAGACACCATAGGATTTAATCCAGGCGATAAAAACAATATTTTAGATAATTTACAGAGCAATTCATCAATATGCATATTCCAAGTTAAATGGCTATCAGATGTAACATTTAGCACTTGTAATATTTTACAATTACGTCATTAGTTTATCATTATTAGTTAAAAAAACCGTTGAAATCAATGCTGTCAGCAGTATTTACAACATTCTTATGTAAAGTTTCATTACCGCCATCTCCAATAGAGATCATCATCGACTTTATATTAAATATTGGTATATCTTTGACTATCACAAATGAAATAGGATCCAAAATATATCGTTGAAGTAAATCTGACGTACTTTTAATTTTAAATGGACCAAACACCATCATAAAAGCTTTTCTCATGACGGCTAGAAAAGTAAGAATGCAACAGATCAATAGCTCTACCATTCACGCCATAATTTTGTAACTTGCTAATTACAATTTCGTGGCAGACACGGTTGAAAGCTATTTGACAAGTCGATCATGCAAATTTCAATTTACTGTTGTTTTCATGTACATCTACAATTAAGGAATATGTTCAATTGCATTTAAGTTGATATTTTGGTATAAAGGCATATTGAGCATTGCATTATAATTTGGACTTACTAAAATATTCAAACAATTCATTTTTTCACAAAATGCTCTACATATTTGGATATAGAAGGCATCAATGACACAGGGAATTTGTTTGATATTACATTTATGTTGCCTTTTTAAAACCTGGTAAAACCTTATCAAGTTTTATTCATGAGGGAAAAGTGGTTGTGAAAACGCAATGTTAATGCATCTATCAGTAATACAGTATTAGCATCACAAACCTGTTTTTTTAATAGTGTTTAACGTCCGTTTTTCCTACTGAGGCACCACAGGCGGTGGACACTGATGATACATGACATGAAATGATAATTTGGGAAAGGATTCATTTTTTTAAGGAAGGAAGCGTTCCAGGCCTGAGTTTAGGTATCTCCCCGGCATTTGCCAGTTATGAAGACTGAGGAAAACTGGAAAAAAACCCAGTCAGGGATGACGGTCCTGGCGGGATTCGAACCGCAGACCTCCCGTTTACTAGTCCGTGTAAACCTGTTTAATAAAGCAATTATATATACAGTGCTATTAGTGATTACTTTCCCCTACATCGCGGAATTTTTCCTATGAGCTAACTCTCACTCATTTGCCGCGCCGTAGAGAGGGTTACAAGCCTGCTTGCTTAATTGTTTACCTTGCTGACTGTTGCAATCGTAGCGCAGCTGTTCCCGGTGTGTGTTGTGCTGTTCGTTTCTTAATTCGACAGCATACTTTAAGTGCATTATTGTTGTGTATTTACGACACAGCGTGTTTTTGTGTACGATTCATATGCGTTAACGCAGCTATGAAAGAATCATGGGACCATTTTTTTTAAATATAGCACTTGATTCTGTTACTTATGTGAATACCATACTAACCCCTTTTTTCAGAGAATTAACCTACAGGAAGCGTGATCATGCATTATTTTCAAAGGGACTCTGCCAATGCTCACACTGTGAATAGTTCCATGAGAGCAATTCACAATGTGTTTCCATAAGACTGAGTTATTAGTAGGAATTTGTTGCCCCTCGGCACCTCTACTTTACAGTCTGCGATTAATATCTCTGGGGTAAATTAAAAAATGCCTTGTACAGCACGAACCCGCATACCATACAAGAACTCAAAGATATTATTCGTCCGGGTTTCTCAAAATGAATTACAACGAGTGATAAACAATTTCCTAAAAAAATGTTAATTATGTTTGGAGAATGAAGGCGGGCAGTTTTAACACTGCATTTGATATTTTGGTAAGTGATCAGCTCTTAAATTGGTTTGTGCATTTTGGTTTGTTTGATTATTTTACCCTCCCGGCCGGCTAACCAGTGACACGCTTGCTCATCAAAACATCCGGGGGGAAATAAAACTTATCACAAATAGTCTTAGAAGTAGAATTATTTAACTTCTTAAATAGTTTCGGCAGTTCAATAGGAACAAATATGTGCCCAATTTTCTAATTTATTTTGTTCATTTATCAATCTAGTAGGTACGGACCGCCAGGGTGGCCGAGGTCGTTAATCTGCGGACTCGTGAGCAGGAGGTCTGGGGTTCAAATCCCCCCAGGACCGTTTCCAGGTTTTCCTAAGTCATAACTGGCAAATGCCGGGGAGGTACCCTAAACCTTGGCCTGGAACGCTTCCTACCCTAAAAAAATATCCTTTCCCAATGTATCGTTTCATCTCATGTATCATCAGTGTTCACCGCCTATGGTGCCTCAGCAGTAAAAACGGGCGTTAAACACCATTAAACAAAAATCTTGTACGTAAATCAATGTCATCACAAATATGATTGTTATGTTTTGGACCGATTTATTATAATATTCGATAAATAGCTTACCTCCTTTCTATTGTCTTATAACAACTTATTTTTTCCCAATAGACTATGCTTTTTTACTTTTATTTTTGGATGGTGATTATCGTTTAAGGGCGCAAAACTGCTAAGGCCATTACCACCCATTATTGTTGGAGTAGATATATAATTACAATAAGCCTTTCTCTTATAGTTTCTAAATTTGTATGCATAATTATTGCCTGCAGGAATATTTATAGTTACAATAATGGTTATGAAGTTCAGAACATTTAAATATATTATATAACCTACAATATTTTGTTTTAGTGCATACATTTCACTGCTACACCAATTAAATTTCACTTTTAGCTTTGCAAATAATTTCATATTAAGTAGTTTTAAAGGAAAAATATTTAAAATCTCCAAAAATACATGCAAAAATACAGAAAAGGATTCACCTGCTCATAAATGCCCTATTAACATAGTCCATTGAACAAATGCTACTATAACTGTAAAAACCCTTATTTCTTCCCCCTTCAAAGGGGTAGATCTTGAAATTATAAGGAACATTGCGACCACCTTCACCGTTTATTAATAGTGTTCACATATACATGATGTCAACAGTGCTTGTCACAAATTATATACCGTCACGCTTGTTACACATCTTCATAAAGTTCTAACTTTGTATTATACTTCCCCATTCTATTACCGATTGACTGCGATGTGTTACACTATTCTCTGCTTAACTTATTTTACTTGCCTCTGACGTAGGCAAGAGTTTTGAGGCCACATATTGGAATTCAGCACAGCTTCAACACTGTCTTCATAAATATCAACTTTAAAAGAGGCATATTGGGTGTCTGGATTCAGTTTACTTTAGGACATTCTTCTTTTAAAAAGTCAACGACTTCTATTTCAGTTGTCTCAGGAGCTAATCTATAGACATGAAGGGAACTCTTTATCAATTTAGAAACACTACTATCACTTTTCCCTATAACTAGTTTTAACGCACCTGTGCTCACGTCTTTTCAACGGTGTTACTTAAATTCCAATCTTTTTGACCTTCAGAACCAGATTATTCTTGTTTATATCTTAGTACACGTTATAATGACTCACTAACAACATTCTTTTTATCGTCTAATTTTACTTGGTATTTTAGTTTGTATAAACGAGAACAATTTATGCAATGACCACTTTATTTCCTCTTTATCCTTGTCGTTAGTTGCTTTACATTTCATTAAAAGAACATTATGTTGGTAAGCACTTTCACTGTCATGAAGTTTCTTAATATGTTTGTCCTTTTTCTTAAAGCATGTTAATAAATACCTATATTTATGTTATTATTAACCCTGCTGACTTCCCGTCACAATATTCAACATGTTTTTCGTCTGTTAATTAACATTTGCAGGGCAATTAGTACAGCAATTGTGAAAAAAATTGCATTTAATACACTTCAGTTCGTTTACAACCCCGCTTTTACATCTTTTATACGTTATACTCAGGGTGACCTAACACATACCTTTTTTTATACATTCGGCTGGAAATTGTCCCAATGTCCCGGGTTTAACGCCAAATTATGCGGGATATTTCGGAGTTATGATTCCCTGTCACGAGATGTGCAGATATTTATTCTTTATTCCTTATTGTTGGCTTTAACATTTGTCAGCTGTTTTCGACATTTTATTCTAGTTGGAAACAGTTGGTTCTCTGTTGAGTGAAAATGGCAAACATCGTTCATCTAGACGGTTATTGTGGACGTCCGCGAACTGTTGATTTGATTTATTTACGGACGCTCTTTAACATCTCAGGTCATCAGCGTCCCATTCAATTCAGCGTGTGAAACGGCCGGTAAATTTTGCTCACAAATCTCGTAGCGCAGTTGTTTAACAACTCTAATAGGTGACTCTCAATTAAGACGAGAGCACTACAGCTGCAAATTAAAACTTATTTCGTCTAACAGAAACATACTTTTTATTAATATGTGCTTTAGAGTTAGAAAAAATGGAAGAAAGACCGAATAATTTTATGCGGAATCTCTTTGAAAGTTCCAAACAAAGAAAGGCGAGTTGCTACATCATGTGTTGACATCGTGGTGGTTGTTTGTTAGCTCGAAAACAGACGCAATATTACCAGTGTAACGGCTACGGCGTAAAATTTGCCACGCATCATTATTTATTACATTGGAGGTGTTCCTTGGTGGGCTGTGACACCAAAAGGAGACAACTTTTTCGCTTTCCGAAAACTCCTAAGCGGTAAGTGGGATTTCAATATGTTTATTTATGGCTATTTTTATTTGATTTTTTTAAGATAGAAATATACATTGTTTGGACTGCATTGAAAAAACTGTACCCAAATGTGTTTAATTGCCCTTTGCATATTTTATGTGTCACTGTGTACAAAATGTTTTAAATGAATGACACATGTCTACAGTGGAATCATCAGTTAGATATGTATAAACGCCACTGTCATCATTTACATACTCTGCAGCATCAATGTAAAACTTTCCTTTTTACATATGACTGATATAGTTTCTATGTTTCTGCTTCATCGTATCTTCATTACTTTTGAGAATCAGGGATAAAATGATACTTTAATATAGTTACTCACTCCATTACCTTCCTTTAGTTCAGTAGCATTCACCTTATTATTTAATGATGGGTCACATTTTCATGTGACAATATTGATAACAAAAATCACAATTATATGCTGTGCTTAGCCAATCACTACAATATACTGTTGCTTTGATGTATAAATTCTCATTTGCCAAGTCAATAGGACAATATGACTATTGTCCAAATACTCAGTGCACGCTGCCATCCGTTGTTAAGAAGGCTTGTTTTTATAACAGTGACCTACAAATTATATTGTTTCCTTTAAACAGCACATTGTTTCAAAATATACTTCAAAGTGTGTGTCAAGAATATTGTTTCTAGTATAAACGGTGGCAGAATGTTTCTGCGTTGGATAATTTGTGTTTAATTGAGGAAAAAATAGCACACAAAAATTATTTTTGCCGCTACCTATAACATTTTCCAAACTAGACAGGATTCGGTTTTGAAATGGGTACCAAAAAAAAAAGTCATCTCTTGAACGCAAAATTGTTCTAAGTGCTACTCATTACAGTGCGCGGTTCTCAAGGTATCCAGCAAAACTGCAGCAATTGTGTAATATGACATGCACTAAAGACGCTGGCTAGTATGTGGCGGAGTGTGCAGTGATGCCTGTTTTAAGAGTGTGGGTTCGTCTCCCATCATAAATCACTTTTATTTTAATAAACCTTTGTAACATATTATAGCAAATTGTTTTTTGTAATATTGTTTCCCATGCACAGCAAGCTTTAATAATGTTAACATATTTGTTCTATCTAAATACAATATGCTGCACATGCACAAAGAACAAAAGATGGCTTAGAGACACAAATTCAAGAAGCCTGGGATTTTGTAGCCTCTCGTTCACATTGCTGTAGAAATCTGATATCATCTATGCCCCAAAGATTGAGGGCAGTTATACATGCTCAGGGTTCATCAGCTGCAATAGCTCGTGAAACACGTTTGAGCAGTCCTATATTACATGGAACATAAAAGTACAAAAATCGACTCACTAGCCCAATCTAGAACATATAATAGCTCCATTTTAATGGTTTCGATATGTTGTTGCTTTTTAAATTTAATTAAATCCTTGGGTAATACACTTAGATGGCACAAAGTAGAAGTCTGTAAGCATGCAGAAAAGCATCAAACTTAATTTTTAAGTGGATATTGAGGTTTGTGATGGTCTTGACAATTTAAAATTCTGGAAATACTTTATTACTGAATGTTTTGCACCTGCGATAAATGTAGAAATGAAATCTTCAATCTGTCCATATCATTTTACACAATGATAAATATTTAAAAAAAAAAATCTCACTGTAATGATCAGTTGTAAGTTAACATCAGTTTAATGAACAGGCAAAATTTAACTTATACGGTGCTTATTTGCTTTCTAGGGCACTCAAGTACAAAGCAAAGCAGATAATTATAACAGATGGTATGTATCTAAGGCGTTCTCAAAAATCCAAGAGAGACGACCAAGAACAGGGCTATCTCAATATTATGCGGCCTCTCATTTTGTTAAATGAATAATTTCATCATACGCGCAGTCTCAACTTGGTATCGTGCAATTTATTCCAGTGATAAAATGTGAAGATTCTCCTACATAGACACTGATTTCCAGTCCGGAAGGAGCTGTTACTGCCGATGAAGATAAGGTGAATGCTATGCCAAAGAACGAGTGGCATTTTACTTCCTGAGGCAGAGGTGCTGGTGTATGTATGAAAATGCAATATTGTGGTAACTTCTTATCGCTCAATTCAGCATATCTAATAAATTTGTAGTGACTCCCACACATATTAAGATTCATTCACTACTAATATTTAATAATGCATTTGTTGTTCCAACTTCCACAGTATGTCACAATTTCAACAGTAATTATTAAGTATGTTATGCTACATTATGACTGAACAACACAATATCCATTGCTGTTAAAGGAGCTGACAACAGTAGCTTTAAGACCAATGCAATATTACTGCTACAAAACCACCTTATTTACATGTATTTATAAATATTCTTTTGATTTTGGTATTGCTTAAACTAAAGATAATATAATGTATTATCAGAGTGAAAACAGTTTGATGTTTTCAGCATGCAAGAGGTAATATTTATCTTTGCATACAGATGTAAACTTCCGTTTTAACAACTAGTTTTGCATGTTTTTACTTGTTGCAATATGCAATGCTTTGCATTAATGTAGAACATAGTGCATAACATTTAACTGAAATTCATTTTAATTTTTTTACTCATTAATACAATAAAGCGAGTCAAATTTTTGCAATAAAATCTCGTTTAACAGCTTATAGGTGTGTGCAATGTGAGAGAGCATAAATGGTTTTTATATATGAAAATAACACATCAATATATAATAAGATATATATTATGTGTATAATGTAAATAAAAAATAAAATAACACAATTAACAATATAACTAAAATAATAATGACTAGATAAGCAGAAAAAGAATAAAACACTTAGAAAGTCACAGATTTAGTACCGCAATATTTACAACAGCTCGTGTTCTTCTAAGACAAGAAGACAAGTGAAGGTAGTAAAAATAAATATTGACTATCGAAGGAAACGTAATGCATAGAAACTGATTAAACAAACAACAAGAGTGCGTGAGAGAGAGCGAGAACAGAAATATATTGATACGCAAGATTTAAACTGAGTAGTATACGCACTTTATGCAAAAATATAACTGTCGTTTCTCTTTCACTGAGTAAACTTTCGGAGCTGTGAGTCGGTAACGCATCAATAAGTGTTAAATTAAATGCATCCTAGAAATCGTTACAGTGAGACAGGGCATGCTGGGCAACCGGCAAGGGAGACTAGGTTTTAACAGAACGTCTATGATTGTTCGTTAAACCAATATAGAATGCTGTGCAAAGCTTACAAGATAACATGTATGCGACGTACTTAGAAGAACAGATAGAAATTGAAGAAATGTGAAATTTTATGGATAAATTAGGACTGCTGAATGAATGACAAGGAATAATAAGCGCACAGGTTTTACATTTAGAGCACTGGCAAGGATATGAGCCTGCGACGGGAGGAAGTAAATTGTAAGGAGATAGGTTGCGGCAAAATATAATTTTAAGGTTAGGGGGTGTTATAAACGTAAGGCGGGGAACAAATGTAGAAAAATCACTTAAAAATGAATGCATTAATAAAGTATTGTAACGTTCTCTCAAAATAGGTCTGATGCTTTCAATTCCTGGCACGTAAGTAGTAGCAAGGTTAATTAAGTTTTTACTGGAGGTTTTAGGCTTGCATTGGAAAGTTTTGTGTGCTGCAATTATACAGGATTCTAAAAGAAGGATGTTTTGGTCTTGGAACTTTTGAGCTAGGTTTTTTTTAATATATGTGCCAAGAGATGAAAAGTTGCTATAAAGACGACGGTCAAGGATTGAAAGAGAAAAAAAAAAAAAAAAAGTAGATCTTTGGTGTGCAGGGGATGACAGCTATCAAAATGAAGCTACCCTTGTAAATTAGTTGGCTTAATGTGCACAGGTGTAAGAAAAGAGTCATTTCATAAAGAAATATGAACATCTAGGAACGTAGCAGCATTGGGAGAGACAGAAGAAGTTAACTGCTTCTGAAAATTTGGAGTTTAGATTAGTAAGGAACTGATCGAGAGTTTCTGAGTCATGGGTTCAAAGCGCGAATATATCATCAGTATATCTCAGCCATAATTACGGTACTTGAGGTTCTGGCTTAAGAAATTCCTCCTTTAAACGAACCATAAAAAGATTGGCAGAGAATGGTGCAATTCTGGTGCCCATCGCAGTGCCATTAATTGTAGATAATATTTATTATCAATAGTAAACGCATTGCGAGTGAGAACCAGATAACAAATAAAATCTGTGGATGGGGTATGAAGAGGTAGTCCAGAGACCAAGAAATTTCTAACGGCTGCTAATCCTTCAGGACTGGGAATGTTAGTGTAAAGGCGCATCAATAGTGACCAGAAGTATATTCAAAGAACTAAAGAATCAACTTTCTTAAGCAAACTCAAAAAAAGGAAAGAATCTTTAATATAGGATGACTTAGACGTAACAAATGACTGAAACCAAAACTCTTCTAGGGCAGAAATGCGTTCGGTGGGAAATCGAAACTGGTTACTTTCGGGCGGCCTGGACAGTTCTCTTTGTGAATTTTAAGGGAAAATATATTGACGGAGCACGAGGGTGATTAGGAGTAAGCAGAGCGATATCTTGGGAACTGAGTCCTTCTGCAGTACCAGAAGAAGCGATGAACAAAAATATATCTGCATTAAACTTGACTGTAGGATCCATCATCAAGCTATTGGTAAGCTTCAGCATTGTAAGAGGAAATGTCCTGTAGTACTACTGAGGATCCTCTATCGGCCGGAAGAATAATAACATTAGGATTATTAGATAATCTTTTTAATGTTGATTTCTCGCGTTAAGATAAATTATCTTTCGGGGTGATCTTATCTAGAAATTTAGAATCACTAATCGAAGTTATAAACCGGTTAATAACAATTTCCAAAGGATGGTTAGAAGGCAAAGAAGGAGGTTCAAGTCTGGACGGAGGTAGAAACTTGAGAAGGCGGGGAGTGAGTTAGGTTGTATTGCGTGCAAATTTGGGCAGAGCTAGCAACTTGTTACTGCAAAATAAACTGCCAAAGCAGATGATGCACGTTCTAATCACAAGACTGATCTAATCAAATAAGACCATTGAGCTAATAGCAATTTGACTTTTAGAAAAATTGGCCTGGGCGTGATTAGAACGTGCATCGTCTGCTTTGGCAGTTTATTTTGCAGTAGCAAGTTGCTGGCTCTGCCCAATTTTGCACAAGCAATACAACCTAACAGCTGTACTATGTCCTTTGTTTTAACGTTATTTATAGCATTAGTCTATCATCAATTCAATCAGCAGAGAGAAGTATGAATTTTGCTTAGCTGCTGAAGATTTATGCTTAGAAATGTCCATATGTATCAGCTAGATTCCTGCTTCTGTTTACCAGCCTGGCACAACTTAAGAATTATTTTTCAATAATCATCATTCAGCAGTCTGAACATCTAATTTATCAGTAAAACTTGTAGTTAATAAAATAAACAGAACTATGCTATTGAGAAAACTTTCTTAGCTCAACAATTAGGAGCTGTGATGCCAGGTAGCATGTCATTTTCTAGTGCTTTACCCTGTACGTAGGCTTAAAAATTATATCCTATAAGCAGCAGAGTTATTAACAGATACTTGATTAAGGTTTACACTTTATATACTAATGACAATCTGAGAGTAATTGGATTTTCAGAATCATGTTGCACAGCTCACAATAATTTACATATTTGTTGTTTAGGTAAGATTTAATCCCATTATTTATCTTACTGATGTTCCAGAACAGTTTTATAATTTTCTTTATGCTTCTTTTTGCTTATTTGTAATCTACAACATTCTAAATCTATATGAGTAGGCCATAATTTTTACTGAATTTATCCCTTGCCGAGGCCGAGACAATTAATAGAATGATTGAAAATGAGCAAATGAACCTGAGGCTAATCATTACCTTCATATAACTCAGCATAACAGAATTCAATTCTGTGATGTTACTTTTGCAGCTAACTAGGACAAATGACCTAACCATGTGTGCCATGGTGATGGCTATTGGTTGGTCAAAAATTACATCTTGTATACTTATTAAGAAATCACTGTGAAAATCATAAAAAATAAAAGAATGTTTCAGAAAGTGCCTCGACAACGCTAACATTACGTATGCTATAGTCAAACTTAATTTTGCAAGCAGACTTATGGCAGCATGCCAACAACGTTCAGATAAGTTACGAACTCAAATGTCCTCACACTCATGTCGAAGTATTATGTTGCCTTTGAATGTGCCATGCGGGAAATAGTTTATAATTCCTCAATTTGCATGTGAGCAGTAGATATCATTTATTACATAGCCTCTCTCTTTTTGTAGACAAAATGAAGTATTTACAATGTAAATGCTATCTGGAGGACGGAATGCTATTTTTGTACACTTTAACCTTCAATATAATACTTTATATTAGTGCTTTAAATAAAATTTAAATAAAAGTGCTTTAAATAAAATTACATGTATTGTTATTTGTTGTACATAGTAGGTACATCGTCATTGAGAGGTTTATTTACTTAAATTTTTACACTCTTCATTACATAGGAGCAGTTTTAAATTTTTAGCTTATATACAGGCTGCGTACAAAAAATAGCATTATATTTTCCTTCAATACCTATCCTAATTTCTTATCTGTTTAGAATTGTACTAAGAAAATGGGTTACTGTCAGATTTTAAAAATGAACTTTCTGGAGTAATGTCATAAAATGGATGGACAGCATGAGAAATCTTGAATCATGGGTGTGGGTACTTGACAGGATTATCTACAATTTATATACTTTTTATTCGTGTTTTCCTTTTTTTTTTTTTTTTTTTTTTTTTTTTTTTAAAGCGGACGAAACTAGTCATTTTTAAGTTTTCATCCAACTTAACAGAGCCACCCAGCTACATAACCGCCGAGAGCCTGAGGAGACAAATACAATATGCAAAAATCCGATCTGTAACAGCAGCTAGGCAGATTTTTGCGTCTTGTATTTGACTCTTCAGGCTGTCGGCAGTTCTATAGCTGGTTGTCTGGAGTTCGGTGAAAGCTTAACAATGACTTAGATTCTCCAAGCAAGGAAGGAAACTACAAGTAAAACAGGAGGGATAAAAAATAAATAAAATAAACAAACATAGTAAAGCCTGGTGTAGATATACCTGTATTACCAGCCTCCCGTGGCTGCATTAACAATTCGCCAACGATCTTTTAGTTCCCGGGACGCCGTGGGGAAGGTACACAATTGGAGCTCGATGGGGTCACCGGTTTTTAACATTGAGTTTCCTATATGTAGGTAATCTGTGGAATGGAATATGTTAACTGCAAGACACGTGTCTGAAAAGTAGTCAAGGTGTTTTGTTTGAAGTCAAAGATGGTTTGTAATAGTCGTGTGGGATTTTTATCCTCATCCATTCTTCAGCAGGTGGGTCAAAAATGTGTTTGAAGGGAAGTTTGTGCTTATCGTTTAATGGAAAATGCCACACTTTTTCTTTTTGGTGGTTGGGTCAATATGATGGTCTATCTATGTGAGTGGACGGACAGTGTTCAACTTCTAGCGCCCAGAGTCCCGAGGCAGAGCGGGGGTGATGCACGGTTCAGGTTAAGTGTGAAAACTATTTAGTAAAACATTTTGCGAAACAAAGTTTTAAAAAACTAGTTACACTATTTAGCCATGAAAAAAAGTTTTCTGCAAAATTATGTTACGTTGCAATAAAAATCCATATTAGAAATAAAATATTAACCATGAGAACAAAAAAACTATTTTATAAACAAAATATTTATTTGTGTTTTTCTGGAAAAAAATGTTAGAAACTCGGTGTACATTCGAACCTCAGCGTACCGCCACTGGTGGCCGAGGTCGTTAAGGCACGGACTCGTGAGCGGGAGGTCTGCGGTTCGAATCCCGCCAGGACCGTCCTCCCTGACTGGGGTTTTTTCCAGGTTTTCCTCAGTCTTCATAACTGGCAAATGCCGGGGAGGTACCTAAACTTAGGCCTGGAACGCTTCCTTCCTTAAAAAAAAAATATCCTTTCCCAATTTATCATTTCATCTCATGTATCATCAGTGTCCACCGCCTGTGGTGCCTCAGTAGTAAAAACGGGCGTTAAACACTACTCAAAAAAAAAAAAAAAAAAGAACCTCAGCGTCCGTGAATCCCGGCCGCTAAGTATCTCCCTCACCTCACCCATTTCTCCCGGAGCATAGGCACAAACGGTCAGCCCTTGAGCAAGAATGAAGCACCGAAAGTGCCTCCTCGTCCTTAACAATGCTATCCAAGGAAAAACAAAGGACTGCCAATTTATAATGATAGTAATTGCCGCTTTCTTTAAACAAAAATTGGTATTTGTAAACATATACCTTCAGCAAATATTCTCCTATAGTGGAGGAAAGTAAGTTACTCTAATTGCGGTTCCAAATGGTTCTTGATCCTTGTTAACTATCGCCAAAAATGCACAAACTCCGTTCGTAACACATTAAATTCCGAAAATAGAACATTTATGGAGCCTGTTAGTGCTTGTGCAATTTGTTGGTTTTTCCAATGCCATTTAAATACGACAATTTACTTCATTCGTTTATTTGCTTAGATAGTCTTTCGAAATAAGCACTTTACTAGATTTTTCTCTCTAACTAAAGAGTATATGAACGTATTCTATATCCCACGTTTCATTAATAAAGAGAAGCACTGTACCATAAAGCGTACGTGCTAATAAGCTTGCCGAAAGTTGAGCATTAAGTGCATCTTTTGTCTGGTCTTCTACATCACAATTCTGTGAGATATCCCGAGCTATAGTAATAATCTGTACTGCATATTCTTTTTGCAATATACATACTTCTTCTCTACCATGGGTTGTTGGTCAAACGGTATGGCTCTTCCTCAAGCATTTCAAATATTACAATAATTAAAATGTCTGTCAAGTAGAAAATGGGCATTTTTTAAAGTGTATAATAAGTAATCTCGCTTCTTAACAGACAAAATTGAGGTCGTTTTTTTCTTTTTTGTATATGGCATGCAGCTTGTGTTTAAAACGGCAGGAATCATCATAATAGGCGCTCTAGTTGCTGTAAAACGAGAAAATGAACCTACTAGGCCTCACTTCCGATATCGAAGGACATTCAGCCTGTTTGCACATGGAAGCAACCGGTCTATGTAAGTAGCCACTATGTGCAAAACTTTCACTACCGGAATAGCTGGAAGGTGTGAAAGCTATTCCTTAGAGAGAGAGAGAGAGAGAGAGAGAGAGAGAGAGAGAGAGAGAAAAGCGGCATAGAAACTAAAGAAGAAGAAAAAGGCGAGTGTTTTTATCATCTTAACTGGAACTCTTCCAGCAGTCAGGAACTTTATAGGAACAATCGGTTTAAAACCAATAAAGTAAGAGGGTGTACACTGTTGAGCGTTTTCGAAGCAATAGCTTTGCAGTTCTCGACCCTATCTGAATACATTAACTGCAATTTCTACATGCAGGTTATAAAGTTGATACAGCTAGCGGATAAACTGGCGTTCAATGTTTTCTGTAAACAAATTTTATTATGACATACAGTGCTACTGAGATGCATTTACAAACTCAATGGTAATTGTTAATTGCGAGGAGCAAAGAATATCAAAAGTGACATAGATCTCTTCAGGCTGGAGAACTGAATATCGGAACGTTACTTTTAACAACGGAATGATACTCGAGGACATTGCAGACATAGACAAGCTAATAGTTGTAACCATATTTCTAACAAATCTAATCGTAGCAATGCTGAACCATACTAAATTACCAAGAAGAACCCTTAATGCTGTGTATGTGCATTTATCATTTTGAAAGTTTTCTGTGAATTTGGAGATCTTATACTCTAATGTGGCTCATTCCAGTTCTTAGATCACCTCACCTCGGGACTGGCGCCATTAATTCCCAGTCATATGACACACCTATCCCGGTTGGAAATATGTCCTGTCAATGCTACGCATTCACGAAGCATGACGTGTGTTTTGAATTCACTGTACATTTGATTTTATTGGCAGTAAGCCAGACACTGGGGTTATTCCCGCTCTTGTTATCACAAAATAAAGAAATTGTTCCATAAAGCTCTAATAATAATTATTCCGTCTAACTGTTAAGACAAAATATTTTCAGCATATTCAAGCATACGTTTTATTATTTTTAATGATTTCTATTAGAGATAAACAAATTTTGCCAAATATTTGTGTGTGCAGTTACACATTCACTAAAGTTACCCTAACACCTGGGTCAGTTGGCCCCGTTCCACAAATGTTGAATTTAATACATTACAAGTGCATGGGCTTGTAGCTTGTAGATAATAAAATTATATTTCACCCTTGTACTTTACAACTCGGTGTATGTGTGAGCATCGTTTCACTCATTTGTTGCGCAGAAGTATTAGTCATATCCTTGTACTTTGTACAGATTTTTTTACAAGTGTAGGAATATTGAACCTTTCAACATGTTTTAAATAATTTAACGAATCAGTTTATCTCAATTTATAAAGTAATAGCGAAAGTGATGATAATGAAGAGAGCAGGTGTTTGTAGAAAGAGAGAGGGGAGAATAATTTAGTATTTTAACATTTCAGAATAAATGAAATTTCTATTTCAAATGCATAATTCAGTTCACATCTTAATTTATGTTATTCTTTAAATGCTACAAAAATAATTTCTTTCCTTACCTCAATCTCTTTTAAAATAATTAACTTAGTTTCCCTTGACACCATTTCTACAAATTTTACCTGGAATGAAAATGTGATTGCCAAACAAAATAAGTAAACGTATATAAATATAAATAATAGAGTGCAATCCGGAATATCGATTCTTGTGCCATTTGTAATTAGAATTGTTTCTGGGATGTAGGCGCATATATGAAAATGTACTATGGTCATCACAAACTGGAAGACTACACTAGAATATTGACAAATGCATAATAAAGTCATTATTTCTGATAAAAATATCACACCAATATTGTACGAATGATAATAATCCATTCTGTACATTAAAAATAGAAATTTATCACTAAGAAGCATCAGTAGAGTTAGAGTGTTGTGCTCTTATTGGCCTGCCTCGAGTCCCGCCTATGTTTATCTTTAATCGTGTTACTCACTTTTGGGGGGATGTCCCTACTAACGCTGAAATAATCTACTAAAATATTACTGCAATTTTGTGATGACTGTACATGCTCTTCCGCTCTATCAAATAATTAAGAACTTTTTCTCAAGCTTCCTCTTCGAGACACAGTTGATTGAAATTCTGCAAAGAACAAGCACAGTAATTAAACTTCTTAAAACTAATATTTCCGGAGTTTTAAAGGAAATATTAGTTCTCTAGATTTACAGTACATGAAATGAGATATTCCTATATGAATATTACAAGCTTAGGCAAAGGCATTCTCCGAGATTTTGGGGAACATAGTGCATTGCAGATATGTTTCGTATCAGGGGACCTTGGGAAGATTTTGCGGGGTTGCTATCCTCAGGATATGAGTAAAGAGTTGGCAGTGACCTTCAAGCATATCCGTCTTTACCGTCATATGTATGAATGTTCTCGGCGGCGCCATAAGCTCCATCTGCTACCACGAGAATCTGGCTCTTGCTCAGTTCCGGACTGATACATCCAAGAGCCCCAGGTTCAGAGACGACAGTCCCCAATATCTTAAGGGAAAGTCAGAACTACAAGCACGAGAAGGATAAGCAGTATCCACTAGAGTCTCAGACGTGACAGCCAGCACAAAAACGATGAAAAGGAGAGTGAGACGCATGAACGGCCTCAGTACTCCCAATCCATTTCCATTTTTCACCTCGCAAGCATAATAGGAAAATAACTCTTAGAATTAGAGGAATAATTGTTTAGTATTGCATTATACGTAGTAACAAATTATTCACTCAATTCTTCCGATGTTGTCTATAGCTATTTTCTATGGTCTGAAACATGACAAATGTCTGTAGGTAGCGATCACGAGTTTCCTTCACTGTCTTAAACATTTATTATTACTGAACTTTTTGAAGAGAATTCTGTATTTTTGCACGGCCGTATTGTCCAGGATCTTCGAGAACCTCTGTATTCACTGTGCTTTAGGAACACGAGCCATCTTTATGTATCAATAACAGAGCATCGTCAACGAAACCACCCTTAACCTAGAGCGAACTATGCCAATGTTGCCATCTTTATCATTTCATCGCACATGATTTACTAAAACAGTTTTTACTAGGCTTAATGTTTACTAGTATTATTCAAATCACCCTGCTGGATATCCTCTATTTAAATCCCGTGCATGGTAAATTCCTGAACCACTTTCTCTTGTTTCTTTCGTGCACGATTTTAGTGTTCATATCTTCAGTTAATTTCACAGCTCTTATAATTGTTCCGTACAACAGTTTTTTTTACTGAAAGAAGTACTTTGTGTATTACATTTCTTTTTCGGAGTATTATGGCTATTAGGACCATTAATTTGTATATTCCTTATCAAAATTCTACTACAATTACATTAACGGATTATTGATTTGGATTTTACGATTTCTTACACAGCAAATATGTTCTATAACATTTGTAAGCTGTATATCCAAAATTCTGTCCTTTATTCTTGGAGGAGATTCTCTGAAATTCAACACTGTTGACAAGTTCATCAGTGTCTAAAGTAATGAACAGACAATATTGACTGACAATAGCGGAACACATTCCCCATCTCATCCGGCCGCTTTAGGGGCTATACGGTAGTGTTTTAATCGCATTCGAGCACCGTAATGAACATACGGCAGACATTCGACAAATCTGTCAGCATAGGTAATCCACATTCTCACTTCCGTTTGATTATAACTTCGCCGTAAAGTTCAAAGAAACAAAATGTTTGGAATTTCCATGCACTATCACGTTCTGGTAAATACATTTATTACTCATTCTTTATCACGTGCAAATTTAAATTCTTGCCCACACAACTCTATATTCATTGACCCTAAAAGAAAACACAATCGTGGAAATTGTTTTGCACGCGTCTTATAAAAATCTGTTTCGATGCCATGCTTTACTCCAAGGAAGTGACCATTAGTTCAGTGACATCCTAGCGCCAATGTGTCAACATTTATACAATTCTAAAACATGAAGCGTAATGTTTTTCCTAAAATATGTGATAATAGGTATTTGTTGTACATTAAAAGACTGACTACTATTACAATAGTTCGCATGTCTAAAGGCTGGAACATTTTTATGATTATTTCCCTACAGGATAAACGTCCCTTAAGAAGCGTTAGGAAAACTAATAAACTGCATTAGGCATTGTTTTTAAAAGTTATGTTGCTGACATATGCTAGTAAATATCAACCCCGGAAAACGAAAGCATAAAACTAAAGAGGATAGGCTTGGATTTGTACAGATGGGGAACATTTCGGTACGTTTGCCTTGCTCAGTGGTTTACCGTTTGTGCCTACTGGGGACACTTCCGGAAGGAAGGGAAGAGGAAAGATAGACCCTGCCTTAGACGTGATCCCTAACATTGTTTGCAGATACCCCCTCATTGGGGACACTTCAGGGAGGAAGGGAAGGGGAATGGAAAACACTGCCTTAGACAGAGTCCCTAACATTGTTCCCGATACTGCCTCCTTTTCCGGGAGGAAGGGCAGAGGATAGGTAAATACTGTGTAATGGAATTTAATGCAATGCGGACGTGTTTTGTGCCAAGTTTGCAACGGTATATAGATGTGTCGCCGTAGACTCGTTCTCAACTACCACCAGATATGGTCGGCTAGCTCACAGTTTGTTATTATAGCTGGATTTTTCAGATCGATACTTCTGGGGTGAAAGAAGTGTGAATTTCAGTATATCAACATCACACTGGAAAGTAATCTAGAAATTTATTAATGTCTTGTCATTAACACATAACTGTACACTTTTCTGATAAAATGAGCTTTGGGAATATTATTAGATGTAAACTGGATGCGAGACAGAATTTATATTTCTCTTCCAACAAAGTGCTTTAATGGCAACGTTCCTTTTACGGTTGGTAATACCGAAAATAATCTGTTTGATTTTACTCGATACTCCACGTAAATTCTCTTTTTATAACTAATAGATATTTAAACCGCCTTATTTTATCTTTGTCCTGGTATATCTAGTATAAATATATTGCTATACTAATAACAATTTCGAACTCCTGACTCTTATTTTTAACCACGAGTAATAATTTGTAACTTCTTACCACGAAATATAACTCGCAACTTCTTTCTATGTAATATTAAATGCAACTTCTCTTTAAGGAGTACGAATTTCAACTTCTTCTCGTGGAATACAAAGCACATCCTCTCCCTACGGAATACAAAAGCGCAATTAACTAAATTTTGAAATATAAACCGTCATTATTACAATGTTTTATAATAATACTATTCATCACAATGCATTGTTTTCAACATAAGTATACTAATTGAATGAAATTCGTTAATTTCTATTTAGTCACAATAAAACTATCTGTCTCGTGTTTCATTCTTGGTACACATTATTAATATTGTTAAGTTTGCCATTGGTTGATTCACTTAGTATTACAGTTTTCTTTATTTGTAGTTAATCTTCTTGGCTATGTGTGCGGTCCTTTGAACCATTACATTTATATTATTAAGTATTGTCATAAAGGCCAATAAACAAACATTAGACATACATTGTAATAGCCCTTATCTGATACATGAAATATATACAAATGAGCTTACTAGATTTATATGATTTAAAACATGTTACCAACGAATATTTGTTATTTGAATTGAAAATTGAAGTCTTTACTAAAATAAAAAACATGTGCAAATGAACTTATTAAATGTATCATATTAAAAAAATATATTATCAATGAATGTTTGGAGTTTAAAATCGAGTATTATATCCTATATCTTACGTAATAACATATGCGATTGAACTTCTTAAATTAACATAGCCAGAAAGTTATTACCACTAGATATTTGTAGCTTTATATTGAGAATTATAGCCTTTACCTATATAACACTTATGAAAATGGATTATATTATTAATATAATGTAATTAAACAACTACTATTAGTGAGTATTTAAGGCCTTAAACAGATATTTTCCACTCCAACTGCCTTAGACGGAGTCCCTAACATAGTTTCCACATAGGGTACCCCAGTAAGGAACTTCCGGGAGGAAGGTGAGAGGAAAGGTGATCACTGCTTTAGACGAAATCTCTAACATAGTTTCCAGGCAGAATACTTTGAAGCCGGCGGATCCTCTTTGCAATGAGTTTCAGCCCCTCAGAAGAGTCGCTTCCATTCCAGACGCCGGAGCGAAAAACTTTACAGCACGCAAGCTACCGTCACACGCACACAGCACCATTTCACCTCGCCTGGCGCGTTCAACCCTTAAGAGAACCAACGGAATGAAATTATATGAAATGGGAGAGTGGAAAATCCATGGAAAGTATAGATTTCACCTAAGCGACCTAGAGAAACCCGAAAAAAATCAAGGTAAGAATGGCCGGCCTGAAGGTATTTGAACTCGGGACCTTCAAATACGAATCATAAGCGCTGCCATTTTAGCCACCCCTCTCGGTAAACAGAAATGATAAAGAATGAGGAAATAAGAAATGAACTAAACATATTTTCATTAATCGGAAAAACCGACATGGATGGCCGAGGTCCTTAAGGCAATGGAAAGTCTAGGGTTCGTATTTGAATTGTTTCTAGGTTTTCCTCGACTCTTATCAATAGCAAATTCCGGGGGAGGTGTGTACTTTAAACTAAGGCCTGGAATGCTTCCTTCCCAAATATAAAAAGTAAACCCTTTCCCAACTTATCATTTCACCTCATGCATCTCCAGTGTCCGCCGTTTGTCATGCTTTAATAGTGACAACGGTCGTTAAACATTGATAAATATATTAAAGGCAAAAGAATAAACGGGGCAAGCGTTTGGAAAGCTCATATAGAAGTCTGCTGGAGAATGTGTCGTGTACATACCATGAGAAAGATTACATGGCCTGTTTTATTGGAACAGACTACATTGTCTACACTCTATGCTTTAGGGTGCCCTTAATGTATCAACATTTTTCAACGACGCGTGAAGTCAAAACAGCCCAGCTTACGGTTGCACTGCGCAATTGGCGAATATACTTCAAGCTCAGAAACAAAGCATATAAATCATGAATGAATAAACTGAAGCCGCGAAACAGAACTCCTCATCTCAGTTATTGGAATTATACCCATTTCCTGCCTAATGTTCATTTTCCTACGGTGCTTGCATTTTATAAGAGCGGCTACAAATAAATCTGACGTCGCAAATGGAATTAACATTCATTAAGCATTAAGTGTCTGGGACAGTTTGTTTTGTTCCAAACACATTAACAAGACAGTCATCGGAGAGTAGCTGTAGTACAAGGAGGCGTATTCCGCTCTGACATTTCCACATACGCTTTTTAAACACTTGCCAAATATCATTATGTTTCGTATATTCATCACACTCAAAATAGTCTTTGAGAGTACTCCCTTGTGGGTCACCAGTGCTTCAAGTGAATTAAACTTCGTGCCGTTTCAGTCTCTGCAGTGCAGAAGGGAAGGATAGAGAACAATTCCTAAGCACTTGTGAAGTGCGGGACCTCACCGAGTTCTGAGTGCTTTCGTCCAAGAGTGGCGTACTGAAATTTCTCCAGCGTTTTCACTGTTACTTCCGTACATCAAACATTGAGCACAAACTGTTTGTCATATTATTAAGAATATCTCGGTGCCTTAAATAATAAAGAACAAAGGAACAAATTACCTACTCTCGCTTCCATACCCGATCTCTGTTAGCATTACACAAATGTTTTTAAAAGATTGCAGAGACGTGACAACGTTGTTTTCCTGAGCGAACTCTGATGCACTGCGTTCCATACGCATATCGTATCAACGTAGCATAAATAAGCAGTTCGATAACTGTAATCTTAATTCCAGGAAAAAAGGCAATTAAGGCTTGTTTCGTGCTATACCTGTAGCAATAATTTTACAAATGAGGAAATTTTACAAATTATCATTACCATACATAACAAATGTCGGCTCTGGTGGTCAAATGGTAACCATAATTGCGTTCTAAACCCAAGATCGCGGGTTCGACCCCGGTCAGGACCGATGGATTTTTTCGGGCGTAAAAATCGTAAGTATGACTTCCTTCGGAAGGGAAGTAAAGCCGTGGGTCCCGTGTCGTACATTTACGGCACGAAAAAGAACCTCAAGTCTGAAAGAAGAGGCCTCTGAGCAAAATTTGTAGGCCTTTTTACGTCCTGAATAGAATGGGACGCTGATGAACTGAGATGTTAAAGAGCGTCCGTTCATAAATCAATTCAACCACATACATAACAAATAAACTGTTTATCATTATTACTGTCCATAGCCTCTTCCAGTTATAACCCAGATTCTTTTCCTTTGGTTTTTCTGTTAATTGATCATTGAAATACTCTGCTGTACTGGATTCTGCGACTAACAGACCAAGATACGTTTGTGTTGCCCTGCGACAATTATACAATAAAGCATTGCTGGGTATAGATAGCTCAGAGAAGGTCTAGCAAAGTACGACGTACACGCTGCGATTTTCTTCATCGTGGGCATTTGTTAATGTACAACAAGAATCCAATTAGTTATCGTCATCGCTTCTTCACGCCCCTGTCACTATGTTCACTCCTATAGTAACTAAAATATTCAATTAAAATTCTCAAAATTTTAGGAAGATAAACACAAAAATGTTAAAAATATACTGGATCACAACAATGAGTTGGTTAGATTTTCAACAACTAAGGTGAGCGGAGATAGCTGTTTATATCACAACTTTTGCAACCTCCGAAAGTATTTATTTCCACGAAGATGCGAAGAGGTACTGAAACAAAGTCATCCTGCCGCAGGCATACTACAAGAAATTGAATGTTTCCTGTTCACTGTCTACTAGCTGGGGTTTGTGGGCAGTTTCAGGAAAACAAATACATACGTGATAAGAGGAATGCTTAATTTGCGAATAGAAAGAGGGGCTCATACACAGTTAAACAGTCATATATTTCAAAATTTGCAAATATACATTTGAACGCATCTAAAAATGTTTAGGAATTTACGAAAAAAAGGAAAAGTAGACAGTGCTACACTGTAAAACAAGGAAACAATTGATTTTAAAGTACTTAGTATTTTTATTCATATCAGAATATGCCATGATACAGAAAAACGTCTTTAATTATTCTTTGTGTAAGCAAAAGCTAGCTCTCCAGCAGTTTGCATTATATACCTATGTACATGTAATGTGAAAAATATAAAATCACTCGTATGTGTAGAAACTGTTTATTTTATACTCCACGCCTTTGAATTTGCCCGAAATATTCAAAGTATCATGTGCTATTTTCAGTATTTTTACTTGTATTACCTGGGAATCTTGTTTTTTTTTTTTTAACACCTTCCGTATAAAATACTAATAACATTTAAAATATGAAATATTGTGCGTAGATGTTCAAATTCCCTGAAGCCTGAGGAAGTTACAGTCAACACATTATCTTCCCTTACATGCTAATATGAACCTTAATCTCCATAAAAACTCTAAAGGAACGCATATTTTTTTAACCGAAATTCGGTATATTATTGCCTTATTGTCGTCTATTGTGTGAAACAAATAAAGTTATTACCATAATATAGAGAATAAACGTTTTAAAATAATTTAAATAGAGCTAATAAAACTACTTAATGTACAGTAATTTCTATTTGGGAAGCTTCGTTATAAAATATCGAATAGTTCATCCCATAGAGCAGCTTAAACATTCCCAATATTTATATATTTTATTAGTTAGAAAATAAAGGCACTCCTCCGGCATGCAATTTAAATTGTTTGGAAGTCCGAGTTGCGCAACAAAATTTGAGTTGCTCGATGTAAGCTGTCAGGCAATCCGATAAATGCATGTGTCACCCGAATCTCGCGCAACTTTCAATTGGCACTGCGTATGCAGGGGAAGAGAAAAAGTTGCGCCATCTGGAAGTTGTGTGAACAGCTTAGATAACTTTTGTGGAGCAACTTGCACACTATTGTCTGCTGCAGGTGTTTTGAGAGAGAGGGAGAAATACGGTAGGTAGGTAGTAGGCATATTTCTTTTTATTGTTAACAAAATAAAACATTCATTATTTCTATGATGGTAGTAATTACGTATTTAATCTCTTTTTAGATTATAGCACAGAACATGAAATGGATAAGGGAGATGACAAAGGAGTTAATTGAGTTTGTTGTATCTAAAAATGCTTAGGATAAGTTGAAACTGCAGATTACAGGAATAAACAAAAAACGTACGCAGTTGGAGCTGAAATGAACATATCTCCGGATGAAATTAAACACTACATTCGCAGATTGAGGTCCCAATTTACAAATGAGAGGAATAAAATGACAGCAACGAAATCAGGAATTAGCTGAAAAGATAAATATCAATTAAAGTGGGAGCTCTTCGATGCCTTTCAGTTCATGTTTCGTCCTACCAGAACGGATAATGCCACAGTGGATTCAATAGTAAGTACAGTCCCTTTAAGTAGCGGTATTGCCATAAAACCTCTACTTCACGGCAAAAATACTCTTTGAAATGTTCTTAGCTGATGCATGAGATTTCTAGCTGAATTTCTTTGTAATGATACAAAGTCACAAGCCTCATTGCGCCAAGAGCCCATCGCAATTATTCCATCTTCATTTTTCTATCGAACGTTCCCTCTGGAGCGCATAATGCAAGAGGATGTGTAATTAAAATATTGTGTAATACACAAATAGCACATGCAATTTTTTTAGCTTTATTCGGCTCTAGTTCCATTGTTCTTCTCAGACATCGTAATCGAGTTGAGATAATTACAAATACGTTTTCTGTTATTCTTCTCTCGACAAGCGGCAATTAAATATCCTTTCCTGAGCACTTTGATTTTTGAAAGCAAAGGTTTCATGATATATGATTTTAGTGCAAATGCATCATTCGCAACAATGACAAATAACACAGGTATTGTTCCTCCCGGTAAAAGTTTTGCATTAGGTATGTTTAATGCATTGTTTTCAAGGGCAGTCTACAGAGAACAATTTCTGTCAAATACCCCTCCATCAGAGTCTCAGCCTTTAAGTCCATCACTTATATAGGTCAGTTTGTAATTAGAATCTGCTAGGGCCATTAAAATGATATTATTAGCACCTTTATAGTTGAAGTACAAGCCACTCTGTTTGCTGGAGCATGGATATTTACATGTTTTCTATCCAAAGCGCCTAAGCAGTTAGAGAAATTCCATTTCTCCTGGAAATCTTTTGCTATTTCAATCCATTCATCTTCTGTGTTTGGTATCTGAAAAATAAGATAGTAAATAATTAATAGTAATTGGCGCTTGCTTTATTACAGGAAATGGTTACAGACAACATTCCAAGTGATGGGGAAGATAACAGTGGTGATGGTGACTGTGACGTAGAGCAGCTACAAGGAAGCGATTCATGTGTGAACTCTCGAAACAGCTGGTCTGCTTCGCTAAGCCCTCTAAGCTCTTCGCTAAGCTCTTAAGCTTTTTCACAGAATAGCAGCAATAAATGACACCGTAACTCCGAACTACAAGAGTAGGCTGCCATTACTGCAGAATGCTGGTAAAAAAATGAATTCAGTATCTTTGGTATGTGACAAAATGAAATGTGACAACTCGACGATTATATGAGAAACAAGATGAAGAGTGACATACAACAATGTATTGTGAATGTTACCAATGAGTATGCAGCAAAGAAGTTCGGCATTCCAGCTCCATTGTCAACATTTACGTCACTGCCGCCACAGGCAACAGATGTGGAGGAAATGTTTTTTTGTTTTGTTTTTTTGTTATGTTTGTGTGTGTTTTTTTAACAGCAGTTTTATCCGTTACAAGAATAAAATTGTAGCCTGAAATGTATATGTACACCTTAAAATAAATAAACAATGATATACCTTTATGTAGTCTTCTTTCATAGCGCTGCAAATAGCATCACTTCGGGTATTATGTGTGGAATGGTGCGTGTTGGTGTACGAAATAGATATATTAATGATTGATAACTGTCGCCTGAAAAAAACAATAATCCAAATAGGCTATATTTAATTAAAAAATGACAACTGCTTGGACGAACTGTACAATTCACTATGAACTGACTTACCTGTTGCTAAATATCTTATTATCAACACAAGACGTTCTGTTGCTGATATGGATTTTCTCATTAACGTGTCTTTCTTTTGTATTAAAGGTGCCACTTTTCTCAGCAGGTGATCAAAGTCATTTGCTAACATTCGTACAACATTTTTGTGTAGATCAATACAACAATGTTGCATGTGAATAAAATTGTGTCATACATGTAGCGTATGAGCTTGCCAGTTTTCGAGTGGCGCAACATGGAAAAACGTGAACTTGCGCGCTGGGTGTAAACAATACGCGTCACATTTGCTGCGCGATAGAAAAATGCTATGTAATTTAATATAAGTTGCTTCGTGGATGAGTACCTTTAGTATGGACGCGCCCCTACTAAAAGTTGCAGGGCCTTATCGCTGGCGGCGGGGTCCGTGAGCCTCTGCGAATCAACAGGCGGCAGGGGCTACCATCCCGGGCAGGTTGTGAGGAGAGGCAAGACTAAGAAGCAACTGAACTTCATCATTTCAGTCATACTCAATATTCATTATTCATCCAACCTCAAGGTGTAAAGCGACCGCTGCCGAGGAGGTGCATGATACATGCAAGATGTGCCTTGAAGGAGCCTTCGAAATGCCAGGTGACCTTCCAGAGTATCCATCCATCCATTCATCTATCTAGTGCAGGGGTATTTGACAGAATCATACAACATTTTAGTGCTTACAGTTACAGTTTTAGGTCGATAAGAAAAGCAATTTGAAGATAAGCAAACACAATGTATTTTAGCAAAGGTAAATATTAATTCTTCATATAAGCAAAAGGGATTGAGCGTAAAACAATTCTAGTTTGCTACAACGGAAACTTGAGTGCGTCAGAGGAGCGGTTACTGCATCTCTGCTAGGGGAAAGGGAAGGCTGTGTTTTAACATTCTATTTTAAGGGCGCGTAATTTAAAAACTCTGCAATTGGGGCTATTGCTATCAGTAGTTTTGGAACTATGCCACTTTCTTATTTTGTAGCATTATTTTTGTATTTGTTTATATTTTAAACAGTGTGAGAAAGGCCTATATATTTATGTATTTCAGATGGTACGAACTTATAAAGAAAAGGCCCTAGTAAAAAATGGAGAGATGAAGACATGGATCGCGCTGTCTTCAATGTGCTTCAAGGGGACCTCAGCCTAAGAGGAGCAATAAGTATTTTTAATGTGTCTTTTTTCCACACTCAAAGATCATGTAAATAGGACAAAAAGAAGAAATGCATTGAGATAGGAAGCTACTGGGCATTCCACCGTTTTACTGTGAATGAGGAGAAAGATATGACTGAAAGACAGAAAATTTAGCTGGTCGTGATTTTAGCTGCACTCTAGAGCAAATTAGAAGAACAGCACTGGAATATGCTAAGAAAACGAATATTGATCACCCTTGGGATGAACAAGAAGGTATGGCAGGAAATGACTGGCTATCAAACATTTTGACCTCCTCAGCACAAAAGCCATTAAATAATTCCAAGAAAGGAAATCGTAAAATTACATTTGCATTTCAAGATGCATCCTCCTATAAAGACTGAAGACATCGGACGATGATGAGCACTAACTTGCAATCATACTTACTAAGAATGATCAAGAGGTACAGCATATCTACAATGTCTACAATGAACAACTTCATTTCCTTTCCCAAGTGGAGAGATTTGTAATAGCCGAATACAGCTCTTAGCACCTTCAGTGTCTTATTCTTAAGTTTTGAAATAAACGAAAGCAAAGGAACAGCAAAAGATTCATTTTATCACTTCAAAACACTTTTTGGCAAACCCTCAGATTTTCTGAAAGAAATACTTAAATTTCAACAGTGTTTTGAAATTATAAAATGGGTCTTATACTATTCCAGTGATTTCATTTCTTTCAAAACTTAAGAATAAAACACTGAAAGTACGCCACAGCCTTATTCGGCTATTACAAAGCTCTTCATTTTGGAAAGGGAATGAATTTGTTGAATGTATACATTTTAGATATGCTATACATCTTGATGAATCCTACTAAGTAAGATAACGGTACAACCGCAAGTTATTAGTGCTCAATGCCGTCAGATGTCTTCAGCTCTTATAGAAAGGAGCGTCTTGAAATGAAATGAAGTTGTACGCGTTCCTTTCTTAGAATGGCTTTTGTAATGAGAACATCAAAGGCCACGAGGAGATGCTGATATCAAATACGAACCAGAAGCTGGTAGGTTTCTGTCAATATGCTAAAATCTGAATCAAATGTTTTACCACATCTCTGATTTTCTAATAGTATTTCTGTTGTAATAAATACTGAAATATACGTAATATTAATAATATGTTTCCGTCCATTTTGTCTTAGCTTCGGGCTTCTAGGAAGTACTTTAATGTTTCCTATTTCCAGATCTGCAGAATAAAAAGTTGTTCAGACTGAAATGCATACTGTAAGTATTGGGGAATACATCATGCTTCTAATGACATTTTAGTTGTCTAAATGACATTCTAACATTTCTAATGAATTTTATTTCGAAAGGCATATTTGAATGCAACATAATTACTGGGAGATTTGTTTTAATAGTGTCAAAACGTTCCTTCCCAAAAACGCATGTCGTTTTACACGCTTCATCTGTAGTATAATAATTTTACTTTTCCAAGTTTGTGGTAAACAAACATGTATTTTTTCCCAAGATATTCAGACTAATGCTCTCCCTTTACAAAGTGACTAGATTCCATGTACGATGAAAGAGAATTCAGTATTGTAATGAAATTGCAGTATTTACAATAAGGAAAAAGACAATTTCCGTCTTTAGAGAAATAACTTGTTTTCTCATCAAAGCCGTTTAATAGCAGTTATTGTACATATTCTATAACTGCTAGTGACTCTATACCTTCCTTTAATGGTTACATTTTCCGTTAGGTGACAGTGTTGTTACACTCATTCCTTTCGTTAACTCAGTGATCCAACTCTCATTTTACAAATATAAATAGATTTTATAAAACTGCAATTAAAATGATTGAATTTAGCAAGAAGTTATAGAGTTATTTTTTATCTATTAGTAAAAGTTAATCAACGGCTGGCGCAGTCAAACCTTTTGGCTCATTATTGCAGAGAACTTTTGCTATTTAGTTGCTGCTGAGGATTTTCTCTCTAGATGAATACTAATTCGTATAATGTTTTCTGCCAGGTTCACCAACTAGATGATGCATTTAATTGATACATGATAGTACAAGTTTGAGATTTTGCAAACTATTTCAACGTTGTAAATTAAAATATGTTGTTAATGTCACCCAGCCTGCAAACAAACAACACTTCTGTATCCGTTGGAATTAATATTTGGGAGATCCCGTGGGGCCAGCCATCTGGACTTTATTTACTATTTTCTCCCCCGTGGTTTCCCGTAGTTGCTTAGGCGAATGCTGGGATTCATGTTTCATTTTCAAGAACTTTCTACTCTCCCATTGTATTCCACTGGTTCTGTTACAGGTCCAAAGAGGCAGGGTGAGGTGTGAATGGCTTCGCGTCTGGGGTACAAAAGGCTTGCATTTTTTGCAGGAAGGGACTTCGACGGCGTCTGAATATTCTATTTGGTAACCTGACCTCTATTGCTGTCAGGTTTCTTACTCAACTCATCCCTTCCTCCCACATTGTCCATATTGACTTAATCCAATACGTTCTCGTTTAGACGGTTTTCTTTCCGAAACGTTTCCTCGCCCTAGTAACGGGGACGCCAAATAGTTTCATTCAATCCATACGCTGGAAAACCTACTTAATTCGGCATGCGACATTAAAGAGTAAAAAGTTAAAAATTAACTAAAATTAACTTTAGCGCGTTTCTAAATAGTTCTTTCATTGTATGCATTACATCAAATGGAGCGAAACAGCATGCATTAGAATATCCCAGTTCTCGCCTGTCATTTTAACAGATTCTTTCAATGTCCAGCTTGTCCAGAACTTGCGTAACACGAAGCAGCGATCGATATAAGTGCCAACAGTCATCTCAACATCACTTCTTACACATCGCATACTAAAATAGGGTACAATACTATGGTGAGTATATTTCTCCATTTCTTTTTGTTCGGTAGACTGTTTACCGACATTTCAGAAACGTTTTAGCACTTTATTAGATGGAAATGTGGAAATATCGAAAGACAATTTGCTCTTTTTTTTTTTTTTTTTTTTCCCTAAAGATGCAGTTGAAGAATGGTCGTGCGATTGTGACACACTTTACAGAATAACAATTTTAAAGTCATATTCAGTCTGTCATAGATCATCCGATGTGTTAAACGAGTATATTAGGAAATGGAGGAAAACTGCAAATAAACTGTTACTGAAGAGAGCAAATACCTACTCTGAAATTTAAAAAAGTGTTTTTTTCGTACTAAATAATATTTAAAACTACTTTTGAAAACGTAAGCATTTAAGTGGAATTTTTATGTACAACTCGCGCCAGGGAGTTACGTTT
This sequence comes from Metallyticus violacea, assembly GCA_030762175.1. Classification (NCBI taxonomy): domain Eukaryota; kingdom Metazoa; phylum Arthropoda; class Insecta; order Mantodea; family Metallyticidae; genus Metallyticus; species Metallyticus violacea. The sequence continues at coordinate 377,605,684 of CM060846.1, forward strand.
TAAGTTGTTTACAGTTTTGGCTTCTTAACATTATAAACTTTTGATAAACTTGCTTTTTATTATTGTGAAGCTGTTAGTTGAACTGCTACATAACACTTTACAGGCAATTTGATGGGGGAGAAAGAATGAGGTGGAGAAACAAAACGACAAACATTTAAAAATGAAAGGGTAGAAAGTGCAGTCTTGTTGGGGCAGGTCGGCTCGAAGATATATCAGCACAAACATTCCCTTCCATGTGTCGTTAAGAGGATCATCATATTAATTTTTAGACAAGTAAGTGGCGATGACATTTACAAAAACACACACTTTCCTTATTAAACCCAGAGAGAAAATAAGTTTCAACAACTGCACATGTTGATACATAAGACTGTGTCTGTGATGTTTAACAATAAAGCTACACAAAGACCGGCAGTTTTTAAAGAAATGGGGGCTTAAAGCTCGTTATAATTCAGAAAAAGTCAAGATGGACTAATGGGCTGCCAAGGAGAAGATGTGCTAAGAAATAGTTTTCAGAAAAAAACCCTGAAGTGTACTCTTTTCTTTTTCTTTTGAAAATTATATTTTTCATTGTTCATGAGCCTTTTTCTTAATGTGTGTGCTACATTTGCAATTGTTTAATATACATTAGGGGGACAAAGTACAAGGATATTTTTATTTTTGTCATAAAAATTTACAACAAAAAGTTTCCTCTTAACATAATCAATTCATTGTGAAGCACAAGATAAAGCCAGCATTTAAGAAATTATCATTCTCTACCGGAAGTGGTTTCTCAAAAAACGGAGACATGAAATGATTCATATTTTGAACGAAATTTGCGTTAATTTCTTCTGTTATGTGCCGTTCTAGCACGTGTTCCTGTCTTCCTCTTACCTAAGAGCTACCCCCCTCTTCCTAACCTCAACTCCCTGTTCACGCTGGGAGGCTTTGTTACCTGTGTCTTGTTTCTATTTGCCAGAACAGGCAAGGCAGTTGTCGAGAATAATGTGATGTAATATTTATCGATTCTCCTCCTGCTGCCCGCTGGTAAAGTTTGCCTCAGTACCAAGAGAGACACATGCTTAGGCCTTTCTTGGAGCGAAGTGCCCTCCGTTAGCTCCATTTTGGTATTGTGGAGGTGTGTTAAGATTTATTCATTGTATTGTAAAACATTCAATGTTGCTTTTAAATTATTTGAATTGTTTAGATGCAATAGGTACTTTTATGTTGAAACATTTTTTTAAGTTTCTGCCAAACTAGGGAACACTTAAGATATTTTGAAATCCTTAAATTGAGCTTTTGTAAAGTGTATAACCCGATAATTTTTCTTGTTTTTTAGATTTGTATTTTATACGGTGCACTGAGTTAAATGTTCAATTTCCAAGTTTTGGTTATTTTTTAATAAATAACAATTGTTGCAAATCATCCACTCCCGTACTCGAAAGTTGCCTTTTACCCGGAGCCATATTCTGGGGATTTTCTTTTTAGCACACTTCTTCATTCACTTCTCGTCCAGGCATCAGCAGGAGGGTGTCGAAATGAACACTATAAAGAACTTGGTAGGAGAAATGGAGAAGTTGGATGCATAATCCTTATGAAAACAATCAAACTGCTGGTATATTGTTTAAAACAAATGAATCAATGTGTCCTTTCATTTCATTACACTTCTTTTCTTACAATCAAACAATGTTTAATGGAAAAAAAAAAAAAAAACCTTAAAAGCAGGCTTTCGTTCGCAATATACCTACAAGAAGTCAATTCCTGTATTTTAACATGCATTTATGAATGTATTAAATAATTACAAACTTATAAAGCACCTACTCTAATTTCATTTGCTTGCCATCGCTGTCATCTTCGCTTAACTTACTTCTATATATTCTAATAGTTTTAACGAAAAAAGAATGCGAAGAAAGGCAAGTTTAGTTTAAGGAAGAAGCAACTAGCAAATCAATATTACTGCCTTATCTTTAAAAGTAAGCAATGAGGCTATTTTGAGTATTCAATTTCGTTTTTTACTCACATATTGCATTTTATTACACAGCCATATTATTTTGCATTTTATCTTGGTTTTAAAAAGACCAGCTATTGGTGTGCTTTCTAAACCAAGGTTGCTAACAATTTGGTTGTATATCTTCAGTGTACTGTTGCAAAGGATACATTCTTCTGTCCTTTGCGGCACGGTCAAGAAGGAGGCTTTCAATTCCAATTGCAAACATCCTGTGCAGTTTGCTACATGCTCAAGGACAGTTGTCTGAAGTACCAATCACCAGGGCCGTAGTTTACTGAACGTGCAACTAAAATGTTCATGAAAAATTCTTGGTCCGATGTGCAAAGTGAAATTAGGTGACTTGCATGTTCGAATGAAAACATAAAACGTATAAAATTAGGTTTATTTAACTTTGCTCACCTATTTTAAAATATAAACACCAATTATTGTAGACAATTAATAGCATTGATTATTACAATGATAATACAAGTAATTAGAAAATTTACTATTTTTACACAAAACAAAAGTATATTTTCTTTTATTTAGAAAAGGAGCCAAAATGCAAATATCTTAATAAATGAACGTATTGAGATATACGGCTCCGAAGTTTGGACTCTGAGTTCTAAATGAAAGAATACAAAGATATCAAGACGGGAAAGCAAACTGTTGTCAGCAATAGAAGCAACTGCTGGTTTTGTACAACAAAAGAGATACGGGTGAAACGGGTGACAAATGAAAAATTGCCAAAGCTAGAATGGGTGCGACTGAGAAGAAGGAAAAGAAAAGGATCATCTATCACCTAAACAATGGTTGGTACCCAACAAAAAGACAAGAATAAATGAAACTTAATCCTTAGAATGTGTCCTTCATTAAAACTGCGTTCATTGCTCAACATGAGTCATTTTACATAACTGAAAACGCTTCTACCAGCGATGTCCCCTTCCTCTCTGATTCTCTTCCTAAAAGTTCTCCATATTAAATTCCAATACCACGAAAACATTTATCTGTTAGTGCTTGGCAATTTGAGCACACCTCTGAAGAGCAAACAGTGCTTTGTCACGAAAATAGACGGCATATGCACATCTCTGACTCAGCCGGTATCGTTTTAAGTCCCTGGAGTTATTACCAACTTAGAGAAGTGACAGACATTACCATATGTCGGGATAAAAATGTCCAGAAGCAAGATGATCTTGCAAAACTCGTCCCTGAATACTTGAAGGACTTCCTTAATTCATCTGCAAGCTATTATAGAACAATGAGCTAGGCAATTAAAGAGAAAATTTTTAAGATTATTGCTGCCTATTATTTATTCGCATGAAGGCCTTACTTTTCATTCGACTCTCATATTGGCAATTTCTGAGAACCAAAACTATGCCCAATGTATTAAGAACACGTTTTGTTATTTGTTTTACGTGTTTTATAGGCCGTTCTTCATTAGTATTCATGTACCTAAAGCCTTGCGGTCTTCCTCAACAAATATCTTGTGCACGACGAACGAAAATAATTATTTGAGCCCAAACCGAACTTTGGTTTCTTAAAGTTAGGTAAAGCCCCAAAGGGAAAAATCGGAGAAGCTATTTGTCTCTGTAGAGGATTCTATTTCAAACTCTAGCACCACGGGTGCCCGGGGTCGTTAAGGTGCGGACTCGTGAGCGGGAGGACTGGGGTTCGATTCCCGCCTCGGCGTTCCTCCCTGCTTGTTTTTTTTTTTTTTTTTTTTTTTTTTTTTTTTTTTTTTTCAGATTTTCCTCAGTCCTCATAAATGGTAAATGTCGTAGAGGTACCTACTCTAAACTTAGGCTTGGAACGTTTTCTTCATTAAAATATTCATTTCCAGTTTATCATTTCATCTTATGTATAATCAGTGTCCACATGTTGCCTCAGCAATAAAAAAAAAGGCGGTTAACACTATTAATAAAAGCGCAACTGCACTCACCCCGCCCGCCGCGCTTCCGGCAAAGCTCAGAAAACCTGCTTACGTTTTTCAAAGCCGACCGACGTATATTGCGGAGCAAACATTGTAACGTCTAAACACAGTCTGATTTACACGTTTCAGCTCTGCTTTCGAAATGTCCCTATTTAATTCCGTATAATGTTTTGCATTTCATCAGTGTTGGATTTATAAACCGTGTCTTTTGAACTGTCCATTAAAATAACAGACTTTTGCTCTGAAACCCAACGCAATACTGCGCACAATAACAAACAACCGTCCTATTAGCGACCATGGGAGTGCATGAACGGTAGCGTGTGCAAATAGTTATTGCCACGCAGGTCCTATACACGAGTCAGAAAATCTTATACGTTTTCAAAAACGTTTGAGTATATCGGTTAAGGAGATATGGGTCTTTAATTGAAAATTCCCTTTCCATTTTAAACAGAAGTTAAACATTACAATAGATTAAAAAAATTGTTTATTTTCCTTTCTTCATATTTATTTGATATAATCAGTGTGTTGAATACCTTAAGTTGTTTTTATTGTTATTGTTTTGTTTTACAAATTTCAATATTTTTCTATGTGTTATGGATTGTTGAAATTTTAAAATTTAACGCATTTTCTGGCAATCGTAGAAGTTCAAAGCAATTAGCAATAGATGGCAGTTAAGTATAGTTTCAGTTTCTTTAGTATAAATCTGTAAGGCTTCAATATATCCGCATCTTTAGAAACTCAACTACCTTTGTATTTGCTTCCTTGGAATATGATTGTTTCCAAACAAAACACAATCTTTGGGGGGGGGGGGGTGACAGGAAGAAGGGTTAGGGAAATTATAAAAAAAAAAAAAAAATGTGACGGCTTTGGTTAAGAATAAAAATGAGAGATAAAGAGGTGCGCTTAAGCATCCTCGATAGTAATCGGGGCTTGGAAGCTGCCGTGAAAAGTGGGTCTGGACTGCAAACATGGCCGAAGCCCTGAGCGCAGCCGAAGGATCGAATAGGAAGTGGGAGAAGAGTGAAAGGGATTGTAGTTTAACCATCAATTGTCAATTTATATAGGCGTTCGTACGAACGTGAGAGAAGTGAGGGAAATGGTGTTGTTGGCGATGTCTTGCCAGGGGTTGCGCCATTGAGTTGGCATATTCCTGGTGTTGGTCCATGGTTCAGGGTACCATGTTGCTGAGGTAGTAACTAATGTCCCGATCAGCAGGCGGTCTATTTTTGGTGAATGAGCTGAGAATGAATTCAGAAGATGTTCTGGCATTTTGGATTAGCTTCTTCAAACTGTCGAAGGTTTTAGTTTGAGGTACAGAATTCGGTGAACACCTCTTCCGGGTGGTCAAGCGTACTGAGACTATTTCAATAACTGTTTGGAAGTGCTGTTGGATGCTGTTGTGATATTGTTGCATATTGTGAGTTAGGTCGACTGCAACTGTGAAGATGGCCTCTCGGAGAATGGAGTCTTGTGACGGCTGAACTGCGCAGGAGTGAGATCTTAGTTCGTCGTCAATACTGTCAAGCCGAGAGGCGAGGATATCACAGCTTCTTCTTGAAAATGAGGCCTGTTCAGATTCTCTTTGATGATGTGTTGAGTGGCCGTAGGCTGGTGAAGCTCTAGAAGCTCGAAGAGTGGCGGCGGAGGTGTGCAGTGTGACCAAGTCCTTGGCAATGTTGCCTTCCAGGGCGTGGACACGGGAGGCAAGTTCTATGATAACAGTGTTGGAGTGATTCACAGGCATTGGAAGATGGATGATGGGGCCGTCAAAGGAATACTGAGGGCGGTGTCCGAAGGTGCAGCGCCAAAAAGCATGACGGTCAGAGACGAAGTTGGTGGAGGTGCCGGATGACGCCGAGTGGTCGCTGGTAATCTAGCGTGGCGGCTGGGGTGTTGCTGTGAGGGCTGCGTTGCAGTGGGCAGGCGGTCTGGCCCGTGTAATCAAGGGTATCTCGGCAGTGGGCCAGGTCATGTTGCTCACACTCGGAGGTAAGGGCCTCGTTTCCGCAGTAGTGGCAGCAGACAGGCCCTGTGCACTCCTGCGCTGTGTGGCCGTAGCCACAGCACTGGCTACACGAAGAGGAGTGGCTGCGCTGGCTCTTTTCGATGGGGAGAGTGCAGCCGGTTAGTGGGAGACCGCCTGCGACGGCGGTGTCGCAAACCTCGAGGAATACTACTCACACTAGCGGAATGGAGCCGAGGCTTAGAAATATTCTGAAAGTGCTGATGGGCGACAGCCAGTGCCTCTACAGAGTGTTGAGCAGAAACGGAACAGAGATCCTGCGTAGAAAGCAGCGAATAACGGCGCTCCATTGGTCGCCGGGCGCTGGTGTGGTGGCAAGGAGCACCGCGTGTAGGGGAAGGCTGGTCATGGTGGTTCTGCACCGGAGTTGTGGATGAAGTGGTAACCTCATTGTCTGGAGGTGGAACGGCGGTGGTTTCAGCCGGCGAGGTTGGCGTCTCTGCGTCGACGGAGGCAGTAGCGGATGGACAAGAAGAGCCGGAAGTCTTCTTCTTTCCGGGCTTTCTCCTGTAAGGGGGGGGGGCGCAACTTCGTTTGTTGCTCCTTCAGATGCCCCAGGGCGGGCTCTGCGGATCCGATGCCCGTGGTACCTCTGACGCTGCTGGAGGAACGCACGATTGTACTATTCGAGCCCTCCCGAGGAGTATCCGTTTAGGTTGAACTCTGCGGAGCATATGGTGCTGTCAATCACGATACATTGAGAACTCGCGGCTGCAGTGTGTCACTTGAGAGTGCTTCAGGCGTGTACCATTCTGGCAGAGGCTAGGTGTTCAAGCGCTGTTTGTCGCGGGGGATGTGGTGAGCTCCCTAAATGCTCTGGTCATTCGCCGGTTAACTTCGATTAACGAATGAGTAGGCCTTTGCTAGATAAGGCCAACCAACCAGTGTCATCTGGTAGCTGTTCCGTAAGGAGTTCGGAACGGTGCGTCTAGGCAGCGTTACTTGCCCGCAGCCGAACGGAGGGTCGGTTTAGCTTCTAGGTACCGCCCAATGAAAAAATTCGTTTGGACTCCGGGCGGGTCCCGGATTATGTAACTTAATCAGAAGTGGACCGGAGTCCTGATTAATTTACAGTCTCTTCATTCGCCATTTCGGCAAAGAGAGCAGCAGCAGTTGAGCTGAGGAGAGCTGCGGTGGCGGGGCAGGGAGTTACGCTGTTCTTCGTTACTAGGCGACGGGGTCTATCCATCTACCAATAGGAACGTCTGCGTAGCGGCGGTGTCTCGTTGATGCAGCCCGCCTTTCACTGCTGTAGTAGAGCATACTAGTGAGTGTTTTCAGCGCGGTTCGCCACCAGGCTTCAACTCCTACTCAGTTCTGTCTCAGTACCTTGAACTGAAACACCATGGGCAAGACTAGTAGAGGCTCACGTCTTCTCATTCTCCTCGACGAAGATTGTGAAGGCAAAAACCTTAGACGTGACAGGATAGGACCAGTCATCAACGCAGCCTGCGACGACGGACAAGGAGAAGGGACCAGCGAAGATGAAAGAAGAAAACGTCGAAGCCAACGAAGGACATTCAGACAACTCCACAGCAGACCCTTCCTTCCCCTAAACCTGGCATCTCCAAAGACTCAGAACAGTCGCTGGACGCACGGACAAACACCAACTCCAATTCTCCCCTCTACCCAGCTAAACACACACACGCACACACCTATCTTTGCAGACGCCACTAGGACACCTCCCAATATGAACACTGACAAAAGATCAGAGTTGGCCTCCCTCTTCATGAAAGAAAAGCCACACAAACATACACACACTCCTGTAAAAAGATGACAGGACACACAAAGTACACAACTACACAGTACACACCGCCCCACGCTCCGGAGACTTCGCGGTCAAGGCGAACTCCTTGAGAAAATATCACGAACTCGTGTCATTCCTCAAGGAAAAGAGTGCACACTTTTACCTCCTCCCACAACCCGAAGGTAGGACTGTTAAGTTTATTGTTAAAGGACTGTACGCCCAGTTCTCCGGGACCACATAAAGCAGGAACTGCCTTACAGCGGATATGAGGCAATCCGTGCCATAGAAATAGGAATAGAGACTCCCTGCCAATGTTCCTAGTTGAACTGCAGGACACTGTAGAGAATAGAAAGATACTAGGTCTCCAATACCTGGCACACTTTAGAATTACAGTAGAATCCGACAGGGTTGCCCGAGAGCCGAAGCAATGCTCACCCTGCCAACAGCTGTGGCACGTGCAGCGCGATTGTGGGGATTTGTGAACCAGTATACGGGGCCCTACCTTTCAGGAACTTGTAGCATTCGGCCTTAAAAATGCAAATGCGTGCTATGTAGCTCCACGGGTCATAGTGCAACATGGTGCGGTTGCCGCCACAACCCCAGCGGATTAGGGACCCCCGACCCCAACTAGGAGTAGCTTCATCCCCGATGGGACACACAGAGCAGAGATGCAATGGTTTGTGCAGGAACATCGTGGAGTGACGTGACCAGCCCAAACCCGGCCCCTCTGTAGCCAGGAAACCACGGGTACCGCCCACGGAAACCTCGGCTCCTCAGAAACAATACCCAATTCGACAACAATAGAGACAGAGCACGCACACGCACACGCAGTAGTAACCATACTTTCCTTCTAAACCCAAGATCGCGTGTTCAAACCTGCCCAGGATCGATGGATTTTTTCGGGCGTAAAAATCCTAAGTGTGGTGTCCTTCGGAAAGGAAGTAAAGCCGTGGGTCCCGTGTCGTACATTTACAGCACGATAAAGAACCTCAGGCCTGAAAGAAGAGGCCCCTGTGCAAATTTTACGGGCCTTTTCACGCCCTGAATTGAATGGGACGCTGATGACCTGTGAGATGTTAAAGAGCGTCCGTAAATAAAACGAATCAAACCATCCCACCGAGTTCCATTTGTCTGGTGTTATCGCTTTCGTTTACACAGTAACACTGTCACGAGATACCTGGACATTCTCCATCGTTGTCATTGTTACTTTCACACATCCCCACAATCCGATCCCGAACTAGTCTTCGGCCATATTCGCAACTTCTTCGGAATTCTTCATCAGCATTGCCATGGCTAGTTCAAACTCAGTCAACATAATTTACTGGAATGCCGAAAACGTAAAAAAAACGGACGTAATTTCTACAACGAAACTCAATTCAAATTGCCCTTATAATTTTTTTAATGGTGTTTAACGCCCGTTTTTACTACTGAGGCATCACAGGCGGTGAACACTGATCATACATGAGATGAAATGATAAATTGGGAAAGGATTTATTTTTTAAGAAAGGAAGCGTTCCAGGCCTAAGTTTAGGGTACCTCCCCAGCATTTGCCAGTAATGAGGACTGAGGAAAACCTGGTAAAACCTCATAGGGAGAACGGTTTTGGCGGAATTCGAACCCCAGACCTCCCGCTCACGAGTCCGCGCCTTAACGACTTCGGCCACCCGCGGCGTTGCCCTTATAAGTGAAACACAGTTAGGAACAGAGGACTGATTCAATATTAAAGGATGTGCTATATATCGCACTGATAGGAATAGAAGGGGGGAGGTACAGCAGCAATTATTCAAAATAGCATTACCAAGTCTGTGTACCGCCACTTACTCGACTAGAAGCAACCGCGGTAAAAGTACAGCTCCTAAGGTCACAAATAACTTTAGCAGCCATCTATAATCCCTAGGAGACATTGATCTAAATGCCCTAGATATAGTTGCTAGTAGACATAAAATTGATAGTTGCAGGGGTCTTTAATGCAAAACACTGTCTTTGGAATTGCATTAAACCAAACTCAACAGGGACAAAATTATTCAGATATATTAATAGTAATAATCACCTATTGGTAGGACCAGAGGAACCAACACATGTCTCCGATATAGCCAATCACAAGCCAGATATATTAGACAGTGTTACTAAAGGAAATTGCTGGAGAAACAAGCGCCATTGTGTTACACGATTTAACTTCAAATCACTGCCCGGTTCAGTTGCAACTTAAGCCCCAATCACATTTATGCAACTTAACAAATTGGGGGAATTTCACATATGCAGTCTACAGGCATATTGCAGAAATAGACATTGATTCACAAGAAAAGTATGATGCGTTATATATCATTGACAACCCCATCCTGTAGGCTAATTCTGTGGGATTTCCGCGTGACGTAAAACTACCTCCCATGAAAGGAACTGCTCAAGACGTAAATGGCAACGTACTAGAAACCTAATTCACAGCAAAGAATATTACACCTGTCAGGAACATGCTAATGAACTAATCCATACTAAAAACCAGCGGAACGAACAACTTAAAAACATTATTCCGTAACAACATACTATATGAGAATCACTAAATGCCTCACACACAACTGCAGCAATATACGCGATTAGTGGTATAACCAAAACAGAGTTTGCAGACGCACTGGCGGACACATTCACATCGAACACTGGCACTCCAGACAGTGCGAACAATTAGGATAATTATCCTGGTGAAATTGAATGACCCATTAGTCACCTCCCAACTAGAAAAACACCAGGACCGGTCAAAATACCGAACATTGTCTTAAAACATTTACCAAAGTGGACGCTTACACTGCTTGCTGACATACACAACACGGGCATTTCCCACCCAAATGGAAAGAAGCGAATATTCTGCTCTTTCCCAAGCCAAGAAAGGTCAATCCATCCCAAAAAACTGCAGGCCAATTGGCCTCTTAAACACATTGAGCAAGGTATTAGAGAAAATAATCCTAAAAAGAATAAATTTGCACCTAATTAAAACAATATAATTATATATGAAAAATTAGGGTTCAGAGCACACCATTCAACCACGCTACAATTGCTAAGAATGACAGAAAATATAACACGTGACTTCAACACTGACAGATCAACTGTCACAGTTTTCCTGGACATTGAGCGAGCATTTTATAAAGTCTGGCTATCATTTCATTGTTACATGTTATCCTTAATACTACTTTTTACAGTGTTACATTCTTATTCGAACCTAATCATCATATTTTGCAGATTGTCGAAATTGGTGATATGTGTGCTTTTACATTAATTACATTAACATTCTTAGTCATCACATTTTCTAGCCTAATGGTCAATTTGTGTTAAGTTGAAAACTCTGAAAATTGATATTGTTTACAAAATTTTAAACTGTTTAATATTTTAGAGCAAGTTCACTATTGGCCATCGACTAGTTACTTTTGCTAAATCTTTCCGGACTATTTTACGCTCTTTCTTCAAGATTTTGCAATCTCACAAGATGTGTTCCACCGTTTGTATACCCTCCTGACATATACATGGTGGATTCTCTGCTATATTGAAGCGATGAAAGTAGGCTCCAAATTTCCCGTGTCCTGAGAGGATCACTGTTATATTGGAGCTTAGAAGTATATTGGTTTTTAACTTTTTAGCTACAGTCGGAAAATATGAGTTTGTACTTGTTCCGTTCGTTGTCATTTGCCACTCTGTTTCCCATAGTCGCTGACTTTCTTCTCTTAATTCATTCCTCACTTCACATTTTAGGATGAGTTGATAATCCACTGGCAGGTCTTTGCCGTTCACTGCTTCTTGCGCGAATCGATCTGCTATTCCATTTCCTTCATTGCCAACGTGTGCTTTAACCCAAATAAAATGTATTTCCCACTTTTCTCGTTGGAGTAATTTTAACTTCTTCCTTATTCTTTCACAGAGATTACTATGTTTTGTATGGTTCGTAATTAAATCTAGTGTAATTCGACTATCCGTGTGAATTGCTGCTGTTCGCTTGTTAAAGATTACATTGTGTATATTTTCCAACTGCTCCAGGGCTCTCAATATAGTGAACTGCTCGGCTTGATTATTTGATCATTTTTATGCACCTTATACCGTAGTCGATGAACTTGAATATTGTTAATATACATTATTATTCCGGCCCATACACCTGCATCTGTTTTGCTACCATCAGTGTATTTCTTCAGTATATACTCTTTGTCATTTTGTTTTTCCTCTACTTTAGGTATATCTGCAGGGGGAGACCATTCCTGTACGGTGATTCACTGTTTGCCTTTTGTCCTAATTTATAATTGGTTTTCTCTCGATTCCTCTTGTGAAGTTGTATAAGTTCGCTATTTCCTTAAGAGCTATCGTTACCGGAATTAAACCTGCATTAATTCTTTGTACTATTCTCAGTTTATTTGCATTGGAAGTCCTCTGTATAGCGTCTACCCAGACAGGTGCTCCGTAAGAAATAAGAGGCAGAATGGCTCCATTGTATATTATTCTCAGCACATCAGATCGTAGCCCCCATTTTATTTTGGTAGTTCTGGATAGTGTTGAGTTTGGTACATTTCTTGGTTACATAGTCTATGTGATGATTAAATTTCAATCTATTGTCAAAGATCACTCCAAGGTATTTTGTAGTATTAACTTGTATGTGTGTGTGTATGTATGTATGTATGTATGTATGTATGTACGTATGTGTGGGTATGTTAAAATATAGGTATGTATGTATGTATGTATGTATGTATGTATGTATGTATGTGTGTGTGTGTACGTATGTGTGGGTATGTTAAAATATAGGTATGTATGTATGTATGTATGTGTGTATGTATTTATGTATATATGTATGTATGTATGTATGTATGTATGTGTAGGTATGTTAAAATATAGGTATGTATTATAATGTAGGTTTCTCTATATGCCTCTAGTTATATTAAATAAATATGCAATTCTGGTTGTTTTAATAAAATGTAAGGATTCATTATTACATCCAAAATATTGACACTGGAGGAAAACTATTTTTATAATCATAATCAGCACCACAAAACTGAGCAAATAACACAACAAATGATAAACAAGAAGTCGGGCAAATTGTGTTACCTAATGGTATTTATGTAAACGTCTAAGAGAGGTATTACACATGCTAACTTTGTTGCTATCATCATAGCAAGATCATTATATCATTATAACGTATACGTCCTCAATTAAAATAATAAGAATATTAGCCCAGTCCTTTATTGTCATTATGTCATTATTATTATTATTATTATTATTATTATTATTATTATTATTATTATTATTATTATTATTATTATTATTATTATTATTATTATTATCATCATCATCATCATCATCATCATCATCATCATCATCATCATCATCAAATCCACAAAAAATGGGTAGTGTGGATATTTTTACCAATTCACATTTATCTGTATTCTCTATAGCAAATTATATGCAGATATCAGTTAAAGGTCACATCCAATTGCATGGTTTTTTATGTTTTTTTTTTTTTGAGTAATGATTTACACCTGTTTTCTCTACTGAGGCACCACAGGCGGTGGCCAGTGATGATACATGAGGTGAAATGATAAATTAGGTAAGGATATTTTTTAAGGAAGGAAGTGTTCTAAGCCTAAGCTTAGGGTACCTCCCTGGTATTTGCCATTTATGAGGACTGAGGAAAACCTGGAAAAAATCCAGTCAGGGAGGACGGTCCTCGCGGGATTCGAACCCCATACCTCCCGCTCACGAGTCCGCGCCTTAACGACCTCGGCCACCCGTGGCGGTCAAATTATATGGGATTAATATTTGTCTATATATGCTTAAGTTTACAGTTATTGGTGCCTAGCCATTTTTTTTAAATAATATACATTCAGCAATCGATTGTTTCCTTATAATCCTGCATGCACCCTTATAATTATGGGAAATATAAAAGTTTATTTCGCAGAAAAATATAACTTCTAAACAAATACGTTTTTATCTGCGATGATTAAAAATCTAGTCGGAAAACTAGTACATTTGGCACCGTTATTGACAACATTATTAAAAATTTTGTGTATACACTTCACAATGACCGCCACGGGTGGTCGAGGTCGTTAAGGCACGGACTCGTGAGCATGATATCTGGGTTCGAATACCGCCAGGACCGTACTCCATGACTGAGGATTTTTCCAGGTTTTTCTCAAACCTCATAAATGACAAATGCCGGGAGGTACCCTAAACTTAGGCCTGGAACGATTCCTTCCTTAAAAACAAATCCTTTCCAAATATATGATTTCATCTCATGTATCATCAGTGTTCATCGCCTGTGGTGCTTCTGTAGCAAAAACGGGCGTTAAACACTTATTCATTACTTCACAATGTCGAAATTTTGCAATGTGCGGGTTCAAACCCGGCCAGGATCGGTGGATTTTTTCGGGCGTAAAAATCCTAAGTATGGCTTCCTTCGGAAGGGAAGTAAAGCCGTGGGTCCCGTGTCATACATTTACGTCACGAAAAAGAACCTCAAGCCTGAAAGAAGAGTCCTCTGAGCAGAATTTATCGGCCGTTTCACGCCCTGAATTGAATGGGACGCTGATGATCTGAGATGTTAAAGAGGGTTCTTAAATAAATAAAATAAAATAAAATTTGTTTTTTTCTTGGCAGGATTGCTCCACGAGTATCGCGGTTAACGGGAGTCAGAAAGTACAGAGCTATGACTGTTTTGCAAGTTTTTAATAATTATTACACTTAAACATTTAATAGGTGCATATACTCACCATTATCAAGCAAGCAGAAACTGGAACTGCCTCCCTTCATTTTCCATACATTTCTGGCATCGCCCTTGAAATTAATCATTATCCTTGCAGTACCCTCTGAGAAATGAAAGAAAAAATATTCAGATGTGTTGTTTTTCAGTTCGTCTAATATGTATGCATTTGTCTTACAGACTCTTTCCTTTAATGTCCTTCAGAGATAAAAGTCGTAGGGCGTTAAATCGGGAGACCTGCTGTGCCATATGTTGTTAATGATGACTCTATCGTCTAATATTTCATGAATTGCATAGAAGGAGACATGAGCTGTATGCGCCGTTGCAGAGTTCTGGAAAATTCGCGAACCCCCTCCCTCATAGATAATTCACAGAAAAAATGTTGCAAATAAATTGTGCGTATTCCTTATACTATTAACGTTTTCTAACAAAAGGGGGGGGGGCTATTATTCTCTCGCCGCTAATGAGCCAGCACACCCCTATCTTTTGATCATACAATGGTTCCTCGTGAAGCAGATTGTTTTTCTAAACTGTTTTGTGACTTAGGTGGAACAAGATTCGTCCTTAAAGAAAATTAGATTGGTATCAATTTTTCCTTCATGCACACTATTCAAAACATTTTCACAAAATCTACTACTGGTTGCAGGGTCACCCGATTTAAGTTCTTGCACGACAGTAATTTTATAGGGTTTAACTTCAGTAGCTTTGTAGACGTTTGCACAGAGGAATAGGAAATTCCCGTCGAATTGATTTTTTAGGGGAACGTTACACAGCATATCCAATGTTAGCTACCGTTCCTTCTATGAGTACTGTACGTGATTATGTACGCTTTTTATCAAGAACAACTTCCGATCCACGACACTTATTTATCAATCTGTGAATCGAACTTCGACTTAGAAGTTGAAATCTCCCTTGAAACAATCTCTATATATGACGAGTCGATTCTGTACGCACGTATGAATCGTAAATGAACCCTTTGAGGAATATAATACCAGAATTGAGCCATATTAACGTAATTAATGCACTGTATTATGCCGCGTAATAAACACTTAATACACTGTCACACAACATGCAAGAACGCTTTCGTACGTTCCCAGAGTTAAACTCTTACTGACTTCTCTTCCAGCTCCCCAGCCGGGTTTCAAGAGTGGGAACGAGACGAGGACTGCAGAGCTGGGCCACATTTGGCCAACTGCATGGAGGGGTCGCGGAAAGTAGTAGTGTTTATATTAGAGATGACAAATAAGTATTTATGGCATTATAAATGATTACATTAATCTTTAACTTTGATCATTCACTATTCGTACGAATCAATGCCATTAAAAAGAAAATAAGACCATTGTCTTACTCCGCCAATAAGACACACACACAATTTAAACAAATTGCCTTTAGTTGAGAATTAATGGTAAATTAAAATAATAACCTTCAAAGTTCTAAAGCGCGATTATGATCAGTTATTAACTGGCGAAGTATTAATAAAACATTTTAAGATTCATAACATAAGGCAAGTGATAAACGAATTCCGCTCGTCCTCGTCTATTAGTAAAATTAATACTGTTGTCAAAGTAGCAATAGTATCATTAAGAAAGCAAATAATGTCGCTGACAACTTTGATATTTCTTGTAACGGATGCCAATAGCTCTTTTCAGATCACAGATACTTCACTTCTGTCATAATTTTCGACCTAAAAGTATTCTTCACAATATTTTGTTAGCTTAATGCGTAATGTACATGTGATATCAATTTCGTTGTTGTCACTTCCGGTTCCCCTCTATAAGAAATGTGCAAGTTGAGACATGTTCACTTCCGCCAGCAGCAAAATGGGGGAGGCAAGCGACGAATAATATGCTGTTCTAAAATTCCTGCTTTCCTTTCAATAAATCTGCGGCTGAGGCATGTGCAATATTACAAGAGGCCAATTGGCAGTTTGTTCTTCCCTTTAACACAGCTCGAAGATGTGTAGAGAGGGGAGACAATGAAGGACTAGTGCTTCAGTTTGTGCTCCAACGAAAGAAAACAATCGCTGCTGTCATTATGAGGGAAAATCGTCGAATAATGTTAAAAAACTTTCAGAAATTTTGAAAATTTCACTGGGTGCCACCAACATATTGGTAATTAAAAAATTGCACATGAGACGTGTTTGTGAACGGTGTGTCCCAAGGCTGCTGATTCCCAAACAAAATAATGTTCGCGTGCAGGTTTGCATGCAGTTGAAGAGATTACAGGAAAATACGCATTTTTTTTCGAAGGTGACCACTAATGAAGAAATTTGCTTACATCATTTCTATCCTGAGAGTAAAACAACAAAGCTTTGTGTAGAAATCTCCATAAAAAAATTTTAAAAAGCTAAAGTGACTGCTTCTGCTCGGAAAACTGTGCAAGGGCACCACTCACGCAAAGAACCACGTTTCCTTGCAACAAGCTGGATGATGCACCACGATAACGAACGCTGTTGCTGAATATGTCACAAAAATCAATGTTAAGTGTGTCCCTGCTCTACTTATCGTCTAGATTTAGCCCCCCTATGGCTCTTTCCTTTCCTTTCCTTTCCTCAAATTTAAGAAAAACCTTTGTGGAAGGCATTTTGCACCAACTGAAGCAGTGGTGATGACTGGGAAAGTGATTCTGAAGGATCTGTCAAAAAATAGTTTTCAGCATGTCTTTGAAGACTGACTGACAGAAACGCTGGGATAATTGCATTCTATATTTCAAGCCGAACCCCCTTTTCAACAAGAAGCACTAGTTAGGTAGACTGTCAAGAAAATAAGAGCGTTCTCTCTTATTATAGTTATATATAACAAGAACTAGAGAAGCAGAAGTAGATAAAATACTTGAATAGTAACACAAGTATTTCTGTATTTTGAGCTGCAAAGGCAAGTGACAAGTTAAGGTAGTAAAATCTTAGTATTTGTGTAACTATCAAGTGTTTTATCTATTTATGCTTCTCTAATTCTTGTTGTTTTCGCTACATTGCTCCAAGAGTTATGTTATTTTTCATTTACACACAAACACACACACATACGCATATATATTTCGAGTAGATCTAAAAACAAACCCAGCATGTATTTGTTGGCGTAATAAAATCCTAAAAATACAAAAAAAAAAAAAAACATTTTAAACGTTTGTAGCAAAGAACTAGGTAACCCACTCACAACTATTGTTAATTTATGTCTTGAGTGTGATATGTATTCTCACACATTTAAAAATTGTTAAGGTAGTACCCATTTTTAAAAAGGGTAAATGGGATAATTATAGAGTGCCCTCTCAAAAATACTTTAACTAATTATATATATATATATATATATATATATATATATATATATATATTAATGAACTATTTAACTAAATACAATTTAAAGTCAAATATCAACTTGTTCCTTCTTCTAATTATAAGATTTTTAAGGCAAATAGATTCTCTTAAGCGCTATATGTAACATAATCCAAAGCGTTGATGCTGCAAGCTTCCTGATAGATCTCGCAAAAGGGTTTGTTTATGTCGATCCAAGTTTAATAACGGTGAAACTAGATATGTTAAGCATTAGAGGCGTGCAACTTAAATGAATTATTTTATGATTTATAAGAAACCATTTGTGTTATAAAAACGTCCACACTAGGCCAATATATCAACCATATGTGAACTATCGCGTGGTGTGCGTAAGGATCCATTCCGAGACCTCTGCTGTTTATTCTGTATATTCTATACGTACGTAAAGCACATAAATTAGGTTTACTGGTGCTCATATTCTTAACTTCGCCTACGGCACTTTGTAATACGGATTATTTAAATCGGATAGATATCGTTAATAATTTTGTAGAATATTTTGCAACTGAAAAGTTGCCAGCTAATAAATGTTGGATATACATATAACCATCAATACCATTAAACATCGACAGCAATAAACTAAGAAACTAGCGAAGCTCAAGTGCTAGGCTTAAACATTGGTAAAATCTTTACATATGTTGGGACACTGAGGAACTAGCGTCCATCATTAATAAACATCTATATTTGATCACTACAGCGAGCTACCCCCCCCCCCATTGTTTCTCACATTTCTTATAGTATTGACTTTTGGTTTGGGTTAGTACTTCAAAGGCAAGATATCGTCAAACATGTTTTAATTTCAGAAGAAAAAGGCTGTGAGGCATCTGACTAATTTACAGTGTAGAAACCTCTTTAGGCAATAAAAACTTTTGATTCTCTCTAGACCATTTTTATACAACTTATTTTAACCTATTGAAGCTTAAACTTGGAATGAAAATCGATGCTAGTGTACACAAATGTATAAGATCCAAATACTAAGGGGGTTATCCAATAAAGAATGACAATATTTTTTTGACAAAATACTTTAATTCATCCCCATAAAGTCACTGATTTTTCTCAAATAAGTCTCCGTTGGACGCAATGCACCTATCCCTTCCTTTCTGCCATACTTCAAAAGCATGCTGGCAACCATTTCCTTCAGAATCGCCTCTGTAGACTTCATTACCGCTTCTGATGGTGGAAAATGCCCCACACGAAGATTTTCTTCAATTTGAGTAAAAGGAAAGAATCACAGGGGGGAAATATATACGATAAGTACAGTGAGGGACACACTTAATATTGATTTTTGCGATACTTTCAGCACGTTTGCTATGTGCGACCTTGCATTATCGTGGTGCAGCATGCAACTTGTTGCGCGGAAATGTGATCTTTTGTAGTTTTCAGAACATCCCTGTAGCAATGTCCAGTTACAGTTGTGCGTGCAGGTAAACCTTGAATACCGAAAAATGAAATGACCATAACTTTCCCAGCAAAACAATCACTTTTGCTTTCTATGATGTTGCTTTTTTTTTTTTTTTTTTTATCGATTTATTTATGGACGTTCTTTAACATATCAGGTCATCAGCGTCCCATTCAACTCAGGGCGTGAAACGGCCGACAAATTTTGCTCAGAGGCCTCTCTTTCAGACTTGAGGTTCTTTTTCGTGCCCTAAATGTACGACACGGGACCCACGGCTTTACTTCCCTTCCGAAGGAAGTCATACTTAAAGATTTTTACGCCCGAAAAAATCCATCTGTCCTGGCCGGGTTCGAACCCGCGATCTTGGGTGTAGGAGGCAAGTATGGCAACCACTACACCACCAGGACCGACTTGGTGTTGGTAATGACAGAGATTTCCACACAGAACTTTACTGTTTGCTTTCTGGATCGAAATCATGTAGCCAAGTTTCATCAGCAGTGACTACCTTTGAAAGAGACCGCATCTTTGTGTAACATCATTTTCAATTGCATGCAAACCTTCACATGAACGTGTCGTATTGTTCGGAAATTAGCAGTCTTCGAACCCACTGTGCACATACACGTTTCATGTGCAACTTTTCAATTACCAACATATGGGTGGCTTCCAGGGAAATTTTCAGAATTTCTGAAAGTGTTCTGAATGTTATTCAACGCTCTTTCTCACAATGACAGCAACGGTGTTACTGCTTTCTTCTGTTAAGAGTACAAACTGGAGCATTAGCCGGTCTACCTTCGTTTGAAATTGATTGTCCCTCTCTTTAAACATTTTAAACCATTTTCGAGCTATGTTATAGGAACAAACTGTCCAAAGGCCTCTTGTAACTTTGCATGGGCCTCAGCTGCAGATTTGTAGAGACGAAAGCAGGATTTTAGAACAGTATATTGTTCGTCGGTAACCTCCATTATGCTGTAGGAGGAACTGAATATGTATCAACTTGCACACATGTCACAGGCGGGAAAAGGAAGTGATAATAATGAAACTAGTATTACGTGCATATAACGTATTAAGCTAACAAAATATTTAACGTTAAAATTTAGCAAGAGAAATTATGCATGCAACATTTTTATGATCATTATTTACTGAACAGCCCTAGTACATCAAGACACAGATTGTGCTTATATGAGAGTTGCCTAGTAACACCAGAATTAAGTTTTATAACGTACTTCCTGTGGAAATTAAATCTTGCAACAACTATAGCTGTTTATAAATGTTACACCAATATTCATTTGACAATATTTATCATAATATTCAATATTTTATAAATGATGAATCGTTTTCGTTGTTTATCTATACTGTGCTCTGTGCATTATATGGTATGTACTTGACAGTGTTCGGAATCGAAACATTTCACTGTGATCAGTTACACAATAATAATAATAATAATACTAATAATAATAATAATAATAATAATAATAATAATAATAATAATAATGTTACCTACAGACTGTATATTTGATGAAGTAGTTTCAATATTTACCCTCGTCGATGCTAAAAGAAGTGGGTTTATTAAAGTAATTCCATGTCAGGGTTTCATTGTTAATTCCCCTCCAATGCATAAACTTTGACCACACTTTAGAGGTAGGTGTGAAGTTCAAAGTGTGGTACTTTGACCTTGCCCATCTTGCTGCAGGTAGGGAAGGGGTGGGTTAACGCGGCTGGCAAGCCAAACTGAACCTTACGGAACCCATCGACGCGTGGTCTAGTAGTGAGTGGATCACGCCACCGCTCAAGAACTGCAGTTGGTCACATGATCGTATACCCGGTATCGCGCGATGAACACGTGAGGTGAAGGATTCGCCACTGCCTCGCCAGAGCAACGTTTGTATATAACGACAGCACCGGGTTGTGCGAGGGCAGTTAGACTCCGATACTTGGATAAAGCGGTTGGCCAGGAGTTCATGCGCTTTGGGCAGTCTTGACACGGTGAGTTTTTTTAACTTTGCTTACTGAATTTTAGAAAGGTAAATAGCATTATCTGCTAATATGGAAGATAAATATAAGTAAAATAGCCTTTTTGAAGGGCAAAGAGTAATTTTATTGAATTGGTTTATTCAGCAATTTTTTAAGGATTCTCCAAATTGAGGGCGTATTAATGATGCAATAAATGTAAAAACAAGGTAGTTTTGTTGTAAACTGTATTTATTGGAGATGTCTGCATGAATAACGGACGCGGAATAATTTAACTGGTCTGTAATTAAATGTGCCGGGTGTCTACATGACTGACCATAGGGGAAAATACTAAGATCCGGATTTATTCGCGTGCTATGTCATAAATATTAAAGTAACAATGCTTTCATTTCGCTAACGAAACTTCTCACCTTTGTCTGGATTTTAGTCCTGAAGAAGGCCAATAGGTTTTATCTAATAAAGTATCCGCAGTGCTAACTTTCAAATTTAAGTGGGATGAATAAACATTTGGGACCCACAAATGCATTTGCATTAAATTAGTGCACTACGTGTATTCTTGCCATTTGTTTGATTTTGCATTCTGAAAACACACGCACACATCCAAAATGCCTACCTAATGATTGTATAATGTCAATTACACTTTAATATCGACACGAATAAACAACTAATCACAAGTTGTACTATCATCGTACACTTGTAGATACAGAATTAGTCATAGAGGAATTCATTAGCCCAGTGATTAATCTTTTTTACAAAAATATTTTTAAGAGCAGTTAAATCTTTTTACAGACCAATAAATCTTTTGAGTATGTGATAGTGCATTAAATATTTTAAAAACACTGATAAATTGACAAGCAATAATTGGCACAAGTCTAGAGTACCGTCCATGAAGTGAAATATGAAAGAAAAATAATTTCCAGGTCACCTTGGGAACCAGGCGAACATTGCCGCCTGTTACATTATAAATAAAAACATTGTAACCACCCCCGGTATTCCAGCATTATGCCCAGTAATTTGCATCTAATTGCGACGAGCATTTCTACGATTAAAATTTTACAGGGGGGTGGGGGAGTACCTGTGAGCTATAAACTGAGATCTGTTCGAAGAGCTCTCCACTTTTCAGCACTTGTATTGACCAATTTAACACGGGATCCGAGTTAGCATTGCGTGTAGCCTCCATTGTAGGCGATACAGCTCAGCAAAAAGAAAAGGCTATTATAACAGATTATTCTTGTAGAGCTCAAACTCGCGCGATCCTGTAAGTATGGGAGGAATTTTCATTTTCGTTAACACGATTGTATAGTACTAGCATTTTTATATTTGTAGTGGTACAAACTATTTAAATTTAAGACATGTTTATATGTTGGGTGCTTTAAAATATTCAGAATGTGAAATATTTCTTAAAAAAATCATTTTAACAAAGGTCAAAACAAAACTGGTGAATGTGAATAAACAAAAATGTATCGCCAAGAACAGCCAATACATGAGAGGAAATTGGATTGAAAGTTCAACTTGGGACATAAATACGCCCTTGAATACTTAATTTATATCACGTCATGTACCATTGTAGTTTTAGCTCTAATGAACAAATAGAGTTTAAGTTTTTAATCATAATACGACCTCCTAGCTTTTTTCTTCTTTTATTTAATACTGTTTTACGCCCCTTTTCACTGCAGAGGCATCACAGGCGGTGAACACTGATGATAAATGAAATGAAATAATAAATTGGGAAAGAAAACTTTGATCGTTAAAACTAGTAGTTAGTACCTAAAGAGCCTATCGCGATTTTATCATGTTAGAACTAACATGATAAAACTAACTCTCATTGCGCTGCTTAACATTGCTTCGTTCTTTTAATGTTGTTACATTACCATGAAATGTTTTTCTTTTCTCATATTAAAGCAATATTAAATTAAGATTTCCGTAGTAATGAGTGTTTTATCTAGTGAAAAGTGTTCTAGACATACATGAAATGCTTCTGCAAATTATCAGGAAATTTTAGACATTTAATGTAGTGTTCTATTTTAACTATTATTAAACACGTAGCTTCGCCCACAAGGTCAATAGAGTGAATTCAGCATTCTAATAGAAAATTGTAGAGTGCGTTTATATTAACGCATAGAATGTTAACAAATGTACAAGACGTTACAGTATTTGCTTTGCTGGCTATAAATTGCAGGCATTAGAGGGACTTGACCTATGTGATGTTGCGACCTCAATAGCTAGGTCAAGATCCATCACACTTTGTTGTAAATATTTGATATGGGTAGAGTCCAGTGCTGCAAGGCAGGTATTACTGAACCTGCGTTCGATTCCCAGTTGACACGTTAGCGGGGGTGGGGTTTCCGGGCCTGGGATGGTAATAATCGCGTAGCTTCAGTTCATTGATCATCCGGAAGAAATGTACAGTTTGTATCATTTTTAAAAGCGTAAAATATATGTTTTAAGAGAGCGCAGACATGACATAATCGCTGTTTTTTGCTCACAGAACTTAGTGTTATGTATTTGACATTGGGTGGTTGCCTCTAAAAATGATACGCAATAGCTATTTAACTGTACTAATGTAGTAATATGTACCTGTGGTAGACTGTATTAGAGTGGTATCTACTCAGGTTAGATCAGAAGGGAGGAAGACTGAAAAATGAGGAGACCCCATTATGTAATAAACGTGGAAATACTGGACGGAATTTTGTTTGGCCATGCTTCGGTCAAACTGCTTCTTTGGTAAAGTTCTTTACAGGACGAGCAGGTATGGGATTTTTAACAAATTTAAAAGTATTCCAACGTTAAAACGTGTAATTGTTGCGTTATTTACCTTGTACATTTTGTGTTTATATTGCAATTTACGTATTACAGGCAATATATAGAGTTTAGGTTCAATTTACGTATTACAGGCAATACATAGAGTTTAGGTTCACCTTTATGATAAAGAGAATCAGCTTTGTGTGTAAGTTAAGGGCGCAGGTTCAAGTGCTATATTTCACTTTATCTATCTTAACCCAAAAGAAAAGAAGTCTATCTTTGGGCTTAGTCGCGAAGTTCTGAACGCCGTACGTTGGATGCCAGTTTTACGAATAAAATGTAAACGCTGTAACTTTCTTTTTTGTGTTTATTATGGGTTTTCAAATTTATGCTGTACGAAGATAATTGATCGTAATGTACTCCGGCAGACAAAAAAAAAAAAAAAAAAAAAAAAAACCTCTTAAGCATAGAATGACTATACAACAACTCTGCTCAATATTTGTTATGAGCAATAACTCCAGAAAATAAAACTATTTACCAGGATAGTAGCTTTAACCAAAATTGCTCCAAGAAACTGCGGATCCCATTTCGTAGCTTCTAATCCGGCCGTCCCCTTTACGTGCGATCAATAAGCCTGTCGTAACTTGGTTTAATACGTTAGCGATATCTTTCACTTTCTAGAGTGCACGTAACCAATGCGTAATTAAATACTGGGCATAACATTACAGCATAAACTGCACATATCCAGTGCTTTTGGAAACATGTGTAGTTAAAAAATAAATACATTTGAGCCTAGTGTTTCTCCCTAAAGTAATGTTTGCAGTTCATCATGCAAACTTGATTAACAAACGTTGGGAATTTAGAGATATGTGGTAATTTGTGAAGTTTTTTTTTTTTTTTTTTTTAATTTTTGAGCATTTTGTAACTGGTTAGGAAGTTTTACAGTAGTGGAGCAATATTATTCACAAATAGTATAAGAACTAAATTCACATTACTAATAGTTGATCTCTTTGTTTTTGGCATCTTAAATATTAGTCAACAAGCATAAAAACTGCTAGTATTTAAGATGGAAAAGCATACAGATTTTGTTGAGCATAAGAGTTACTAATTAACAACATTTTTAACAGGTTTATCCAAAATGGCTCCAAACATAATAAGCTCTCCAACTGGGGTCCTCTTTGAGGGTGACACATTAGAAACCGTGAATGTACCAGCTGTTAGCCCAAAAGAGGTGCAAACATCAAAGCCCAAGAAGTACAAAAGGCAGATCGTATGGAGAAATGTGATCCTATTTGCATATTTGCACATAGCAGCATTGTATGGTGCATATCTTATGCTGACATCAGCTAAACTTTTAACAACCATTTGTGGTAAGTGCTAAACTGACAAAAAAACTATTGCAATATCTTAAGATCAGTACAGAAGGAACATATATTGTAAGAGTTTCCAATTAAACCAAATTTTTAATTTTAATTTATGTCTAGGACCATACTAAAATGTTGCTTGCAGATTCTAATAACACCTGAAACTTCTCATTCATTAAAAAATGAAATCCACATAGCAACTCTTTGAGAAGCAGTTTCATTATATTCTCAGGTTAGAGTTGCATGATTGTACTTCTATGTATAGTCAGTCCCTAATTTTCAATATTATTGTGTAAATAAATTCTCAAAGCATACATTAGCAAAAAAACTTCACCATAGTATTTTACCTGTGAGAGTACATTAAGGTTGACATTCCTTTGTTAATTTTCCCATCTAAACTTTCAGAATTGGAATTGTGTGTGCATATAAATGCAAAAGTCATGCAAACTTTTCAAATTATTTTCAGGTTGGAGGGAAAAAAATTAAATTCTTTCAGATTTTGGGCTTAAGATATAGATTTGTCTATATGCCAACAGTACTGCACATATCACCAATCTGAAGTTATTGCAGAATATATTAGATTTTGTAAACTTTTCCAAGAGTTTTCATAAATTATCACAAAAGTTATAAAATTCAAAATTTTAATACAAGTGTCATACCTATTACTTCACGTCTTTTCAGAAAAAAAAATAATTAATAATAGTGTCTGCATTTAGGTGCTTTGCATTTGTTTTTTCAGGATGAGGAAACAATTTGAAAAATTGTATCCCCTACTGGGAATTGCATATAGGCCTTCCCAATTTACAAGCAGACATTAGGTGCCCGAGCCATTGATTTTAATGGTGTCACATACCACAATTTGTTATAAGGAATATTAAGAGCTATCAAATTGCTGCAGGCTATTTCGTTCATGCTTCCATAGCCTCTCCCACTAAATAATAATAATAATAATAATAATAATAATAATAATAATAATAATACTTGGTCTGAGCGTTGTAACTGAAATGTTTTTGAACTTTGGGTTAATATTTAATTGTTGATAATCCATGAATTGGTTACAGCCATTTTGTTGTACGAGGCAGGAGGTTTGGGCATCACAGCAGGTGCTCATAGACTATGGGCTCATAGAGCTTACAAGGCCAAGTGGCCTCTGAGGCTCATACTGGTCATCTTCAACACACTTGCATTCCAGGTTTGTGACTAAATATCTACCTACTATATGCAGTTTAAAACTGTTAGAGCAACTTACCTATTGGTTTGCTTTCTACTGTGCTGCAGAATCACATATATGAATGGGCTCGTGACCACAGAGTGCACCACAAGTACAGTGAAACAGATGCTGATCCTCATGATGCTAGGCGTGGCTTTTTCTTCTCTCACATTGGTTGGTTACTTGTTCGTAAACGTCCAGAAGTGAAAGAGAAGGGCAAGGGAATTGACTTGAGTGATCTTGATGCAGATCCTTTGCTGAGGTTTCAAAAGAAGTGAGTAAAAATTAAGCCATAGCTGCTAAAGGTCTGCTATCTCATTTCACTTTAAAGTTATATAACTACATGCCTGTAAATAAAGTTATGTAATATCAGTATGTTTGTTGTGCTTTGATTAGTTTGGTTATTTTTCCCCTAAGCTGCAGCATTGCCTTCCTCTAGTTTTTGGAGCTATAATTCCTTGTTGTGCATTTTATTAAATTACTGAAGTCACAAAATGTGGGTTAATAAGTATGATTATTAAAAATTAAAATGTTAATTGGAACTTGCACAGTGAAGCCAATCATATAATTGATATTATTGCATGATTTAGTTGACTTTTAGCTTAGCTGATGATAAGAATGAAAGGTTTTCAAAACCAGTTCTATGTATTATGACAAGTAAGTGAAGCATTAAGAATGTGTGTAGTTCAACTAAATCATACAACAATATCAAGCTTGATTATGTTTGCAGAATTTTCTTCTGTGGGTAAAAAGTGTAATTATGTTTGCAGATATTATCTGATTATAATGCCTCTGTTGTGCTTTGTGATACCAACTGTAACTCCAGTATATTTTTGGGGAGAGACTTGGAGCAATGCTTGGTTTGTGGTGACAATGTTCCGCTACACATTTACACTCAACATGACTTGGCTAGTGAACAGTGCAGCACATATGTGGGGGAGCAGACCTTATGACAAGTAAGTATGAAATACAATTTACATTTTATTTAATCACAAATAATTCATTCTTGGGTCTGTTCAGGTTCTAAATTTTGATAAAATTGCCAAATAAATCTAAATTTTGGAGTACATTCATTATGCAACATGCACAAAGGCCTCTTTTTTTCAGCATTATATCCTATGCTGATTATTTTAATATTGACAGTGATTTCATTTAATCATTGTGCCTGTGTGTGAGTGTGCATGCATGCACTAGTAAAAGTAAATGACGTTCAAGGAGTAATGGTGTGGTAGGTTTTTGGTGTCTTTAATCCAGTTCTCAGCTGTAACAAGTAGTGCATCCATATTATGGTAGTCTGTGAGCAATGGAAGCAGATATTTCTAAAATGAATTAAGATTGTAACACTGGCATGTGGGAAGCTTCCAGAATAAATTGCTCAAACTATAAACTTCACAACTTAGAAAACATTTATACTTTAAATAGTGGGAATTATTACAGTGAAATATTGTATAATTTTGCAATTTTTTTATGAGGCAATGTTCAAGTAAGTGGAACAAAATTACTGAAATTTGAGTGATTTCCTCATAAAAAATTGCAAAGTTAGAAAATCATTTGATTTTACTCTTGGATGTGTAAATAGATATATTGATACACAAGTAACGGATTCATGAACCTGACTGTGATTAACCTTTAATAAAATTATAAAATCCATTTTCTATTTGCATTACTTATATTTACCAAACATTCACATTATAATAAATTTTTATATAATATAATGAAATTGAAGATACAAATGCACAGCAAAAAACATGAACATAGCGAGTACTTCTTTGAATTGAACAATTGAAAGCAAAAAACTTCATATATTGAGCATTGAAAATTATATGTAAAAAGTATCTATGTTATATGAGGGTAATTCCATAAGCTTCTGGCCTTGCCAATACGGATTATCGCCTTCACAAAACCCTTATTTGGTGTCATACCATATCTATTATGTAAATAATTGCAGCTTAACTTCTGCACTGCTGCATTCACTTGCTCAGATATAGTTACATAAAGAAGGCTATGTGTAGAAGATTGTGACATGTTCAAAATGGAGTATCGAGCTGTTGTGAAGTTCTTCACAAAAGAAGGACTTATTCCAAATGAAATTAAATAATGATTGGACGTGTATATGGGGAAACATACCCCTCATATTCTATCATAAAAGAATGGGCCAAACTTTTTCGAATGGGTCAAGAAAGCATTGAAGACTGAGAACTTGAAGGTCGGCCCTTAGAGGTGCTCACTCCTGAAAACATCGCTCTTGTGGAAGGAGAAATTATAGAAGACTGGCAGCTCAAAGTTACAGAAATAGCAGCAAGGTTGAGCCTTTCTAAAACAACAGTCCTTAGAATTATTCATGGACATTTAAACATGAATAAGATTAATGCAAGATGGGTGCCTAGGCTTCTTTCCTTGGTCCAAAAGCAGCAACCAGTCATCTGTTGTCTGGCATTTTTGGAGCTCTGCCGTGGCAACGAGAGTGAAGTTCTGCAAACCATTGTTACAGGAGATGAAACTATAATCCCCCACTATGTTCCTTTGTCCAAAAGAGAATCAATGGAGTGGCATAAACCTGGCAAAGCACCATCTCTTAAAGTCCAAGGTCACTTAATCAACCAAGATCATTGCCACAATCTTTTGGGACTGTGAAGGAATACTCTTCATTGACTTCAAGGGGAGGAACACCACAATAAATGGGGAGTACTATGCTGGCCTGCTGCACAGATTACGTTCTTCCATCAAAGAGAAAAGTAGAGGAAAACTGTGTGCCTTCTTCACGACAATGTGTCTGTGCTCACAGCTCTCTTGTTGCAAAGGAAGCTGTGAAGAAACGTGGCTTTAAGGAGATCAACCATCCACCCTACAGCCCTGATCTAGCTCCCAAGGATTATTTCCTCTTCTTAAAACTCAAGAAGGACCTTTGATGAAGAAAATTTAAGTATGACGAAGAGGTAATGGATGCTGTTTATGCCCATTTTGCAGACAAGACTTCTGACTATTTTTGGGTGGGAGGGGCTGAAATGTTAATTCTAAGATGTGAGGAGTGTATTGCAATAAAGGGTAACTACTTTGTGAAATACAGTTTTTGTCTTTATCATACCTAGAAAATGGTCAGACCAGAAACTTATGGACCTACCCTCATATTGCTCTGTTGGCTCAAAAGGTAAACTCTCAACATTATGCATCAAACAAGACTGCTGTATGAGACATTATCTCTCAGTGGGTTACAACGGTAAAACAATGAATAAAGTGTCAAATACTTGCAATCGAATTTAATTTTAATGAATTCATGCCCTTTATTAAGTATGTGTATTATGAAATGGGAAATAATGCTGCATTAAAATTATATTAAAATAAATCAGTCTTTATCTTTGAAAGAGATGCATTTTCAAATAAAGTCCTATGCTGCATTTATTTTTCTTAAAAAATGGCTTTAGAGTAATGTCATATTCAACCTTAGTTAATCTGCAGAGGTTCATAAGACATAAATGTATTTTTATCCCAAGACTAAATAATAAATGTAAATCTATTATATTGATGAAGAAAATTAACAAGTAATGAAATATTTTTACAGGAATATCAATCCATCAGAAAATTTGGGTGTAGCAGTCTTTGCTCTTGGAGAAGGTTGGCACAACTACCATCATGTGTTTCCATGGGATTATAAAACAGCTGAACTTGGCAACTACAGTGCAAACTACACTACTGCATTCATAGACTTCTTTGCTAAAATTGGCTGGGCGTATGATATGAAGACTGTTCCACTCTCAATGGTAGAAAGCAGGGTGAAGAGAACAGGAGATGGCAGTCATGAGATATGGGGCTGGGAAGACAAAGATCTGACTGAAGAGGAAAAAAATGGAACCCAAGTAATAAATAAAAAAGGGCAGTAAATTATGCTGTTTGAAAAATCTTATATTAACATTTGCCTAAAGGATAATGAAAAATAATCTCTGGCTCTACCATTAAAATTTGTAGCTCAAAACAGAGGGAGATATCCTGAATCACATTTACATACATAGTGGCCAATAATGAATTTAGATAAAATCAAATTGTAACCGAACTAAAAAATAGTTTTTCAGTACATATGTCAAGAATTTTTCAAAGTGTGAACTATAACTTTTGAAAGTCATATCTGTTTCTTCTTGAATATAGGTCATGTTGAGAAAGGAAATACTGAAATAGGGCAGGTATGACCTTTCACACAATTGTGGTGCATAAGAACATTATTATTAGCCCAGAAAATATATTAGGAAAGCCTTTTATATTTACCTCTGATAAAAATCCACAAAATGTGATGCACTAAAAAATCCAAAGCTTAAAAAAATTTGTGGTTAGATTTTGTTTACTTGCATGCAGTCTCTGTAGATAATTTTGCGGTACATTGCTGAAACAACATACATGCAAGGAACTCTACACTGTAGATTGAGAGCCACTAAAGATGAAACACAATTTTTGATTTAGATCAGCTTATTTTCAATATTTTCATCACATTAGTATAGCTGTAAAACCCAAAGAAAGCAGATTTCCTTACTTATAATGGATGTTAGGGAAAATATGCAATATTTAATCAAATTACATATTTTATGTACATTCCATTTTACTTAAGCAGCATTAATTTAGAAAAAAGTATTTGTAGCAATCAGTATTTGCTGTAAGTAACTAATCATACAAAGGTCGAAAAATTTACATTTTTCCTATACTGGAAAAATAAAAGAATTTTTGTTTTTTATTGGTTTGTAGCTATGTGGTCATTTATGTAAAACTTATTCACAATTTTTAATTGCAGTAATTTAAGATTTCTTGTAAATCATTACATCCTCCATTGCACACTTGCATTTTGGAAGAAATCAAATTTACATTTAAAACATAATAGTTCTGAAAAGGGTCTATGTAGAGGGGTTCATTCAAATAGAGAGCCTTGAAATGTTAACTCTTGTCACAAAAACTGTTGGAGGGGGGAGGAACCCAGCAGTATGGGCCTATATAGTGACAAGACTTGAAGGTCTACAGGCAATCTATTTATTATTATTATTGTTATGTAGCAAAGCAAGCAAGAGACGCAATTCATGTTCATTCAGATAGAGAGCCTTGAAATGTTAACTCTGTCACAAAAACTGTTGGAGGGGGGAGGAACCCTGCAATATGTGCCTATACAGGGACAAGACTTGAAGGTCTACAGGCAATCTTTTTTTTATTATTATTATTATTATTATTATTATTATTATTATTTAGCAAAGCAAGCAAGAATCGCAATTCATACAAATCTAGTAAAAACATAACATATTGTGAAGTACAATTTGTTAAAAAAGAAATAAGACAAGTGTAATAGGGCCTTTTCATTACCATTTTTAAAAATAAATTTGCTGCGTCTCTAGAAATAGGATATCACATCTGCTATTATGAACACCAAAATTAAGTAAATTTTAAAAAACTGACCACATAACTGGAGCCTAATGGCTAATTGCTATTGACAGATTACTGATAAAAGCAATGACTAATAACAACTAATTTGAGCAAAATAGTGTATAAGTTTCATTTGGGGATGCTGTACACACCTTCTGGACAGGTAGCACTATTGCTAGCAGCATACATCACTTTACATTCAATCATATATATTGCATGTGGTTATTTCTCTATGCCCATGAAGGTTAATGTTATAATTACAATAGATTAAACTTGTGGATTTCCAAAAAACTATTGCAAAAGAAACATTTGTGAGCATGTGAGTGACTCAATGTGTGCGAGTTTATGCACGTACAATTTGTTATTGTATTTATTTTTGGTTTTTGTACTATAGAAAAATTGCCACCATAGTCCACATAGAATATACAGTGATATTCAACTTGACTTAAAGTAATTTCATTTACCATACTGACTGCCTGTGCTCTGAAACCAACTTCAAAACGTAAAATTTTATAAATGCATCCACTACATTAATTGCTTTGGGCTCAGAGATTAACATTAAATGACTTAAGAAATCCAGCACATTTTATGAAGTCCGCACATAATCCAAACTTTGTATATTAGGAACAATATTTATTTTTGTGAATTAATATTATTTATTTTGTAAGTAAATTTGCATATATATTTATTAAGATTGATTAAATATATATTGCTCAAATATAAAATGAACGTATGTGACTATGGACTTTAACTGGCCTAATAATAGTAAAGATATTTGTTTTTGACAAAAGAAAATAACAGTGTATCATAAGCACGATTCAGTATAGCGAGCAGAAATAAAATCAATTGTGCAGATAACTAGTTCTTAGTTTGCATAAGTTTTGAAGGACTTGGAATATCCACAAAGGAAGTTGAATAGTATTGTGAACTGCTTGTATACTGAAAGGTTTTCACTTCCTGAGTAATACATTATTTTAAGTAGTTTTTTTTTTTTTTTTTAATATCTGGGATTTTCACAGTGAAATATATTATAATTTGACAAATTACTGTTACAAAATCACTCAAATTTCACTCAAATTTTGTTTATCTATGCACTTTTATTTGTTTTTATGTTACTAATCAGGTCATAATATAACCAAGTGTCTTTATTGCTGCTGTCATTAATGCTGATCTGTATTTTAAGTAACAAAGAACACCTGGTAAAGTTCACTGGTTAATTAATGTTATTGTATGTTTCATATTTTATTGTGGAACCAGCACATTTTATGCATAAAAAAGTGCAAGATTGTTAAAGCTGTGATATTTTGTAGAAAAAAAAAGGAACATAATAAAGTGGCATTGTCTTAAGTTCTTTTTTATGATAAGACATCCTGTAAAATGTGTACATATGAATGGAAAGGAAGCCAAATATGGCTATTTGCAGATTATTGCATTTAGAAAAATTTGGGATGACTTAAAAGGGCCTGCATTGCAAAGTTATCTAAATAAAATTCATAAAGGGCTATAAAGAATAAAATAAAAATAAATGACAGATAAAAGCAAAGGTTTTTCTAAATTATCACTGAAATGCAATTACTAGGACTTGGAAAGCTTTACATTTTGTTATGAGGATACTGAAAAAGAAAACATCTTACTGATTAATTATATAGATGCCATGGAAAACATACAGAGAAAAGTAGTAAAGTTAAAAAATGGAGTTATAAGTTTTAGTTCTAAAAGTGGAAATATTGGAATCAACACAAAAGTAGAATACACTTCAAGCATATGCATGGAAGGGTATTAAGGAAAATTTTGGAGAACCTCGCATTGTATAGAAGGAATGATCACGAATTCAACATTAAGGGTGGGAAATGCAGAACTAAGGCTGTAAATATAGAAATATTTTTAAAGCAAAGATGATTAAAAACTTTTACTTAACAGCAGCCTTCCAGGCTCCAAATTTCTTTAAAATCATGTTCAACTGCAATTTGAAGCTGGTATCTCTGTGCCATTACATTAATTTCAACATATGATTTTCACTTTTTAACAATAAAGGAAAAACTATGCTCTACCTACAGTAAAATTAATAATATTCACAGCAAGGATTTTTGGCAAAAAATGTAAAGCAATCTATTAAATTATCCAGTCACAAGTGGTGGTGGTGGTAGTGTCCAATGCCCAACTAACTGGGAGTACATCACTGTTAGATGGCAGTAGTGTAGTTCATTTGAATATGCACACTCAGAAATCTGCAGACTACATTGCACTAGATGAGGGTGAAGATGGAACAATTTGGTTTTAATTTATTTAGCAGAGTTCAAATTCCTTTCTCAGCATGATTACCTGCTGCTATGGTGGAATGAATGGTAGCAAAAACTTGCCCTGACACCACCTAATGGCTGTTGGGATCAAACACCAGTTGCCTCGGTGGGAGGCAAATAGTCTAACCACTCGGCCATAATGGCTCCCCTCAATCACAAGTAACTTATTGCAACAGTAACATAGTTTAGATTGAACATCAATGTTACATTATTAATTAGTCTGATTGTAGTCAGCTGTTAACTTTCAAGAGACAGAGGGCACTTGCTATACAGCAATCTTGTGAACTGATTTAACATTTTCTTTAGGATGCTTGTTTTGTGAAATTTTCAATCGTGCACAAAACTCTTTTTACATATATGGCAAATGTGCATTTCTAAGGGTAACACGAGTAAAGTTTGGCATTTTTTTGGGGGGGCCTACTGAATAACATTTGATAGAAAAAAAGATGTGACCAACAAAGTGAGAATGGTTGCATTTTAAACTAAAATGTATAAAATGAGATAAAATTAAAATTTTATGAAGTCAAATATTTTTATTCTGTGCCTTATGTGAAAATGCTCAGCATATAGTATATTCAGCTTACTTATGTATTTATATTCTATACATTACACTGCATTAACTCTTATGATTTCATCAACATAATTATAAAATGTAAATTCAATGAGTAGGGAAATATAGATCTACTCCCCTCCCCCGAATAGTGTTTAATGCTCATTTTTACTGCTGAGGCAACACAGGTGCTGATGATACATGAGACGAAATGATAAATTGGGAAAGGATTTTTTTTAAAGGAAGAAAGTGTTCCAGGCCTATGTTAGGGTACCTCAATCATTTGCCATTTATGAGGGCCGAAGAAAACCTGGAAAAAATCTGTTGGGGAGGATGCCCTGGTGGTAGTCAAACCCCAGACCTCCCCTCGTGAATCCATGCCTTAATGATTTTGGCCACCCATGACAAGCAAAAGAAAGAGTTGCACAAAAACTGCAGCCATTGTTTATTAAATATAAAATGAACAAAAAGAATTATCATATGAGGGATAAATCCTAAATCATGGCAGATATTTTTTTTCTTGTGAACAAGGGACATTATGAAAAACTTAAAATATATATATGAAAGTAATATGGCATTTACTGCAGAGTGGTGGCACCAACGAAAGGCTAGATGTAGGCTGCCCTCATAAGCAAGAAGCAAAACTCAGGCAACTGGACAACATTGGTTTATTAAGGCATGAGCAAAAGTTACTATTTAACACAGGTTGAGAATTTGTCACAGGGCAGGTGTTCAAGGTAATCCAGTTTTAGCAGCCTTTGAAGTAATCTCAAATTGATCAAACCGCCTGTGGTGCCTCAGTAGTAAAGAGAGAGAGAGAGAGAAAAGATTTTATCAGTTTTGCTTCTAGCAATGAGGAAGGCACTGAATACTATTCGCTGCACTTCAGGCTATAAAACTGACCCCGTCCTGCAGCCTAAATCTGAGCGGCAGTGCAGAAAGCCCAATTATGCCCAAAAGGCAGTGAAGTTAGAAAATGTTAGTGTGGTGTACTATTATATTTTTTTTGTTAAACCTAACCTAAAATTGTAACCTATGCATTGTCCTCCCTAAAAATTAACATCTCTAACCAACCGGTAAAAAGAAAACTTGTAGCTTATGTTGTCGTGAAGCAAAAATGGAATTTCTTTTATTTGAGCATTTAGAAAAAGTAACATTTATTCTATTAAGAATAGTGTACACAAATTATGAAGATTACAAGAGAGAAAAGAATAGTTTAATTGGAACCATTACCTTCGTTTTATAAGCAGGACGCTCTAACCAACTGAGCTATCAAGCCTACATTTAAATCGAGGAAACAATCCGTATTTAAATCGTAACCAGTCGGCTTTCTTCGCTACCGTTCGGGACTGCGGCCACAGGATGAAATTGGCGCTTAAGGTAAAATTTTGCGCATATGAGACTAACCCGTACAGACCAACGAAACTTGAGTTGCAGTCACGCCTTCCACGAACGGCAACAGAGAGCCGAGCCATGGCCGAGTTCAAGTTGTAGTGTGCAACAAATGCAGGCAGATACAACAGTCGTAACACACAGAAACAAGTAATTGTATGCCTAAAGTTTTTTTTTTTATGTTAATAGTTACATTCAGTATACGGCCAACTGTAATGTAGCAATGCAACACATGTAGTAATTTATTATTATTATTATTATTATTATTATTATTATTATTATTATAATCATCACATTTTTTTATCACAAAAGTTTGAATATTTTTCTTTTTTTAAACTTAAGCTAACATAAATGTGCAACCTATGCGTTGATTTAACCCTAAGTTTTAATATAAAATAGTAAAAGTGTAACATTTGTTATAATCGAACAGTGTGGACTAAGTATGAACATAAAAAAAAGTGAGCCACTGCAGGAGTTCGAACCTTCTACCTTCCTAATTGTAGCACGACAATTTACCAAATGAGCTATCAAGTCCATATGTTGAATGTAGTAACTATCCGACTCTTTTCTCCGATGGAGCAGTGAAAGGAGGCGTGACTACTGCCCAAGTTTCGTCGATCTGTACACATAAGCCATGTGAGTTGCTAACGAGAGCCACCTGGCGTAGAAATGCTGTCAAAATGTCCGCTCTGTTAGGAAAACCTTTTCCACGCAATGGCTGCTTCACTTTGGGAATGAGATCTTATCACAGGAACTGCAAATGAGCAAATATGGCAGGTGTAAGACACATGGCACTGTCGGCTTTGTGAGTTGTTGCCTTATCATGGAGAACAATGGGTTGTTCAAAAGTTCTGACTGTTTGGTGCATAAGGCACAGTACAATTGTGACACCAAAAAGACCTGTAATACTGGGCATTCACAAAAGTCCCCTCACACACTGGATGGCACACAAGCACAACTTGACTGTCATAAGCCAAAATGACCATGACTTTTGTCCGTGAAGGAGTTTGGCGAAACTTGTGTTTGAGTGGTGACTCAAAGTGATGCCATTCATTGTGCTATTGTTAGAGTTCTGGTTCATACACCCTTGTCTACGTTTCATCATTGCAATACTGCAATTCAACTTGGCATTCCCTTCTTTCTGAATTCTAACCAGATTAATATGACATGTTTCGCAGCAAGCCCTCTTCTTTCTATACCTAACTTAATTGATGTGGCACCCACATTGCACACATTTTCAGCAAGTTCAGATCCTCCCATAAAATGTGGCGCACTGTAATTCCTCTTTTCTGTCTAATTCCACAAGTGTCTAGCATCTATCATCACGTAAGCACTGTTCCACCACCATCACCCTTGTCCATGGACACAGGATGCCCACTGCGCGGCAGATCAGCAGTGGACATTCTGCCCCATTTGATATGCCAGGGCACAAGCACCCAGTGCTTCCCGTAGCTGTGTGTGGCATTCTTGAGCATTCCTGCCACAGAGAAATGCCATTTTCACATACACACGTTCACTCTTCGTGAACTCCATTCCTCACTAATGTCACCAACTGAACTTCGGGGCATACTGGGACACACAGCTCTGCTCATGTACACCATACATTTTCCATAGTATGTCTTATATTTTTCATCTTGCCCCTTGTTTGCGAGGGAAAAGTAAAACAGTTACCATGGCTTATCCCTTTGTTATTTTCCTTCAGATTTGCCTTGTTCCAGAATATACTCTCAGAACTAGCATGGCCACATTCTTTTCATCAAGGCCCCTACAGATGATGGATTTCAGAGGGAGAGTACCGCCAAGGGTGGCTAAGGTCATTAAAGCGCGAACTCGTAAGTGGCAGGTCTGGGATTCGATTCCCTTTACTGTCGTCTTCCCTGACAGGTTATTTCCAGGATTTCCTCAGTTCTCATAAATGGTAAATGCTCTAAAGGTACCCCTAAATTTAGGCCTGGAATGCTTTCTTCCTTAAACAAAATCCTATCTTAGTTTTATCATTTCATCTTACGTATCATCAGTGTTTGCCGCCTGTGATGTCTCAGTAGTTAAACTGGAGTTAAATACTATTAAAAGAGAGAGAGAGAGAGTGAAAGTATGATCGAGTGGCTTAGATGACATGGAATGTCATGTTGATCTTTGATGTTGATCTTTTTACACTTGAACTTCACATTCTTTAAGCACTTTTGCATTCTCTTTGTTTTTATGAATATAATTTGTCCAAAAAAAAAAACACACAATTTTAAAATAAATTATAATTAAATCATCACCATCTTTCTTTCAGTGCTAACATGATTAAGAAAGAAAACTTTTGTGATTATTCATTTCATTACAATAAAATAGTTTTATGTAGTCATTTAATAAAATATGCATATCTATATAATAAACTTATTT
This sequence comes from Metallyticus violacea, assembly GCA_030762175.1. NCBI lineage: Eukaryota > Metazoa > Arthropoda > Insecta > Mantodea > Metallyticidae > Metallyticus > Metallyticus violacea. The sequence continues at coordinate 377,644,094 of CM060846.1, forward strand.
GGTATACTTATAATACTTTCTATCACAGTTCACAGTATATAAACAACAAGAATGTTATATTTGGTTCAGTGCTATGAGTGCTCATGTTATTTCTTTTATTCTACTCTGGAGCCAGCCATGCACTGCAGCATGTCTACCCCTTTCAGCAAATGGCTAAACTAAAGGATACTATTTTGATTTTCAGGACTGCTTGCTGTTGACATGCTTAACTTTAATTGAAATATGGCTGCCATGGAGGACAGATGTGCTGCTGTATTAACTTAGATTAATGCAGGGTGTTCATTCTCTGAGGCTAATTATAGACATGGCATATCAATACATACTGGGAGGCAATGAGCTCAGCAATATAGGGAAAACCATCAGGTAGAAAAGTGACATAGCACAGTTGTAAAAGACTTTCTACTTAGGAGAATGAATGTCTTCAGGTTCAGGTACAAAGAAGACTTTTCATCTGCTGTCCAATTGAAAGCGGCTTGTAACTTTTCTGATTCTTTACAGACAGTAAGGAATCGTTGTAGAAAGTTTGGTTTAGGCAACTACTTTGGTGCATAATAGGTCCTGCATGATGAACAAGCTTGCATGTGCCATCATCGACTGGCAAAAATTAAACTTCTCGGATGAATTTGTAGTATTGTCATCATACAATGGGCCAATGCACGTGTACTGACCATATGGCCAACAATATTACAAGATGACATGTGGCTATTTGTGTACACAGTGGTAATATAAGTGTCTCATATTTGGGGCTGCATTTCATACAAAGGTCCTGGATACCTTGAATGAATGAGGGGGAGGTTCAACAGTTTGACCTACTGCGACTTGGAATTCATTTTAAGCTAATCTGCCAGAGAAAGGTATTCCAATGTAACAATCCTCTTCTTGCAGGATAACCATATCCTTCACAAGTGAAGGATAGTCCAGCATCGGTTTGATAGGCAAGAGGATATCTCAATAATACCCCACTTTCCCAAATCACCTAATCTAAACCCTATTGAGAATGTTTGGGCAGAAATAGAGGAAATTCTTTGAAATTCCTGTCTTCCACCTGCCAGCACATTTTGAACTATAGCACAGGGTTGAAGACACAGAAAGACCAATTTATTTTTGCCAGCTGGTAGAATCCATGTTGAGAAGAATTAACAAGCTTTTTGAACATGAACAATGAACTGAGTATTAAGTTTATTTTTTGTTTGTTTATTTTAATTTTTAACTGAGACCAAACCATGTCTCATATGTAAACATTTATATTTAAAGGCTGCAGTGGAAATGTCTTAAGGCAGCAATATATATTTTAAAGCTACAATTTCCCCTTATACATAAAAATTAACTTTAAATTAAGATGCTAATCATGCAGATGATGAAAAACTTAAAAATAAAGTGTTGATATTGTGAAATTCAAACCCACATTACCTCATACATATAATTTATTTAGCAATGCCTTAAACCACTTGGGACACTGAGGTTGGAAATCAAAGCTACTCTTTTTGATACACTTTCATATTAGAAAACAGCTGTTAACTTTATTCCATTTAATCAATAAAAATCCAATACTTCTTAATATTTCTAATTTTAATTAAGAAATTAGTTAACCTCTATGGTTTTCACAACAAAACAAATGCATCATTGAAGGTTGAAAGTTGATTTATGTCGATACCATTTGCAAACAAATTCGGTAATATACTATAATAACATACTTGAAGGAGCCTGAGGAGCCTGCCTGTAACTTTGGTTATTTTGGAAGCACAAAATTTATCATAAGCAGCCATTCATTATTTGAGTAAGTGTACAATGGAAGAAATGTGCAACAAATGTGAAGATCCCTTCTTAGCTTCCAGGTTTCACCATGACATTGTGGCAAAACCTGCAACCTAATAAGAGATACACCACCTATGGCCATGAAAGCCTGAGAGGTCAAATACAGAGGGTGCCAAAAAATGTATACGCACTTCAAGCAAAGAAAAAACTATGTTAACATAACAAAACTGAATTCACATAAACAGAAAATGATGAGCACTAATCATCTTAGACTTTTATACTTAAAACAGTTACAACAGTTGCTCAAAATGCCCATCATTGTCATCAATATATCACTGAGTACATTGAACTATTGATTGAGCAACATTTGCAAAAGTGTCCTTGGTGATTGCAGCATATGCCATTTCAATTTCTTCCTGAAATGCTGCCAATGTAGTTGGTTTTCTATTGTATACAACATTCTTAAGAGTTACCCATAGGTAGAAGTCCAACAGAGATTAGTTAAGAGTTAGATTCGGAGAATGCGGTGGAAACTCAATTGGGCCTCTTCGCTCTATCCAGTGCCTTGGAAGATTGTCAGCAAGGTATGCATGTATATCTCGACATTATGTGGTGATGCACCATCCTGTTGGAAGTAAAATTCCTCATTTCCATAGAGAGTATGAATGAAGGATAAGATGGATGTGCATATCATGTTCAGGTACACTGGGCCAGTTACCGTTTTCCTTAGAAAAAGAATGGTCCAATTAAACCTCTAGATGACAACCCACACCAAACATTAATTTCACGTAAATTAACAGCCTTTTCCAAAATAACATACGGATTATTGCACACCAGTAGACACAGTTATGCCGGTTAACAGTTCCCTGTAACTTAAAATTGTGCCTCATCAGACCAAACAACTTTCCCTGAAGGCTTCATCCTCCTGCACCATGTTCCGAAACCACTCGGAGTACTGCATTCTCCGATCATATCTTCATTTAATACATGCAAATGTCTTGGGGCGAAAACTTTCAACTTTTGCTGTTTTAATAATATGACATACACTGATTCTGCTAATCTCACATGTACATTGTTTATAGATTTCTGTGGTGAATGCTCAAAATTTTCCAAAACCATAGCCGAGGACACAGTGTTTGTTGCTGTGCAAGGTCTCCTAGATCTGCTCCTGTGAGCATCTCATACGATATCACAAGTCTCAAATTTGTTTTGAATGCATGCAATTGTTAATCGCATTGGCGGTTCTGTTCTGTACATATATCTCCATTGTCTTCCAACTTCAACAACATTCTCGGTTTTACAATACCACTTCAAAATTGCTTTCCGCTATTCAAACAATAATCTTGGCTCCATTTGTTGTAGCCATGCTAGCATAATGCAATGTGAGTCACATCTGTTTACAGAACATCATATGATAATTTTGGCTTCATTTTTTCATTGTGGGTTTATGATAATCTTGCTTTCATTTGTTTATTGTTGATTACCTGTCACACAGCAATATGAGTCACATTTGTTTACAAAATAACATACTACACATTACTGTTATTTTTTGGTCCAACTTCGAAATATATTAAATAAATATCTACTGTGAAAGTGTGTATATATTTTTTGGGCACTCTCGGTATTAAGACCATTGTACCTTTATGGTGGCAAATAATGTGACATGTAAACAAATATATCTATTTATTGTTTTTTGGGTGGTGAATAAGACTCTAGTGAAAGGTATGATAGTTTTTTTTTTTTAATGGTGTTTAATGCCTGTTTTTACTATGACGCACCACAGCCAGTGAACACTGATAATACCCGAGATGAAAGGATATATTGGAAAAGGATTTTTTAAGGAAAGGAATGTTGCAGGCATAAGTTTAAGGTACCTCCCCAGGATTTGCCATTTATTAGGACTGAGGAAAACATGGGAAAAACCTGTCAGGAAGGACGGTCCTGGCAGGATTTGAACCCCAAACCTCCTGCTCACGAGTCTGCACCTTAACGACCTCAGCCACCCATGGCGATGGGTAAGGCAGTGCCCACAAGAAGAAAGTAAGGGTGAGATGCTGGGTATAGTGGAAGTAACAACATCCAATATAGTTGAGCTCTGCCCTTAAGACTTTTTAAAACTTGTATCCTATTCATATATTGTCAAATTACTTTTAGGACAGGAGCATTATTTATAAGATGTTATGCTGCTTTACATTCTCAGTCTCAACCATCATTCTTTATTTAATTTATATTGTTACATATTATAAATAAGTTTAAATCTGGTAAATTTCTGATTCCATCTTAACCATCAAGAATGGCTAAGATAGCCCAAGAGTATTTAGAAAAAATTTGAGAGTTAATATATTAAACATGAATATGTTTATAAAAATTTTTCCTCTTTTCTCAGCTAGTAATCTTGTTGCACATTTTGCAAATGCATGTGCACACATGCACATGAACATATATACAAGAGCACATATACATGCATACACATTCTTTCACTAACTTTTTCTCACAATTATATAAAAAAATACACATTTCATTAATAATACACTTATTGAACATGACTGGCATTATAAATGAAATACAAAATAAAGCCACATCTTTTCAAAATGTCGCAAAAAACATCCATAAAAAGCTATGTAATTATTCCATTTTCTGTACAACTAAATGCATAAAATTTATTCCATAGGAACACTTTAGGTCGTTTTTGCTAACATTTACATCCTTGTCTGGTTGCTTTCTTCCTGCTGCCTATAAACATTAAAATTACTTTGATCCTTCTGAGTCTTATCTTGAAGGGTAGATGGCAATGCCTCAGCATTTCCATTCATGGTATCCCATTTTGTGCCCACTTCTTCATAGCCTGGCTCAGTGTAGGTTACTGTGGCTTGCATCTCTTCCATGTCTTGGTCTTTCACTTTTTCATACCCTGAAGAAGTGTCATCAGAATCTCGAGTTTCATTGTTTAGCCGCTCATAAGGTGGATCACATTGTAGATCAAATTCGTTAAAATAATTGACGCTTTCATAGTTAGGGTCTCCTGCTGTTCCTGAAACTAATGCATAACTTGAGTCTTGGCCTTCACTGGACATACTTTCATAGTTTGGTTCTCCTGATTCATCAGCAAATTCTATTGGCAACTCCTGATGTCTGTCCACAACAGCATAGTCTGGTTCAACTGCAGGAGGCTCAACTCTCTCATAACCATCATGGCTTGGACTGGTTGTGCTCACATTATGCTTGCTGGTTTTCTCAGAATTGCTACCAAGCTGTTCATATCCTGGATCAGGCAGATCCATATGCATTTGAGATGATGCTGCTATCTCTGCATACCCTACCTCAGTTTCTGACCTATCCCTGCCATAAAAACTATCTTGGTTCATTTTAATTTGCACTCTTTCATTTTCATTTTGTACAACTGACCCATTGTTAAGGTTTATTTGTAATTTATTTTTGTTTCTGTTTCTATTCACACTGGCATAGTCAGGCTCAACACTTCCTGTTCCTACCTGTTCATATCCTGGACCTGTAGATTTTACCTGCTCATAACCAGGTTCACTCATACCTGAACCTACTGCATTACCCATGGTTCTAACATTTTGGCTTCTAGTTGCTTCAAACTTAGCCTTTTCAATGGTCACACTTTCTTGATACACCACAGCACTATTTGAAGCAAAATCACTTAACACTTCACTTTTTATTCTTCTGTCCATATCACTCAACTTTGGTCGCAGTTCTTCATAATTTGGATCACAATCTGAAGAATGATGCTGGAGTACTTCATAGCCTGGATCATGGTAAGAAATATTGATGCTGCTTGCTCCCCCAAGACTCTCATAGCTTGGTTCTATGTTGTCTATGGATGCTTCATAATGTGGAGTTATGGGTCCAAATGCTGGGTCAGATCTTGTGATCACAGGTCCAAAACCCAGAATTGAATCATGTTCTGAGCTACATGCTGAAATACCATCTGTATCTTGCTGTGTCTGCAACTCTGGTGAATCCTGGCTCGAAACTGTTTCCACAGAAGTTACTGAATGGTGACTCAAGCTATCTGTGGCATCCAAAATGCTTGAACTTGATCCTTTTTCAGTTTCCTCCAAATTCCTACCATTTGCTCCAGATCCACGCTGCTTCTTCTTCATCACTTTTGCATACATCTCTTCCAAATTTCTATTTACACTCAGGCTTATGGCCCCCTTTTTATCAACAGCTGCATACAGATCTGGACTTCCTGCTGGTGGAGGTGGGAGAGGAGAGTTGGCTTGTCGTTTCTCTGGTTTTGGTGAACCAAGGTTTGCAACTGAACTAGTAGCACTTGATGATGATGCTAAAACAAAAGAACTTTGCTATAAAAAACAATGAAAGTTATGATGATACTTATGGTACAAAAGTAGTGCCAAATCTCTATAACTTTGTTTCTAAAGGGAAGCACAATTTTATCAGACCATAATTTCTGATAAGCTACATGGTTAAAGACCATAAAAAAAAAAAAAAAAAAAAACTAAAATAACATTTTTAAGTGAATTTGTCCACAATTTAATTTCACATATCTCTATCATTAATTGAGCCATTTATCCTCAGTAAAAATATATATGCAGAATAAGAAGCCAAATTCCACACATTCCTCACTCTCCCCAAATCATTTTAGTCATCTCCCTGACACATACTATGCAAATTATACTGGCTGCAGGCATCAACTTCTCACAATTAATTTATGAACAGTTAAAGAAAGAAGTGATCTCTGCTGCAGAGTTTAGAAAGTCAGGCCTGGTGGTCTAGTGGTAACCATACTTGCCTCATAGACCCAAGATCACAAGTTCAATTCCAACAGGTTCAATGGATTTTTTTGGTTTACAAATCCTAGGTAAGGCTTCCTTTGGAAGTAAAGCTGTGGGTCCCATGTCATAGATTTATGGCATGTTTAAGAACTTCAAGCCTGAAAGAAGAGGCCTCTGAACAAAATTTATCAGCTGTTTCATGCCCTGAATTGAATGGGATGCTGATGCTTTAAAGAGCATCCATAAGTAAACTAAAGCAACAAAAGTTTAGAAATCCAAGAGATATATAAATAACCCTATATTATGCATATAGTTTACCCAGACCAGATGGTACATTATATTTTGGAATATTTCTAATTAACTAAAAAACAAAAAAGACATCCATTGACAAAAAAAATTAGTCATCTCTTGAATGAAAAATTCTTCTAAGTCCTACTGGTTACAGTGCTTGGTTCACAAGGTATCCAGTAAAGTTGTGTAGTCACTGCTGCAGTTATGTTATATGGCATGCACTAAAGACGCTGTCTAGTGTGTGTGTGTGTTCCATTAGTTCTGTGGCAGTGTGTGCAGTGATGCCATGGTTTAGAGTTCAGGTTCACCTCCCAGCATGGGACACTTTATTTTTTTAATAGAGCTTTGTAATATATTATGACAAAATTAATTTTGAAATACTGTTTCACATACACAACAAACTTGAATGTTAACAATTATATTACGATGAATATTGTAATATTTCCTTCAATATTAGTTCTATCTAAATGCAATATGCTGCACATGCATGAAGGTTAAAAGATGGCTTATGGGCACAAATTAAGCAGCCTGGGATGTTGTAGCTTCTCATTCACACTACTGTAGAAATCTGATGTCATTTATGCCCTGAAGATTGAGGGCAGTTATACATGCTGAGAGTTCATATCTTGATATTAATTTGTGTTTATTTTTGAGTGTTTTCACTTAAAAAGACGAATGTTACGTTCCTGTTCTTGTATTTATTTTGTTATTTGTAAAGTACATGATAGTTTGTGATTATATTTTTGTTTGTGCATAGGTAATGCCATAAAACTGAAATGACACATTAAAATATTAAGTCAACGTAATCTTCTACATACAAACTTATAAAACCAATAATAAAAAATTAAACAATTGCTTTGGATTTGAACTCAGGAACTTACGCAGAAGAGTAATGCCTTCTAAACCGCTTAGCCCATGCTACTCTGTACTAATGTTCTCTTTTCAGTGTGACCATTACATTTACAGGCAAAGTGCCTATTACAGCGTGCACTCACTGCATGCGCATTGAGAATACAGCATTTACGAGCATCCCTGAAGTCCTCCAATTACATGTAGGATCTGGGGATGACTTATTTTTTGTCAAGGGTGTACATGCAAAGTTCCTGTGCGGGGCAATTTTATTATTTATGAAAAATTACATTCAAAAGATGAGTCTATTTGATGGAATATTTTGGTTTAAATTAAAGCCAAATTTATAAAAACAAATTCTGCTTGACAAGTTTAGACCTCAATTTAGGGGAAATCTGAACTTTAAATCATGTAGCATTTGAAGCAAATTTCTAAACACACATTCTCTCAAATATTCCCACAAAGAGAAATATGTAGTCTGATGACTGTACTGGTCAAGGAGCATTCCCAAATCAACACAGCAGTTGAAGAAACTTATTACAAATCATGTCCTAGCTGCCCTTAGCTGTAATTTTACCTTCCTGGAAGAAGACAACATTTGGCTGAACACCAGGTACTGCCAAATATGAAACAAAGAAGTTTTGAAGCATGGCTATCTGACATTCACATGCAACTCTAACAGTCACTGCCAAGAAACTCTAATGTTGCATATGAAGCTATGATTTTCAAGGAAATTTAGTGGTTATGTAATGTTCTTTAATTTACTAGAACTTATTATTGCAGGTTCTTATTTTCAGAGCTCATTAAGTTAAAATGTACTTTATCATTGTTCAAATCTGGTTCATTATGTCATTGCTGAAAGTTCTTGGCATAATTTTGCATTACATTGTTTCAAAAAAATGTTTCTGAGAAATTAGAATTTAAAGGAAATGAAATAAGATATCATGCAAGATACATGGGTGACTTGGCAAGCACACACAATAAAACTGCTTTGGAAAAATTCCCATACTGTTCACTTGCACACTTCCAGTGTCTCAAACTGAAATTACTAATGCAACAACAAATATTAAATTCCACTTTAAACCTAAATGGGGTTGAAAGATGGAACTAAGTTTTATTTTATGAGCAAACAGCTACAATTGTGTGAGCAATACTCCACCTCTTCACTTTTAATTAGCAGATTAATTAAGTTAAAGGGCATGCCAAAACCCTTTTATTTATGTTGTTGAACCAATCTAACCAGTTGATTTCAATGAGACAGTCTTCAGAAAAGTGTGTGTATGTTTTAAGTTTAAGGATGCCTCAACATTAAAGGCCATTATCGCCCATAAATTTAAAGCAGAAGATTAATCCACAGAGCAAGATATATATTTAAAAAATAATAAAATGTTGAAAAAATAAGAGTAACACATCAATAAAATGTGAACATTTAAACACAGTTTCTATAAGGGCTGACATGCATAAATTCTAGGATCATATTTAGTATTGCAGAATCATTGTAAAGTAATTTGCATAAGGTATTAGGCAACTGATAAGGAGGCACAATACAATACAATACATGTTTCACAGTGAGCGGTACCCAGCAATGATCATGCAAATGGCTAAGAAGCACCCAATCCTCAATTGAGCTATAATTACTTCTTCATGTCTACTATTATGGGATGAAGTATTAAAGATTAAAGGAATACCTTTTATTTTATGCAGCCTTGCAACAACACTGATAGGTGTGAAGCTAGCCTTGAAGAATATACTTCCATTAGAGAGGTTTCATGGAGGATATAAAATTGCAGATTTAGGTTGCCTCACCAGCCTGCTCACTGCCTTGAATGCCACAATGGCTTGGCACCAATGCAAACAAAACATAATACTCCAAAGATAACATGTGTAGCTCACCTAGGATTAATTGTGCTATAGGATGAGCACTATACGTATTCTGACGAATTTGAATGCACCTTAAGGAATCAGTACAGATAAAATACTTGGCAGCATCTACAGAAAGAATACATTTAAGAGATTGATAAATAGCAGATAATAATTCTATAGTAAATATAAAAGCAAGTGGCTGGGATTTATACATAAAGGAATTGTTATTAAAGATAAATGCACAACCTACTCCATCGGCAATCTTCAAAACATCATATATTAACATTATATACTCTGTAGTTATCTAGAAATTCATAAAAGAGTATACTATGTATTGCTGGAGAAGTGTCTTTCTTATATAATTTATGTGGTACTAATGAAGAATTAAACAGAACTTATTAACAGTGAAGCAATTCCCCAGCTGATGATGTCGGTCCTGGTGGTGTAGTGGTTACCATACTTGGCCTCCTAAACCCAAGGTCGTGGGTTCGAACCCGGCCAGGACCGATGGATTTTTCCGGGCGTAAAAATCCTAAGTATGGCTTCCTTTGGAAGGGAAGTAAAGCCATGGGTCCCAGGTTTTACATTTACTGCACGAAAAAGAACCTCAAGCCTGCAAGAGAGGCCTCTGAGCAAAATTAGTCAACCGTTTCACGCCCTGAGTTGAATGGGACGCTGATGACCTGAGCTGTTAAAGAGCGTCCATAAATAAATCAATAAAAAAAAATCAATCCGGCTGATAATGAGAGCAAGTGCTCTTGAAATATGTTTTGGATTTTAAACGAGGAAGTGAGGTATAATGGTGTTACAATGCTAACTCCTATGATCAAATTATGTAATACTATCCAGTGCATTGATGTACGATATAACAATATTGGTCAGAAAAGGTTTAATCAGCTCATGATGGCTATATGCTTTCATGAATTCATTTTGAATATTGCATTTTCCTAAAGATTCTATACCTAATGCAACAGGAACAGAATACTGCTTCTTTTCTCACAACATGAGAGGTTTATGTTAAAGGCTTAAAATGTGATTTGATTTATTCTAAGCCCACCCACAGCTACTCAGTTTTTAAACAGTTAGTGGTCCAGTAAAATGAGGAGAATGACTGAGCTTGGTCACATTTAATGAGAGTTCTCCAGGTCTTCAGAAGAAGAGTGTCCATTCTTCCAGTGTTGCAGAGCAGGCAGATATCTGATTGTGCCATAACAATTCTGTAGACATGAGTCCATAAACAACGACATGTTGCTATTCAAAAAGACAAACAGCAACCTCTCAGGGAACATCATTGAGTGTTGGTTCCTCAGTAATAAGCTTCTACCAACTTTTGTTCTGTGCTGGTATGTGAGACTCCAACAAGACAGAATATTGGTTGAGCTAAGTAAGTTATGACAAGAATAGAGAAGGCTACTGCCGTTATGTCTTATATCCTGGGTTTGAACAGTGGTTAACTGTTTCTGGCAGATACAACATACGCGAATTATCCCAGCATTTTTTAACAAATTTAACAGTGAAAAGTTGGTGTGCGGGTATTATTCACGTTAGGGTTGGTAGCACACTTTTGACACACCAAAATCCGCAAGTTTGCATTCTTCCGTCACTAGCGAGAACCGCGTGCACAGGCGCGTCATATGTATTTGCAAAGCGTCAGCTGAAGTGAAAGCACGTGTTTAGGATGGCTAGTGTGAAGCATCGTTACAGGTCGTTCACGGCGAAAGCAAAGCTCCACATATTGAAGAGGCACAACAAATTGGCAATCGCGCTGCTGGACGAAAGTAAGACGCGTATTCGTGACTGGCGAAAAAATAAAGTTCGTGTTGAGCAGACGAACAGTAACCGGCGGGCATTTCGCGGGCAAAAAGAACATTTTCCAGAAGTGGAAAGAATACGGGACTGAAAAGAGAGAGTTTGGTAGTGCCATTACGAGTGAAATGTGTCAATTGAAAGCAATAGCAAGAGAACTAATATAACAGGTGCTGGATTTAAGGCTTCTCGTGGATGGCTTACGCATGTTTTCCAACGTATTGGCTTCAGTTTTCGTAGGAAAACGAGCATCGCTCATCATTTTCCTCCCGATTACGTAGAGCAGATAGAGAAGTTCCACAGATTTATCATCAGGTTGTGCCAGAGAAATCAACATTTTCTGTCGCAAATTGGTAATGCAGACCAAAAGCGCTAATGCACTTTGAAATGCCGCAAGATTACACAATAGATAAAAGGGTGAATCCAGCGTGGTAATTACGATAGAATTGGCAGTAGTGAAAAACAGAATGCTGTGTGCAACTGGAGATGGAAGAAAGTTACGGCCATTTATCATCTTCAAACGAAAAACCATTCCTAAAGTTAACGTTAAGGGCACAATCATATGAGCACACCCCAAAGGGTGGATGTCCAATGAGCTTGTAGTCGGGTGGGTAACGTGAGCTTGACAACGTTGCTCAAGAGCGCTACTCATCTTAAAGAACGTGCTTGTTCTGGATAGTTACCGCGGTCATACTACAGCAACGTACAGAAAGTACGACTTGGCTATCATTTCTGGATGACGATTGTTTAAAGTTGAATTACAAGAACGTTTTATAGGAGATGGATGGCCGAGGAGGAGCACAACTCACTCCGAGCGGTAAAATCAAGCGCTCGGAAGTGATCCAAATCTGCGAATGGATCACTGCCTCAGACTTGACTTCTCTACCATTGGTGCAAAGAAGCTTTACGAAATGCTGAATTTCGCATTCGCTCAATAGAAAGGAGGACGACATGCTGCGGATGAATCGTGACGTAGACTATGACAACGACGACTCTCCTTGCAGTGATGATGAATAGCTTAATATAAAAGTAACGATATTTTATCGTGCTTATTTTATGCGAAATAGATTTTAAACGTATAAGATGCTGAATTGGTTGGCTTTGCATCTGTATTATGAAGATTACGACGCAACGAATTCCTTAAAAGCAAAAGCATTTTAACCTATAATTTATTGTAGTCTTTAATGTTTTAACACAGGTGTACAAAAACTTTTTTTCTCCCAAATCTCCCTTCCTTAAATCCAGGTGCAGGGATTATTCACATAAATGCTGGAATACATTTAAAATTGTCTCATTTACAGTATTTTGCATTGTGTGTTTAGAACAAGAGTTTTGTTTTAATTATATGGGCTTTTCTGGATTAATTTCTTCAAAGAAAACTGCATCACAATATTTATAAGTGTTTCTGTCCTAAAACTTCATTACTGAAGGAGGGACAGAAGCAGGAAGATAAGATTTGGCATTTATGGATGCTGTGCACTTACCTATGTAGAATGTAGGGCAGACCATGGTAAAAGCTCAACACAGTTCATGACAACAGGCAGTTTGAACCTTGGGTCACTATTTTAAAATTCATTACCAGCTGACCAATGGCATATTTAGCAGAGGTAATCACTTAAATTTTATGTTAGAACAGAACCCATGACTGAATTAAGAGTATGAACAAATATTAATAATTATATTATTAGCACCATAACATTCTATGCTATAATACTGTGGTTGGTGGTTTAGTTTAAAATTAGAGCTTTGCAGTCAGCATCTTTAATGGAGATGTACTCTATAAAACTGTCTTTTGACATGTAGTATATTTGCTAACACACAGTATGGAATACATCTTCACTTTAGGCGCTGACTGTAGAAGCGTGCAAGAGCTCTTCTTTTAAATTAAATCACTGACCATGATACACCAGCATGTAAGATTATAGTTTTAAGAATATTAATGCCTACATGCAAGCTTACAGAATAAAGAAATGTAATTGAGGCTAACCTTGACGAGAATGCACCTGAGCTACATGTTTCAGGCTATCAACGCTCGGGGGCTGAGGTGGGTAATGACTGCCCTCGCCAGCTACCTCAGGAACTTTCAGTCCTGGATCCAACACTGCTAATGGCTGGATCTGTGCATATGTCTCACTTCCACTAGTATACACTTGTCCAGGCTCATCTATTGCAGCATACATCTCATCTGGAACAAAATGTATGGCTGCTTAGAGTACACAGGAATATATGTACAAAATGTAAACCAAAGTATTTGAACTTAGATGGGGCATTTGGGGAGTGCTGCTATTGCTGGTATTGTGACCATTTTAAAAGATTCATTAGCACCAATAAAAGACAGGAATATAATTTTGGGATCATTATCAACACAGGTAGTCTGTTCCAGCTGAGAGGTCATCTCTCCAGCAACATCTGGTCTTTCAATGGCTTGTACTGGCAGGGGCAAAGCATTCATTAAGGCTGCATTGGTTGGTTATGTGTTAATTTTATTGACAATTTTTTTTTTTTTTGAGTTTATTCACTGTCTGTGACATAACAGTCCATCACAAATAACATGGTCAAAGGCTCATCTTTCCTTGCCCAAGCACAGTAGTTTTTTTTTTTTTGAGTATTGTTTAATGCCCATTTTTACTACTGAGGTACCTCAGGTGGTGAACACTGGGGATACACGAAATGAACTGATATATTGGGAAAGGATATTTTTTTAAGGAAAGAAATGTTCCAGGCCTAAGTTTAGGGTATCTCCCGGCATTTGCCAGTTATGAGGACTGAAGAAAACTTGGAAAAAACCTCAGTCAGGAAGGACGTTCCTGGCGGGATTCCAACCCCAGACCTCCCGCTCACAAGTTTGCGCCTTAATGACCTCGGCCACCTATGGCAGTAGTATAGTAGTGATATTCCAAGTTACTGCCTGGAAAAATCGAAGGGGATGCAATTTTCATTACTGTGTAGCTTAACCTTGGTATCAACACATGTATGCCCTCTTCTGGGGTTTTGTTGAAACCGAAGTCCAACAAAAGGTCAGGATGCAGGTGATATCAATTTAAAATATTGTATTTTACTATTTCTGTGTTTACGTTATAATATGGAATTACATATTATTCCATTTTAATGGTAATGTAAATTACTATGACTTATTATTTTTAAAATTCATTCTATATTCCTTCAGTTGTATTAAAGTTTAAGCTGGACAATTGATAATATGCCATTTATAGCTATTTCCATTTTCCAAATAATTGTCAACTGCAGCAGAACAGCATAGTAGCTTACACTAGTTTTATAGAGAAAGGAATGAAAAAGTTTAGTAAAATGTTAAATATTCATTTCAAGAATAGTTGATGTATTTGCACAGAAAAAGAATTGGATGACTGAGGTTATATACAAAAAGGTTTAAGGTTAAGCCATGGAATATTTTTTTTTTTTATTTTTAGTATTGCATGAAATTGAATTGAGTTATTACTCGTGATAGTCGCAATGCTTTTATTATAATATTATACAGTCATTTTCATGTATATTTAAAATAAATTAATTAATTTATTAATTAATTTCAACATTCCATGCCCCAGCTCAGCCTATACTAAATGCAATGCTTTGCCACTGGGTATTGGGTTTTGCTATTTTATTTTTATGAATCCTTTCAATATGCTGAAAACAGCTGCATTTCAAGTTCTGAACCTTGTAATTTAAGTTAAAAATCTCTAGCTTGTTCATTTATAGTCATTACATGTGTTCTCTTTTGGTTCAATAATATTTAAGAATTTTATCTAGGCCATTTCTATCATTCTTTTGTCTTTTTTATTCATGACCAAATTTTACCTCCAAATGTCAATACAGGCAGAACTTTGTTAAAATATTAGTTCATGTGTATTTAGTTGAAATTCTTGTGGATTATCTAGCCCTCTTGGTGCCATGCAGTAGCATAATTGCTTATCCTTTACATGCCAGGGCTGATCTGGTAGGCTTCTTTAAATGTAGTACAAGAATGCAAGGGCAATCTCTTCGGCTGGCTTAATATTCTATAATATATTAATATTTTTATGACAGCATATGGTGAGGGAATGCAAATCCTTGAAAAGTGACAGGTCTGAATTTCCTTAGGTATTGTAGAGGGATTTACGGTGTTTGAAAGTAACACTGTCAGTTTTCATCTTGTAGTGGTGTTCCGAGAGTTGCAAATGGCAAGTTGTTCCAGTGATGTTTTAAGGCAAGTCACAGATGATAAGATAATGGCGTATCTTGAAGTGTGCAATGTTGGTGCTGATGACTTGGTATTCAAGTGAGAGTGATAATTTCTGTTCTGATGAGAGTGAAGGAAATTGTACCAAGCATGCTCTCTTGTTCTCCACACCTACAGAAATGGTATTTGTTAATTTCTAACAGTGTGAATTCTGTCAACACTAATACTAATTAAGATCATTGTATGAGTGAATCTAACTGTACACTCTTATTGGCTCCATTTACTTTTTTAAATTTAATACATGTTTTACAGACAGTTGTCTGCATAATCAGCTAACCATCAACTGCTGGATAATTCATTATGCTTTGGGAGGTATATTCTGCTCTGATATAGGTGTGATGAACTTTATGTTTATGTTTTCATCCCTTGCTTTTTTCTCCGGTGGAACACTGTCATAAATATTGTCATTTAGAACATTTTAACATTAAATTTGTTTGTTGGTGCCAATCTGATATTAAAATCTTTTAGAATATTTTAAAATTTTTAAAAATTATCTTATCTTTTCCTGCTGAAAGTGATGTGGTTTCTTTAATAAGTTTTTGCCTCTTGAATTTCTGTAATTTATTTGGTAGATTTTGAAGTGGCCATTGAAGTGCTAAACTATAAAGAGAAAGAGATAGGAAGATAGATAAAAAGAAAAAAACTGGTAATAAAGACTTACAGAATTACGATAAAATGATCAAGGTGTTATTTACACCAAATCTGAAAAAGGGAATAAAATAGTGATATTAGATAAAAAAGATTATAATAAAAGAATGCAAGAGTTGCTAAATAAAAAGAATTTGTACATATACATTTAGACCCATTAAAGGGATGTAGTAATTCAGTCAATGAGGCTCTGGAAACATGAACAGTTGAATTTGCACATGTCCATTCAGACCTATTAAAGGGATGTATTAATTTAGTCAATGAGGCTCTGAAAACATGCACAGTTATCGTAAAAGAAACACAATATAAAACAAAATATATGGTTCACCTAAAATTCACAACACTAGTGATTGTATGACCCATCATTAAGAATATCAATGCCCATTCATACTATTTAGCAAAATGGCTAGCTAATAGATTCAGGACACTACCAAAATTTCAAAGCTGAGCATAAACAATTCATTTCAGTTAATAGAAAAAAATTAAGGGTATAAAATTACAACCTTCGGGTAGATTAATATCTTTCAACATAGAATCGTTGTTTCCAAGCATATCTTAAGATAAACTTCTAACTTATCTACATGATTGGCTAAGAACAATAGAATTAATGATGCACACATCACTGAAATTTCCATAAACCAATCCTATTTTTCATTCAAGGACAAATTCTATAAACAAGAATCAGGATTTACATGGACAGCCCTTTACCTCCATTTCTAATTAACCTCTTGATCACTAGATTTGAAACACACATCAACTCAGCATTCCCATACATATTTGAAATCTGGTACAGACATGTTGACAATATATTTGCCATAGTTAAAAAAAACACATTGACAATGCCATAAAACTTCTGAATATACATGATAAAAGCATATTGTTCACATACAAAACAGAAATAGATAACGTGTTACCATTGCTGGACATTAAAATAATTAAAAATTAAGAAAATTTAGAATTTACAGAAAGAACATGCATACAATCACATTAAAGCTGACTGATTTAACCCAAAAACACATAAACATGCAGTGATCAACACATGCTAGTTAACTAACACATTAACAAGGAAGAATACTCTAAAGAATACAAACAAAAAGAAATAGCAGCGATTAAAATGGATTTAGGAAAAAACTAGTTCACCAAAAGGTATGAAAATTCAAGAGGCAGAAACTTATTAAAGAAGCCACAACACTTTCAGCGGGAAAAATAAGATTATTTTTAAAAAAGTCACATATCATCCATGGGCTATGCAAAAATTTCAAAATATTCTAAAAGATTTTAATATCAGATTGACACCTATAAACAAATTTAATGTTAAAAATATCCTCAATAACAATATTAATGACAGTATTCCACCAGAGAAAAAAGCAGGTATTCACCAAATAAGTTGTGCAGAATGCGAAAAAGCCCATATTGGAAAAACATAGAGAAATAGACACATGGTTAAAAGAACATTTCAAGGACATAGAATACAAACAAATGGAGACATCAGCTGTAATATATCATTTCCGGATAGAAAACCATGACACAGTGAATAAAGCAAAATTATCAAAATCAGTACAAGGACCTACAGAGTTAGCAACATGGAAGAAAATCTACATTTATAAATACAGAGATAGATTAATGAACTTCAACACTTCCAGGGATGAAAACATAAACTCTAAGTTCATCACACCTCCACCAGAGTATAACAAATTATCCAGCAGTCAACAGTTAGCTGATCAGTCTGGAAACATATAAATTTAAACAAGTGGAGCCAATAAGAGTGGATAGTTTGACTAAATCATGCAATGATCTTAACAATATGATTAGTTTTACAGTATAAGTTCCAATTAGCATTTCAAATTTTCGAACTAATAATAAGGTTTCTGATTATGAAAACAGTGATGATGATGATGACCTTGATTCTCAAGAACATTTTAATGAGGTATTTCCTAATTAAATGTTTCACACTCCTGAAACTTTTGTCTCCTTCATGGGATCCCTGGACCTAAGCATATCCCTCTCCTGATTCCCCTCCCATATCCATTTAAATTTATTTGTCAATTTGGAGTGTGACATACTCGTATGAGGTATAAAAATTCTGCCAAGAAATTAGAAAGACAAGTATAGTTTGTCACTCTGCACAACAGAGAATGAGGTTGCAAACAGTCTGCATGCTTTGTGATAAAGTCTTGCCTGCTAAATGTGCAGCAACACAAGTGCTATAAATTTAAAAAAATCAATTTTAAGGGCAAAAATAAATAATAAAGTGTGTTCAGTTAGTTGAAAGCATTTTTTTTTTTTTGTTTAGGCCTAGATGTTATTTCATTTGTGTTTTTATTTGTACTACATTATCAGTACTACACAAAGTATTAGTGTTAGTGTTAAATGTTAATGCACACATATTTAAGTAAATCTGAGTGTATTAAGAGTGTTTTTAGACATTGTGCAATATAAAATATATCTCATCTGATGCTAAGTCTTTACTTCTGCTTGTGTCTGTGAGTACATTTAATTAGTTCATTTCTCTTTCCTTACTAACAAATGTGTTTAATTTTTTAAAATGCATTGTCAGAACAGGCAAATTTGCATAATTTTTTTGCCATTTTATTCATAAATGAACAAGTATATCATTATGTATATTTAATTTTATTGTAGTTCTTAATTTTAAAGTAGATAATTAAATCCAAAACATGAAAAACATATTTATCTTTTGAAAATATTTAATATTAATTGAAACAATGTTGCTATTTTAAAGCTATTATATGTTTGTGTTGCTATTAATCAGTTGCACAATATGTACTTCACATCTGGAAAGTTTTGTGGAGCTATTTGATCGCAGGAAGCCAGTTGAGATTGGTGTTTGGCAACAAGAGGATTATTATTTTCATACATTTTATAAAACTGACAAATTTTTAAGCATTTATAATGATTAAATAATACTTTACACTTATAGTATGCTCTTTTTTGGGATTTCTCCTGAAAGGCTATGCTGTTAGTTCAATCAGTTGAAAAGTGTAGGTCATATTTTTCACCTAAAGTAGATTTTCTTCTCTGCAAAAATTATGTGGTCATCAGTGAACAGGATTATACTTAAAAAATCTAATTTTGTATTTT
Source organism: Metallyticus violacea (assembly GCA_030762175.1). Lineage (NCBI taxonomy): Eukaryota > Metazoa > Arthropoda > Insecta > Mantodea > Metallyticidae > Metallyticus > Metallyticus violacea. The sequence continues at coordinate 377,663,402 of CM060846.1, forward strand.
AAATGGGTGCATCCTATTCAACCATTTACCAGCAGTTCTATAATTCTGGGATTTGTTTAGTCAGTAGCCAGCATGCCAGATGTTACATGCATGGCTGAGTGGAACACATGGTATATGAAAATATATGATTTCAATCTGTTACCACTAGATATTTTTACATATTTGCATTAAATGAGGGCAACAAAAAAGAAAGAGAAGAACAAGAAAAGCTGCCAAAATAAGTGATGTATTAAGTTTGTACACTATACAATAAAGCTAAGTGTTCCCTACATGCTGGAACAGAGCACTGCAGGTACATGTAGGCTAACGCTTCCATTGTAAAGCAGGGCAAACCTTAATAACCTGGTCCCATCCCGCCTTGTAGTGTCTAGTGTTATCACTTTTATCTAAACAGTAACACACTACCATAATATATCTTCTAATTCTCCAGCATTGTCACTGTAACTTTTGTACATTACAGATTGACAAAAACTATGAATATTTCCTCTTTTTCATATTATTAAGGATATCTGTGATTGTCATAAAGAATAAATTAACAAATTATTTACTCTCTCTTTCACAACTAACTAGAAAACTGACTGACTGACTATGATAAACCACATTCCTGACATGTATCATGTCAATGAAACATAAATAAACAGCAGAATGAGTGAAATCTTGGTTCAAGGAAAAATAGGCCATTAAGGTTTGTATTGTACTATATAAGGGAAGTAAGTGAATATGATACATAATCACATTTCACAATATGCATGTTTAATACACTATATAGTAGATGAGGTTGCATGAAAATTTGATATTAAAATCATTACAATATTCATCATTCAATAAAGTCATACATATTTCCACGATTTCCCTGCAAATATAGCCCAATGAAGATTAATTCTCTCCAATTCATCTTTAGAGGAATACACAGGCAGTTTACATTAATGTGTAGGCCAATCTGAATAGATTGAAACATTTCTCATGGTATGAGGAACACTTACAAAGTTTCCAGATATTAATGATAATTTGAAACTTACAACTTCTCCAAAGTATTCCCCCTCAGTCTCTCACCAGGCCATTCTTTGGAACCAACATTGGAAGCACTGGTGTCATTCATTGTTCTCATTGGCATTGATGATGTGGGTAAGGTAATGACACAGTCTGAGCCTCTAAGTTTGGTTCTCAGACGTTTTTGACATGCCTTATGGAAAAGTTTTGGAAGGTACTGCAGTGTACCTTTCTGCAGTAAATGTCCTTTGATTTTGAAGAATTGTTGCCACATGACCGTTAATGGAGAAGAACATCACTATCATTTTCTTCCCCACACTTCTTGCTCTCTTGACTTTCATTAGGGGTATTGTCTAGGAAAATCCAAAATGATCACCGACACTTTTTCTGGATCATATTAACAGATCAAGTTTCATCATCAGTTATGATTTCAGAACACAATGAGAGTCCCTGTTTTTGTATCTTTGGAACACTACATGGAACCATTCACTTGAGTGACATTCTGCCCTTCACTGAGATTATGGGTATCCAGTGAGAAGACATTTTCCTAAACCTTAAATAATCATGTAAAATATTTGAGATTATCCTGATCTAATATTAAGGAATGCCTCTAAATCTTTATAGGTAACTTGAAGGTCTTTTGTAACATATTCTCCATAGTGGCAATGTCTTTTGCTTCACCTTTTATTTTTAACAGATGTTTGGTCCCTTGAACTAACTGAGGATTGTTGCATGCAAAGCAACAATGTTCCCTACAGGCTGTGTTACAGACTGTTCATGGTTCGACCCTTTTTAAATCATTAAGTGGTACTGTTCTTGCACAAGCTTCATTATGCAACACTGAATTAATACCACAATACTTCTTTCAACTCACATTTTTGAGGTTGCATGGGTGGCAGCTGGTGCAAATTATGTTGATTAACAGATAAAAATATGGATCAACACATTGTAAACAGTTTACTTTCTGATTCTCATAGTTAACCTTCAGCATAGCTGTCTCTTTCTCCATATGCATAATTCCCATATTTACTTACAAACAGTGTCCACTTTTACAATCTAATTTTCTTGCCAAAATGTAGGGGTTAATCTAAAAGTACTTATCTCATAAAGAGGATTTGGGGTAACAGAACCTTTGACTATACAGGACTATGCAAAAAGAATGAACCAATTTCATAAAGTTATATTTTATTAAGGAAAAGCATTACACAATTTCAGCCAAGTCACATGTATTCTATTGATACTGGAGTTTCATTTCCTCCCTACAAGTGTTCAGTGTGGCCCCCATCTCAGCACGGGCCACATCTAGGTGATATAGGAATTCCTCTCAAATGCAAGGCAGCATGTCAAGTTCCATGAATTGTAAACACAATAGGAGTTAGAAACAGTGAAGTAGATCGATTACACACACAAAGAAGTTGATAGTTTCATTAGTGCAGAAGCATCACCCAATACAGATTTCTTCATGTATATAATCCTCTGAGTTGATTGCTGTTGTTTTCAATGTTTAAGTTCTCCAGGTTAGTGATTGGTGAAACAAAAACATTGCAAGGAGTTAGGACTGGTGATTTCAGAGGCCTGCACGGAGAGCAAGATCCTGAGTCCCCTTCCAACCAATCCATCACTGAGGCAGTAAATCTCCTTCTAAAAGCATGCTGCACTATGACTTTAGAATTGGTTTTTGGCACTTGATAATGCACGATGCTTTTTGCTGAGTTGTTATCATTTTGAGCATTACAATGCAACTGAGGGCAGCGCTCTGGCCAACCACTGGCAGCTCCACAACAGGAAAATGTGCTCCGGTGAATGTAGTGTCCAATATGGAATGAAAAAATCATTTTTAAAATTTTTGACCAAAGTTCTAGGGGTGATCTAAAATGCCATTCAATCCTACTCAAGAGTAAATACTGTAATTGTTTTTTATTGCAACAGTCACAATGATCTGATTTGGTAATGTGTATGTGAAATAAGACGGCCTATGCATTGCTCCTATCCATAATCAACACTGATGTCAGAGTCATTATACAAAAGAAAGAAAGAGAGAATCATGAGGCAGATGCCATATGCACAATTTTAACCTTCATGACATTTTACTTCCTGTGAAAAATGACAAGGTAGCTTTAATATTTCGCCTGTACTTTAAGAATTAATTTTTCATCTGAGCACAAAAATTTATATCCTTAAAAAAGGAACACCTAAAATTATACTTAACTTCAAAATAGTATACCTTAAATTATATAGATACTGTAAGGGCTTCCTCCTCTCCTTCCTCTCACTCCATAATCACTTCTTTATCACTAAAGTCCGAATAACTTTTCTAAGGTTTATCTAAGTTCTGAACTATGCTGTCTCTTGCCACTTCTTTATGGAAATTCTACTTGTTAATTTTTTCCAGTCTGGGCAACACGGCTAGCTCAGTCCTCTACAGTAACTTATCGAGCACCTCATGCAACACTTTTTCAATATCCATAGGTCAAAAACAAAAATTTTGGTTCACAACTTCAGCTTTTCACTGTTGCCCAAATTAACTCAATCAGGTTGACTGCCATTGATAGGGCTGCTCTGATTAAATGCAGCATTAGCATACACTTCTTACAAAGCTAATTCTTTGAAAAACTCATATACATTGAAAATCATAGCCTATGCATCTGAATGCAGCACTTTCCTTTTCGTCTGCACTTGTGCTAGATTTTGATAATGCTATACTTAACAGTGCAAAACGAGTTATAACTATGAGACAAATAACACAGCAGATGAGTCAGACTTAGAACATGCATAAGGTTAAACTAAACTGGATTTTTAGAGGCATCTGAACCCTGGAAGAGAACATATAAATGATGCATTTGATAGTGCACTGTTTACTCAGTGACTTGGGCCACAGACCATATAAATTTTTCTTCTTGGTTAGCCAGCTTCATAAACTCTAGATCTATTCAGGGATATAATTTAAAATAATGAACAGTTGTTAGACTTGATGAGTGCAAACACAAAAGTGCAACAAAGCTATTGTGCTAGTCACCACATTATTGAAATGGGCAACACCTCACTATGATAGGTTATTTGCCCAAGCCTAGTTTTGTCTGGTGCCACCCCTGTATCTTCTTATTTCATATGTACAATATTAAAATTAGTTTCATGGTCACAGATTTTACAAGAACTACTGTGACAGAAGAAAGAGCTTCATTGTACCTTCTTATTCTTGTTTCTTGGTTCCAAAAGCATTAAAGGTAACAAATAACTTGTTTATCAAAACTCAGCAACTGCATTAAGGTGATATGAAAAAGGTTAAAATATTCGAAAAAAGTTGCATTGTGTTGATAAAATGAAGGCAGACCTATTCAACGCACCCAATGTCACTATTGCAGACAGATGCCTGAAGTGGGATCAAAGAGCATTACTTTAAAGATATATTTTTCCTAGTTTAAACTATAAAGCTTGGATCAAAATTAAGGTATCATGTAGGAGAAAACATGTAATAATGTCTTGTCATACCACATGATGGTATGTGGAGTGTGCATGTTTTGGCAAGAATGTCATGTCTTATGTGCATGTTACCCAGGCACTGCACCACATTGCATGGAGTTGATTCAATTTCTGCTGGAGGTGGTAATGATTATTGTTTTAGGAAGCAAAACTGCCAAGGTTATTAGTGCCCAAAGCACTAAAACTGTGCCAATAATAAAGAATAATTAAATAAAACTACCTACACTAAAATAGTGTGCAGAAAACAAAAGTAGAAAGTTGGCCATTAAAAGTAAATAATCTGCAAACAAATAGGTAGGGCAAAAATATAAAACCATGTATAAAGTACATTATTTAAAAAAAATATTCCATCAATAGCTGGAAACAATATTGGGTTAAAATGCATTAAAAATGAAAAGTCATACCTTGCTCCAGAAACCACAAAGATGTATAAAACGGAACACTCGTTCGACAGCAACAACCTTGTCTGCAAGAACATCCTGAAGAGATGAAGGGAAACACAGGGATACTCTGAAAGCCGATAGATGCCGTCAATTAAAATATGATGCACTGTATAGAGATGGCCACAATGTGTGCATGCTGAAGCAGGTTCACCCTTAAAAATGTGAAGGTGACTAAAAATAAAATGCCCAATCCACAAATGAGCAACGAACTACACAAGAAGACATAGACCAAGCAAAAGGTGTTGATTTGTTTTCCTGAGGTTTGTTCCCTTGGAGCAAATATCATTCTTTGTGCTAGCGCAAGAGAATGGATTTATGTAAAAATGCACTAAAATCCCCAGAATAATTACGTTGCTGGATTAAGACAGGGGGTAAATGATATTATTTTTCTGCAACATCTGTCGCTTCCTTTCCCTGAATGCCCATGTGTCCAGGAACCCACAGCTGTATTACGCAGATGCCCATGTCAATTAGCACAAACATTGCATCCTGTATCTTCTGTACAATATGATAGGAGTTGTACAGGTTCTGAAAGCTCAAAAGAGCATTTAGAGAATTAGAACAAATTACAGAGCCCCCCCAGCTGCTGTTCAGAAATGTTTAAAACTACTCTATAAATCACATAAAGTTCCGTCATAAAAATAGATGTTGCAGAGTTAAGACCAAATGTAAAACTAGATACATTAAAAACAAAGACACATGCAACACCCGTGTCTGCTTTTGAGCCATTGGTATAGACAAAATTGCATCTTGCAAATGATGAGAGTACTCTGCTAAAATGTCGATGAATAATAGAAGCTGCAGTTGATGATAGGACAAAGCATAAGCCCTAGATGAATGGGGACCTCTGCTAAAAGTCAAGGGGGATAACAAGCCTCCACAACTGAGAAAAAAGCAGGCAACTCTACATCCAAAGACCTTAAAATTTCCCCAAACAGATATGTGGGTGTCTTTGGACCCAGAGACCTAGCAGCATATAAGGTGTCATGCAAAGCATTAAAAAACGACTCATTCGTGGAATGCCCAACTCTGCGGACTGGCTGGACAAGAGAAAAGCTCCAATCACGACAGGAACTCCCCAGTGATGAATTGGATTAAAGCAACAAAGTACTAAAAGTCCCGCCGAGCCATACATAAAGCAACGATAATCGAGTTTGAACCGCATTATAGAATGGTACAGGCGCAACAGCACCGTCCGATCAGCTCTCCCAGGATGTGCCACTTAATACATGTAAAACATAGAGAACGTTCATGCCGGCCTTTCAGTCGTGCTATATATGATGACCAGCATGGTTTCCTATCAAAAACCAAGCCAAGGAACTTTACTTCATCTGCGAAAGATGAGGATGTTGGCCAAGATGGAGAGCAGGCTAGGGATATTCCTTGCAGCGCCAGAGATTCATGTAGACGGTCTTCTCAGCAGAAAAATGGAAGCCGTGGTTAACACACCAAGCTTAGAAACGATCCAGTCAGTAATGGGAGCGGCGTCCCAACAGAAAGGTACGCTGAAAAGAAAGATGGCAAAGTCGTCGACGAACAACGACGATGCAATCCCTGACAGTAAACACTCGGTGACTGAATTAATATGGATGGCAAACAGTGTGACACGTGAGTACCGAGTCCTAGGGTATTCCGTTTTCCTAAAACAAGATGATAAAATAGAATCCACGCGAAAATTAAAACCCTGGTCTTTCATGAACTCCAGAATTAAAATTGAAAGTCGACCATTCCAGCAGGTACCATAGAATTTCTCCAGATCAAAGAGACAGCGACTCTTTGGAACTTTCGTAGATATACGTCCCTAATATGCATGGAAAGAGACACCGAATGATCGATGGAAGAGCGGTGACGACGAAAACCGCATTGGACGTCTGTCAGAAAATGCTGCTATTTCAGTCACCACATAACCGCCTTTTAATCATGCGTTCCATTGACTTGCAAACGCAAATGGTGAGGTAAATTGGGCAATAACTGGAAAGAAGGTGGGGGTAATTTCCAGGTTTCAGTATTAGTATGACGGTGGCCACTCGCCACGCGCACGGAAATATTGCGCACACCAGATTTCATTAAAAATCTGCAGTAAAAAGTTATACCTTCAACACAGCACCATGTATACAATCTGACCCCGCAGCATAATGCCGAGAAGAAGAAAGCGCATGTTTCAATTCCCGGGCAGCAAATGGGGCATTATAACAATCCCGATTGTCGGAGGCAAAGGAAATCACTTCCATTTCAAGTGTGCGAAACGGGAAGGATAATTAGCACAGCTAGAAATCTCAGTGAAAGTACGCTCCAAAGCGTTGGCAAAGTCAGCAAGGAAATCAACTACATGGTGCTGTATCTTGAGACAGGGCATAGGCGAAAAACCACGCTTACCTGCTATGCGACGTAGCTCATCCCAGACAACAGATGAAGGCGTCGAGCGGTTAAGAGGAAACGAAAGAAATCCAAGATGTCAATTTGCTATCCTCCAGTACTCGAAGGCACTTATGTACACTTTTCTTGTAGTAGTAGTTAGCAAAATATAATTTAATTTTGTAATAAAAAGTTGTATTATGTAAATAATAAAGGATATAAGGCCCAGATTAAAAAAAAAAAGGTGCTGGGCTTAAAAAAAAAGCTGTGGCTTTGCCCAAGGACGAAGTGACATGTGTGTTTGTTTGTTTTTTATTTAACGTACTCGAGGGCGCAGCTGTTTATATTGAATCATATTTTCCAATGAAGGGTGGCAACGAAATACTCTTAGAGAACCTCGGCGTGCAAGCAATGTTCCCCGGCATGCATCGATACCCCATGGAATCGGATGGCGTCTGGCGTATAAAAACGACCGGAGAATAGTTTGTTCTACGGCAGAAATGAGTAGGGTCTCGAGGCGCCAATAGAAATAAAGGCATGTAATGAAAATACTGGTAGAGAACTACAAAGACTCCAGTTCGCCTTGCCGATAAGCCATTTCGGCGCGAGCTGTGGGAAGACATGGAAAGTGATCACTGAGCCGTTCCAAGTAAGATGAACAGAAAGCGAGATCTAAATATGAGAAACTATTGATAGTATCGGAAAGAAAAGTAGGCTGACCTGTACACAGTAGAGAGATTGTGGAGATTTAAAACTTCTGTCACCATAGTACCTCTAGCTATGTAGTAGCAGACGGAGGTAGGCAGACATTACAGACAGTAAAGTGTCGGAAAAGCAAGTGGTAACTGCTGAAGCCTGTAAAGGAGATTAAAAACTCAATGCAGAATTGAACACTTATCTCGGATTAAGATTAAAACTCCACCATGCGCGAGCATGCCATCTTCCGTTGGAAGCTTAAAACGAACCGAAGAGGAATTGCGGAGGTCATCCTGAGGGCAAAGCTTTGTTTCCTGGAGACCCACAAGTGGAGAGTCAATGGACTGCAGCAATAACTCCAGTTCAGGACTTCGAGTAAGGAGCCCGCGTAAGGAGTCATTGTAAACATAATCCGAAGCAAAGAGACAATCTTACTTTTTGGTGGGTGCAGGACGAATCTGCCATCCCTTCTTTAGACGCTTGGGGCTGAGGAGGTCAACCACTCTGCTGAGAATGGTTGGAGGTGGAAATAGGTGGAGATAGTGGCCGCCGAGCGGGTTTGCTCCCAGACCCATCGTGAAAGCTCGACCTCCGCTCTTCGCTACGGTAGTGGACGTTTTCAGGAAGTCAGTCATCGTATATGTCATCTTGGATTTAATGCCGGAGCATAAAAAACTACAGGTTTGACGAAATGCTTGGCGGAACTTGGTGCATTAGGGACCCGAGTAAAAACAAAGTCGCAGATCTAAGTGCTGCTGTCGCGCTTCTGTATCGCTGTGGAGGCTACAGAGCTGTACGTTCCGGTCTTAGGTGTCACAGGCTGGCGAGATTGAAAACGTTTCCGTACCTCAGAAAAGGAAAGCTCGGAACTCCTGTATACAGCGCTTTTCGCAATAGTGAGGACAGTCGCGGGACGAAGCTGGATGATCTGCGCGGCAGTTCACGCATACAGGAGCGGATGAACATGTTCTCTCATGAGTTACTTGTCCGCAGGTTGTACAAACAGAAAAAGCATTCTTACATGACATGCAAGTTGGCACTGAAAAATCGCATGGGGCTGCGATTATACGGACGCACCTCTATAACCTCCTTTGATCCATTTCACTTCCTCTGTTAAAGGTGAGGAAGAGAGTACGGGTTGGCATCGTTCTCCGCCTGCACGCGATAAACTGATGTATTTTTCCGCCAGATAACTCTGAATTTTAGTATCAGACATTCCATCAAGTATTGTGTTAATAGCTCCACGAGACGAATTCAGGATTTTATGCAGCTCAACATGGACAAGAAATCCGTGGAAAATTGTCTCCACCAAAAGAGATCCATTTCTCAATAACATACACGATTTCATGGGTCCAATGATGTTATCTATACCCTTCGGAATGATAAATGTGTTGACAGGACAAAAAACTGACCTTCTTCTGTTTGACTTATAACTAATTCATGAGGGAATGACATCTCAGCTACTTCTCTAACATCCACTCTCTTTCATTTTATTTGTTGGTGAGAATTATTATTCACCATAAAGAGTTCTTTCTCCACCATTGCAACTGTCTCCAATGGTAGGCTGCTTCCTGGGTGCCACCTTCTTAGACAAGTTATCCTCGCCTGAACAGGAATCACCTCAGAGTCATACCTCCCAGGGTCTAGACAGAGGGACCCAATGCCTTCAGGAAGGTAAAAGCTCATGCAATGGTACCACCCCGGGCCTGGGCTTTACTAGGGGATACACTCTCATCCTACATGATTACTCATTGCTGAGAGTTACAAACTTACTCATTCATTTTTACCGCATCAAACTTGGGGACACTCCTCAGACTAAGAACAGGAAGGCTAGAAGAATAAAAAATAAAAGGGGCATAATTAAAATGGGTCAAACATGCTAGCAGCTCTGGTGCCTTGGGGTCACTATGCCTCATACCCAATAAGTGGGCTCCTGAGGGGCTGGTGGAGGTGGATAGGTAATGAACAGTGAGTGAGTTGGCTTCAGAATAACCCATCTGAAAATGTTGAACCTGTATAAAAAAATTGTGTCCTATTAGGTGGTTCGTCTCTTTAAGTTTGTTCAGAAATGGCACTGTTATACCTTTGCAGGTAATCTCTATATTCACCACATATGAGCCACTGTGATTTCATTCTCTCCTCAAACTAAATATTTCAAGCAGTAGGATGCTCTTGAGTAGGATTATTAAGAAAATCACTCAATAAGAATTTATTATATTATACTATAATTCACTATGAAGATTCCCTCTATTCAAAACTACTTATAAAAAGTAAGGATTCTTGTTTGCTGATCTGATCAAAAACAGTATCACTGTTATTTTCTGTGTTTCAGAAGAATAGCAGAGTGTTATATGGCAGAAGACATTATACAGAAGGCAGGTAATAGCATGTTGGTTCTGGAATAAATGGTTTCTCAGATATATATGCATTGTTACCACTACTGTTCCATTTCCCATATTTTTTACAAACCTATACGAGAATCTACCAGGTAACACTACCATTTTATCATATGTAAGCAAAATAATTGTAATGTGGTCTTTCTGTATTCCTAAAAATTTCAAAAGCCACCGATTCTTCAACAGAGTTTAAGATCGACTCTTTATGAACATCTTTAAAGGAAGCAGCTATGGCAGTGATGTAGTTATTAGTAAAAGTGTAACCATGCAAAGAACTGAAAATTACATACCTGAATCATCAGAAACTGTTGCATAATGTGAATCAACTAATTCCCGAGTTCTGCTTCTCTGGCTGGCTACTTTAGTTTGCGCTTTAATATTTGCTAATGGTTCTCTCACACTGATGCTTGTATACCCCTCTGCAAAATAACAGAGTAATGCGATAATGAATTACAGTAGCAAACAAAACAAGAAAATGAAGAATTAGCTTGATACTTCTGCAATGCAGAGAATGATCCAAGTGATTTACACAAATGTTTACCATTTCAATCAATTATAGTATTTTGCAAAAAATATATAGACAATATTGGATTTAAGCAGTAACTATGGGAAAATTATTATAGATGGTCATTTGAAATCAACAAAGAAAAACAGTTATTTGTTGTTTAGTGTTGAAAAAAATACATAATGATAAACTAGCAAATAACATGACAGCATGTATTTTAATTGAAATAGGAAAGTTGTAAGTAACTTAGGTCAGTAATAGTATTTTTGTACGTTTACATATAAATCTTTTATATGTAAAAATTTTATGTGCAGGGATTAGAGTCAATTTTTAATCTAAACACATGAAAAACTGTAAAGTTATGACATTACTTTTTTCTGTTTGTTTCCTATTTTAAAGTAAAAACTTTGCCTTCAAAGTATTGCTATATGCAAATGCTCCAAATTAATTGGTTCCATCAGTGATACCTACTGAAAATGTTTTTCATTCTTTCTTGTATGTCCCTGCCTTCCTACCACTCACTGCATTTATTGACCTTTTTATACATCCACATTCTTTAGTAATAGTTCCAGGAAAAAACAGACTAATATGATGATAGGAAAACAAATTAATTATTTATATAATATTCTTTATATAGCCCTCAAAAGAGAAATATCAAATTTTCATGATAAAATTAATGTTACACTACCGGTAAGACAAACCCTCTGTGATTTAGCTTTGCCTAAGGCAATGAACCCAAGAAGAATGGAAGGTTATAAGAAAGCTTGAGCTTTAGTTTAATTCTCAACAATGTTGAAATATTACCTTTAACTAAGTATTGATAAATAATGCTGCTGTAAGGAAGTTAGCAGAGAAAGGGATCCTCTTTGTAACTCCAGTAAGGTTGAGGCAAGGAAATTTTGAACCTCTGACAGGCTTGTTTAATGCAAAGCCTATTCAGCCTTATGATCTCTAAAACTTGACATTATATCTGCCTTAGTCTAAACCTCCATTACTTCACTGTTATAAAATTAAATTACTGCTATGATTATAAAAGGTCTCCTTACTTGAGTCCTGTGAGTCACCACTAAAGTTGGTTTGCTGCAACTGCTGTGGAATTTCTGGAGCTGGAATTGGAGGGGTCATATAAGGCAGTTCCTGGTTGGCAGATATGCGACCTGCAATCGCTGTAGCTGCCTGTATGTCAGGAACTGAGAGAACAAGAGAGTTGTGGGATGATGACCTTCTTGTTCTTGGTGGGGGAACTGGGTTACCACTTGCTCCCAGTTGGATTGACGATGATCTTGGTGAAATACTTCCATTTGTATGAATAACACTTGATTCTTCACTCCTGCAATCATTTAAGACTGACTTACTACTCATGCAATGTATTAAATGCAATATGTTTCATTACAGTACAAACTTACTTCAGAAGATAATCAATATATTTAATAATTCACATTATTTTAAGGTCTGTTCAGAATTGTAAGATTTAACTACCCACAGTAACATAACTATTTGCAGTTGCTGAATGAAATCACTTATATTTAGTACTTAATGAGCCCTAGATTCACTGGTACACACACTTAAATGGTACTTCACTTTTCAAAAGGAGATTGATACTCCCACTTCCAACTGTAAAAAAAACCTAAGAGAATAGAGTGGACATCAAGAACTAAAGTATGCAGCTTATCACATTATACAAGTTCTAATACTTGGCATATAAACAATAAAAGCTACCTATTGTGCTTTCAGCATGAAATAAGAGTAGTTGCAGTGAAACTAAAGTATGATCTTGTTGAAATAATGCTTTGTGAGAGACAAACAAAAACTGAGAAGCAAGGAAATCTGTGTTTGGTAAAAGCATAAGGTTTAACGTTTTATCACATGCACCCACCCCATCGAAAAACACATAGTTTTTAATATATTTATATAATTTTGAAGCTGTTTCCAGTGAAGATATTATATTTAAATCAATACAATGTGGGTAACTTTTTTACACACTTCACTTACTATCTTTAAGTTAGGACAATGTTTCGGAAACAGGGTTCCCATCCTGAGCCGTTGACCCAATGTTTCCTGGTGCTCATGTAGGTCCCATGCAAGCTGTTTTGTGGTATATGGTTACCCACATTGTATTAGTTTAAACAGAGTTTTTATGCAAATAATTCTTAACTTTTTCCTGCCTTACAAATTCCGATATAGCAGTATCTAAACCATAGTCTATAATATTATTACTTACTATTCCACCTCACAAGCTTAAACCTGAATTAATGTAGTAGCAGTAGCAGTAGTAGTAATAGTATTTAATTTATTTGTGGATGCTCTTTAACATCTCAGATCATCAGCATCCCATTTAATTTAGGGCATGAAAAGGTGGATAAATTTTGCTGAGAGGCTTCTTCTTTCAGGCTTGAGGTTCTTTTATGTGCCGTAAATCTACAACATGGGACCCATGGCTATACTTTCCTTCCAAAGAAAGCCATACTTAGGATTTTTACGCCTGAAAAATCGACCCTGGCCAGTATTAAACCTACGAACTTGGGTCTACAAGGCAATTATGGTTACCATTAAACCATAAGGACTGACACTATTGGAGTGAAATTGTTAATAGATGGTGAAACTCTTTTTGTAAATTGAGGGCTTCCTATGTGCAGGAACAAACTTCTAAGCATTGGCACTTTTGTGAGTTGATATTATATTCTTGTTCCACATGAATTGGTTTATAAATTTATAACTGGCACTTATGCTCATTTGTCAGTTCTTTAGGCACCCATCTGACAAAATCGGCAAAACTTAAGGCTGTCATGTATCAGGATAAAGATTACAACATTCAATATTTCTGCAGTTTTGCTGACAGTTTACCCTTCAATTTTTGCAGATAAGTTCCAAGACTCTTTTCTTCATTCTACATGTTGTGGCTAGGACCAGAGTCCATAGCATGCTATGCCAGTATCACTCACTTGGTCTTGTTCAAATATAGCAACCTATTCATGGACAACTCTACAAGAGAGCATTTTCCTCATACTGGACTAACTATAGAAATGATGGATTTGTGCACCTGGTACATCTTCTGTCCATAAAAATTATATGGCAGATGATTGATCTTCTTCAGACTAATTTCATCTTTCTCTCGGCAAGGGCTTTCACCCTAACTGCAAGATCACAATTGCCAAGCTAACTTCACATGACACTCTACACCACCACTCAACTCTTTTACTCTATCCATTTTCCTTAAAAATAAGAAAGTGTGTAAATTTTTTGAACGCCCCTCATAAATTTCATTAATATTTCAGTTTTAACATAAGCAAAGTTTGATTTACTTTCTGAGGGTTATTCTTTATTAAACGCTTGCTATTCTCAAAAGATAATACTAATAAATACAATATAGAAATAATATATCATGTAAACTGAAAGAGGCAATGGACCAGGACTGATTCTTGTGGGATTTTATATCCTAATATGAAAGAAGATTCTGGAAAAGAAAATGAAATTGCACCCAGTAATTTACCAGAAAGTCATCTAAGAGCTGAAGCAGAAGTTTTCAGCACTGCAATGCAACACAAGTGGAACTAGAAGAGTGTAGGGATGATATGCCTGATATAGTTCAGGAAAAAGCAAGCACTCAAAATCAGATGCAAGGCAAAAATGAATGTGGTAGTCTATAAACAAAACTAATTATAACTTTGATAAAAGTAAAAAAGTATGGAAACAAAGAATGGCTTTATAAAGGGGTAAATTCAATATAATATCTCTTTGGTTTGTTATTGATGTGCTTGGACAAGAAAGAACAAACTTGGTGAAATAGATATTGCAGAAGTGAAATGCTTCATAGATATCTTATTATTTAATGACTATATTCCATTTTAAATACAATGACTTTATTAGGAGTAGAACATAGAATGACACTTTTAATGAAGCTGTAGCAAGCTCTCTACCTAGAGACAGACAGATTTAAATTTTTTACCCCCAAATTCACAGTTTTAACAACAAGATCTTGATCCCAATAACAGCTTTGCAAAGATTCATCTTCTGTTCCACATCCTGGATAAAAAAAAAAGAATTTAACTCATCAAGAAAGTCAGTGTTAAATGTGCCATATTTTGACTGCCACAAATGTAAACAGTTTACATGTAGATATGGTTGTAAGTTAATGGTTGGGTGTCACTTGAAACAATTATGTTGCATATGCAGCTGTACCAAGGATCAAAAACCAAAATTTTAGAGAAACACAGAACCTTCAAATTAGGACAACCTATTGTTTTCATTATGAAAATATACTCTAAAAATATTCCATTCCCATCTCATTTATTTTTGACAGCTTCTCACAATGATACCACTTTTAGAAGATCTGAGGTACAAAACAAATGAAAGACATGACAGAGAAAAAACATTAGAGAAAAAGCTCATTTAAGTTCCAAATTATGATGAAAAATTAAAAGAATAAACCCTGAGGATTCTAGGACTCTCAAGTGACAGGATAATTCCATTCCAGTGACAAAGTGGAAAGATAACAGAATAGTATCTGTCACCTCAAGTACTGCACCAGCTGAACTATTCCCAATATAGCTAAAAGATATTCTGGGAAAGCAAAGAGTTTTCCTGTAATGTATATAACAAGGAGATAGGATGTTGATGAATACATAAGTATTTACTGGATTTCAATTTGCAGGAATAAACAGTTCATGCTGATATCCCATTGCAATGAAATCACTATACAAAATTTTTGGCAAGTACACTGGCATAATGCAAATATTACATTTTGCTGAAGGGTTTCCATGAATTTTTTGGAATGTAACTCATCAAGAGAATACACTAGGAACTGCGGTAGATCATGGGATGAAAAGTATTGATTTCAGGTACAACCAATTGTATCATATGATAACCATTCAATAAAAGCAAACAAGATGCTGCCTGTAGACAAGAAAATTTCTACTCAATGCCAAAGGTGCAATATAGTCCTTCATTTGCTTTGCAAGCTATTATAAAAAAGACTAATGCAACCATGTATTAAAATATAGAACCATGTTCTTAATATGCTTTTAAAAGTGCCATAAAAATAAACAATAACATACAGATCTATACTGATAATATCTGACACTAATCAGATATTTCCTGGGCTGTGCCTGTATAGTTTTATTATGGGAAATAATTATTCACACAAATATGTGGTGCCAAGCATACACAAGAATTTGCTGCATATGTATGTATGCACATGCAGAAATATTGTACAAGGTTGATTATGGTAAAATTCGATCAGATTCCCTTTTATGATAAGATTTATCTTTCATGTGCCTATTACACTGAGATAAATTACTTCCATTTGTAATTCTAGTTTAACAGACTCAACCATAATCAAGAATATAAGTATGACATAGCCTTTGTGGTCTACTGACATTTGTGACTACCGATCTGGAGGTCCTGGTCTGGTCAAGCTCTTTGGGTAGGTTTTTTTTTTTTTCCTTACCCTAGGAAGGTGAATGCCAGATAGCTTTAAGGTGCTATGGACCCCACTATGTTTAGGTGCCCAAAGCTATAGGTTTACGGGTCCCCTGGTGCAGCATAACTATATCATCTTTACCATCATCTCCACTAGGACAACATAGTGATACCCTATGGGCATCCCAGCCTCAGAAGTCTGCTAAAATACTGCCACATGTGGGGAAAATGCCCACAAATTCATGAGAACAATGGGCTGACACTGGAAGGAGAAATAGAAAATGCACAATTTTTAATGACCTGAAATCTAGATTTAAATTGTTGTGTCTCTAATCCTGCAATCACTTGGATACATTCCTCCAAATTAGACTTTATGGTAGTAAAATTAAATTAAATATCAGGAAATGGAAGATGTTGTTAAACTTTAAGGGATTTCCCACAGACAAAGTTTTGCTCTGAAGGCAATTACTTCATCTAACATTTCAGTGATTACTTGTTGTTTACCCTGCAGATTTTTTCAAATAGTTGATCAATTTATGAGAAAGGCAAGAAAGCAAATTCATTTATTATCTCAGGGCTCATACATGGCATTACCTTTCATTTCCATTAACAGTACTATTTCGTTCCAAGTATAAAAAAATCTGTCAAACAGTTATCCACTGTTCACTCACTCACTTAAGAGTGGTAAGATACTCTTTTGCCTCAGCTCATAATTCCTAGTGTAACCAATTACTGTCACAAACTTTTGGCTTGTGCCATGCAACCAATTGTCAAGGTGGAAACCAAGCTTGTGCTGAAACTCGCTCCTGACCAATGTGTGTTCAACTGTGAAATAGAAAGTGTTTCTGTGTGTCTTTTTCTTATTAGCATTGAGTGGGGCAAATATCAAATCCTTAAAGTCCGAAAGATCAGGAAAGGGTTTGTGTATCAGAAAATCCAGAAATTCACTGAGACTGGCAGCATGAAAGATTGCCTGAGAGGTGTGAACAGTGCATTGTACAAACAGTGATGACTTGCATATGTTGAAATATCATCTGAAAGCAATGAATAATGGCATGGAAGATGAATTTTTCATAATAATATAGAATACTTAATGAAGATCTTGAACTTGCAGCTTACTGAGCAAGTAGAACTTACAGCTTACTGGCCGAATACTGAACATGTCTTGGTGCCACAACTGAAAGAGCAGAGGGAACTGAAATCGAGACTGCTCATTCAGTAGTACAGCAAAAATGAACAGGATTCTCTTCACTAACATGAAATTGTTCACCATTGAACAGAGACCACCAGAGGTGCCCAAGGTCATTAAGGTGCAGACTTGTGTGCAGGAGGTCTGGGTTTTGATTCCCACAAGGATTGGCTTCCCAGAGGTTTTCTTTTCCTCAGTCCTCATAAATAGGAAATGCCAGGGAGGTACCCTAAACTTAGACCTGGAACACTTCCTTTCTTTAATAATAAATGCTTTCCCAGTTTATTGTTTCATCTCATCAGTGTTCACTGCCTGTGATGCCTAAGTAGATAAAATGGGCATTACACACTATTAAAAAAATTGAACAGAGTTTTAGCTGCCAAAATGATAGGGTGTGTGCTTCAATCTATTTAGAAATCTGTGAGTTCTGAAAGTTCAGAGAGGTCACTACTTCTCTATAGTCATGGTTTGGTAGGGGTTGAGCTATAAGCATTCCACTAGGCTTCATTTTTATGAAAAAGGCTTAAAAACCATTGCAAAATTATATATGGAAAATTTTATGAATTCTGTTGTGATGCTGTTGAACCAAACCATGTTTGATAATAAACCCTGAAACTTTCCAGCAAGATTCTGCCTCAGCTCATAAGGCGAGGAAGATGCAACAGTGGCTAAAGCCCCAATGTTCCTAATTTCATATCCACTCCTGATTGGCCATTTGCTTGCCATGATCTTAATTCCCTGGACCACATACTTTGGCCACTGCTAGAGGGGCTTGCCTGCACCCTACAATTGAAAGCTTAAAGTGCTCCTTGATGGCAACAGTGGTAAATTTTCTCATTGAAACCATCCATGATGAATGTTCAGAGAGACCTGGAGTCTGTGTGAAGACAAAAGGTGGACATTTTGAAATCTGGTTGATGCTGCATATATGTAATACATGCAAGAGTAATATACTAAAAGGAAATTAAAGGATCTCAAACCATATTAAATTTATTCACAAAATAGTGCTATATATGTGTATTACATGTAAGTATAATACAATAAAAGATTGAATTTATTCATAAAATATTGTGTGACAGTACTTATGGTTGAACTAGGTAATGAAGTTGCAAGTTTATGAAATGTTTGACCTCATAAAATTTGCAGTTTCTACCATTATATGCATATCATTACCCAATTTTACTGTTTTTGCACACAGTATAATATCAAGTGAATGAATATAGGTGCAATGGGTATCTAAATCAAAGTTTTTAAACTTTGTATTTAGAAGTCCCACAAGGCCATTCCTGGAACCAATAATTCTGGGCACTCCATCTGTTGCAGAAGAGATCAACAAATGCAATGGATGACTAAAGCTTTCTTCTAAGCACTCCTCCAAACATGCAAAAATGTAAGCACCTGTTGTTCTGTCTTTTAATGAAATAATATCCAAAACAATTTCTAACAGTTCTAGATTTATGTTTACTCCTCTTATAAATTTTGTAAATTGTGCTGTGTCACATATATTAATACTATCATCAAGAACTAATGGATATGTAATGAAATTTCCATATTTTCCTGTCAAGGTTGAGAGTCTCAAGGTTGTGTGAAAGAACTTCAATTCTACATGATGCACCCCAACAACATACTGTTGCAATGACTGAGGTTGTAGCAACTGAAAATTTGCCATGCAGTATGATTGTTCTTTTCCTGTAGAACATTATCATGCCTGCATCTGGCATACTGGATCCTCAATGCATAATTTTGAAACTGTTCGTATTAATTGATATCATTGTATGATTCAGTTGAACTACACACTCTTAAAGCTTCACTTACTTTTCATAAATGTATGGAACCAGTTTCAAGAACATTTAGTTCCCATCTTCAGCCAGGCTAAAGTTCAGAACTTTCTCGAAACCAGTTCCACACATTTATGAAAAGTAAGTGAAGCTTTAAGAGTGTTTAGTTCAACTTAATCATACATTGATATCAATTAATATGATTAGCTTCACTGTGCAAGTTCCAATTTACATTTAAGTACTGTCTGTATTGTTAATTCTCAGAAAATTCAAACTACAACACGTGAGCATTTTAACAAGGCTTAGAAAAAGCAATCTTCTCTCACCACTGGATCCACCAATCAATTCCCAATACATATGTGACTTATAAGTCAGTACCTTTATCAGTAGCTTGGAATAGCCTGAAATGGAAGTGTGTGGCTACTGTAACTACCATTAAGCCACTTAAAATGAGCGAGCAATTCATTTCTTTGAGAGCAAATTATAAATAAATAGGTCAAATTTGCGCTGAAAATATAGGTATAAGAGAGATGTTTCACAAGTTTTTTGTTCAGTCAAACATGCATAGAATTGGAGGAACATATCTTTCATACAAATGCTGATATTCACAATGATCATATCAGATTTTTTTGTTTAGATCATTGTATGTGACTAAGTTTAATGCTGTAGTATGAAGCAGGAAATGTCTCAAAATTTCCTATTTAATTATAATTGCTTCTGAAGACTACTGTAATTATAATTGTATATTGTTTCAGATAATCAAGGGTATCAATATTACAATTAAAAGGACCCCAATATTATATGTATTAGTGTATGTATATAGATATGTCTTTTTACTGGTAAGTAATATTCAAGTTATCTTTCTATAATACCATGATTGACAGTGCATATATGTCTTTGTTGTGTTTTTGTAAAAGGTATGGGAATGCTGAGCCTTTGTTAGATGAGGCTGCTTTACCTGGGAAGAGGGTCCTTTGTTAAACATTACTCTTTCAAATCCTCCTGGACACACTTGCCAGCGCCAAATGCCATTAAGCTGTAAACGGCTAGGAATATGAGTAACTGTACTTGCCGTCAAAAGCAAATATCGCACACAGAAACACGTGTTTTCACAGAAACCAAGATATTAGCTGTTTCAAAGGGAGGCTGCATATATTGCAGAAGCGTACTTTATCACAAGTATCTAGTGAAGGGTAGATGTCTCTTTTCCGTTGCGTGGGAATAGAAACTGTATATTTCCTGGTAAAACTCAGAAACTTCAACTAATGAACATATTTCAAGAACCCAGCAAAATTGTAATAAACCATGCCCTTGTGTGATCCAATAATATTCTAGAAGGAACCAAATTCAGTTTATTTAAAGGAATTAAATTTTCACGAGGGAGGAGCAAGTTCACATAAGAGATTTAACATTAACTATGAGAAGTTAAGTTTTGAGGCATTTGTGAAAGGAAGCGGTCATAACAGTAACAGTAAGATTCATGACAGTGGAGTGACAGAGTCGTGACAGCAGTCTTTACTGCTAGTAAAGACTGTAGTAGTCTTTAGTCTGTAGTAGTAACAAGAGTGGCAATCTGCATAAGTCATCAGTTAATCAGTGTCATAGCACAATAGTTAAACCATTGCAAAGAGTCAAAGTAAATTGTTTGGTCAGTGAGAGTCAGTCAGGCAGTGCAAGCATAATAGTAAGAATAGTCATGCCGAATTATTGATAAGTTGATTTTTAGATTTCAAAGTTTTGTTAAAATGAATAAATATGCAAGTGAATACAGCTAATTATAATCTGAAGAAGCACAGCATGTTCCAGAACCTTCCAAGTTGTCAAATAAATTAAATGTCCAACCACAGCCAAACTTCATTATTACAGTGAACAATCCCCTTCCTCCCTAATGACATTACATCGTTAAAAACAGTCCAAAATTCCCCTGAGATCCCTATCCTCTGCATTGAAACCAGAGGGTTAGGAAGCATCAAACCTATGACTTCAACAGCCAAGGCAAGACATGAAGAGCATCTAATAGTCTGATTAAAATAAATAAATAATAAATTTTCTACCAATATCAAAAATAACTCACACCTAATAATTCCAGTTCCAAGTATTAAATATAAATATATTTTAATATGAAATTAACGTAATAAATATTTGTAAAAGCAAGTGTTTACAAGATGACCAACTTACTCTACTGCTATTTCTGTGACCATTTATGAGACCTCCTGCATTTTGATAAAGAAATTTGTTTGAAAAAAATGGTCCAATATGTGAGTAAATATAGTGATTTTCTCTTGATAAGAAGTGTGATGTGTCTATGCCATCAAGGTTGCAGATTATAAACTACTGGCAATAATTAATGTTCCATTCCTTCAATTTGATTGATTGATTGATTTATTTATGGATGCTCTTTAACAGCTCAGGTCATCAGCATCCCATTTAATTCAGGGCATGAAATGGCTGACAAATTTTGCTCAGAGGCCTCTTCTTTCAGGCTTGAGGGTCTTTTTCATGCCATAAATGCATGGCACAGGACCCATGGCTTTACTTCCCTTCCAAAGGAAGCCATACTTAGGATTTTTACACCCGAAAAAATCCATTTATCCTGGCCGGGTTTGAACCCGCAACCTTGGGTTTAGAAGGCAAGTATGGTTTTACCACTACACCACCAGGACCGACCATAGAATGTTGATACATAGAAAGCAAACTTTATGACCAAATACATAGATGTTGCTTTTATCCTTTATTAGTATAAATAAAACCAAGTTACTTATCCAAATACCCTCATAAATTAGATACTCACTGTGATGACTGAAGATCTGCATACCCTTCAGCTCTACTATATCCAGCAGTTTGCATTTCATTAGAGGCTCCTACTTGTGCATAAGGATGTTCACCTGCAAATATTTAGTTATCATTCAGCAGAGAACTCATGACATTAGTAAGTATTGAAAGGGAAATGCAAAACAATGTATAGGTTGTTAAGAGCCCTCCTCCTAATCTTTAGCTTTCTGGGAAGCAGTTCTTTGTAAAAATGGGAAGTATGTAGAGATAACTACAGCAAATAAGACAACTTTGGCTTTAAAATAAATAACACACAACAATTAATCATTAAAGCTGGGAAAATACCAATTACAAACAAAATAATGCAACAAAAACTGTTTCTACTGGCAGACATATTACCTATTAATGTTAAGCTCATAGTAATGATGTCAAAAACTCTTTTACATCTTCATTCATCCTGTCATTCAGTCATTGGATAGAATTAGTATCCTGCATATATAGCAAATATTTTCTTTGAGAATGGCTACATTAATTAATGTTTAGCTCATTTTAATTTCTAAAATAAGGTATTTTGTCTAAAACTGCATTAACTGCCTTGAAATCATGAACAAAGCAAGAGTTGGAAACTTAATAGAAAGTTAGAAACAGTGAACTAGACTGATTATATACATAAAGAAGTTGGCATTAGGTGAGACTATACTTCACAAAGTGATTAACTCATTAGAACATGTTTTAAGAGTTTTTTGCTCTCATTCTCAGCTGGAAACTGACTAACACTGGCAGGAAACTATGGTGGTTCCAATGTAAGGTGAAACAATAAGTTCACTGGTTGGATGTCAAAGTTCATAACCTGATTTCAATATAAATTCAATTTTGAATCGAACACAGTGAAACACACATCAATAATCTCTTCCAAGTCAAAATATTTAGAACACTCTTTATGGCTTCATTTACATGAGATTTACTCAGGATATGTTTTGTGGAACATTTGTTCACATCATCAGCTGCTAAGCGACTGTTGGATCACTCGTAGAAGTTGAGTAAGTAGGTATCTGGGTTGACTCTGGTGGTCTTGTGTTAAACTTGAATAAAGTTCTATCTGCTTCTGGGATATGTGGAAATTCATAAGGTTTTGATCATGTTCCTTATATACAAATCCTCTCCCACAAGTTTAATTCCTTTGCTTGTTGAACAGTTCTAATAAATTGATGTCTGTTTCTATTTCATGGTTATGTCATCAAAGAATACATAAAATTCTCTAAATTGTGAACAAATCAAGCATTTTTTATATTTGAGGTCAAATTCTTTAAACAGAAAGCAGGACTAGTAATGGGCAATCCATTATCACCTTTCCTAGCTGACTTATTCATGAGCTATTTTGAGATGCACATCACTAAGGCTTTTCCCCACATTTTTAAGTTTTGGCACAAATATGTAGATGACGATTCGTCATTATAAATAAAAAGCATGTGGAAGATGCACTAAAACTTTTAAATCTGCAAGAGCCTACAGTTAATTTCACTGTCGAAAAGTAAAGAGATATGTTCTTGTTGGTTCTTTTTTTTTTTTTAATGGCGTTTAATGCCTGTTTTTACTACTGAGGCACCAAAGGCAGTGGACACTGATGATACATGAGATGAAATGATACATTTCAGACCTAAATTTAGGGTACCTCCTCAGCATTTCCATTTATGTGCACTGAGGAAAACCTGGAAAGAAGAAGAAGAAGGAAAAAAAAACGTCAGTCAGAGATGGTCCTGGTGGGATTTGACACCCAGCCCTCCCACTCATGAGTTCATGCTTTAACGACCTTGGCCACCAGTGGGAGTAGATAATATGTTTCCATTTTTGGATCATAAAATGTAATAATAAACTTGAATTTGACATCTACAGAAAGGACAAGCATACAGGCAATTATATCAAGCCCATTGTTTCAATCCAAGACCAAATAAGCAAGCAGCATGAGCATACAGCATGATATAAAGACTAATAAATATACCACTGAGCAAAGTAGAATAAAGAAAGAAATGTACACATAACAGAAGCAAATTATTAACCAAAATATCAAAAGATTCCAGGAAAAAAAGGGGGGGGGAAGGGAAAGGAAAGGAAAGGAAAAGAAAGAAAGAAAGAAAGAAGAAAAAAAAGGAAAAAAAAAAAAAAACAAATCACAACTTTCGGTAATTTATCAGGGGAAAAAACATTTAAAAATTTCACTTACTACCCGTCAGTCAATAAGAAATTTCAGAAAAATATCATCTTAGCACCTCAAAACTGATGCAGTGTAAAAAATATATTAAATTAAACAAAACAAATTCCAGGCTCAAAGAGAAAAAAATCTGGTATTAACCAGATTAATTGCAAGAATTGTGAAAAAATCTACATAGGAAAGACAAAAGAGAAATACAGGCATAAGGTTGAAGGAGCATTGGAGAAACAACCATTACAAATAAATAGATAAATCAGCTGTGGCACCACATATTTGGAATGAAAACCATGAAATAGAAAAAGGCATCAAGTTATTAAAACAATGGTTCAACAACCAAAAGAACTAAACATATGGGAAAGGATTTGTATAAAATAAACATGAGCAAAACCTAATGAATTTCCACATAATGGAAATAGACAACACTTTATTTAAGTTTATCACAAGACCACCAGAGTCAACCCAGATACCTACTTACTCATCTTCTATGAGTGATCCAACAGTCGCTTAGCAGCTAACGATGTGGACAAATGCTCTACAAAACATGTTCTGAGTAAATCTCTTGTAAGTGAAACCATAAAGAGTGTCCTAAATATTCTGACCCAGAAGAGATTATTCATAACCTGATGCTTATTTTTAAAATGAAAATCTTTTCCCATATTGCTAATTCCTTGGGATTGTAGGTAGCGTTCAACAATTTGGTTTCTTTTGTGAAGTTCCAAAAAGGATCTGCAACTGCCAATATAGCCACCTTTTTATATTTTACATTTCTAAAGTTTTCTTTTGTCCTTGTCTCTAAATTTCCTATTGTTCTGCCTGTATATATCTGATCATAATTCAAACAATTTATGTTACACTCCTAACTTTTTTCTGAATGAATAACATTTTTTATGGCTTTTTCAAAAGGTTCCTCAAGTTAAAATCTATTTTGTGCAGCCAATACAATAGCAAATTTTTAAAAATGTTCATGATTTTACCCTTTGTCCATGTATGGTATGTGAATTTTTTAAAACTTGTAATTCTTTATCATGGAGAGAGTGATGGTATCTTTAATATCTTTAAGTCTTTTGAAATGTCTGAATTTATCCACTAAAGATCAGTTGAATCCAATGAGTATATATGTGTATTCTGCGTATATTCCTCCTTGCTGAGTGGGATGTTGATTAATCTGCGAGCCAATCTGTTAGTAATGACAAGTTGGTCTGGTCTAGGGTTGAAGCTATTATTCGTAATATAGTTATTTGTATGCATGGGTTTCCTATATATATGAAATAAAATTACATTTAACAAATTATTTATGAGGAAGTCACTCAAATTTCACTAGTTTTATTCCACTTACTTGGACATGTTTCAAAGGCAAATTTCCTTCATTGTCAGCACGGTTCCACTGTCGGCTTTCCAGCTTAGTATTAAGATGTTGCTCTTTGGATTTTGAAAACTTTTTGATGAGGTTACTGTTGCTTGGAAGATTAAAATTAACCAAATTTTCTTTGTTTTCGTTCAAGAATATATTTTCCCACACCGATAATTCTATGAGTTTTTGGAGAGCTTTAATGAACTTTGGTTCATTTATTAAAAGCTCTTCAAAAACTAATAGAATTATCGGTGTGGGAAAATATATTCTTGAACGAAAACAAAGAAAATTTAGTTAATTTTTATCCTCCAAACAACAGTAACCTCATCAAAAAGTTTATAAAATCCAAAGAGCGACATCTTAATACCATGCTGGAAAGCTGACAGTGGAACCGTGCTGACAACGAAGGAAATTTGCCTTTGAAACGTGTCCAAGTAAGTGGAACAAACTAGTGAAATTTGAGTGATTTCCTCAAAAATAATTTGTTATATGATTCTATATTTCACTGTGAAAATCCCAACTATTCAAATCAAAATTACATTGTTTCCATCTATAGATTTTAAGGTCCAAAAAAGGCAAACATTCTTCTTCTTCTTCAATTTCCACAGTCAACAAGTTATCACTCAACAATTCCCATAAAGAGCCACGGCTGACTGCTGGCTAAAAAATAAAAATAAAAACACTCCACAATTTATATAAGTTATTACTTGTTTAAGGTTATGCAGCTCTGATTTTGACATGAAGGCATTTCTTCTCATATGCTGCTTTTCAGTTCATCTCATATTCATGGATTAAGTGGAGTAACAATGTGTCAAAAAAAATTTTTTTAGATGCTACAATGCTTATGTCACAGAAAATGGTCCTCGGTCCTCATTAACGTCAAATGTCAGGGAGGTACTCTAAACTACAGGCTGGAATGTTTTCTTTCCCCAACCCAAAAATTCTTTCCCAATTCACTGTTTGTTCATTAATTGATGATACAATTTATTTTGCCTCTCCTTGAATGTGTGTTATTTATTCTGTTTTGTCAATAGAATCATGGTCTACCAGTCTAAGTGGTCTGTTGTAATGTGGGCTCAACTGCCAGGATCACCTTATGGTGTATAACACCACCAAAACAAATGGAAGCTTTATTAAATACTTAAAGCTTACTTATAATTATGGAAAAAAGATAGAAAGACTAATAAGTATGTACTTATAATCTCTGTGAGTTGGAATACTAGAACACTTTTTCTGGTTTCACTTAAATGAGATTTTACTCAGGACATATGTTTCGTGGACATTTTTTCCACATCATCAGCTGTTCATGACTAATGGATCATTCATAGAAGTTGGGTAGTTACGAATCCGAGTGGACTTTTGTGGTGTTGTGATGAACTTAAATAAAGTGTTGTCTGCTTCTGGGATATCAAAATTCATAAGGTTATGCTCATGTTTTTCTATATAAATCCTTTTCCATATATTTAGTTCTTTTGGTTATTGAACAGTTTTTAATTACTTGTTGCCTTTTTCTATTTCATGGTTTTCATTCCAGAAATGTGCTGCCACAGCTGATTTATCTATTTGTTTGTAACAGATGTTTCTCCAATGTTCCTTCAACCTAATGCCTAAACTTCTCTTTGTCTTTCCTACGTATTTCTTTTCATAATCCTTACAATTGATTTAGTAAATACCAGATTTTTCCTCTTTGGGCTTTGGAATCAGTTTTGTTTAATTTCAGTATATTTTTTACACTGTATCTATATAAATCTCATTTAAGTGAAACCAGAGAGAGTGTTCTAATATTCTCACTCACAGAGATTATTAGTGCATGTTCGATTCCAAATTGAATAAATATTGAAAGTATGTACTTACTTTTCAAATTAAATGCTAGCAAAGAACTAGTTCACACAAAAGTACAGAAGCACAAGATGGAAAAACTTATTAAAAGAAACCAAAACACTTTCAGCAGGAAAAAATAACATAATTTTTAACAAATTCACATATCATCCATGATCTATGCACAAATTTAAAAAATATTCTAAAAGATTTTAATATTAGATTAAATTAGATTGCTATCAAAACAGATTTAATGCTAAAAATCTCATGAATGGTAATATTCATGGAAGTATTCCTTTCATTGAAGAAAAAAGCAGATATTTACCAAATAAATAGTGCAGATTGAAAAAAAAAATGAAAGAACAAAGAGAAACTTTATGTACACATTAAAAGAACACTTCAGGAACCTAAAATACAAACAAATGGAAAAATCAGCAGTGGCATCTCATTTCTGGACAAAGAACCATGACATAATGAAAAAAAGCAAAATGATTAAAGTCAGCACAGTGAACCACAGGGGAGAAAATCTACATTTATTAATGAACATCAACACTTTCAAGAATGAAATATAAACTTTAATTTCATCACACCTCCACCAGAGCAGAATATGCATCCCCAAAGGAACACCATGAATTTATCCACTAGTTGATAGTTACCTGCAGATGCAGACAATGGTATGCAAAAATTGTTCTAAATAAAAACAAGTAAGTGCAGCCAATGAAAGGGTGTAGTTTGACTCAGTCATTCAATAATCTTAACTTACTTTTTAGTTTGTCATACGGATGTTCAGAATATGGAGAAAAGCCATTTTCAGTCTGTGCATTGGTTTTACTATCACTTGCAGTTCCTTCCAATGTTAAGAGTTTCTGAGCTGTCCTTGAGGTTGCCCTTGTTGTTACTAATAAAAATGGAAAGAAATCCACACAAAGTTACAAAAATAATTTCTAGAGAAATAAAAGCTGTAACATACTATAGCTAGGCAATATTTATTCAATATTTTATAAAGTAGTATGGAATCATGTACATCATGCTTAAAACTCTGTTTCCAAAATTTTAGTTATTTGGTACTTTTCTTTTTTAACCAATTGGCATATTAAGTTCATAATTTTTACAGTGTTCAATATTATAATTATTATTTTGCACAATTTACTTTTTATATTTCCCAAAACTGCCTTGCTTGCATCTACTATCTCTTAGGCTTGAGGGTTGAAGACTGAAAACCTCTGCACCAAATGGGTAGATGATGATTCTGAAGGAAACTAGTTGCAGTTTTATCATTGGTTAGCTTGAAACAGGTGCTATATCTCACTATCTTTCATGCTCTTTATACCTCAGATGATAAGCTGGGTACAAATTTGAAGGGAAGGAAAAGCAGCTATATTATTGCTAATCTTGGATAAAACTAAGATGTCTGCAGTTCTCCAAGCTTTAATTCACAATAAATGCCAAAATGTACACATGATTGGTGGACATATTATCATAAACGTGAGATAGGTCATGGCTGTCTAGCAGTTTACTGATCGGGATATAGCAGCATCAACACGTTACAAGTCATGAGGCCAACTTCTGCTCAGTATTCAGTTCTTGTATTGTCACATTCTGTGTAATTACTGAAGAGTAAAACCAAGTAGTAAAACAGTACTTGTGTATACTGTGTTTATTAGATTAAGAATTGGCTACTTTTCTATTTTTAATTACAGTGTGTTAATACGTCTAGGAGGTGCCCAATGCCAGTTATATATTGAACTAGCTATCAACAAATATATTTCAGGTTTCTCCCTTCCTAAAGATGCATACAGAATACAGCAGTGGATACATGCAATTTGTATAAAAAAAATTTTAAAAACTTTAGTGGCAGTTCCATAGTATGAATTAACCATTTTCCTTAACAGTACATCTTATGGGAGAGCTAAGCAAACCACAATGATGGAATAGTTTAATACTACCCAGAGAAAGAATCAACAAATTAACTTACCGTGCTTGCCCCTCAATATTTTCAAATCAGCCATCATACCTGTCATCTGAACCACCATTGAGGCTTAAAAGCCCAGAACAAAGATAGCTTAAAATAGAAGTTCAGCATGATGAAATATTTCAGCAGTTGTTTGAAGATTATATAATTCATGATTTTAAATAATTAATGGCTAGGATTTAAAGGAAAGGAAAGAAAAGAAAAAAACTTCATCATGAACTTCAAGGCACCATCATTGCATATATTTGATAAATTTCTCAGACCACCTACAGAGAGAGAGTATGCTTCTACCAGTTGATATTCTGCTGGTGATGAGAGCAAATATTCCCAAAACATGTCCAAATAAAAAACCAAGAGTGAAATATAGATGCTGCCAAACCAACTCTATATCAATATTATTTTACTATTTAACTATTAATAGCTTCAAAAGTATAAATTCAAATGAAAATCAAATTAATACATACTAAACTATGCTAAACTTACTAATTGTAACCCTAATGTAAGCTATATTTGATAAAAATAAGGTGAGTAAATTTTTTAAAATGATGCAGATACCTTAGCAAAGAATGTAGAATTATTATTTTTGCCAAAAGTTATTAGCTACCCTTAAACCACAGCAATCTACATTGAGATTGAGATTAAAGTTTAACTGGATGGTCATATTAACTGCAACAGATATGAAATATTTAAAGGGGAAGCTAGAAAGAATACTTAGAATAAAAGAACACTTTTTCGTGAGAACCTGAATACTAATCATTTGAATAATCAGATGATAAGCACTTCTTTTGAATCCATATGACCTAAAAATTAAACTTACATTTCACTTTTGACGAAGTCCTTGATTACCTAAATGCAACTAATGTGCTTTTTCTGTGCACCTTAATTATAAAACAGAAAAACATTGTCTCTGATATTTAGGATATTTATTCTATAACATTATATCACATATTACAGGAAGTTTTACTTGTAACAGAAACAAAACATTATTATTTATTTGTCAAGTCTTCTTGAACATTTTCATGGCAGTCATTCCTGTTTACATTAATCATCTCAGTATCTCCAACATTGAAAGTTTTGCTCTGCAATGTTTTCGGAGATAAATGTAATTGAAATGCACCACCTTGTTGAGTAGTGACAAATTATTACTCAATTGAATACAATATCTAAAGCTAAATTTTCTCTCAATGCCTCACCTCCCACACATCAGATTCTTTAAATAAAACTTGGAACTGCTGCAAAATTTCTCATGGGAAAGGGTTACCCTGGGCTTTATTTTAATCACTTGTTTGAAATTGGTTAGATCAGTTGAATTATGTTCAAATATTTTATTTGTTTTTAGATTGTTAGATTAGTTCATGACAGATATTTGTGCCCTGCTAAGTAGCAAAAATTTTGTAATTAAAGATTTGGTCTCTTAGGCAGCATTGCACACTTTGTTACCAAGAATGACTCCTGTCATTCTGTCATGGATTCCATATCCAGGACCGTTAACTTCAAGACAGCCTTGGACCTTCTAAGTAGCAAAAATTTTGTAGTTAAAGATTTGGTTTCTTAGGCAGCATTGCACACTTTGTATAAAATATAGTGAACTTTTGTAACAGTGATGTCAAATATTAACATTTTAAAAAAATTGAGTCGAGATTGTAACATACACACCACTAAATTCAATAAAAAGGAAGACTAGTTTCGGGAGCCATCGCTCATATCGTCAGTTCCTGGTCGACTCCTGGTCTGACGATAGGAGCGATGGCTCCCGAAACTTCCTTTTTATTGAATTTTAGTGGTGTGTATGTTACAATCTTGACTCAATTTTTTTATAATATTGATTGCACACTTTGTTACCAAGAATGACTCCTGTCATTCCGTCATGGATTCCACATCCAGGACCGCTTCAAGACAGCTTTGGATAGGTGTATCTCAACTGGACCTTTTGTGACATGATAGTGAACTTCTGTCACTATGCAGTTACAGGTACTAAAGTAGTGACTAGTTTTATCAAACATTAACTTTATTAAAAGTATAGTACCAATGAATAAAGTTGCAATATCCTCAGAGGGCACAGAGTAAAACTGTATGACAGCTTAAAGCACTTAGGAAAAATTGGATGGCATGTTAATTCAATTTGCTAATGAGCTGCTCCATTCCTTTACCCAGCTCTCTATAAGGCAAAGCTGACATTAATTTTACAGTAACCCTGACAGAACGATATTGAAGATTTATTGCCTGCTGCTAGTATGTAGTAAATGTTCTGAAAATAAATAAATAACTATAATGCACTCAGAACTGTAATAGTGTAATGAAACCAACAAATTAATCCATCTCTTATTAAAATCTAAAAACTTACCTAATGGTTGTGCCATATTTTTATTCTCTTCTACAGTAGCATATAACTCTGAACTTGTATCCCCATTTGGTTCATTTCCTTCCCAGAGAACAGCAGCATTATCTAAAGGCAATCTCTCAATGGGAATATCTGGAAGACTGCGATTAGCTGTAGTAGATGTTCTGAAATGCATATTAAGAGTTTCATTTCACACTATGATTACACTAATTCACTCTAAATTTACACATAGATGCAGTTGATGCTTAAAACAGGAATTAAATTTTAAACAGTGAAAGATAGTTCATATTTAACAAACGATATAATAAATACATGGCCTTGTAGCTGATGGGGAGGCCCTCGTGTATTTGTGAACTGTACTGGAGGTGATAATCACCAGTAGAATCACTCAAGCCAGGGAGGCCATAGGTGAGATACCAGACTAAGAAGTAGCTTACCAGGACCAACCCTAAAGTTTAGTGTGACCCGTGCTGAAGGGGTGTATGGCACAGGGCAAATGTGTCTGAAACAGGGCCTCTGGACCCATGCAACCTCCAGAGTAAAAGTCTTATTTGTGTATGTTGAGCTCTGCCTGGGTGGACCTTACAAATTCCTAGCTTCTCGTGGGACCTAAGAAAACTACTATTAACCAAAAACCCACTTCTGAGGAACACATTAGTAAACCCTCAGCAACAATAACCACTTCCTCCGACAAGGAAGCTTTTTTGGGAAAAGCCTCAACCATGGAACTTGGTATTATCTCTTCTAAGGGGAGCTGGGCAAAAAATCTTTGAATCTCGTTAAGAGTTACAATTGTGACTCTAGCCAAGGATAGCCCTAAAGGTCCTCCAGATCAAACTGTACCATTAGAAAGGCAGCCTCAGCTGCATTCTGTAAAACATTTGATGAAGAAGTAATAGACCTAGCCCTGATTCAAGAACCCTGGATTAACAGGGGCTGAATCACAGGACTTGCAGAATGCCCAGGTAAGTTGATAAATTGCAGTGAGGGCAATCAACTTAGAAGTTGTATTCTTGTTTGCAGTAGAATTCAATGCCTACCCGTTCTAGAATTTTGCTCTAGTGACATTACCATGGTGAAAATCGACCTAACACAGGGGGAGGGAAGAAGGGCCTATTAATGACTCTGTACTCCTCTAGGATAGCAGCAATCCACCCACCAGGGAGCAAACTACAACAGCTGGCCATACATTGCACAGCAATGGGAACAGACCATCATTGGATGTGATGCCAACTCTTACCATGAAATATGGGGCAGCAAAGGGGTCAGCAAAAGAGGTATCTTTTAGATTTCCTGCTCTCCAGTAATCTATACATATTCAATGTCGGTAACAAGCCTACCTTTGCTAATCACATAAGGCTGGAAATGATTGATACTACTTTTTGTATAGAAATTGCTACTTCTTAGATTATCAAATGGAGAGTCTTGGATGAACCATTACTTTCAGACCATAACTATATATATAGTTAAAAGAGCTAATCTCTACAGGAATCCCAAGAGAACCTGTGGGAGCCCTATATGCAGGATCTCTCAGGTATAGCGGTCCTGGTGGTCTAGTGGTAACCATACTTGCCTCGTAGACCAAAGATCGAGGATTCAATCCTGGCTAGGGTCGATGGATTTTTTCGGGTGTAAAAATCGTAAGCATGACTTCCTTTGGAAGGGATGTAAAGCCATGGGTTCCGTGTCGTGCATTTATGGCACATAAAAAACCTCAAGCCTGAAAGAAGAGACCTCTGAGCAAAATTTATGGGCTGTTTCACGTTCTGAATTGAGTGGGATGTGGATGACCTGAAATGTTAAAAAGTGTCCATAAATAAACAAAATAAATAAACAAAATCTCTATGGTACAATTGGGCAGATGGATAAGATTAGATCTTTTGGTGATTGACAAGCTCACCTACTTTATCCAAGAAGCTATTACTTGACAGTTATCATGATAATGTCCCTTGCAATTATGGAAAAAATTCAAGAAAGTGGCATGGTGAACTAAAGAACTTGAACATAAGAGAGGCAGAATATGATATCTTTTCACAGGGCAAATAGAACTGGAGACTGGGGGGAATATCATACAGACCTCACAGACTACAATAAAAGCAAAGGTAAGGCCAAAATAATTTCTTAGCAAACCTTCTACCAGGAAATATCTAGCCTGCCAGAGGCAGCCAGGTTACAGAGCATTGGCCCAGGGACCAACAAATGTGTAGGAGCAATATTTAAGCCTACAGGTGGTTTATGTGCTCAGCTGAGAAGTACTCAAAAGTTCTCTTTGAGGTACACTTCTCCGAATTATGAAAAGATCTGCAAATCCATAAACCAATGCTAAAACCCTACACCAAGAGCATCGCAGAAGGACTGGGAACATGCTTTCCTGCACTGTTGCATAAACGTCCTCTCCATTTCCTACTCTGCAACCTCTTTTGGGACCGCCACGGGTGGCCGAGGTCGTTAAGTCTCGGACTCGTGAGCGGGAGGTCTGGGTTCGAATACCGCCAGGACCGTTCTTCCTGACTGAGGTTTTTTCCAGGTTTTCCTCAGTCCTCATAAATGGCAAATGCCGGGGAGGTACCCTAAACTTAGGCCTGGAACGATTCCTTCCTTAAAAATAAATCCTTTCCCAATATTTCATCTCATTTATCATCAGGGTCCATCGCCTGTGGTGCCTCTGTAGCAAAAACGGGCGTTAAACACTATTCATTCAACCTCTTTTGGGCCAACATAGCCTTTAACAATATTCTCCAGGTATAAAGAGCTAAAAGAGTAGTGTTTATTCCTAAGTGCAGTTGTAATAACTACTATGAAGCCAAGACTTATCGACCAAATCGTTCCTTTTAAAGGTTTTGGAAAAATGATCGAAATGTGACAGCGACTAAAACGAAAATGCCCAATTCACAAACGTGCTAAAAATATTTCTTCGGGACGAACAGAGCGAGAACAGGTCAACCAATTAAAAGGGGCAGATTTGCATCCCAGAATATTATTTCGGAGCAAATATTGTTCGCGACAGCTCGAGAGAACGGATCTACTTAAAAACTATCGGTTATGGTGGTCCACTGGTAACCATAATATTCTCGTACACCCAAGGTTGTGGGTCCGAGCGTAAAAATCCTGGTCCCGTGTCGCAGATGTACGGCACGGAAGTCGGTCCTGGTGGTGTAGTGGTTACCATACTGGCCTCCTACACCCAAGATCGCGGGTTCGAACCCGGCCAGGACCAATGGATTTTTTCGGGCGTAAAAATCCTAAGAATGGCTTCCTTCGGAAGGGAAGTAAGGCCGTGGATCCCGTGTCGTACATTTACGGCACGATAAAGAACCTCAAGCCTGAAAGAAAAGCCTCTGAGCAAAATTTGTAGGCCGTTTCACGCCCTGAGTTGAATGGGACGCTGATGACCTGAGATGTTAAAGAGCGTCCATAAATAAACCAATAAAAAAAAAGGCACGTAAAAGAACCTTAAGCCTGAATTAAAAAACCTCTGAGCCAAATTTAGCGGCCTTTTCACGCCCTGAATTGAATGGGACGCTGATGACATATTAAAGAGCACCCATAAATAAAACAAACGAACATAAAAATTGACTAAAATCCCCATAGTAAATATGTTGCTGGATTGTGGCAGAGTCTAAAAGAGGTTATTTTGCTGCGACATCTGCGGCCTCACTGCTCTGATTTCCCACATGGCCAGGAACCTATAGAGGTGTTACGCTGACGCCCGTGTCATTTAGCTCAAACAAGACGTCTTCGGTCTTCTGTACAAGAGGATGGATGTTGTACAGGTTTCGAAAGCCCAAGAGAGCACTCCGGAAAACAGAACAAATTGCAGTCCCCCAGTCCCTGTCTAGATATATATTAAACCTGTCTATAAATCGTTTAAATTCCCGCCATAAAATAGATGTCGCAGAGTTAAGACCAAATGCAAAACTAGATTCATTAAAAGCAAACGCACATCCAACACCTGTGTCCGCTTTCGAGTCGTAGTATCGCCTTAAAATGTAGATGAATAATAGAAGCTGCGCTTGATGATTTAGGTCAGGCCCTAGAATGGATGGAGGCCTCTGCTAAAAGCCAAGGGGAATAACAAGCTTCCTCAGCTGAGAAAAAAAACGCAGGCAACTCTACGTTCAAAGTCCTTAACATCTCTCGAAAAACGATAACCAGAAGGCTTAGGAGCCAGAAACCTAGCAGCGTAAAAACCATTAGCGGCATATTAAAATAAAAACGGCTCATTCGTGGGATGCCGAGGTTGAGCAGCAAAACGCCAAGTAAAACGTCTCCACGATTGAACAAAAGAGCTTCACCCGACTCCGCGCACAAACTGACACAGGACTTGCAGGAAATGCTCTTATTTCGACTCGGATTCCCCGGTGATGAATCGGGTTAAGGCTAAAAGTACTGAAAGTCGCGCATAGTGATACACAATGAAGCCTAATCCATTTTGGATCGCATCATAGAACGGCAGAGACGTAAGAGCAACGCCCGTCTGCTCTCCATGATGTGGCACTTAAAACATGTAAAGGACATAGAGAACGTTCACACCAGCCTCTAAATTATGCTATATCTGATGACCAGCTTAGTTTTCTATCAAAAAGCAAGCCAATGAACTTGATTTTGCATGCGAAAGATAAGAGGATCTGGGCCAAGATGGAGAGTTGAAGTATACACCTAGCTGCCGTAGAAATTCATGCAGACAGTTTTTCAGCAGAAAAGCGGAACTCGTGGTTGACACTCCGAGCACACAGACGGTCCAGACAGCACTGCAGGCTCTTCCAAAAGATAAATGCGGTAAGAAAGAAAGATCGCAGTCGTCGACGAACAACGACATTGTAATCCCTGGGGGTAAACACTTCGTGATGAGATTAATAGTAATGGCAACCAGTGCGACACTGATTGCCGAGCCCTAAGGCACTCCGTTCTCCTAAATAAAACGAGAAGATCAAACAGAACCCACGCGTACATTAAAACCCCGGTCATTCATCAAATCCTGAGAAAAATATAAAGCCGATCACGTATGAAGAAACGAACGATACCGCTTTTCCAGCAGGTATCATAGACTTTCTCCAGATTAAAACAGACGGCGATCTTTCGGTACTTTCGTACAAAATCGTTTATAATATGGGCGAAAAGAGATACGAAATGGTCGACAGAAG
Organism: Metallyticus violacea; assembly: GCA_030762175.1. Taxonomy (NCBI): domain Eukaryota; kingdom Metazoa; phylum Arthropoda; class Insecta; order Mantodea; family Metallyticidae; genus Metallyticus; species Metallyticus violacea. The sequence continues at coordinate 377,700,259 of CM060846.1, forward strand.
ACGAAAACCACACTGTACATTTATCAGAAGGTGCTGCGATTCTAATCGCCACACACAAGCCACCCGTTAATTATGCGTTCCATCACGTTGCATACGGAACAAGTGAGAGCAATCGGAAGGTAATTGGAAGGAAGGTTGGCATCCTTTCCAGGTTTTGGTACTAGTATGGCGGTAGTAGTATATGCCCCAACTTAGCGAACTCAACGGGTGCGGTGCCTATCCTACTGACATGCGTATCCTGCAGTAAGTATCCAGCGGATATACATTCAGTATTGTAGGAGACCTCACGACAAAGATTTGCTAAGTCGGGACCATTTTATTAAATATATAAATTATTAATTACAAAATGGTGGCAACTAAACGTTTTGTTATATACATATGTTTATAATGGCATAGGTCGGGGTAATTAAATCATTATAAAAATATCAATTAAAATTTAAATGGCAGACATAGTTTCAGGGGTGAGCGTACTTTCATGGGCAAGCATTCATTCAGTGGTAGCCGTACTTTCAAGGGTAAGTATACATTCGGTGCCGAGTATAATTTCAGGTTGAGCATACATTCGGTGCAAACATTCTTTCAAGATAAGTATGGGAGATCATACTTTCAGAGGCAAGTTTAGGACAAGCATAATTTCAGGGTTACTACTAGGAAGAGTTAAGTAGCGATCATTATTTCATTGGTTATACATATAATTACCCAAAATGGTAGAATTCTTAGTAAGAACTGAAAATGTGAGGAGGTAGATATGCGTGGTAGTAAACTACATTAACGATAAAATAAAAAATATAAAACTAATTCTCACTTAAAATAATTAACATTGACATAATAATAATAATAATAATAATAATAATAATAATAATAATAATAATAATAATAATAATAATAATAATAATAATAATAATAATAATAATAATAGTATTTACGCTACAAGCAAAATACTAAACTGTGCAAAAACGTGTTAATTAACTTTATAAAAAAATTTGCGTAGTATATAAGATAGTGGTGAGAAATATGTTTTCACACTGCAAAATCAACTATTATGATGAAAAATGACGGGGAAAATATAAAATATCAATTATAAATATTACGACATAGGGTAAAGGAGCTGACGGGGAGGTGCTTCGTGCGTAGCTTCCAGACTTCTACTGAGCAAAATAAATGTGTGAAACCAATAAAGAGTTGTAAGGAAGTCGCGTGACTGGTAGAAACAATAGCAAGGTTTGTACATGCAGATGTGGTCCTCAAACCATATGGCGTCACTAAATGGAGGGAAAGCCTGTCTGAACATCAAAGCTAGATGGCATATATCAGGCAAGTCGAAACCAGCACAAGATGTCTGGCACAACAATGCCTGGCCGTTGTAAACCTGTTAGGACATGCACGTGACATCATCATGAGTAGGGAAAACTTGCGTATGATGCCTGGGCGCCACGGTGTCGGGACAAGAGGGAACAAGATAGAACATGTATAGTTATTGTTGGAAATAAGGCGCATTGCATATCTATGATATGGTAGAAATAGAAAGTGAACATACACGGTTGTGAAGTACTGAACACCATCTCAATAAAAATAGTCGGTCCTGGGGGTGTAGTGGTAACCATGCTTGCCTTCTAAACCCAAGGTTGCGGGTTCAAACCCGGCCAGGATCGATGGATTTTTTCGGGCGTAAAAATCGTAATTATGGCTTCCTTCAGAAGGGAAGTAAAGCCGTGGGTCCCGTGTCGTACATGTACACCTTTCATTACAGCACAGGTTTTTCCACTTACATCCATTTGAAAGGAATTCCTTTTAAGTTGTAGGTTTAAGTGTAATAATAGGTTTCCCTTTCACTACGTTAATAACATTTAGAGTAGTTCGCTAATGTTTACAATGTACACCTTTCACGACCGGACAGACCGCCAGGGCGGCAGAGTTCGTTAAGGGGCGGACTCATGAGCGGGATGTCTGGGGTTCGAATCCCGCCAGGACAGTCCTTCATGACTGACGTTTATTCTAGGTTTTCCTCAGTCCTCATAAATGGCAAATGCCGGTGAGGTACCCTAAACTTAGGCCTGGAACGTTTCCTTCCTTAAAAAGAAAATCCTTTCCCAATATATATAATTTCATCTCATGTATCACCAGTGTCCAAAGCCAGTGGTGCCTCAGTAGTAAAAACTGACTTTATAAACATACGCACGCGCGCGCGCGCGCACACACACACAAAATGGACAGGATTTTCCACCTACACACATTTGAAAAGAATTCTTTTTTAAGTTGTAAGGGTTAAGTGCCATAAATGGTTTTTTCCTTCACCTGCTCAAGGGTTTCACAATGTCTCACCTCTTCCTTCATTCCGTTAACGGCCTAAGGCGCATGTGCAGGAGAGAAAACCTATTTCTAAGCGAGCCCGTAATTTTAACAGGCAATAAAGTTATTCTGTATCTTGTGCTACATTCTCAATTATATTACTCCGTTTAAAAAAATATATACTTTTGTAAATTTGTAAGACTTTTTTGTATCGTATTATACATTTAATTGTTTTTATTCATCTCTATCATCTTCCCCCAGCTCACAGATATGAAAGTATTTTTCACCCCTGATGTACAGCAGTTCGACACCAGCCTTAAAGTTTTATTTAACTATTTCAAGGTCTACGTACAAATCCACTTATAAATGGTCTGTCATAATGAAATATTAGTAGAAAATTTGTATTTTTATCACGGTAATTCAGTCGAATACACCGTGACCATTTTATTTCTTTACTTAATTACGCATATGTTTAAAAAAATACAAATTAGACCAAAATGGGTGACAATATTTCTCACTGTGGTAATTACGATAATTAACATTGAAATATCAAAATAATAACAGACTAAATTGATAGAAATTGCAGTAACAATGCAAGCAAAATGCTAAATTGTGTACACATTTATACCTTTAATAGCAACTCAGTAACATGTTGACAAATAAAATATAACCGTTTATGCGAAAAATCAAACTAATAGTTTTCAATATTTAACTTTGCAGAAAACTTCAATCCCAAATTATACAGAATTATACAGGTTTTTCAAATATTTGTTGATTTGGTTTATTTACGGATGCTCTTTAATATCTCAGGTCCCATTCAACTCGGGGCGTGAAACGGCCGATAAATTTCGGTCAGAAGCCTCTTCTTTCAGGCTTGAGGCTATTTTATCGTGCCGTAAACCTACGACACGGAACCCTCGGCTTTACTTCTCTTCCGAAGGAAGCCATACTTCAGATATTTATGCCCGAAAAATCCGTGGGTTTACGAGGCAAGTAAAGGATAGCACTAGACCGCCAGGACCGACTCTGTAGATACAACGAAACATATAACCGTATCTACATTCTCTTTTTCCTAAAGCCTTAATGCAACCAGTTGGTATAGAACGCAAAATTTCCTAATTTTCATTTACACGCACTTGAACTAAACACTCCAAATATACACTATTGGTTACAGTGAATAATCATACGGTAACTTTAAAAAATTTCTATCCTATCAGGTTACAAACAAAACTGTTTATAACCAGAAGGTTTTATATAATTTTTTTCTGTGGCAGCCAGCTATAAACAATTCATGTCCAACAAATTTATTCACACAATGTTGTATTAAAGCTCTACTTCATGTCCAACAAATTTATTCACACAATGTTGTATTAAAGCTCTACTTCAAATCACTCGCAATTAAGGACTCTAAAAACAAATTCAACTGCTTTTGATAAGTTCCTGGTTTTCTTTGAACTTCTGTCCTTTGTTGTTTCTTCATAACCATCTTGTAATGCTGCTTCGGTTGCATCTGTAGTCTGAGTGCCATTATTTTCTCTACGATTACATTCAGTAATATATTTGTTTTTAAAATCTAAGGAGTATCTGCCCACAATCTCCCCATTATCGCGATTTTTACACACTTCAAAAGCTGGTAGTTAGTAGGAATTTCATTTAGTGTTGAGTAACAGGAGGTGTATAATCTGTTCTCCAATATTGATGCTCCGAAAACTTAACACTTAGCATTATAATTTTATCTTCAAACCAAGACGACTAAAACTTTATGCTGGTATTAGAATGAATATCGTCCCAGGCAGCAATGCATTAATGTCGCCAACGAGACGGAACAAAATTAACCTCGCGGACTTCATGCGTGTAGGCGTCATTAGAAATACCTCCTACATTAGGTATATTTTATAATATATCGAAATAGACTAAAAGTTGTACCTAATCTAAATTTAACACACGTTTACTGCAATTAAACAATTATTTAATTCATAAACAAACAAACAAAAAACGTTTTGCATTATTAAGTCCCACAAATTTTCAATTCATGATTTCAAAGGAAACAACTTCGACTGCTGCAACTTGCAACATAGTTGTCTGTAGAAAAATATGAATTGATTATAAAATATGTATCATTCTTGGACATAGGAAAACATTAAAACTTAGAACTGTGCATCTTTAACTCGCATAAACTGACATCAGACGTGTAACATACACTTATTTACCTGCAAGTTGGAACAAAATACTGAAACATTTCTACCTGAAGTATCTGGGTTCGGTAATTGCCTTAACGTTTGCTTAATTATTTCGGAGTCTACGTATAACTCTAATTATAAATAGGGTCTGCCACGATATAATAATAAAAATTGCGTTTTTATCCAATTTTATTAGCATTTTACTCAAATATGCAAAAGAAAACCAAACTTACATTTGTAAAGTCTTCACAATGCATAAAGTGACGGCAGGATCCCGTCCTATTGAAATTAACATGATATACGCTACGGAGAACTGAAAAAAGAGCTGCTGTGCCCCCCCCCCCCCATTAATGCAAGTCATGAGCATTGAAATTCAATATTTTTTTTTTTTTGCGAAAAAGAATTCAACAGAATCGGTTACAATATTTAACTTTTTAAAAAACTGTTAAGTTGTGTAAAAAAAGATGCTATGGTGCAATTAAAATATTTTACACCATGATTTATTATAAAAAAAAAACAATGTTAGAAACAAGATATTAACTATGAAAACAAAGAAGAATACAATATTTAACTTTGCAAAAAGAAGTTATGTGCAAAAAAGATGTTATGTAGCAATAAAAAACAATCATTTTGCAATCCCAAAACAGGTGCTAAGAAATAAAATTTCCTGTTACCGAATATATATATTAAATAAACAGAATCGGTTACAATATTATCTTTGCAAAAAGAAAGTATGTTGCAATCAAAAAATGTTTCCACTCTTTTGATTTATATGTGCAAACAAAAATTAAGTTTAGAAATAAAAGGTTTCCTCAAATGGATATAAGAAACCAATAGAACTTTGAACTGTAGCGTCTTCACATCGCACAGTCATCAGAGGTTACCATACCCTTTATTTGCCTAGGGAAGTGGAGTAAAATACGAAAACATTCTACCATGCATTACACAGGTTGCATCTGTAAAACCTTCCGGTTATAAACATTTTTATTTGCAACTTCATAAGATTGAACAAATAAACAAATTGTTTAGGAAAAGTAATTGAGCGACCATCGACCAAAGTAACTGACATGAAATAGGAGCTAATTTTTAAAGTTATTTCCTTTATATACACCCACATTCAAATAGAAATAGATATACTACATGAGAGTGTTTAGTTGAAGTGCGTAAAAGTGAAAATTATAAACTTTTGCTTTCTGCGTTTTGCATTATTCACAGCACACACCGTACTTTGAAATGTTACATTTAGGCTTTGGACATTAGAGAATGTTAACACAGCGATACGCTTTATTGTATATAAAAAGTCGCTCCTGGCGGTCTAGTGGTATCCATGCTTCCCTCGTAAACCCACGGATTTTTTCGGGAGTAAAAATCTGAAGTATGGCTGAAGCTTCGGAAGGGAAGTAAGCCGTGGATCCCGTTCGTAGATTTACGGCAGGAAAAAGAACCTGAAGGCTGAAAGAAGAGGCCTTTCAGCAAAATTTGTAAGCCGTTTCATGCCCTGAATAGAATGGGACGCTGAAGACCCGAAATGTTAAAGAACGTCCATAAATAAATCAAATCAACAAGTATGAATGATTGATTTATTCCAGTAATTGATTATACATTCTCACTTGAATTCTTCCCCGCTACTTTTGCAACTATTTACATAACTCTATTATAAATACATCAATTTGTTAATTATACATTTTAATCCATTTCCATTAGACCACATTAAAATTTAATTTACATGAACATATCAGGATTTTAAAAGTTTAGAAGTACCAAAACTGAGATTATCCCATTTCTTAATCACCAGGTTATATATATGGTAAAGAACTACTAAAATAAATTACTTATTTTCACCCACCTACCTCCTTCCTTATACTTCTCCAATTTCCCCATATCTTATTCATTTTCTCTTCTTTCATTTCTGATAACATTTTTGTTGTGACTATTTCTTGTAATTTGTCCAATTTTCCATCTCAAATGTAATACCCCCTCCTTTTTACCATTTTGCATTCAATTAAACAATGGTACCGACTTTCTACTTTCCCACACATAATGCATCCCTCTTTACAATTTATTTTTAATCCTTTTGGAAATAATACCCCTGTACGCATCCAAACAAAACCTATTCTTCCAAATTGGTCACAAACGTCTATATATTTCTCCTGTCCCCAATTTCTTTTAACTACTTTATATAAATTTAAAGAACTTTTCTTCTCTAAGCTATCCCAGGTATTTTGCCTCCATATGTCTTCTACCCTCTGCTCACTTCTTTCCAAAATCCAAATATTTTTTTCCTTACCCAATCATCATATATCTCCTATCCCAATTTCTTCTAATAGTTTTCCCACCTCTCCAAGTCAACACTCTCTTTCCAATACATCTTTATGATATACAAGATATTCTTTTAATATATCATTATTGTCTAGTTTCAAACACGTATACCAGTATTTGAAGATTCTTTCCATTATTATTCCTTTCCTTCCTACTCTTCCTATATTATTCCTTTCCTTCCTACTCTTCCTAATTCTACCATATTACCCCCCTTGGTGAACTTTTAGGTAAGCCCAGAACCACATTCTATGCACTGTATTAACATCTGACTACCCCTTTGACACTCCCCAAATTTCCACTGCATACATCTTCGATCCAATCCCAGCCTCATATAATCTTTCTAACCATTTCACTGACAATGTGAGAAAATTATACAAGCTTATTTTTACAGCTTTCATAGTTAATTTACCTTTTGTTTTTGCACATTTAGACTGCACCTCCAATCTTCCATTACTCATAAATCTCACTCCCAAATAATCAAATACTTTCACTACCTCCAATGGGCTTCTATTTATAAAGCATTTCTAATTGCAATCGTATTCCCGTTATAAGATTTGCAAAAAGTAATCCGGGCACTTCCTTCTTTCCAATAACTTGAGAATGTATTTTTTCCTTAATCCTATATAGGATATCGCTATAAATAAATAATATCAGACTCAATTTGTATTCCTGTCTAAAGCCAAAATTTTGAATTGTATAGTCTGTGGATCTATTCACATATAATACACAATACCTGCTTCCTTCATATAATTTTGGAAGTCCTAAAATAAAATCCATACTAACTCCCTTACATCTCAATTTGTATATAAATGCATCCTTATTTAATGTATCAAATCCTTTCCCAAAATCTGCAAAGAAAATGTATGCCCTGCCACTTTTATTTCTTAAATATTTACTCAACATAATATGAATTATCATTATATTATCTATTGTTTTTTTTTCTAAAACCTGCTTGAAATTCAGATAATTAACCTTTCATTTATGCCCACTCGTGCAACCTTCCTGCTAATATACCAGTGTATATTTTACTTATCATTGATAGTAAACTAATTCCTCGATAGTTTATTTGGTTTATTTATACCACCTTTTCCTTTATATATTGGAAGATCATGCTAACTTTCCCAACTCTCAAGTATTACCTTCATCCCCTAATTCTACTTAATAATTCTGTTAGCAGCCTAATACCTCCTTCCACTTTGCCAAAAGCTTTCCAAGATTCTCATGGAATTCCATCTATTCCTGCCTTTATCTTCTTCAATATTTTAATATGGTACCCTATCTCATTCACAGTAAACTCTTTAAACAAATTTCTATCCTATACAAAGTACTATCAAAGTTTAATTCATTACTCAGGATATTTCCGCAACCTAACAGGTTTCTAAAAGTCTTACATTTCCTTGGATTTATCTTGTTTTCTAACCTTCCCTTCCTTAAGACATCCTTCACAACTAACCACATATTACACACACACACACACACACACACACATATATACACACAATACATATGTATGTATGTACATACTGTATTCAGCTATCGCTGCTTCTTTAATTTTTTCACCCATCCTCTGTAGCCACTCTTTCTTTTTTTCCTGCTCTAGGCACATATACCTCCTCTTTTTTTTTTTTAACAAAGAATTTGCCAATCATCTACACTCTTCTGACCTTCTCCACCTTATTAAATTCTTAAACACTTCTTTCTTACCTTAACACACTTTCCATCATACTATGCTTTTTCAGTTTGATTCACTTCCATCTTACTTCCTGCCCACCTCACTATTGGCTCCATATTTTCCAATGCTCTTTACTACATTCAGTAACTCTAGAATTCTATACTTTTTTATTTTCACCATTTTGGTTATCAAATACTTTCAAAAAAACTCGCCATACTCCTCTTCCCATCTAAAACAGTTTATATATTTCATTTCAATTGCTTCTTCCTCCCCATACCAATCCACTAAACTCAGCCTCATTTTTAGTGGAAAGTGTCCATTATTGGCTATCATGACCAGGACTTTGAAATCTACCAAATCCCTATCAATTTCTTAAATACAAACCATATACTCAATTACACTCTGACCATCTAATCTTTACATTCATAAATGTAAATTCTTCTTAGTTTTCACCTCTTAAACCATTGCACATAATTAAATTATTCGGCTTAAAAAATTCGATCAATTTTTTACTTTCCTTATTTTGCACTTAACTGTACTTTCCTTGCCCACTCATCTCTTTTTGCCCATACACATTCATACTCTACTACTATAAATCTTATATAATGTTCACCTATTCTGTCATTAGCATCGGCAACTATAATTACTCCATAGTAGGGGTACTGTCTACTTAATTTCTCCATACCGCAACTTAGTTATAAGTACAAATTTTGATAAGTAAAACTCCCAAGACTCATGTGGGTAATAACAAATATCTAAAACAATTTTGAAAAACTATGCAATGCTGTATAAAATTAGATATAATATAATTAAAAAATCATTTCTGCAAAGTTACATATTGCAAAGGATTAGTTAGAAAATTTTTGCCAAAACAGTTATATTTTGTCAACATGTTATTGAGTTCCTATTAAATGAACAAATGCACATAAAATTTAGCATTTTGCTTACAGGATTACTACTATTTTTATCAATTTATGTTATTATTTTGATATTTCAATGTTAATGCAATTATCAGTAACAAATGTTGTTACTCGTTTTTGTGTAATTTCCATTTTTCTAAATATGTGCATAATTAACAAAAGAAATAAAATGGTCATAGTGTATTTGACTGAATTGTCGTGATAAAAACACAAATCTTGTACTAATATTTTTCTGTGACAAACCATTTATAACTGGATTTGTACGTAAGCTGTGAGATAATTAAAAAAACTTTAAAAGCTGGTGTCGAATTGGTATAAATCAGGGGTAAAAACTACTTTCGTATTGGCGAGGTGGGGAATGATGATAGAGATGAAATACTATTACTAATTATACTTAAGTACATTTTTATAAGCAATAATTAGTACAAGATACAGAATAACTTTATTGCCGCTTACAATTGCAGGCTCATCTAGAAATTGGTTTTCCCTCCTGCATATGCAACTTAGCCCCGCCCACAAATCCTACACCTCTGGCTGTTAACGGAGAGAAGGGGCGAGACATTGTAAAACCCACTAGCAAATAGATAGGAAAACCATTTATGGAACTTAGCCCTTAAAAGTTAAAAGGAATTGCTTTCAAATATTTGTGGAAAAACCCATCCCGTTGTAAAAGGTATACACTGTAAATTAGTAAACCACTCTAAATACTATTAACGCAGTGAAGTTATTATGACACTTAAACACCACAATCTAAAGTTAAAAATAATGTTTTTCAAATGTGTGTGAATGGAAAAACCTGTGCCGTAATGAAGGTGTACATTGTAAACAACATTAGAAAACTAATCTTAAATGCTGAAGTGAAAAAGGGAAGAACCAGTAAATGCTCCACACCACTATATATATATTACTTGCAACATCCAACATAACAGAAGTATGAACCCCGTGACGGCCCACAATTTTTTTGCGCAACAACTAATTTTTACAAACTTAAATAGTGTTTTGTTTCCAATATTCGATATTGTATGTTAAAAGCCAATGAGAGTGTGAAAATATTCCTTGATTGCAACACTGCTTTTGACAGCATAACACTTTTTTGCAACACGTCTCCCTTTGCACACAGCATATTTTTGCAGCATATCTTTTTTGCATCATAACTCCATATTTGCAAAATCTTTTTTTACTACACAACTACTTTTTTATCAACATAGCATCTCTTTCGTTCCTAATATACGTTTTTGTTCAGCAAAAGTCAATGGTGGGGGAAAAATATTTCTGATTGCAACATCATTTTTTTTTTGCAAACTTAAATTCTTTTTTGCAAAGGTAAACATTGCATACGACGTTTTCGCAAACAGGTGTATTTTATTTATCAACATACTATTGGGATAGTACTCAGGATTTCGCGATCGTGTATATTTTCCTTCTATTTCTACCACCACATACTCATGCGTTGTACCTTATTTCCAACAGAAACTTTCCTCTACAAATTCAGACGGCACCAGGCGGCAGGCATCTTGAGCAGGTATAAATTGCACTGTTTGCACCAGTCACACGTCTTTCCCCTGCTACTCTTTATTGGATATATACATTCATTTTACTCAAGTCGTCGTAGCAGCTGCGCGTGTTTGTTCGAGGTATACACAATATTACTTGTAAATGCTATTTTATACTTTCACCGCCTTTTTTTTTTATCGTAACTGCTTAATTTTGCACAGTTATATCATAATTCCTACTACCATCGACCCGAAATATTATTTATAAAGTTAATTAACATAAATTTACACACTTTATCATTTGGCTTGGAGCGTTACAATTAATTTATCAACATTATTATTATTATTATTATTATTATTATTATTTGTATCAACATTATTATAATTATATTTTTTCAATATTAACATTTACAAGTGAGAATTATTTTTTAATTTGTTTATTCCACGAAAAATATATTTTACAACCACAAAACATACTTACCCCCTCATACTTTTAGTTCGCAACATGTTATTGGGATGGTGTTCAGCACTTCACAACCGTGTATATTCATCTTCTATTTCTACCATAACATAGATACGCAATGCACCTTATTTCCAGCAGTAACTATACATGTTCCATCTTGTTCCCACCTGTCCCAACACTGTGGGGCCCAGGCATCCTGCGCAAGTCCCTGCCCCTGATGTCACGTGCACGTTTCGACTTGCCTGATGTATGCCCTCGAGCTATGGTTTTCCCGATGTACAGGTTCAGAAAGGTTTTCTTCTCCCCCTAGTGACGCCATATGGTTTGAGGACCACACCTGCGTGTGCAAACCTTGCTATTGTTTGTACCAGTAACGTGACTTTTCCTTACAACTCTTTATTGGTTTCACACATTTATTTTGCTCAGTAGACGTCAGGAAACCACGCACGAAGCACCTCCACGTCAGCTCCTTTACCCTATGTCGTAATATTTATAAATGCTATTTTACATTTTTACCGTCATTTTTCTTCATAATAGTTTATTTTGCAGTGCCAAAACACATTTTTCACCACTATCTTTTATACTACGCAATTTTTTGTCATAAAGTTAATTAACACGTATTTGCACAGTTTAGCATTTTGCTTGTAGTGTAAATGAAAATGTTGTTTTGTTATTATTATTATTATTATTACTAATATTATTATTATTATGTTAATTATTTTAGGTGAGAATGATTTTTACATTTTTTATTTCATCGTTAATGTATTTTACTACCACACCTGTCTATCTCCTCATATTTTCAGTTCTCACTAAGAATTTTACCATTTTGGGTAAGTCCAAAGGGACTTATGCTCATTAGTGTCCCCCGAAAGTAGAAAACGGAGTGGTAGACGGGAATGAATATGAAGGCCAGCCGCTACGATAGTAACAGATAGAGGTATATAAATATTACAGAGAGTAAAACTAAGGCCGTAAAAGCAAAAGGTAGCTACTGCAGCCTGTAAAGAAAATTGTAAATTAGGTGGAGAACTGTATACGTCATCTCTGATTAGGATTAAAACTCGGCCATGCCATCTTCCGGTGGAAGATCGAATCGCACTGACGAATAACCTCGGAGGAGAAATGAGTCCAGTGGTCGAAGCTTTGTCTCCTAGGCCCTGTTCCATGAAAGTATTATCTAATATATTACAAGTGTATGAACTTGTAACTTGTAGTTATTAGTAAAGTCCTGTTACACAATGGTTTCCGCTACTGTTGTAATTTACAATTCCATACTTAAAAATGTACAAGTAATTTTTCGTCGTTCTGTTCCGCACAAGTATTAGTATTAGTCGGGCACTTGTAATTTGTATAAACTTCCCTACAATTGTAGGAATATTGGCAACTTCAAATACTAGCACAAAATGTATGATCTTTTTAATGATGTTTGGGAGCCAGTTGACCCAAATGTGCTAAGTATTAGCGGAAGTGTTGATGAGTAGGAATATATAGAAAGAAAGAATAAATAAATATTTGGATATAATGATAAAGTTAGGTTAACTGCAAATAAAGTACGGCTTATGATTGATATTGGTGTTTCCTGTTCCAAATGCATATTTCAGACCAGCATCTAGTCTATGTATTTTTAAGGTTCTTGCTACATGCCGCGAAAATGATTTCTTTTCATTCTTCATTCCCTTTCACAATTTCCTTTTTTTTTTTTTTTTTTTTTTTTTTTTTGCTTAGGACAACGTGATTGTCAAGCAATATAAAGAAATAAATATAAAGGATCAAATGGACTATGAAAATAAATGACCGACAGCAACCGGGAAGCTCGATTCTTCTGCCATCTCTCGGAGACTGAAATTGATGGTCCTAGATGTAGCCATAAGGGACCTTCGTCTAAAGTACATTACTACGCTTTAATATCGATAAATGCATAATAAAGTAATTACATTATCATTATATCTCAGAAAAAATAAAACACCCATTTAGCAGGAATGACAATCGTCCGCTCTGTGCATTAAAATCCTTAAGGAGTGTACATAATCTAATTGAAGGTATGGCGACGTATTGCAAACAGGTGTTCATCATCCTTTTATGTTACGTCACTTGTAACTTTTTACTAATACTTCACCAGTGAGAATTTCTTTTGTAGAACAGAAAGTTACAAGACCATACTTTACAAGGAATTGCATAATACACTTGTATGTATTAGACAATACTTTTGTGGAATAGGGCTCTGGACACACAAGCAGAGCCACTAGACCTTACTAGCAACTCCAGTTCAGGGCTTCAAGTACGTAGTCCACGTACATTCCACAAAAGGATAGCCATTGTAAAAGTATGGAGTTAGCAAATTGACCAACTAACTTTTTGGCCGGTGCAGGACGAATCAGCGGACCTTTCTTTAGACCCGTGGGGCTAGGTGGTTTAGCAGGAGCAGGTACGTATTGCTCCATTACCTCCTAGACAGAGGGCTCTCCCGCTGAGAAAGGTCAACCGATTCCTACACCTGGAATTGTTGGAGGTAGAAACGGCCGGTGAGGCAACCGCCTAGAGGGTTTACTACTTGAACCATCAAAGGAGCTCGACCTCCGAGGAGGAGAGGGGCTCGAAGATTAGTGCACGTTTTCAAAAAGTCAGTCTTGTTATAAGCAGTCTTGAATTTAATTGCCGGAGCATCAAAACTACCGGTTTGGGCTTCTCGGTACAGCGCTTGGCGGAACTTGGTGCAATGGGGACTCTAGTGAACACTAAGTCGCAGGTGTGCGTGTTGCTGTCACGCTTACTATCGCAGATGGGGCTACAGAGCTGCATGTACCCTTCTTAGGTGTCACAGGCTTTCTTTTGAGAGTGTTTAACGCCCGTTTTTACTACTGAGGCACCACAGGCGGTGAACACTGATGATACATGAAATGAAATGTTATATTGGGAAAGGTTTTTTTTTAAGGAAAGATACGTTCCAGGCCTAAGTTTAGGTACCTCCCCGGCATTTGCCAGTTATGAAGACTGAGGAAAACCTGGAAAAAAAACCCAGTCAGAGAGGATGGTCCTGTCGGGATTCGAACCCCAGACCTCCCGCTCACGAGTACGTGCCTTAACGACCTCGGCTACCCGTGGCGGTAACGTGTCACAGGCTGACGAGCTTGAAAGCGTTTCCGTACCACAGAAAATGAGAGCTTTTACCCGGAGCTCCTGGATACAGCGCTCTTCGCGGGAAGAAGCTGGATGATCTGCGCGGCAGTTCACGCAGACAGAGGGGGATCAACATGCTCCTTCATTACTTTCTGCACATCAGGTAGCACATACAGAATTGGCACTTTACAAGACATGCGAGTATGGCCGAAATGTTGGCTCTGAAAACAGCGAATGGAGCTGGGAATATACGGGCGTACCTCTATAACCTCGTATCCAGCTTTAATTCTCTGCGATAGTTCAACCCGGTTAAAGTTGAGGCTGGCTGTACTACTTCTTCCTCGCCTGCACACGATAAACGGATGTGACCCCTTGTTCATCTAGATAACTCTCAATTTCTGTATCAGACATGCTGTCAAGTACAGTGGTGGTAATAACTCCACGAAATGAATTCAGAGTTCTATGCTGTTCGACACGGATAGAATATTCCTAGAGTATATTCACCTTGAGCAATATGTATTTTTGTGGTAGTCCAAGTGCCTCCACCAAAAGCCATCCGTTTTTAAGTCGTGTACAATATTTTACGGATCCAGATATGTTATCGACACCCTTCTGAATGATAAACGGTTTTACCTGGCTAAACGATTGACCTCCTTCTGTTCGATTAATAAGTATGTAACGAGGGAATGACAATCTCCATTACTTCTTTTACATCCACTCTTTTCCTTTTTATTTGTTGGTGAGGATTATTGTTCACCCTAGTGGAGTCTTCCTCCATCACTGCAAATGTCTCCGATGACAGGCTGTTTCCAGGGGGCCACCCTGGCTTAGGTGCATTATTCTGGCCTGACAAAAAATCACCTCAGCGTCACACCTCCCAGGATATAGACAGAGGGACCCAATCGCCTTCAGGAAGGTAATAGTTTATGTAATAGCCCCTCCCCGAGCCTGGTTTTACCAAGGAATACGCTGCTGTCCTACACGATAATCCAGTGCTGGGAGTTACGCCATTATACAGTCAATTTTTACCGCGTCAAACAAGCGGACATCCATCAGACAAAGAACAGGGAGGTTAGGAGAATACAAAAATAAATAAAAATAGCGAAATTAAAATAAGATCAAACATGCTAAGCTTAGACCGGAGGGAGCAGCTCCGGTGCCTCAGGGTCGCTACGCCCATACCCAATTAGAGAACCCCTCAGGAGGAGGGATTTTTGATAACATCTATTATAAGTCTATGTTCTGGCTTCACAGAAACATGAAGTAAATGACACTCTTTGCAGCTGGATAAACTCCGGCTTAGAAGCAGAAATATTACTGCTAAACTTCTTGGAAAAACGAAAGTGAACACTGCCACGAGGGTAGGTCCTGGTGGTGTAGTGATAACCATACTTGCCCCATAAACCCAAGATTGCGGGTTCAATCCCGGCCAGGGTTTATGGATTTTTCGGGAGTAAAAATCCTAAGCTTCCTTCGGAAGAGAAGTAAAACCGTGGGTCCGTGTCGTACATTAAGGCACGAAAAAGAACCTCAAGCCTGAAAGAAGAGGCCTTTGAGCAAAATTAATCGGCCGTTTCAAGCCCTGAATTGAATGGGGTGCTGAATACCTGAGATGTTAAAGAGAGTTCGTAAATAAAACAAATAAAAAAATCGCCATGAAGGGTTGCATATGGGGGGGGGGTTCTCAGGCATGATAAGTGTGGACCAAGAAAAATTCACAGTCGGTGCACGCAGGAGGGTTTATCTATTAATCCTAGCAAAACAATTATTGTCCCTTTTACTAACAGGTGAGATCTTAAAGACCTCGAAAATATAAAACTTGGCAATTCAGAATATTCTGAGTGAGTTAAATATCTAGGTCTTATTCTGGATAAAAAAACTGGCCATATTGACAACATTCTCTGTAGAACCAGGTGGTCTCTTGTGACCATCAAATGTACTGTCATAGATCATGAAAAAGAACCACAAGCTTGAAAGAAGAGGCCTCTGAGCAAAATTATTGGCCGTTTGAAGTCCTGAATTGAATGGCACGCTGATGATCTGAGATGTTAAAAGAGCGTCCATAAATAAAACAAATAAAAAAAATCCCCACAAGGGGTTGCCTACAGGGGGGTTCTCAGACATGATAAACAGTGGGCTAAGAAAAATTCATAGCTGGTGCATGCAGGAGGGTTTATCTATTAATCCCTGTAAAATTATTGTTGTTTCTTTTACTAACACGAGAGATCTTAAAGGTCAGGAAAATTTAAACTACATTCAGAATATTCTGAGTCAGTTAAATATCTAGGCCTTTTTTTAGATTAAAAAAAAACTGGCCTGGAACGACCACATTGACAACCTTCTCCGTTGAGCCAGGTGATTTCTTGTAACCATGAAATGCACTATAGGAACAATCTGGAGCCTAAAGCCACATGTCAGCCATTGGCTGTATGGTACAATGGTTTGGTGCCAGATATCTTATGGTACCATTGTCTGGTGGCAAAAAACATTACAAACTACCATAGTAGGTAAATTTACCAATCTACAGAGATTAGCATGTCTGTGTGTTACAGGGGCCTTCAGCAGTACTCCAACCATAGCAATAGAGACTGTTGTTTTTTCTTCAAATGAACATATACTTACAGGCAGAGGCTAGGCTTACTGCATACCACTTGTTGCAAAAAAGGAATTGGAGAAGTAGCTGTCCAACAACTGGACACATTTCCATTTTAAATTTCCTGGATATTTCAGTACTGAGCATGAGGTCTGACCTAATGAATACTTAACAATATTCTCCTCCATTTAAGGTAACTCTCAAATTTTGAGAACACTGGATGAAAGGAACTATGCCAGAAAAAGGATGTGACCAACTTGTGTGGTTCACTGATGGATCCTGTATAGGAACACATTCGGGTGCAAGCATATATGGCCTATCTCCCAGGATAAATATCAGTATAAGCCTTCGGAAATATTGCACAGTTTTTCAGGCAGAAAAGTTTGCTATCCTGACCTGTGCTTTAAGAGGACTTGAGAAAAGTTATCACGGTAAACAAATTTTCATCCTCACAGACAGCTAAAACACTTTAAAACATTCTGACCAGGTAAAATCTAAACTGGTATGGGAATGATTAAATAATCTGGCATTTTTCAACAAGCCTGAACTGTGGTGGGTGCTGGGGCATCAGAGAATTTATGGCAATGAAAAAGCAGATCAACTGGTAAAAAAAGGGTACAAATACATCCTATGTTGGATCTGCACCCATGGTTGGGATCAGTAAAAGTACTACTAGACCGCATAAAAACATGGATTGGGCAAAACTCCCACTTAAGTGGTAAACCTAACCTGGAAAAAAATAAGTTAAGAAATTGGTCTTAGGTCCAAGCAACACTCATCTCTCCTAAAACTGGACAGGAAAGTAGTTTTGTTAATCAATGAAAAGTCACTTCAGGAAACATCTATGTAAGGTGGGACTCTACAAAGATGAATCCATTTGTAGATTGTGCAAACAGGATGAGGATTCGGCCTCTCACATCCTGTTTAATTACCCATTCCTGGAAAGAAAGAGACTTACTCTTTCTATAACCAGGGAGAACCTGGGAATAGGTGCTGACATTGGAATCAAAATCTTGCTACTTGTTCAAGGAACAGATTTTAGGAAACAATGAAAGCGTTTCTTCATATCTTCCTACAGGGTTGCACAATAAGCCTTTTAGGCTGACGTGTGGGATATTAATCCCCCATTATCTAATTTACAGAACTCTATTTGTTGCTTTTTATTTAATAATTTAATGAGATAGATATACTTTGACAAAGAACTGAACTATTTGAGATTGATTATCTATTACCCTTGCCTTTTAAAATTTGCAGACAATGTTAAAGGAAAGGGAACCTAGAAGAGCTTATCTATAAGAATTTTAAACATAAAGTTTTAGATGAACAAATAGGCACTTTAACCAAAGAATTGTAAGAATATATGAAAATTGTTCTGTCACACTAACCATATGTAGGACATTAAGTTTGAAATAAAGAATCAGACTTGAAAATTCTGCGTCATGGCCGGGATTTGAAAATGTGTCACAGCAAAAATATCTGGCAAATAATTAACTGATGTAAGCTCTAAGGTTTGTCACTATGAACATCTTGTTTTAGTGCTAAGAAATTTATGTAATTGTATTTCAGACAAACACAATCTTATTTCTGGTCTATAAGATGCAACTTTTTTCTGTAAAATTTTATTCCTATATAGTGTTAATCAATTTTCAGATATAATTTTGGTTGGCCAAAATCTCATTATCTCTGTGCCATGATGTGAGTGAATTTATATGTAATAGTAAAAATTATTAAATGAAATTGAGTTAGTTATAAATAAATACACAAGTTTTTGTTTTTATTTACATTAGCAAAATGTATCTTTTTCATTGCAGTTAAGAAAAAAAAGGGACAGCCTCCTTAGCATAATTCTGTACAATGCCATTCTTTTCATACATGAAAATCATTCCCAATTCTTTTGTAATTATAATTTAACTAAATTTTACTAAGTAATTTTTTGTGTGTATTCATATGTAAGAATGATGTGTATAACAGCATGGGAAAACAGACTAGCACATTGTCTAATACCGATGAAGTGGCCAAGGTCATTAAGGCGCAGACTCATGAGGGGGTTTGATTCAAGTTAGGACCATCCTACCTGACTGAGGTTATTTTCAGATTTTCCTCAGTTCTCAAAACTGGCAAATGCTGGGGAAGTACATTAGGAAACAGTTAACAGGGTTCAAGAAGAGTGGGAAAATATGGACTAAAACTGTATCACTAATATGATGAAAAATTTTCCTCAGCAAATTACCAAGTGCCATGCCAACAATGGCAGGCACACAAAATACTAAATGTGATATCCGTTAGATACATGGGTTTGTAATAGTTCAAATACAAACTGTCTAATTGTTACAAAACACATTGTTATTAAATCCTTCAATGGACATAATGTATCTGAGATACCAGCTACATTTATGCTTCTGTGCTGTCTGAAAATACCTCTAAGTGCTATATTTGATTTTTTACTATTATGTTAGTATTTTATTTATATTGTTTATTTGTAATTTTATTCCTAAAAGACAATATAATACAGTATAATATATTGAAGTGATAAGTGCTCATATAAAAGATTATAACAACTATTATTATTATTATTATTATTATTATTATTATTATTATTATTATTATTATAACAACAACATACTTCCAATACAGAAAAGAAAAATAATTTAATAATCTAAAACTGCACTATATAAGAGTAAATAATAATCATAATCAACTTATCATAAAATCAGCACATTTTATTCTAGTTCTTTCACAATAAATATATGTAAATTTTGTAAGAAATCCTTGAAACTTAAAAGTGACTTTCAAAAATTGCTGCAAGAGATGTGAATTTATAACTGTTAGGGCATACAGGACAAATATGCAAGAAATATACTGGCAATCTGCAGTGAATCTCTTCAGTGATATAGACAAAAAGTTACTTTATTATAGACTAATAGAAATTTACAGCAAACTGTAATAATATTATATTCCCTGCGATTGCCATAAGTTTGGACAAATTAAACTGAATATTGTTGAACATTTCTCATTTCTGTGATAATATATGCACAAAATCATGGCTGATGGCAATGAAAAATACAAGAACAATGAAGCACATGAGCAGGGACAGTATCTCACAGATACTTTTGCTTGATAATGAAACAAAAATATGAGCTGATCAATAATGAGCAAGAAAGTGCAACAATGGGTTTTAAGAATCTACTGTGGGTTGGAAACATTTCACAACAAAAGTTACATCAGTACATTAAAAATAAGTAGGAAAGGTATCTCTCAAACACATTGTGCTCGACAGAGCATTATAAAGATTCCGGGTGAAAAAATTGTGAACCACCTTGCACTTTATGCAAGATATAAACACTTATTCAAAAACAATTTCAACACAATTTGAAGATAAAATTACTGAAATTTACATGCTTGTCATTGCCTGCACATATTTTTAAGAAAGTTTTGATGATTTGAGCCAAGGAACCAAAAACAATAATGTTACTGCGACATTTCTCCTTTTGGATTAAGAAAAAGCCCTGGATAAAGTTGTTGGCCAAATAGCTTAATCTGAAGAGGACCTACATATTGGTCATTTACAACTGGTTTTGGACCAATGCCCTAATAAACTGTGGCTTATGTTTGCTAAAGTATAGACTTTTTGACATTATAACAGCAACAACACAATTACAACACTGGAATATGTGGTCTCACAATGTTTCAACTTCTGTACAGCACAAAGACTATACATCAACCAGTTATTCACATGCAGAAGGGAAGGAAAGTAGAGAGGGGAACAGAACAGGTTAGAAAGAGCACAGTGCAGGACAGGAAAATCCCTGTTAAGCTGGCCACACATTCAAACAAAAACTCTGTATTTAAATAACATATACTATTGGGATATTAAAATATCTTTTTACCATCTTTTATCATTTCATTGAAAACAGTGTGACAGTAATAATGATAAATTACCTATACCCATCAAGAGTGCCAGCATTAAAATATTTAGGTTCAAGATACTTGTAAAACTATTAAAATGCTGGGTTTCATAAAAAAGGAAAGTTTAAATAGACAAAACATGCAGAGCAAGTGCTACCATTTTATAAGATGGAGCTGATGTGTAAAATATGCAAATAACCTTTTACTAGGATCATTGACATCCACATTTGACTGGGTACTTTCAGTCACTGGGCCTGTGGATACTTCATTCAGTTGCTGATTATGATTCACACTCTCTTCAGGGTTGGTTATTTTCACCATGCCTGCAAGTCCCAGTAACTCATTCCTACAAGGGAAGCAAATACAATGTACTAAATATAAACACTCAAAACTTTCTACATGCTCAAAGGAATGTTAAAAAATGTATAACATAATTATGAAATAAACAGAAAGAAAAGAAGAATGTATTTACTATGGAGACATGCAACTGATTTTGGAAAGGGAAAAAAATGCATACACATACATGCTTTTGGTTCTCTCAATGTACAATTAATAGTCATTAGATTTAGCTGTTACTTGTACATTTTGTGCAAATTTTATTATTTACATATATAAGGAATTTTTTTATTTTCACTTAAAAAATGTAGTTTAACAGTGCATCAAATTATATACTTATTCATCCTACAGCATTTCAAAGAGGCTTAAGGCGTACATATATAACTAAAGCCAATGTAAGCACACAGTTGATATTAGGAATATATTAATTGCCTTTTAAATGCTGCAGTTAAACCTTATTTATGCCTAGCACAAGGGAAGCAAAAACATTATATGACATCCAGATTTACTATTAAGTCAGATTTCATCAATGCTTCTATTTAATAGAATATCAGACTGTTGCAGAAATATGACAGAATCACATTATTCTGCTTTTAAACACATACTTAAACTATATTTGATGACACAATTCTCTGTGTGCATTAATAGTACATTTTTTGCTATTTAATGCTTACACTGAATATGAAATAATACAGTGAAAATTTATGCATTTTTCAACATTTCTATTCAATGGAATTAATTAGAATCTCATCTATCTTTCTTTCTTGGTAAAATATGAAAGAAACACATTTTTTGCAATTTTGTTATAAACCCACTTCTGAGCACATACAGAAAATTAATTCTAGCAGAATTTCTTCCTCATAATTTTATAATTATTTTGACAGAAACTGTATAAATCCTTGAAAACTTATAAATTTTTCATACAGTATTTTACATATGCTCTCCAGGTTATATAATATGACCACTGCATTTTATTTTAATATTTGATCATGTCAATTGGGTAGTAATTTTCTGCCCTGCTGAATTAGTTAAATATAAGTTGTGGCGGCGGCGGGGGTGGTATTAAATGGGGTAATTAGGAGAGTTTTTAATAAAAAAAAATAATAAAAAAACTTCTGCACTTCAGCCATAGGTTTTCTGTGCCAACCCCCAGACCTCTTACAGCAATTCGTATTCTGCATTCTTAACACGTTTCCTATAAGGTGTTCATTCATATTAAAATATGATTGTGAACTGAAGAATTGGTATCTCTTTCTCTCCACACTCAAGCAGTATATGCTTCGCAGTCTCATGGAATTGGTTGCAAAGTCTACAATTTCTGAATTTCTGAAAGAGTTCCATTTTCTGGAGATCCTTCCTAAATTGACCATTTCCAGTGATTGGAAAACTTTTTCCAAAGTTTTGTCTGAGATAGTTGCACCATCATGTCTTAGGTTGCTCTCTGACCCATAGCCTAATTGCTGTTCTTGATATGGATTTGCTTACCCTGCAGGCTGGTTTGGGTCCAGTAGATGGGCTTAATGCTCCCCCTTATCTGCTGCTTCATTCTCAGTCACACCTCGATGACGCAGTATCCAACTCAACTCAATAGAGCTATCATATTAAAGGGCTACCAGTTTTTGAAGACAGTGTGACCAACTTTGAGTTATATTGGTGAGAATCAAGTGCTCAAAGAACAGCTTGACTATCTGGAAGGATCAGAATGATTACCATGGTAGCCCTTCTTTATGCCTATTTGAACCCAGAACAAGACTGCCAAGACCTCTGCCTGAAATACAGTGCAATGCGTTCCAAGGTTTATAATAATGTTAGTCCTGGGGGTTTCACTGTAAATACTGGCTGCAACTTGGTTAAAAATTCTTGAACTAGCAGTCAATGTACCATATTAGTTGTCCTTGGACCCTCTTTGGCATTGATCCTTCCTGCCGGTCAGATCTAGATGCAAGACTTGTTACTGAAAACAGAACTGGGTAACCATGAAATCTGATCTGATCTCTAATTCTGGACTATCCATGACCTGTAATATTTCAGTATGTCTGGGATAATAGCTATTCCTACATCCTCCTGAATGTACTAATCTTTAAGCTGTGAATCTAGCTTCTGCTTTAAGGATTATATCCAGAGGTGCTAGATGAAGCAGAATCTCTAGTGCAGCAGTTAAGGTACTTTTAAAGGCCCCAGTTGTGCACATGCAAGTAAGTATTTGCAGACTTGAAAATTTTGATACCAACGTGTGCAGCATCTTTGGCCACCATACTACGATACCATAGTTAACTGAGGCCCAATAATCGTGGTGTATAACCACCAGCAAATTGTAGGTCTCTTTCCCCGTGATATTTCGATAAAGCATCTACAGGTCACAAGTGAGTATTTGGCTCTTCAGATTACTTTACCTATGCGAGCATTCCATGTAAGCTTCCTATCCAGCATCATGTTGAGATATTTAGCCATCGTGGAAATTGTCACATGCATTTCAAAAACATTCATTTAGGTTATCAAGCGATTCTTTTTTTGTAAATGGTACAATAACTGCAGCAGCATTTTATTATAGTCAGCCCATCATTCATGATGTCTCTCATTATCTGGGGAAATTTTCCCTTCACTACCAAGGCTATGTCATCTGCATAAGCCTGTATATACTACCCTTTCTCGTTCATGTCCACTAATAAGTTGTCTAACACATGGCTTCATTACAAGGGGGATAATATTTCTCCCTTAGGACAGCACCCTGTTGCAACAATTTCCTGTGTCTCTCCGAGAAGTGTTTCTTGAACAATTATGAGTTTATCCATTTTCAAATGGCACTATCCATGCCTCAATTGCAAACAGCTTGAATTATGGATAAGTCGGTGGTGATGTTGAATGCACTTTCTATATACATAAATGAAACCAGTGCTATTTCCTTCCTGGTCAAAGAGTACTCAACTCTTATCACTAGATTATGTAGGGCTGTATCACAGTACTTCCCTGGTACAGTGTGTATAAGGAGAGAGAGAGCTGTTTAGTACCTGCAGTTTCTTCTCAACAGGAGTGCACATGCTACGTAAAAAGGCATACTTCACTTTCACGAATAAAGAAATTGGTATTATGTATCAAATTAGATATAAGCTACTTACTATTGTTTCATTTAACCAATTTTCTATATGTAACTTAGAATAGTAGAAAAATAAATTATATATATATTATCAGTCTTATAATGTATATGAATACATTTCCCGACAATTATATTCCAATCTGAAACATAACTGTGTTACTTATAAACCAGGTTACATTGTATTTGAGACTGATGATTTTGGTGGTAATAAAACAACTGCCACAACTATAGCACTCGGACTCTGAATGATTATTATCGTCTAAATGTAAACAAAAATGATACTGAAAGAGAATCAATAGTTATTGATAAAATGTTGTATAATAAGCTGCCAGTAACAAAAAAGTCAAACAGGGAAAAATTTTTGTATTACATTGTTTGGTTTAGCAATGTATTTTGATATTAATGCATTTTCTGGCAAAGACTGAAGCTCAAGTGTAGAGTCTATGGTATGCAAAAATAATAATAATAATAATAATAATAATAATAACAACAACTATTATTATTATTATTATTATTATTATTATTATTATTATTATTATTATTATTATTAAGAACTAATGTACTAGGTGAACTTGTACCAAAGGAGCTAAATCTACTTATGGGATGAAAAAGAATTCCATTTAAATACCTCAGCAACTGGTTTCTAGCAAGCTTTGCAATTAGGATCTTCTTCTTTTTCAGTATAATTTAAATCAACATTCAAGCAAGAGGTGATTTTAATATATTTTGAACAATTATTGTTCATGAAACTTCCATTTTGTTAACATTTTTCTTTCTAGTTTGTGTTTGTCATTGTGAACAGTGTTCTAAATATCATAAGGCTTCAATTCTGACCATTTTAACAATGTTGGGAGAATGTTTTGAGCCTACCACATTCCTGAGTTTTATTAAAAATTTAAGATCTACTTTTAAAGATATCTGTTGAATATTCACCACAATCTTCTGAACATGTGCTACTTGTAATCTTGGCATTGTTTCACTATTTGTGTCAGCAGAGCTTAAATATTTTAGGCCAAAAACTTTCAATCTTTTTAATACATCTGTAAAATTTTGTACAACTGTGAAAAATATGCATCTGTCTCAGCTCCAACCTCATCATTTGATGTGAATATTCGTCCACCCAGTCATTTCTCCAGGTTTGGAAACAAAAAGTAATCACTGGGAGTCAAATCCAGTGAAGAATGTGAGTGTGGAAGAACTTGGAAGCAAAGATCTTGCAGTTTTGTGGCAATAATTATAGACGTGTTAAAGCATTATCATGATGAAAGAGAACTTTCTTTTAACAAGGTGTGGACATTTAGCCTGAATAGTATCTATTAGTTGGTCTATTAATGAAGTATAATACTCCCTGTGGTAATTCCACCCTTCTGGAGCTAATCTATCAGCACCACACTGAAAATCCCAGAAAACCATAGCTATAATTTTCCCAGTAGATGTAGCCGTTTTTGCTAACTTTGGTGTACTTTCACCTGCTGCCACCCACTCTTTGGATTGCTACTTTGTATCTGGCATGTAGTGATGAATCCATGTTTCATCAACCGTTATGAAAAATGTCAGGGAAACTTATGGAATTGAGTTTAAACAAGTCTAAACACTCTTGCAAAATGTTCATTCAAATGCGTTTTTGGTTCATTGTTAACAAATGCGGCACCCATGGATGATGGTTGTTTAAGGGCACAAAATTGCTACGGTCATTAGCACCCAAACACACTAAAACGATGCCAATAAAAAAAATAAGTAAATCATCCACACTAAAATACTGCGCATAAAAAAAGCGACCAACCCAAGCCGCCCAATACTTAATAGTAATAACAAGGGTAATAAATCAACAATGTACAAAGTACTGTTAACAAAATACACAGTAATAGCTTGAAATATAATGGGCTTAAAATATGCTAAAAAGAGACCATCACATGTAAAATTATGAAAAATAACACCTAGCTCCAAAAACCACATATATGCATAAAACGAAGCACTTGCTCGACAGCACCATCATCCGGAAGTACTTCCTCAAGAGAGGAGGGCAAACCCTGGGAAATTCTAAAGCCGCTAGATAATGACATTCAATTAAAAGGTGACGCACTGTAAAAGGATGGTCACAATTTTGACAAGTTGAAGTTGGTTCACCTTTAAAAGGCGACGGTGACTAAAACGACAATGCCCAATTCACAAACTTGCTAGAGCTACTTCCTCGCGAACTGCACGACAAGATCTTAACCTATTAAAACGGGTAAATTTGCATTCACGAAGATTGTTATAACGGAGCAATTTCCATTCTTCGCACCAGCGCGGCCTCTGGTAAAAACTGCTTAAAATCCTCAAGAGTAAAACCCTTACTGAATTGCAGCAGGATTTAAACGGATTGATTTTGCTGCGACATTTGCGGCCTCATTCCTAGAATGGCCCACATGACCAGGAACCCATAGCAGTGTTACGCTGACGCCCGCGTCAACTAGCGCAAACACTGTATCCTGGACTTTCTGTGCAAGAGGATGGGAGTTTTACAGTTTACTAATGCTCAACAGAGCACTCAGGGAATTAGAACAAATTACAGCGTTGCTGTTCCGATAAAAACGAAAGCATCCGACAAATAGAGTAAAGTCCCACAACAAAAACAGATGTCGCAGAGTTAAATCCAAAAGGAAAACTACCTCCATTAAAAACAAAGGCACTTCCAACACCTGTGTCCGTTTTCCAGCCGTCGGTATAAACATAATTGTATATCTCAGAAGAGACTACAGAGCTGTACGTACCAGTCTTAGGTATCACGGGCTGGCGAGCTTGAAAGCGTTTCCGGGCCTCAGAAAAAAGTCTTCACCCGGAGCTCCTAAATACAACGCTCTTCTCGATAGAGAGGACAGTCGCGGAACGATCTGTTCACGCAGACGGGAGTGGATGAACATGCTCCTTCATTACTTCCCGTACATCAGGTTGCACCTACACAATTGGCACTCTTACTAAACATGCGAGTGTGGCCGAAAAGTTGGCAATGAAAACAGCGTATGGGGTTGGGAATATACGGGCGCACCTCAATAACCTAGTATCCATCTTTTATCCTCAGAGGTAGATCAACCCTATTAAAAGTAAGAAGAGGGTACCGGTCAACTGTACCTCTCCATCTTTCCTCGTCTGTACGCGATAAACGGAGGTGACCCCCTTATTCCTCCAGGTAACCCTGAAGGTAAGGGACATGTCATCGAGTATACTCCGTGAGATGAATTCAGCATTGTGTTGCTCGACATGGATCGGATAAACGTGGAGAATTGTCGCTTTTAGTATGGAATTGGTCTGGTTTAGTCCTAACGTCTCTACCAAAAAAGATCAACTCCTTAAATGTGTACAGAATATAACAGGGCCAGAAATATTATCTATATCTTTCTGTATGATAAAAGGGTTGACTCGACCAAATGACTGAACATCTTCAGTTCGGCTTATAACTTAGTAACGAGGAAATGAAATTTCTCTTACTTCTCTTACGTCCACTCTTTTTCTTTTCACTTGTAGTTGAAGATAATTATTCACCATAGCAAGTTCTTCCTCCACCACTGCAACTATCCCCGATGGCAGGCTGCTTCCTGGACGCCACCCCGACTTAGGCGAGTGGTTCTGGCCTGAACAAGTATCTTCAGGGTCACACTTCCCAGGATATAGACAGAGGGACCCAATCGCCTCCAGGAAGTAAACAGCTCATGCAATGACCTGACCTTACCAGAGGATACGCCCTATCCTACATTATAACCCAGTGCTGGGAGTTACGCCATTATCCGGTTATCTTTTACTGCGTCAAACACGGGGCGTCCACCAGACTAAGAACGGGGAGGTAAAAAAATAAAAATTAATAATTAGGCGAAATTAAAATGGTCAAACACTGTAAGCGTGGACCTTTGGGAGCAGTTCGGGTACCTTGGTGTCGCCACGCCCCGTACCAAATAAGTGGGCCCCTGCGGGAAGTACCCATCGAGCAGAAAGCTTTCTCATACCCAAAACTTTGTGTAAAATGTAAATCACATGGCCTATCGAGGTTTTTGCAATATTATGTAGCTCGCGTATCTTCAACAGCGATCACTGAATAAGGCATTGTGAATTTTTGTTATAATCTCGTCGGTAATAGCAATTTTGGGAGGCTCTGGGTGTCCATCATTTTGAATGGACGTACGACTAAGCTTAAATTCAGCAGCTCACTTTTAACAATCGAAAAGGGGAGGAAACCTTCAATGTTGAATAATTCCTTTTATATTTTAGTAGGGTTTAAACCCTTCAAAACGATCTAGTTTATCACAGTTCGTATTTTAGTCTTACCTATTTTGTAGGAAATGTTAACACTAGTTTGTTTACACAATCTTCACAAACAAGTGGCTACACTTAGTAATCTGAAACTTTCCAGCATACCATCTAAATGATGATTTAACAACTATCATAGTAATTTGGCCATTTTTACGACATCTCTGAGTCAGGCCGAGAACTTTTAGAACACCCTTCATATTTGCAAAGTTGCATTTTTATCTATGAGCAACATCAAATATAAATACCCATCCAGTATAACACACATAGATACATTAAGAGAAACCTGCTCCTGCTACACACCAGATATCCTTCAACTTGTACAAACTTGAAGCATTCAATTTCATAATAATTATGTAAGTAAATATAATTATATAATGATGTATAAAAACTTATATTGTTAGTTTTAAGCAATTTCATTATTTATCTTGATTATTTGTGGTTTTTTTTTTATTGATTTATTTATGGACGCTCTTTAACATCTCAGGTCATCAGCATCCCATTCAACTCAGGGCGTGAAAGGGCCGACAAATTTTGCTCAGAGGCCTCTCTTTCAGGCTTGAGGTTCTTTATTTGTGGTGATTGTGATTGTAGATTGCAGAGGAATTCTCACATAGTGATCGCCTATTAATCAGATGTACGCAAGTACATAACATTGGACACTGATTCTACCTTAGAATATTCATGCACCCAAAACTTAATTTTTTCACCCTACAACATCCACATTTTTAAAATTAATTTTACACAGCATGTAATGTTCAGCTTTTATTTTGCATATTTTGTCTTATAGCAATGGTGTTACTGACTTGTCTTTATATTAGTAAAGTTTCATTGCCTGTGTAAAAGTTTACGAAATACATGAAATAGATTTCATCCTTTTAGAAGCTGAACTCTGTATCTGCATAAAACAAACTCTAACAAAAAATAAATACTGAAGTGAATCTGAATTTGACTCTTCCCACTCTCATGCTGAAGACAAACCGTTCATATAAGTTTTCATGCAAAAATGACAATTTTTATTTCATTGAATCAATCACTGTAATTTTCACTTTTATGAAATACAATTATAATAGAGGAAGAAAGGTACAAATATGGAATACCATTTCATTTTCAGCTGCTATTATCAAGGTAACTAGGAAATGGCTTATGAAATACTACACAACATGTAACCACATAAAGGCTAGAGAGAGTCTATGGGATATGAATTGCATAATATGACTAAAAATCTAGAAAATACATATTTTTAAAAACAACTCCATTTCCACTATTTTGAAAAGCAAGGTACAATATGGAATACTTTTGAAAGTGTAGTTTAGTTAAAACTATTAATTAAAATGCTCAAGCAAAATTTCTGTCATGTGAATATAACATAAAAAAAAATATAAACACACACATAAATGTACTCTTGTCTTTCTTCATTTTGAGTAACCACAATCAGCATGTATCCAGTGTCCACAACTCATAGATTTAACACAAGAGTTTGATCACATTTTCCCTGGTAAATAGGAAAAAAGTAGCAGTGTGTTTCCTGAAAGATATCCTACCCAGTGTCTCTTCATCAAAAGTCACAGCTGCACCCTTTCTGCCCTCTCACTTTTATTTTTCCCTCTCCTAAATGGAATGTTTTGGTCTACAAGTCCCTTCTTGTTAGCCTAAAGAAGTTGGTCTCCAATGTTGAATATTGTTGCGTATTGAACTAATTGTTCTTCCATTTCAGGAGGTACCAATGTTTTTAACCAAATTTTAGTTCATTTGAGTAGCTTTACCTGTATCTTTTAATTTGCCAACCTAAACAGTATCTTTTTGGTACTTTAAATATTTGTGATGCTATAAGGAAGTCCATTACGTGTTTTATTTCTTTGTGCATTGCATGTAATCCCTGGAGGACCATTACTAGTATCCCATATTACTGGCTCTGAAACCTTTGAAATTCTAACATGTGGAAACATGTATAAAGACAAATAATATGTGGCAATGATGCCTGATAAGTATACTACAGCAAGGTGTATGATGCACTTCGATAAAATTAATAAACAATATGTTACATCATAATATCTACTTACTCTCAAACACATTGGACCATTGAAAAAAATATTAATCACTTCAGATTTTAAAGTATGCCTTCCATCACCAAATGCGCAGCTTGTAATAATGTCTGGGATTCATGCTGTTTACTATCTCGTTTTACCTCCATCAGAGTGCAGCACCTTTAGGCCAAAAATCTTAGTATTCCATATTAGCACCCCTATTCCATACTTGTCCCCGTTCCTCTATATGCAGTTATAATCAAGTTTTACGAGTATGTTACATTCATAAGTAGCCGCTACTTTATAAATTGTATGCTTTCTGCAAATATATGACTATATGCTAATTGATATGCATTCTTACATTCATAACATACAGACTTTCTTAAAAATTTACAATAACTTCAGGAATGAATTCTCCAAATGCAGACAAAAATTCAAATTATTTTTCAGACACAAAAGGAAACATGTGATCTTAATAGAATTTTTCATGCTCATTTCAAATTTGTAAGTAGTTTTTTTTTTTCCCCATCACCCACAGTTTTTTTTTCTTTTGTGACACTTGGGTAAATTTTCTAGAAATATGAAATGTTATATACATGCATGAGAACAAAATTAATTATATTTATGGCACAACAAGAAAAATATATTATCCTAACAGAATTTTCATTCTATATCCAAATACATAAGCAGTTTTTTTCCTTCCATTTTCCATAATTTTCTGACACTTACAAAAACTTTAATAAATGTGAAAATTTACATGATGAATGTGAGAACAAATTTTTTTGGCACAAAAGGGAAAATATATTATCCTAACAGAACGTTTGATGCTAAGTTCATATATGAAAGAAAATGTTTTCTATCACTTAATGTTTTTGTAACACCTACATAAATGTTAAAATGTAACACCTACATAAATGTTAAAAGAAAGTGAAAATTTACATGCATATATGATAGGATTCTGCTCACCTAAAATGCTAGTTATTCATTTTCTTGGGTGTTTGGCATTTGTAACATCTCTCTTTAGAATTGAACAGTAATCTGCTAGCATTCTTGCACTCCATTGTCCCTCATACCTCTTTTAACTGATATATTTGCTGGTGAAAATGCTCCTTATATTTGTCACTCAGGGCTCAGAGATTTTTGGGTACCTATTACACCCAATATTTTTATTCAACCACAATTTTGAGTAGTTGGTGGCTTTATGAGTTCCTAAAAGGTTTTTACTACCCATTTAAATTACCTTCATGCTGATTTTTACAACTTTGCATAAATGTTCAGCAATCAAGGATCTAATTTGTGAACCAATAAATATTTCTTCCTTAATTTTAGCATCACTAATACAAAAATATGTTTCTTTCAAATATGAAACTCAGCATCATCTTTATCCAGTGCCTTAAAATTTTTTTGAAAAACCCTAACTTCATGTGAGGTGGAGACAGAGGAATCCTGTAAGAGTTAACTAATGAGAGATGTAAAACATGCTCTTTCCTGACATAAGTGTGTCATGCTCTGCCCATTCCTTCTTGATATCTTTATTCCTGCTGTTCCATTCTAATAAAAAGAACAAAATGTAGTATAGCCAAGTTGCAAGCCCTATAACAATGCAATGACTTTCAAATTGCATCATATAGCCCAAAGGTACTTCTCATCCTGAATTTTTTCCGAAAGTATTTTCATGTTTTCATACATTTCATTTCAGTTGTAAAGTTAATGGTTGAGATAAAAATTTGTTGCTATTGTGCAAAAGAACAGTCATTTTCACATAATCAATGAAGAATCTACACTCTAGTTTTATATGCATGCTCAAGTATATCCATCACAGCACCAATATTGTTATAATATCCTCAGCAATTTTCTTCAAAGTATAGATTTAAAACTCTTGTTGGTTATGAAAGAAAAAAAAAATCTTAGAATCACCCTGCAGAAGATTCCAGTCTTTCAGCCTAGGGGCTAAAACTTCAGATTCTCTTTTAAATAACAGTTGGATATTTGTTCATGGCACATCAGTATGGCAAAACTCATTTGCTTTCACCCCTAGTCCATAGTCTGTCAGATGTTTCACACAGGTTGAACAAGATATATAGGGCCAGTTCTTATCTTGGTCCCTAACTCTGCATCCAAAATATAGTTCATAAAAATTTTTAAGTAGAATTAACCTCGTCAAATCCTTCGCATACATAATAAAAGTTATCTGGATAATTTAAAACTTTCTTTATCATTTTTATTGACTGTAAAATTTAACACATTTAACAGAGTAACTCCAAAACATTTTCCAAGACAAGACACTTTCCCCCATTCCAATTTCCCTACCTCCCCAAACCAACTCTCACTTCTCAGTATATCTCTTTGGTACATAAGACATTCTTTTAGTACATTGCTAATTTTAATTTGT
This sequence comes from Metallyticus violacea, assembly GCA_030762175.1. Taxonomy (NCBI): domain Eukaryota; kingdom Metazoa; phylum Arthropoda; class Insecta; order Mantodea; family Metallyticidae; genus Metallyticus; species Metallyticus violacea. Next base: position 377,733,341 of record CM060846.1, read on the forward strand.
GCCTATATTTCAAAATTCTCTCTGCTATTATACCTTAATTTCCTACTCTCCCAAGTTCTGCCAACATACCCCCCTTGGCAATCTTTTTGATAATCCCAGAACTTCTCTACAAAACATTCTATGTACATTCTTTGAAAATTTTCTTGAATTTGTTGTACCTACCTACCATCCAATTTACCACAAGTTCAAAAAATTTTTTGAAGAACATGGGATAATGTTAGCCCCAAAGAACAGATACAACATCAAGAATTTATTAGGTTGCACAGTAAGACTCCATACCAACAGAACAGAAATCAGGGATTTACGAAACAAAATGTGCAGATTGTGAACAGAGCTACATAGGCAAAACAAAAAGAAATTTGGAAATTCAGAGGAAAGAACATTTTAGTTTATTTAGGTTTAAACAGATGGATAAATCAGCATAGCACGTCACTTTTGGAGCAAAAACCATGAAATAAAACTGGGAATTAAACTGCTGAATCATCTTCATAACCCATTGGAGTTATCCACTTGAGAAAAAATTTTCATATTAAAAAATAGAGAAAACCTAATGAATTTCCAGTTTTCTCCTATGGATGAACTCAGCAACTTCCTACTTCAACCAAAAGGCCACCACAGGAACATCTGGTTGTCCAGCCATTGTTTCAAGTAACAGCGGTTCAGTGAGCAACTGAAGATGGGAGAGATTCTCCCAAAATGCATCTTACTTTTATTAAGTAAGTGGAGTTTAGTGTAAAAAATGAATACCTAAGTTTAGGTTAGGTATAAGGTACTCAGAAATGCATTTGATTTTGTGTTTAAGTCTACCAATCTGTTACTGCCTTTTCAACTTATAAAATTTAAGTCATTATAGTATTAGAAAATGTTACGTGTAAGCAGTAACACAAGCTGAAATATTTATCATTTCTTAAATGATTCACCCATCCAATATATTTCCAAAACATTATTAATGCTACTATCAACATTTATTTTATTTCAGTTTACATTATATTTTAATTTTTCTATTCTGTGGTCACCTGAGATAGCTCTAAAGCTATACACACATTCTAGTGAGCAACACTCCCTGTTCATGAAGATACTTGTCATATAATGGAGAGTTTGTTTGTTTATTTATTTATTAATATACAGACCACTTGAGCACGTGTTCTTCATAGGGCAGTATAAGTCATATTTTAGACAGTTTTTAAACATGTAAAATTACAATATTATACTTATTAAATATCATTTTACAATTATAGTATTATCATGATAATATTATAGCATGAGTGTAAACACGTACTTGGTACTAAACCATTTTGAGTACAAAATAATAGTTTTATTGCCTTATACACATACATAATATATGTATATATTAATAAAATGTCTATATTTTAACTAATATAGACATAAAAAGTGTACGCAGTACTTAATATCAATGTAAACAATTATAAATTAAAATTATTATAAATTCTTTTTAATTCTTATGGGCTATTTATTATATCTATAGTATTATTTACATGTTTCACTTATTTAAATTACTATGATGTATTTTATGACATTTTAAGGAAATGTTCATTTTTTTAATTTATTTTATACTTTCTGGTAATGCATTATACTCTTTAGATGCTGTATAAATGAAAGATTTCAGATTACACTTTGTTGCATTAGGTCCTTTTATGTCTATTCAATTTGCTGATCTTGTTTGTAATTATGAATATTTGATTTGTTTTTAAACATAGAATTAAAATTGATCATATTATTTACAGTTTTATATATAAATAAGCATAGGCTTCTTTATAATTAGTTTTAATGGTAATATTTTTGTTCTTAACCAATGCATTGTAACTATAACCACCTTGAATATAATGGTCACTTTGAGCATTTCAGTTAGTTCATCTTCATGCCACTTTCATTACGAAATTTTTAACGCTTAGATACTTTCACATATGCTCTAATTTCCTATGTTATTAATCTGCGAGATTTACTTAATTGAAGGCAACCTATTTTGGGATCTTCCAACATTTTTTACATTCAAAATAATTTATATAACATTATTACTTTATTATACACGGAGAAGAAATGAAAATTTTGTCCACATTAGGTGAAATTACATACCTGAACCATACGAATCATTGTTGTAGCCAATTATGTTTTCAGAAAAGAATTAATAAGCCAGTTTCCTATTTTTTAATTGAATTTTTGGTACTTGTGTGCTTAAAAAGGTTATTTGTCATTGAATTTTATGTAAATACATATTTTACTTTTGTAAAAGCACAACCAATAACTTTTAATATATGCTTTTATACAGTAGTAAGTAAATGTAAAAATGTCTTGCAGAAACTGACAATATTTTTATATTATATGGCATTTCATAAACAAAATAATAATATACAAATGAGTCAGTATTAGGTGACATGCTCTTGAAACATGTTCTGAAGAATTAACCAGTTAGTGAAGTTTTAGTGTCACCTAATACTGACTCATTTGTAATATTTAACAACTTCACTGTTCCTAACTTCTTTTAAGATTACAAATATAATAATGACAATAAAAAAATCATGACATTCATCAACATGATCCCCCTCAGCTGGTCTGGCAATTTTTAGTTTCTTATTATTCACAATGGGATAGAATTATTAACTAAATTAGATTAGAATTCCAGAAGAGTTTATACAGTAGCCTTTAAACTTCTGAGCAGAGAAATGATCAAGTTTAAACAATTATTTTAATTTTTGTTATAAAGCAGGACAAAGAAACATGTACATAATTAATACACCAACTGATTATATACAATACAAATTAACATAATGAACTGTTATACTATGCTTGTCAAGCAAATAATAGGTTCATTTACAAAAATATTCCTTAATGGAAGTTTTGACAGCTAGATTGACTGGATTTAGCATCCTATTTAATATTGCATTTTTAATGAACATCCTTTCCACAGCAAGGTAATACTGAAGTAGGTTTATGTGGATTTTTTCTAATATTTAAAGTATAAATGTCTTGATCTTACATTAATTTTTTGATAATTATTTTTATAATTTATGCTAAAAGAGAAAGTATATATTAGCAAGGAAGATGAATACCTCCAATTTTGAAAACATTTTTAAGCAAATATTATTCAGAAGGTTAATTCAGTAAGAACATCCTTACTTTTCATTGGATTACCTTTGAATTAGATGAGCAAAATAAAATAGTTTTATGATCTTCATGGGCTTAAGGATTAATGATTGGATTGCATAGCTCATTAATGAAGTTTAGGTACAATGAGATCATTATGAGGTAGCTTTCCATGTTACACATTATATATGACAAATATCTTTGGTTTTATATTATGTTAATAGCACTTTAACATTTGATGATTTGTTACTCAGTAAGAGTCTAGTAACAGAAGGTATATGCTGCAGACCCTACTAGGTGAAAACAACAAAATACTTTATTTCCTGATTCAATTAAAATACTATGCTCTCATTCCTCACAGAGATCACACGACCTAGAAATCCATGCTGCTCACTACTTTTTGCTTAAATTAGCAGGGCAACTTTTGATGATGTGCTATAATAGAAAAAATACCATGCACTGCATCATGAGAGTATCTGAAAATTAAGATTTCTTATTCCTTAGATTCTATGATGAGTGAAGCTCAAGGATATTGAGCATATCAAATAACTTATAAAGCATTTAAACACATGACATAAGAATACAACAAACCATCACCATTTACATTGCTGTATAACAACAGCACGCCAGTATTTAAAAATGTCTAATATTTTCTTGAAAAGTTGGCACTTCTGTGAATTATATAGCACTTTCAAGGAAGCTGGAAAGCTGGTTTATTCTTTCACTGTATACTAATATAATACTCTTCTGGAAAAGTTTTAGGGATCATATTGGTCTATTCAAGTTAGTAGCATGTCTAATACGATATTATAGTTATATACTGATAAGTTTATTTTAAAGCTATCAATGTTTTCAACAACAAAGTACATGTGCTCTCCAGTAAGAGTAAAAATAGCTTCTAGTTTCTTAAATGATGGTTCAGAGGATTGTTAAGAACCAACACCACAGAGGATTATTCTTATAGCCTCCCCCCAATAGCATTTTCTTACTATAAACTGAATTACATGGAAAAATATCCCATTTCTAAAATTATCTAAATGCTTGAAAGCAAAGCAAGAAAAGCTGAGATTTTGGAATCATGTATTCCATGAGTAAGTGAGCCTGTAGCTCAAAAAAAAAAAAAAAAAACTATAAATTGGTTAATTGTGCTCATTGAAATAATATAGGAAACACTCATTTATGTTTTATTTGTTCACTTTAAAAATATGTTTTATAAACTAACTTTGAGCATGTTTGGAAGTGGTAGCGATTTTTTATATGTCAAGTTGGCTACATTTTTAGGACCATATACGTGGAGAATTTTTTTTGGTGAGCAATGGATTTTTTTTATTTGTTTATTTACGGATGCTCTTTAACATCTCAGGTCACCAGCGTCCCATTCAACTCAGGTCATGAAACGGCCAGTAAATTTTGTGTAGAGGCCTCTTCTTTCAGGCTTGAGGTTCTTTAACATGTTGTAAATGTACGACATGGGACCCACAGCTTTACTTCACTTCCGAAGGAAGCCTTACTTACGATTTTTATGTCCTGGCCGGGTTTGAACCCGCAATCTTGGGTTTAGAAGTCAAGTATGGTTACCACCAGGATCGACCCTTAGCAATGGGATATATAAAAAACGTTTTCTGCATAAAGCACACTATATTTCAATTTTGGTAAATTTCATATTTCATTTAAGCTCCTAATGCTTTTATGGATATCATATCCATTATGGAAACAATAAGAAAACTTATTTTAATAGAATACATTTGAGAGTTAATGTAGCATATTTGGGAATATTTATTAATATGCAATACAAATTAATGACAATTAAATACATCTTATTAAACTTAGGCATTCATTTTTTATACTAAACTCCACTTACTTACATAAAAATAAGATACATTTCAGGAGAATTTCTCCCATTTTCAGTTGCTCACTGAACCGCCATTACTCGAAACGATTGTGTAGTCATTAGAGATTCTCCCGAAACATGTCTTATTTTTATGTAAGTGGATTTTAGTGTAAAAAGTGAATACCTAAGTTTAGGATATATTACCACTCCATAACTACAATATTTACATCTTATTAAATCTATATTTTATTATTAAAATATTTGTGATGAATCAGACAGCTATATTTTTATGAACATGACACTGAATTTAAACCAGTTGTTACTGATCAAACTTGAAATATATCAAAACAGAAATAATTAATAAGTCATCTAACTTTACTAGAAAGATTAAATCACATTAATGATTAATAAATAATTATAACTTTGTTAATATGCTATTACAATATAAATTCAGAAAAATATAAGAAAATATACAGAAAGTTACAGGTTTTATAACATTTTAGCAATCTCTTTAGGTTATGTGTCAACTGTTACAGGTTTGATATTACCCATTTTTATTTTATTTATTATTTTTTTTTCAAATTATTAAAAATAAATAATAAAGCAAGAGCTAGAAATTACCAGGAATGCATCAAGACAGATCTAGTAAGAAGAAATGAATGTGTGGAGGATAGAGAAAGAAACAAAGCAGAATGAAGAAACGGAAAGAAAAATTGTTGTGAAAGACAATAAAGGCATGAAAATCAAGAGAAAAATGGATAGAGTATGACAACAGCAACATTTTGATGTAAAAAAAATGGAAAGTTAGCAACTACTAATTCACCTGTCTGGTTTTGGGATCATGTCTGCAGAGTTGGGGAAAAGCATTGAAAAAAAAAAAAAAAAAACTGAGTTATAACACCCCTACATGCCCAAAGAAAAAGAATGCTGTTATGAGAAAGCTATGTAAAAACATATACCCAATGTTGCAAAGAAGAGTACTGTGAGGAAAGTGTTATAAAATTTAAACACAGCAGACCCAGAGTGCCCAAAAACACCAACATAGCAGTCAACCTAACTGAACAACATCATCTGCTGGCAAACAGGAAGTAAAATATTTTCAATTGTGGCAGGCCTGCATGAGAAGAAATCACTATTTTATCAACTCTTGACCAAAGTTTGTTCTTCCTGCATCTGAGACATCACACCACACAAGTTTTCCCATCTCATTTATAAACTACATGTAATCTGTAAGCACTACTTCGTATAAAACCTGTTATACACATTTTTATGTAATACATGTGCATAATTGTGCATTAGTCACATCCATCACATTCATCCTTAAAGAATAAAAGCTGATTACTAATAAGTCAATCCTTAAAATTGTTGTTAGTGAGTGCTCTGGTTCTTCTAGTTTCCATAGCAGTTACAGTTATTCATAAATCTTGTAACATTTCGCAAAAAGTTTATGTACATTACTCATGCTTTCTAAACAGGCTCTAAAGTTTTCACATTCCTCACACTCTTTATATATCACATAATAAAATTAATTTAAATGCTTTCCTAAAAACAGTTTTTTACCACAAAATCATAAGAATTTCCCTCGTCTGAAACTAGTTGATTTATTTTACTTTTTCACCTAATAGTTTTAAGTTTTATTTTACCACTTGTCACATCCATCACCCATGGAAACATGATATGTTTCTTCCAATTTAATTCTTTGCCTTTCTAGCCCAAAGAATTTTGTATAATGTACTTATCTTACAGTGTAATTAGTGTGACAGTCAGTTCTGGTACTTGCTTGTTTTTAGTTCTAAATTGAATAAACATTGTTGTTGAAAATTTAATGAAAGCTTATTAGCTTCAAGCCCAATGCTTAACTCTCCAAATGCCTTTGATCTGAAAGCTGAGCATGTAATTCCCCAGAGATAAACATACTGGTACCATCCACAAAAAGTACTGTCTTAGATTTGTTACTTAGACTATAAGGTACATCACTTATAAATGCCAGAAAGAGTATAAAGCCCAGTACTGATCCTTGTGGAACACCAAGTTTAGTAATTCCAGCAAATGACTTACAAGGACTGAAAAGTAAACCAGATGAAGTATTAAATAACTTAATTTGTGACAGTATAAAACCACATATTTGCCTATCTGAACATCAATCGAAACAACAGGAATGATCACAATTGTCATTGCATGGTGTTTGGAAGCAGAAGTTCCAAAGAAAAAACTAAATAAAGGAGGAGTTTATATTTGTCAGGCTGGATGTACAATATAAAACATTAGATATATCAAAATTTAATTCAGAACAGGACATTGAATTATACACAATCCAACTGGATAGCAAAAACACAAAAGTAATTGTAATTGCTATTTATCGCTCACTGTTAGGAAAGTTTGAAACATTCTTGATAAATCTTGAAAATACCTTAAACTTATTTTAGCCTAAGTACAATATAATTATATGTGGGGGCATAAATATTGATTACTTAATGCCAAATGTCAGAATGAATTGATTAATCTCTCTTATTACTGCATATAATATGGTGCATACAATTAACTTTCTAACCAGGATTGATAAAACCTCTAGCACAGTCATGGATAATATCTATGTAAATTCAGATAAAATGACATCATATTAAGTGTCTCCATTGATCAATGGTCTCCCCCCTGACCATGATGTTTAAGTAATAGTTAAGACGGACTCTTCAATAAAACTCAAAGAATGATATAGATATATTAAATATAAGATATTAATGATGCAAACCTCAGTAAAATGGTGGAGACACCTTAACAAGAATCTTTGAATAGTGTCTACAGTGCAAACGATGTTAACAATGAATTCAACAATTTCTCACACATTTTTAAATTGCATTTTGAAGCATATTTTGCACTACAATTAAAAAACAAATAATGTAAGCAGGGAATGGTTAACCCAAGGGAATTAAAAAATCTTATCAACATAATAGACAATTATATCAAAAAATCAAAACCAAAAAAAAACTCTTCTTGCTATGATGAGACAAACAGCTAAGTCATAAAGGCCTGTGCAAAGGAAATTGTTACTTGTGTAAGGAGTCTTTAACACTGAGTGTATTTCCTGAAAGGCTAAAATATTCAGTGGTGAAGTATCTGTTCAAAAAGGAAGAAAAGATAAATGTCTTTTAATTATAGACCCAAAGGTTTACTATATTTTTAAACTGCTTGAGAAAGTAATGTACATTAGGCTTTACCATTACCTTGAGAGTAGCAATATTCTAGTTTATGAGCAGTTTGGCTTTAGAAAAGGAATTTCAACAGAAAATGCAATCTATAATCTCAGTAATGAAATTATAACTAAATTTAATGTAAGAGTACATGTAGAAGGAATATTTTGTGATTTAGCAAAGACTTTCAATTGTGCCAATCATGGAATTCTGATAGACAGATTTGCTTTCTACGGAATAAAAAACCAATATTTAAAATGGTTTATATCCTATGTTGACAAAAGAAAACAAAAAGTAATAATAAATATCTCTTTAAAAATAAAAACAATACATCAGAGTGGGAAATTAACCAAGGAGTGCATCAAGGTTCTGTTCTAGGCCCTCTTCTTTTTCTGATATATAAATGATCTCTCCTTATCTATCCAAGATGTAGGAAATACTGTTCTATTTGCAGATTATACAATCATATTGATAAATGGAAATAGCCTTAATGATTGTGTCATTAAACTGAATTTAGTTCTGAGTTCTTTGTGTGTACAGTTCAAAGCAACCAAATTGTATCTAAATCTTGATAAAACAAATGTTATGAAATTCACCACTCATAGATTTCCAGATCCACAATTTCAGATAGGATATTATAACAGTATACTTTTACAAACCAAATATGTTAAATTCCTTGGTTTAATAATTGATAACTATCTGAAATAGATTGATCACATACATCTTATCATTCCTAAACTTCAGTGCATGCTATGCAACACGTGCATTAGTAACATTGGAGTCAATTAAAACCTTAAATCTAGTTTATTATGCTTATTTCAATGCAATAATGAAATATGGTTTTATATTTTGGAAAAACTCAGTTAAAAGTGAGCGTATCTTTCTATTTCAGAAAAAAGTCATTGGAATAATCACTGGTACACATAACAGACATTCATGCAGAAACGTCTTTAGGCAATTTGAAATTTTAACTCTTCCATGCGAATACATATTATCCCTCGTGAATTATTATGTAAGAAATAAAGAAAATTTTGTTAAAATCAAAATGTACATGACAACAATACTACAAAAAAATGCATACCTACATAGACCTGTTTCAACACTTTCCTACCATCAAAAAGGACTTAATTATGAATGCATTTTAGTACAAAATGCTCTAAGCTCTAGCTTAAAAGTCTTAATAAAAATTAATAAATCCTTTAAATCTTTCCTTAAAAATATCTGTATAAAAACTTAATATTCTGTAAAGAAATATATGAGAGACAATATATTATACTGAGTTAAAAACACTGCATTAATTTTATATCAATGCACATGTAAACATGTATAGTAAAATTTGTGTGATTGAGTGACTTGTCTGTTTCTGCTCTCTGGTTTTTGTTGTTTTGGTTGAGTTGTTCCAGGTGTTGCTTTTGAATTTTTATTTTAACTACTTATGCAGATTTACATGATATTTTGTGTAAATGTAAATTTTGCACTGCTGTGGTAATTGTAAATGACAAGTTCTATATTTGTAGGTCTCTGTGACTGCTTGCAAACTCTCTGAATGTTCCAAGAACTTAACTACTGATGATAGATTTATGAACTCTATTACTTAGATACAAATTGATTCAATTTAAAGATACTCATCAACACCATAGACATTTACATTTTTGCCACATAATGATATATGCTATAAAAAACCTTAGTCAAAACACAAAATATTCCCAGAGAAATTTTTTATATCTAGAGTAGATTTAAACATAACATAGCTATTTGACAATCCTCTCCTAAAGCCAAAATGAGATACTGAAAGCATATTGTTGAATCAAGATAATTTACAAATAAATTATTATATACTACATATAGCCTTCTCAAAAACCTTTGAAAATGAAATTAAGAGTGAAATAGGTTCCTAATTTGAAGGTATATATTTTTAATCATTTTTATATACAGTATTAAGTATGGACTACTTTGTTCTTCCTGGAAATATCCTTCTTAAGAATAAATAATTATGGTCACTTAATTCATATGAGCAATGTTTTAACAATTTTGTACTTCAATTAAAACATATCTTTTAAAAAAGAACTTTTTTAAAAAATAATATGGTACTAACACAGTGAAGCAAAGTCTTATGAATAAATTCACGTGATATATGTATTACTAAACTTTCTTATTGCTTCACTTACTTGCGTGATATTTGGAACCGGTTTCGAAGACCTTCGTCTTCATCTTCGGCCAAGGGTACGACTGATTGGAGAATCCAATGGCTCTGTAAAGATGAAGCGCCTCCCTTGTGGTGTTTTAATGTACTTAAAGTTGGTGTTTTCTACCTTTGGAATATCAAAGTTCATTAATCGATCTCTGTATTTATGAATGTAAATTTTTTCCCAAGTATCCAGTTCTATATGTCCCTGAGTCTCTCTTAATAAATCCACCTTCTTCACAATCTCATGGTTTTGTCCAAAAATGATATGCAACAGCTGATCTATCTGTCCATTTATATTTTATGTTCCTGAAATAATCTTCTAGACGTGTGCCTATATTTCTCTTTGTTTATCCAATATAGATCTTTTCACAACCTGCACATGTTATTCTGCAAATACCTGCCTTTTTCTCATGTGGGGGTCTTTACAGCTGTTTTATCTTTCAAGATGTTTCCTAAATTAAATCTGTTGATGGGTGCTAATTTTATATTGAAACTTTTAAAACTATTTTGAAATTTTTTCATTGCTTTTGGATATGTAAATTTTTTAAAAATTGTTTTTCTATATCTGCTGATAATGTGGTGGTATCTCTGATAAGTTTTTTCCTTTTAAATCTTTCCACCTTTTTATGTACCAGCTCTTTATTAAAGCCATTAAAAATTGTCATTTCTTCTTTTTTAAACTTTTCTTTCTTTCCACCTTTTTATGTACCAGCTCTTTATTAAAGCCATTAAAAATTGTCATTTCTTCTTTTTTAAACTTTTCTTTACTAATTGGTAAATTAACCAAACAATATGTCAAGTTGTTGAAAACTGCATGTTTGTGTGTTAAAGGGTTAAAACCATCTGCCTTGATATAATTATCTGTATGTGTATTTTTTCCATATATCCCAAAGATTTTCATGGTTCTTCATAATTTTAATATCTAAACATGGTAACATGTTATCATTTTCTATTTCACGTGTAAAAGAAACGTTTTCTGTTTTGTATATTCAGCAGTTTTAAGGCATCATCAATCAGATTTTGTTTACTATAGAAAAATATAGAAAACCAAATTTTAAAAAAGTGTGGAAAGGCAGAAGTAATATGCATCTCAAATCTGTCCATGTAAAGGTTTGCCAAAAAAGGTGATAAAGGGCTGCCCATAGTAAGTCCTGTTGTTTTTTATAAAATTTTTCTCTAAATGTAAAAAATCATTGATTTATGCAAATTTTTGTGAGGTTTATATATTTATTTTTATGTATCTCTTAATTCCAATATCATTTAACCACTCGTCTAAGTAAAGTAAAAGTTCTTATTTTGCTATACTTGGAAACAATGATGTTACATGAAAAGAAATTAATGCATCAAATGGTAATAATTTAATGTTTTTAATCTTTTCTATTAAATGCAATAAGTTCTTTATGCTTTTACTTGGAAAACATATTAAATTTATCAGTCAGCCATTTTGTTTTAAGATATGGTATATTGATATTATTGATAATATGTCGCATACTTTTTCCAGGCTTGTGAATTTTAGGTAAACCATATATCTTTGCTATAATGAATTATTCTGTTTTAATTTGTATTTAGTTGTGTTTGGAATAACTGCATATTTGTATGGCATCATTCACTGTTTTACTACATTCTTTCAATGGATCTGATTTAATTTGAACAAATTCCCTTTTATTGAGCAACTCTTGCATTCCAGAAACATATTTGTCCTCATCTAGAATTACTATTTTGTTTCCTTTATCTGCCTTTCTATACACTACATCTTTTTCATTTAGTGCTCCTATAATGTTTCTGGATATATTAGTTATTGGTGATTTCTTTATGCTGATTTCCTTGTAAGCTTTTTCTGATTTTATTCTGATTCTTTCTATTTCTTTATTATTTAAGTTTCCCATAGCCACTTCCAAATCAACTATGTAATCCTTGATATTATTGAAATATTTAAACATACGTTTTTAGACCTTTATTGAGAAAGACTAACTCTTCTTTGTTGAAGCTTTTTTTAGAAAATTTAACTACATGGTTCTGCTTTGGTTTTGAATTTCCTGAATATTTAATTTTTTCCCGATTTTTATTCCAACTGCTAATTTTTCTTTTATGAATGTTAACTTTTTCCTTTACTTGAAATTGCATGTGTTCCAATGCGTTTCTTATCAAATTATCGCAAAAAATACTTCCTAACCTTTTTGAAATGAGCAAGGTTTTTAAATCATATAGTTTTTAAGTCTATATTTGCTAGTTTAGCATAATATTTGGTTTTTTCCATTTGAATTACCCTTTTTTCTGCTGCTAACAGTTCTCGGCTATTATGGTTGAATTTCACAGTTTTTCGTACACATTTTGAACATCTGTTGTGTTTAAGACATAAGTTTAGAAAGCAAATGTCTACTGATATGAGTCTACATTTTCCTTTGAGTTTTATATAGATTTTAATTTCTTTTTTCAAATTGTAAAATTTGTTGTTAAAGTTCACATAACTATTATATGAATCTTTCATATTTCCAAGGTATTTGACACAATATTTTTCCTCTTCAAGTCATGTTCTTAAGGTTTCGAAAACCTAACCTCAATTAAAACATATCTTTTGAAAAAGAAATTATTTTAAAAAAATATATATGGTACTAACACAGTGAAGCCAAGTCACATGAATAAATTCATGTGATATATGTCCTACTAAACACTCTTATTGCTTCACTTACTTGTGTGATATTTGGAACAGGTTTCAAAGACCTTCGCCTTCATCTTCGGCCAAGGGTACAACTGATTGGAGAATCCAACGGCTCTGTAAAGATGAAGTGCGGTCCTGGTGGTGTTTTAATGTACTTAAAATTTAGATTTTCTACCTTTGGAATATCAAAGTTCATTAATCGATCTATGTATTTATGAATGTAAATTTTTTCCCAAGTATCCAGTTCTATAAGTTCCTGAGTCTCTTTAATAAATCCACCTTCTTCACAATCTCATGCTTATTTTGTCCAAAAATTATATGCCACAGCTGATCTATTTACGTGAACTTTTAACAACAAATTTTACAATTTGAATAAAGAAATTAAAAACTATATAAAACTCAAAGAAAAAAGTAGACTCATATTAGCAGACATTCGCTTTCTAAACTTATGTCTTAAACACAACACGTGTTCAAAATTTGTAGGAAAAACTGGAAACTCAACCATATTTGCCGAGAACCGTTAGCAGCAGAAAAAAAGTAATTCAAATGGAAAGAACCAAACATTAAGCTAAACTAGCAAATATAGACTAAAAACTATATGATTTATACCTGCTCATTTCAAAAAGGTTAGCAAGTATTTTTTGCAAAAATTTGATAAGAAAATTTATTGTTAAAGTTCATGTAAGTAGATCAGCTGTTACATATTTTTGGACAAAAAACCATGAGATTGTGAAGAAGGTGGATTTATTAAGAAAGATTCAGGGACATATTGAACTGGATACTTCAGAAAAAAATTTACATTCATAAATAATAAATTTTGATATTCCAAAGATAGAAAACACCAACTTTAAGTACATTAAAGCACCACCAGGGCAGCGCTTCATCTCTACAGAGCCGTTGGATTCTCCAATCAGTTGTACCATTGGCCGAAGATGAAGACAAAGGTCTTCGAAACCGGTTCCAAATATCACACAAGTAAAGCAATAAGAGTGTTTAGTACGACATATAGCACATGAATTTATTCATATAATCTTGCACTTATTCCATCCCATCTAATCCATGCAAATTTCTGTCATTTAAGCTTAGTTCCTAGAGCATTCCATGAGTTTGCAAAACAGTCATAAAGACTTATGAACATAGGATTTGTCATTTACAATGATTACAATAGTATGCATTCTTCTATATATGTATATACATGTTTACATATACAGATATAAACTCAATATGTTTCTGAATTAGTATAATGTATTGTCATTCATATACTCCTGTACAGAATTATATGTCTTGTTACATGGATCACTTAAAGAGTAGATTTGAAGGACTTACCACAGTTTATTAAGGCTTTCAAGCTAGGCAGAGAAGCATTTCTTATTAAAATGCATTCATAACAACACCTTTTTGATGGCAAGAAAAGTGTTGAAATCTGTCTATGTAGATTTAGTAAATAACTTTCTTCTCTTAATTCATTCCTCAAGTCACATTTTGGTATGAGTTGATAATCCACGGGCAAGTATTTGCCATTCACTGCTTCTTTTGCAAATTGTCTACTATTTCATTTCCTTCATTGCCAATGTGTGCTTTAACCCAAGTAAAATATATTTCCTAGTTTTCCAGTTTGAGCAAATTTAACTTCCTTATCTTTTCACAGAGATTACAATGTTTGTGTAGTTGTTAATTACATCTAGAATAATTTGACTATACATGTGGATTGCTGCTGCTTGCGTGTTAAAGGTTACATTGTCTATATTTTAGGGCTCATTATAGTGAACTCCACTTGATTTATTGAGCATTTTTGGTGCAGCTTACACCGTAGTCCAGTTTATGTATGTTATGTATGTATTTTTTTAAATCTTCTTTATTTACTGCATGCTCCATTACTATAATAATTAATAATAGTATATGCATCGCTATCATTTCATGTATGTATGTGCAAGGGTAGGTCCATAAGTTTTCGCCCTAGCTGATAAGGGTTATCGCCTTCACAAAAGCCTTATCTGTTGTCATACCTTATCTGTTAATTAAATAATTGCAGCTGTAACTTCTGCTTTGCTGTGTTCAGTTGTTCAGATATTGCTGCGTAAAGAAGACTATGTGTAGAAGAAATTGACATGTTCAAAATGCAGTATCGAGCAGTTATTAAGTTCTTCCCAAATAAAGGACTTATTCCAAATGAAATTAAACAGTGATTGGACAGCTTATATGGGAAAGCATCCCCTCATATTCTGCAGTAAAAGAATGGGCCAACTTTTTCGAATGGTTCAAGCAAGCATTGAAGATGAAGAGCTTGCTGGTTGGCCCTTGAAGGTCTCACTTCTGAATTTATCGCTGTTGTCGAAGAAGAAATTATGGAAGACCGTTGGCTCAAAGTTACAGAAATAGCAGCAAAAACAACCGTCTAAAACAACAGTCCTTCTCTGAATTATTCATAAACATTTAAATATGAATTAGGTTAATGCAAGATGGGTGCCTAGACTTCTTCCCTCATTCCAAAAGCAGCAACCAGTCATCTGTTGTGAGGAATTTTTGGAGCTCTACTTTGGCAACAAGAGAGAAGTTCTGCAAACCATTGTTACAGGAGATGAAACTATGGTCCTCTACTATGATCCCTTGTGCAAAAGAGAATCAATGGAGTGGCATAAACCTGGCGAAGCACCGCCTCTAAAGTCCAAGGTCACTTTACCAAGAAGATCATGACCACAATCTTTTGGGACTGTGACGGAATACTCTTCATTGACTTCAGGGAGAGAGTAGTAGTATTTATTTCTCCTGCATCACATATATATTTTTTATAATACAAATTAGACACAAATAAAAGAAAAAAACATTACTTTTAAATATAACAATTAGGAACAGTGCCTTCGGCAATTCTGGAAGGCACTGAATCCAATCAAAATTTAATTTGGCTCAGCCCCCCAGTCCCCGGTTCATCAGCAGCCACCTACTGGAATATTCAGGGGACCGGGCTTCGATCCAACCAAAAACAAAACACAACATTAAAAGTAATTTATACATTCAATAAAATATTAAGTTATATTTCTTACAATACTAAACCTTTCTTCTTTTTTAATTAAGCCCATTCAGCCAAATTTATATCCTTTGGAGCGGCTTATTCCTTAGGGCCTTATACACACTAACACCCAGGTTATTGGTGTGTAAGGATCCTATTTAACTAATATTAGATAACTGCCCCCATACCCTCCCCTACTCATTCCATCCTCCTTTCATTACCATGACAATTTTATTCTCAAGCATATTTCCTAAATATTTTATACCCATAACCATTTTTGTCTTACCTTGCCTATGTATTTTCCTAGTTCCTTAATGTTTTCATCTAATTTTAAATTTAAAATTCTTCTACATATTATTTCATCTGGTAGGTTTTCCCATTTTCTTAATATCAACTGTTCCCTTCAAAAACTTAGTTTGCTCACATTCTAGTATACAATGCCAAGTACTATCTGGTTCTGCACACATAGAACATTTCCCCTTAGTGTGTCCTTTTTAATCCACTTAAATATTTGACTCCTGTTCTAAACCATGCCAACCCTTCCCTTCCTATCTAATCACAAATTTCAACATCGTTTTCTTCCCCACACATTTTTAGTGTACTATATAATTTCAGAGATTCTTTGGTGTTAAGATTTGCCCATATTTTCTGTTTTTCTATATCCTGAATTCTTATTGTTATCTCTTTCCAAAATCCTTTACCCAAACTTTCTGACTCATACCATACTAGTCCCATGCCTGCTTCTTGTACGATATTTTGGATTTTAGATAACCAAGTTTCTCTCCCCTTGATTTTACCTTGTGCTACCAGACATTGATTAATAATACTCTCGTCCTCTAGTCTCCCTATTCTATACCAATATTTCAATACTCTTTCCATGACCTTGCTTTTATAGCCCAATCTTTCTAGTTCCATTAGAGCAACCTCATTAGGTGAAGATCTAGGTAAGCGTAGAACAATTCTACAAAATAATCTATTTATCAAATTTATCCCTTTCCATCCTTCATCTGGCCCCCAAATTTCTATTCCATACATAATTCTGCTCTCCACTATTGAGCCATATATTCTCTCTAACCATTTTACTTGCATATTTGGTATTTTGTTTACACAAGATCTGATTACACTCATGGCTACTTTTCCTTCTCCTACTGCTTTCCTTTTTTGATCCCTCCATTTCCCATTACTAGACAATCTAACACCTAAACAATCAATTTTCTTAACAACTTCAATTTCTGTGCCCTCCCACCACCATTTTTCCTGTTTTTTTTTTAATTCGAAACCTTTTTTCATCACCATAATCTTAGATTTGTTTTTATTTATCTTAAGCTCCCATTCTCTACAAAAAGTGCCTGTAGTTTCTAATGATCGTTTTAATCCTATACTTGTTAAAGAACCTGTTACCAAATCATATGCAAAGAGCAGACCCGGTATCTCTATATTATTTATAGTTGACAAATGAACATTACCTTTGCTAATTTCTTCCAAAACATTATCGATAAACAGATTGAAGGGAACTGGGATTAATTTACATCCTTGTCTTAGACCTACATTGTTTGATATTTTTTCTGTAACTATATCTCTCTCATATTTAACATAAAATTTGTTTTCCTTTAAATATTCTGAATTACGTTAACGAAATGTCAGAATCCACACAGTGAAACTTTTGTTAATCTTATTTTGATTAAAGTAAAACACCAAAAATCATGTCATCATATTAAAAATATCTTGAAGTTTCACAAACACACTTATAAAAGTAATTTTGGGACATGTTTCATGAGGTACATTCCTCACATTGTCAACCAATCGACGGCTGACAAGTCAATTTCGGTAAGGTATGTGTGTCGCTATGTTTGCTCTGGTGGTCTGTTAATGAACTTATATGTTGTCTGCTTCCGGTATATCAAAATTCATAAGTTTGTATTCATGTTTTTTATGTAAATTTTTTCCCATATATTAAGTTCCTTCGGATGTTGAATTGTTTTTAGCAATATTATGTCCTCTATTTCATGATTTTCATTCCAAAAATGTAGCCACTGCTGATTTTTCTACTTGTTTGTATCTAATATTTCTCCAGTGTTCCATTTTCTTATCCCCAAATTTCTCTTTGTTTTTCCAATGTATATTTTGTCACAATCTTTGCAATTAATTCTATATATACCTGAACTTTCTTCTTTTTTTGCTTAATTTTATTTAGATTCAAAAATTTACCAACACTATATCTGTTTATTGGTGCCAGAGTGATGTTATACTATTTGAAATTTTTTTGGAATTAATGGTTAATATGAGAGTGATGATGATTATTGTTTAAGGGGCGCCCAAACACACTAAGGACTGCGCCAGAACTAAAAATAAGTAGTTGACACAAATAATGTCTTAGAGTAAATAACAGTAGCACGTTGTGCAACAAAATAAAAACCCTCAACAAATAACAAATGGGTGTAATGGTCAACAAAGGACTGGCATTAAAAAAGCCGCAATAGCGAAAAACAACAGTCCTATAATGGCCTAAAAAGGGTCAATAAAACCCAATAACCATCAACACTACAACATATAAAAACTGGTAGTAAAACACATTAGCAAAAGCTGAAAATAACCCAGAATTGTAAAAGTCTAAACTGGTAACAATAAAACCCCAAAACAATAACAAGGGTTATATATAACAACTCAATAAAAGACTGGTACTAAAAACGATGCATCAAATGCTGAAACAACAACAGTCTTAAAAGCGTCTAAAAATGCCGTCATGGATAAAAAGAGAACACCTCACACCTTGCTCCAAAACCCACAAACACGGATAAAACGGAGCACTCGCTCAACAGCAACCACATCATCTGCAAGTAATTCCTCAATAGAGGAGGACAAACCTAGTCTATGTCTAAAAGCTGCCAGATGATGGCATTCAATTAAAATGTGACGCACTGTAAAGGGGTGGTCACAGTGGGGGCAAGCTGGAGCGGGTTGACCATTAAAAAGGTGAGAATGACTAAAACGGCAATGCCCAATTCTAAGACGAGCTAAAATTACTTCTTCGCAACGAACAGCGCGAGAAGAAGTCGACCAGTTAAAAGGGGTGGATTTACATTCACGGAGCTTATTAGTTGGGAGTAATTCCCACTCCTCGCGCCAGCGCGAAAAAATGGCTCTACGTAAAGAATGTATAAAATCCCCGAAATAAAAACGCTGCTCGTACTCAGCAGGGTCTAAAAGAGCGGATTTTGCTGCAACATCTGCGGCCTCATTTCCTGGGATTCCGACGTGCCCAGGTACCCATAGCAGTGTTACCCTGACGCCAGCGTCGAAAAGGGTTAAAACTACATTCTGGACCATCTGTACCAGAGGGTGGAGGTTGTACAGATTTCGAAAACTTAAAATGGCACTCAAAGAGTCGGAACACATAACACTGTTCCCTAACCCCTGTTCAGAAATAAATAAAACCGCCCGATAGATAGCATAAAGTTCCGCCACAAAAATAGATGTTGCAACGTTAAGACCATACGTAAAACTTGCCCCATTTAAAACAAAAGCACATCCTACACCTCACCTGTGTCACATTTAGAGCCGTCCGTATAGATAAAATTCCAGCCATTAAAAGAGGATTTGATCTCGCTAAAAGAACAACGAATAATATGTGCTGCGGTCGAAGATTTCGGACAGGACGTGAGCCCGAGATGAACGGGGGCCTCTGCTAAAATCCAGGGGGGGAGATGAAGTTTCCCCGGCTAAGAAAAAAGCAGGTAACTCCATGTCCAACGTCCGTAAAATCTCCCGAAAACGAAAGCCAGCGGGCTTAGGAGTAAAAGACCGAGCAGCATAAAAAAGATCAAAAGACACATTAAAAAACGGCCCATTCGTGGGATGACGAGGTTGCGCAGCTAAGCGACAACCGTAAGCGGCCAGTAAAACATCCCTACGATAAAACAACGGAGGTTCTCCAGACTCCGCACATAAACTCGACACAGGACTAGTGGGGAATGCTCCAATGCCAACACGGATACCCCGGTGATGAATCGGGTTAAGGCGACGAAGCACAGAAGGTCGCGCCGAGCCATAAACCACACAGCCATAATCCAGTTTCGATCGGATAAGAGATCGGTAAAAACGTAAAAGTATAGTCCGGTCAGCTCCCCAAGATGTGCCACTTAAAACACGTAAAATGCAAAGAGAACGTTCACACTTGTCTTTTAGTTGCGCTATATGCGATGACCAGCATAATTTCCTATCGAACACCAAGCCAAGGAACCTAACTTCGTCTGCGAAAGAGAGTGCGTCTGGGCCAAGATGGAGCGAAGGTGGAGGATACTCCTTGTGGCGCCAGAAGTTCATGCAGACGGTCTTCTCTGCGGAGAAACGGAACCCGTGAGAAACACTCCAAGCGTGAAGGCGGTCGAGACAGCATTGGAGGCCGCGTTCCAAGAGACAGGTTCTCCGAGAGGAAAGATAGATGGCAAAATCGTCCACAAATAACGACGATTGTATTCCTGGCGGTAAACACTCGGTGATAGAGTTAATCGCAATGGCAAATAGTGTGCAACTAAGTACCGAGCCCTGAGGTACGCCGTTCTCTTGAATAAAATTAGATGATAAAACTGATCCCACGCGAACATTAAAAACCCGGTCCTTCATAAATTCCTGAATAAAAACAGACATACGCCCACGTATGTTCCAATCGTGAAGCGTTCGGAGGATACCGCCTCTCCAGCAAGTATCGTACGCTTTCTCTAAATCGAAAAACACAGCAACCGTTTGGCACTTCCGAATAAAACCGTCCATTATGTGGGTCGAAAGAGATACGAGATGGTCGACAGAGGAGCGGTGACGACGGAAACCGCACTGGGCGTTCGTCAATAGATGTCTCGACTCCAAAAACCACATAAGCCGTCCATTAATCATGCGTTCCAACACTTTGCAGACGCAGCTGGTGAGGGAAATCGGACGGTAACTGGAAGGAAGATGTGGGTCCTTTCCAGGCTTAGGTATCGGAATGACGGTGGCCAATCGCTAAGCGTTGGGAAATGTGCCATGACACCAAATAAAATTAAAAGTTCGTAATAAAAAAGCTTTGCCTTCCGCTGATAAATGCTGCAACATAGCAACATGAATGTTATCTGGCCCCGGTGCGCAGTGTCGAGAGGTGGAAAGGGCATGCTCCATTTCCCTGGCGGTAAAAGGAACGTTGTAGCTCTCCTGGTGGTCGGAGGCAAATGAGAAACCTTTCCTCTCAACCTGCTCCTTTAATGCGCGAAAAGTAGCCGGGTAATGGGCGGAGCTCGAAACATCAGCGAAGGTTCGCCCTAAAACATTGGCGATGTCAGTAGGAGTAGTGAGCACTCGATTTAAAATCCTAAGACCGGGTATAGGTGTAAACCTTGGTTTGCCGGCAACGCGGCGTAGCCGTTCCCAAACTACGGATGAAGGCGTTGTGCGGTTAAAAGAAGAGGTAAAAGAAATCCAAGAAGCCTTTTTGTTATCCTTAATGACTCGTCGGCATTTGGCGCGAAGTTGTTTGTAGCAAATCATATTTGCAGAAGTAGGGTGGCGACGAAAAACTCGGAGAGCACCTCGGCGTGCACGCAACGCATCCCGGCATTCATCGGTCCACCAGGGAACCGGCAAGCGTCTGGGGTGACAAGACGACCGGGGAATAGCCTTATCTGCGGCTGTGATGATAACCGTACGGAGGTGCTCGATGGCGATGTCTATAGATGGAAATTCACACCCTGAAAATTCGGCCAAAGATCGGTAGAGAGGCCAATTCGCCTTTTCAATGAGCCATTTTGGCGCGCGCTGTGAATGTGCGTTCGAAGAGAGTACATGGATCTGACACGGAAAGTGGTCACTGGAATATAAATCGGAGATGACGTTCCAGGTGAAATGTACAGCAAGTGAGGCAGAACACAGAGATAAGTCCAAGTGTGAAAAACTGTGAGTGCTGTCTGAAAGAAATGTAGGTTGACCAGTATTGAGCAGTACTAGATGGTGACGATCCAGAAAGTCGGCTATAATGCTACCCCGCGCACACTCCGTGGCGGAACCCCATAGAGGATGGTGCGCATTAAAATCCCCCAAAAGAAGTACAGGGGGCGGTAGCTGAGAAAACAGATGATCTAGATCAGCTGTAGTGACTGTAACAGACGGAGGAAGGTAAATACTACAGATTGAAAAACCAAGGCCAGAGAAATTAACAGTAGCAGCAGCTGCTTGCAAAGGAGTCTGGAGCTGTAATGAAGTACTGTACACGTCCTGTCGTATTAAAAGTAAAACTCCGCCGTGAGCGGGAGTGCCATCTTCGGGAAGGAGATCAAATCGCACCGAAGAGTAACCGCGGATAATAAAAGAATCTTGTGGTCGAAGTTTTGTCTCTTGGAGACACACAACCGGAGAGTCAGTCGATCGTAAAATTAACTCCAAGTCAGTTCTTCGACTGCGGAGTCCACGCACATTCCAAGAAAGGATAGCCATTGTTAAAATTAGATAAAAAAGTTAAAGATACCACCTTACTTTTTACTAGGCCCAGGACGAATCAAACGTCCTTTCTTAAGTCGCGTGGGACTTGGTGGTTTTTCAGGAGCAGGCACATCCTGCTCCATGACCCCCTCAGAGGGAGGGCTCTCCCGCTGAGAAGCATCCACCGACTCCAGCACCTGGAACCGGTTGGATGTAGAGAGGGGCGGTGATGGCAACCGCCTAGCGGGTTTGCTCCCTTCATGGGAGCGGGACCTCCGAGGAAGAGAAGGGCTCTTCTGCTTTTCAACAGGAGTGGATGTTTTTAAAAAGTCGGTCTTTGTGTAACTGGTCTTAAACTTGATTTCTGATGCATTAAAAACTATGGGCTTGGGCTTCTCAGTAGAGCGCTTTGGAGGACTGGGCACATTTGGAACCCGGGTAAAAACAAGGTCGCAAGTCTGCGTACTGCTATCGCACTTCTTGATCGATGATGAAGCTGCTGCGCTGTATGTGCCGGTCTTAGGCACGACGGGCTGGCGAGATTGAAAAGGCTTCCGGGCCTCAGTAAAGGAGAGCTTTTCCTTCACCCGGATCTCCTGAATACAGCGCTCCTCCTTAAAACGAGGACATTCGCGGGATGAGGCTGGATGATCTCCGCGGCAGTTAACGCAAACGGGAGCGGATGTACATGCTCCTTCATGAGACACTTGGCCGCAGGTAGCACAGATAGAATTGGCACTCTTACAAGAGACGCGTGTATGGCCAAAGCGCTGGCATTGAAAACAACGCAAGGGGCTCGGTACGTACGGGCGCACCTCAATGACCTCGTAGCCCGCTCTTATTTTCTGCGGCAATTCGACCCTGTTAAAAGTGAGGAAAAGTGTTCGGGTAGGCTGCAATTCACCCTCTCTCCTCGCCTGCACGCGATACACGGACGTGACCCCTTGGTCTTCCAAGCAACTTTGGATATCCGGGTCAGCCATTCCGTCCAGTACGTTAGTAAAAATAACTCCTCGCGACGAATTTAATGTGCGATGTGGCTCAACACGGATGGGATAACCGTGGAAAATCGTCGCCTTGAGCAGCGAGTTACTCTGAGACATTCCAGTGGTCTCAACCAAAAGTGATCCATTACGAAGTCGGGTGCAGGTTTTCACAGGTCCAGCTATGGTGTCAATGCCCTTCTGAATGATAAACGGGTTCACCCGGGTAAAAGATTGTCCGTCTTCCGTTCGACTAATCACCAAGTAACGAGGAAAAGGCTTCTCGATTACTTCTTTAACATCCACTCGTTTTCTTTTAACTTGTGTGAGAGTATGTTCGTTCACCATAGCGATATCATCCTCCACCATTGCAACTGTCTCCGATGGCAGGCTGCTTCCTGGGCGCCACCCCGGCTTAGGTTACTGGCTCTGGCCTGAACAAAGTAACCTCAGGGTCACACCTTCCTGTGGGCTGACGAAGGGACCCAATCGCCTGCAGGAAGTCTACAGCTCATGCAATGGCCCTTCCCCGGGCCTGGCCTTTACCAGGGGATACGCTCCCGTCCTACATGATAACCCAGTGCTGGGAGTTACGCTGTTACCCAGTCACTTTTTACCGCGTCAAACACGGGGGCACCCATCAGACAAAGAACAGGGAAGTAGGACAAATAAAACAATAAAAGAGGCGAAATAAAAAGGAGTCAAACGCGCTAAGCGCGGACCTGAGGGAGCAGCTCGGGTGCCTCGGGGTCGCTACGCCCCGTACCCAATAAATTGGGCCCCTGAGGGGAATATGAGAGTGATATGTGAATTTATGATAAGTATTTTCTTTAAGTGAAGAACTGAGTGTAGTGATTTGTTGAATTTCCTTTTTATTTTTAAGTCTCTTTATTTTTTTATCTACCATTTGTTTGTTAAATCCATTAATTTCTGCTGTGTGTATTCTTTCCTGTATTCTTCTTTACTGAGTGGTATATTAACTAACCTATAAGTCATACTATTGAATGCTGCTTCCTTGTGTGTTCTGAGGTTGAAACCCTTTGCCTTTATGTAATTGTCGGTATGCGTGTTCTTTCTGTATATACAAAATTCTATATTTTTATTACCTTTTATTATCCTTAGGTCCAGAAAAGGTAAGGTATTACTAACCTCAGTTTCCATAGTGAATTTGTTGTTGGTTCTCGCAAGTTAAACAGTTTCAATGCATCTTCCGTGAATCTATCTTGTACAATGGCAAACATCATCTACATATCTTTGCCGCATCTTGAATATGTATGGATGGGAAGGCTCTCATATGTATTTCAAAATAGCTCATGAACAGATCAGCCAAAAATGGAGATAGTGGACTACCCTCACTAAACCTGATCTTAGTTTAAAAAAACTTTCCTTCAAATGTGGAGTAAGCCTGATCCAAACATAGTTCTGTAAGTTTTACAGGTTCTTTTGTGTGTGTTTCTGTAACGTTGTTAGATAGTAGTCATTTTTTGTAACAAATTCAGGGTTTTTTTCTTTCGGAATACTGGGAAATAATGCTTTTACATCAAAGGAAACCATGATATCATTTGTGTTTAGTTTGTGATCTTTGATTTTGTTTACAAGATCTAACAAGTTTTTCATGCTTAGACTTGGGAATCTGGATATTGTATTAAATCGTGTGGTTAACCATTTGGCTAGGAGGTAACATAGGGTATTGATATTGTTAATTATTGGTCTCATGTCTTTTCCTGGTTTGTGTATTTTTGGTAATCCTATTATCTTAGCTAACGATGGATTAGATATTTTGATTTTGTAAACATCTGATTTTGTGAGTAAGCAATTTCCTTTTAATGTGTCTTCTATTGATTTTTTGCATCTGTGTAGAGGATTTTTTTTCCCACTTCAATGAACTCCTTACTGTTTAATAACTCTAGCATTCTTTGTTGGTAATCTTCTTTATATAGAATTACAATTTGATTTCCCTCATCTGCTTTTGTATATATGACTTCTGTTTTATTTAATGATTTTATGATTTGGGGATTTGGTTATGTTTTTTAATTTCCTGTAATATTCCTGACAACATTTTTCTAATATAATTTTTATCTATGAGGATTAATTTCTCAATGGTTAATTCGATGTGTGTAATATATTTGTCAATGTTTGATGAGAAAATGACACATGTATTGATGCCGTTATTTAATAATTTTGTTTCATCCTTATTCAGTTTTTCTTTTGAAAGATTAATTATTTCAAGGTTAGGTTTCTCTTTGATATTTTTATTTTTTATCTATCTGTTTTCCGTGTAAATTTTTAAATTAATTTTTTTGGCATGTAGTTTTTCGATTTATTATGAAACTGATGATTTCCAATATGTTCTTCTCTATATTATCCCATGCAATGGCTCCTAGTGACTTACTTAATAATTTCATATGTAATTTGTATAGCCTAACGTCTATATGTGTGATATTGGTGTAATGTTTGTGTCTTTCTTCAGGAGAGTTTTAATATGATGACATGATTTTTAGTGTTTTACTTTAAATCAAAATAAGGTTCTGAATTACCTTTATAACATTCTGGCTTACTCCTTTCTTTCTCAGTTTAAACCAAGTGCTTCTGTAGAAACTGTATCAAAAGCCTTTTCCAAGTTCAGAAACAACAAATAGATTCTATTTCTTTTGTTACTAAGATATTTTTTGACTAATGTTCTAATTATAAAAATATTGTCAACTGTTCTTTTACCTTTCCTGAAGCCTGAATGAAATGCTGATATTTTCTTTTCTTTCTCTGCCCATTCTTGCAAAATCTTTTTGCTAACACTCCAGTGAAAAATTTCCCAATAATTGAAAGTAAACTAATTTCTCTAATTTTCTGGGTTCCTAATATCACCTTTATAAATTGGTGTTACAATTCCCACTCTCCAATTTTTTGGTATTTTTCCTTCTTCAAAGATTATGTTCAGCAATCGCCCTAATATGTTTAATCTGTTAAGGTTTTCTACCCAAGCTTTCCAATATTCCCCTGGTATTCCATCTATTCCACGTGCTTTGTTAGGTCTTAACTTTTTAATTTGTTCCAAAACTTCACTTGGAAGTTATTTTGCTATCTAAGAAGTCTATTTTCCATAAATTATCAATATTCAAATTATCTTGAATAACCAAAGTTTTTACTCCCAAAAGACCCTGAAAAAACTTATACCACTATGGTGGTACCACATAATCTCCTCCCTTTCTTTTGTGCATTTTACCTATCATTGCCCAAATTGCCTTGTTGTCATTCTTCCTCGCTGCCTCATTTAATTTCTGGCAAAACTTCTCTCCCCACTCTTCCTTTTTTACCTCTAATAAGCACCTGTATCCCCATCTTTCTACAAGGTAATTGCCCCTATCTGTCTCCTCTCCTGTTTGTCTCCAGTGTTTTAGTTCCCTCTGTGCCCTTCTTCTTGTATCTGCACATTCTTTATCATACCAGCTATCATTCGCTTTTAACTTCCCCTCAAGTACTTTCAATTTGTTTCCTGCTTTTTAATGGCCTCCTCTATACTAAAAATACATTCTTCAATTCTCTAATAATTCTAACAAATATATACCCCCCATACGTCACTTCTTGATTTAACTTTGTATGGGACATTTCAGCTAAATCATTTATCCATCTGTAGTGTTTTAATTGTCTACCTAACCAGAAATTTTTCTCTCTCCTACTATCTTCTATCGTTTGGATCTCCATTCTTTAATGGGAAGTGATTACTTGCACTTATCATATCCATAATCTCAAAGCCAACTATATACCTATCCAGACCTAAGGTATATAACATATAATCTATAACACTTTGCCCATTTTTATTCATGAAAGTGAATTCTCCCCCTCTCATCATTCCCTTTCACTCCATTACACAACAAGAAGTATTTCTCTTCATAGAATTCTATTAATTTTTTGCCCTCATTGTTGAAAACTTTATCATTAGTACAACGCTTCTCTAAATTTGCTTCTATTGGACCCCAGGCTTTAAAATATATCCTAATCTGTTCTTTCCCTATTCTTGCATTTAGATACCCCACTAGCATTAATTTTACATTTGTATATTTGTCCTGTAGTTCTTCAATGTTTTTTCTCAATTTAATAAACAAATTTGAATCATAAAAGCTTGAAGAGTTAGGTGGATTATAAACAATACCTAAATACACATCTGTACTTCTTCCACATACATCTCTGAATTTACACCACAGCACTTTATTACCTCCTAAATTCTTTCCAACCTTAATTTTAAAACCTTTATCTCTTCTCACAAATAACCCTACGCCACCACACACCCAACCTTTTCCTTAACCTTTCACTCCTTTTTTTTCCATAATAATCATACCCCGTGACATTGATGACAGAATCGTTTAATATCCATGTTTCTACCACTGCTAACACATCTGCAAATTTGATTATCCGATTAATGTCACCATTTCGTATTTTCGCTATTAACCCTTCAACATTCCAGCATACTATAGATAAGGTACACACTCCCTACACTGAATCCTTTCTCCCAAATATATAGTGCTTGAACTTGGCTTTGCTTCTTGTAAGTCTTGCCTCTTTGTCTGACGCAACTCTTTGTTCCTCTACCTGCATAATACTTCCTCCAGGCGTGGAGACTACACTCAACCCCACCTTGTTCCACATTTAAGACCAGCCATAGCACCGCGCGCTTCTCTGTTGACATCCTCTCGCAACTACTGAGCAGACTGTACAATGCGTGCGTGGTGATGTCGTCAGCTGTTGATCTTTCCCCTTCCCCCCTTTTTCCATTTCAACTTCTCCACCGCCATCTTGAATTCCTGGACTTTGATCCTCTCTGCTAACTGAGCCTGCAACTATTGTATTTCGTCCATTCATGTCCTGTTTCTTTCCGTATATGAAAAAGTTCAAACCCTTAACATATGCAATCTTGTCTTCTTCTCTGGCTTTTTTCATTTGCTTCAATAAAGTAGCTCTATATTCTATTTCTTCTTTCCCGTAATCTTGCTCAATGAATATCTTCATACCCCTAAATTTTTTGTACTTTCCAGCACCTTCCATTTACATTTCATGGTGGTACACTTGATAAGTATCAACCTCGGTCTAACTCTTTTTCTACCTATTCTAAAGGAGTCACTTATTTTCCAGCCCTGTAGTTGGATCCCCACTTTTCCTTACATATTTCTTCAACCTCTTGCCACATTCTCTTCTGTCTACTTTCCTGTATTTAAAAAATAATAATATTTACTTTCCTGTTATTTGCCTACAGTTTTTCCAATCTCCTTATCCTTCAGCCATGGTTCATGAGATCTTGTTCTACTCTTTGTTGATAGTTTGCAACAATCTATCTCATATCTTTGGTTAGTCTGCTTATTCTCGTTTCTAGCCTCTTCTCTATCTTTCTCATTTCAGTAATTTCTTCTATATTCCCTTTAGCATTCCAGCGACCTGCTCCGTTTCCGGACCGGGATTTAATTCCACTCCGTCGATCACCAATAACGCCATCAACACAAAGCCGTACCAAATCATGGTCACTTGATCATTGAAACCATTTTCTTCCGTTTTAATTTTCCTTTTATTAAAAAGGGCCAATTATGGCGCGACAGATTTTTGTCGAAATGCCCATTACACCTGCTGCACACAGAGCGCAAGTAGGCATGTCCGTCCTCGATCAGCTTCCACTCACAACTCTCAAGGAGGGTAAATGGAGAGTACTGTGCTGGCCTATTACACAGACTATGTGCTCCCATCAAAGAGAAAAGGCAATGAAAGCTGAGTGATGGTGTGCACATTCTTTATGGCACTGCACCTGTGCACACAGCCCTTGTTGCAAAGGAAACTGTGAAGAAATGTGGCTTCAAGGAGATGGACCATCCACCCCACAGCCCAGATCTAACTCCCAGTAACTATTTCCTCTTGTGAAAACTCAAGAAGTACTTTGGGGAAGGAAACTTAAGTGTGACGAAGAAGCAATGGATGCTGTTTATGCCAATTTTGCAGACAAGATTTCTGACTATTTTCGGAGGGCATTGAAAAGCTAATTCACAGATGTGAGAAAGTATTACAATAAAGGGTAACTACATTGAAAAGTGAAATGTAGTTTTTTTTCTTTATCATACCTACAAAATGGTTAGGCCAGAAAATTATGGACCTACCTTTATGTATATATTTGTGTCTGTATTCATGTCTGTATCTGTGTATTTATGTGGTACATATGTAAGTATTTTTTAAAATCTTTATTTACTGCATGCTCCATTACTATAATAATTAGTAATAATACATGCATTGCTATCATTTCATGTACGTGTGCGCATACTTTTTTAATGTTCTTTATTTACTGCATGCTCATTTACTATAAGAATTAGTAATGCTACATGCATTTCTATCATTTCACATATGTATTATGTATGTTTATTTGTTTATTGCATGTTCCATTCTGCTGGGAGTAATACTACATGCATTTATATTCTCTTTACAGCCATAGATTTCATTTCCATACACCCTGGTTATGTTATTCTATTTAAACAATGGCACATTACTTGCAATTTATACTTCCATTTGTACCTATTTCTAGATATTATCTATACACTTTTGTCTTTATATTTTCCTTCTAAGCCTATATTGTAATCACACTTCCATCCTTTTTTTTTGTTTGTTTACACTTCTACACTTTTCCTGTGGTTAAAAAATCTCACTTTTATTGTATTTACACTCTTACTTGTGTTATATTTACACCTCCTATAATCCATTATACAATACCCTATAGATTTATATCATTATTACGTTGAAAGCCTGCTGAATTTTTTCTAAATCTATTGATTTAACAAAGTTATTGGATTCTTTTGTATATTCCTGAACTAATTTACCGTTTGAATATGTCCGTTTCCCATAGTTTCTTATCATTGTATTCTTGAATATACTTCTTTCTTTCTCAGTATCTAGGACATTTGAAAAGTAGATGATCCCCTGTCTGTTCATCTGCTCCACATGTGCATTTCAGACTATCAGTTACCGCCACGGGTGGCCGAGGTCGTTAAGGCACGGGCTCGTGAGCGGGAGGTCTGCGTTCAAATCCCGCCAGGACCGTCCTCCCTGACTGGGGTTTTTTCCAGGTTTTCCTCAGTCTTCATAACTGGCAAATGCCGGGGAGGTACCTAAACTTAGGCCTGGAACGCTTCCTTCCTTAAAAAAAAAAAATATCCTTTCCCAATTTATCATTTCATCTCATGTATCATCAGTGTCCACAGCCTGTGGTGCCTCAGTAGTAAAAACGGGCGTTAAACACTACTCAAAAAAAAAAGAAAAAAAGACTATCAGTTAATTTAAATTCACTCTCCCACTTGGTCAAACTTCCTTCTTGCAGTTTGCTTAGGATTGCATTCATTGGTATTTTTGCATAGCTCACTGATAGTTGTATTTTGCTTGCTGCTTCTTTTGCCAAGTGATCTGCTAATTCATTCCCGGTCTTCCCAACATGTGCCTTTACCAAGGTGTAATGTATTGTCCAATTTAGTACTTCCAATTTCTTTGTTTGTTGTCTGATTTGTTCTATTAGGTTTAGATGGTTATTGAAGTTTTAGTGAGTTTGAAATTATTCTGCTGTCTGTATGAATAGCGACTATACTGAAGCTGGTTTATTGACTGAAGTTTGCCTCGAGCTTTTAGAATAGCAAATTGCTCTGCTTGATTATTAAAGCATCTGTCACGTAGCCTATATTGTAGTTGATATGTTGTTTCTTGTCTAAGAATATGCAATTCAGGAACCAACTCCTATTTCCCCTTTACTGCCATCTGTGTATATACTGATATTGTACTACATAGTTTCTTGTTTACTTTTAATTTTAGTTGATTCTGTAGGATGTGGCCATGATATATAGTGTATTGTAGTGTCTTGCACAAGTTCATATGCTCCCTTTCTCATTTCATAATATATTGCTAGCTTCGGGAATTCAATCACGATTGGTGTCATTTTTGTTAATACACAAGTCTTCATTAGATGTTGTTTGGAATGCTTTTGCCAATTTGATATTAATTAGTCCCTATACTCTTTGTAGCTTTAATGCATTGTAATGTTTCTTGATGGCTTTGATCCATATTGGAGCACCATATGAAAGAAGTGGAAGAATTGCTCCTTTATATATTATTCCTAGTACATAATAATTTAGTTCCAAGTTAATTTTTGCTGATTTTGCTCAATTTTGTACATTTCTGGCTTACATCTTCTACATGTTCTTTGAAACTGAATTTGTTTTCCACAACTATACTCAAATAATTTATAGTTGCAGCAGTTTTTATTGTTGAGGTAAATTTTGAGAGGTTGTTCAGTTTTAAGTGTTCTTTTTGAAACAATTAATACCTTTAATTTATAATTATTGAATATAATTTTGTTATTCTTGTACCAATTAGAAACCTTTTGTAGTTACCAGGTTCTATCTGTAACTGGCTCTTTGCTTCTAGTCATACTAAATAATCAGCAATGGTGATAACCTTAGTGTGTTTGGAATAATCTACATTCAGAAGCGAGTTGTATTGGATATTCTAGTATCCCAGCCCACTGCAGGATCCTTGTAACCTTTGCTTATTGTTCTATGCATTTCTAAGTTGTTGGTCGAGAATATAGTAGTTTGTTACATAAAATAGCTTGAAGAAAGATTGTAGAAATTCTGTGGATATCTGTGAATTTTTTGAGAAGTGATGATGCTGGGCCACCATGCAGCATTAAAAGCTCCATTCACGTTTAGGCTAATGAGTGCTACGTGATGCCCATCAATAAGACCATTCTGCAGGAACTTCTTTAGTGACATTATTGCATCAATTGTACTAAATTGTGACGGAAAATTAAAACACTGTTTATTCCTAAGGTTGTTGGTATATATGTATATGAGTACCTTAGCCGTAACATTTAAGAGATTAATTGCACAAAATTTTGTTGTATCTTCGCTGTCTTCTTTTCCAGGTTTTATAATTGGAACACTCTTTGCACATTTCCATCTCCAAGGAAAACATCCTGTCCTCAGATTTCCATTATATATTGCAGTGGGAGTCTTGGAAATAGGTTAAATACCATACAAAGAATTTCGACTGTTACTCCATTTTTTTCTGGGGCTTTACTTGTGTTCTATTTTTTCTAATGTAAATGATTTGTCATCCATGTATATAGGGGTTGTGCTCCTTCTTCTCTTCTTTTTCTACGTGTATGTATTTTTTTTTAATTTCAGTATGCCCCATTCCTTATATAACATTACATGCTTTCACCTTCTTTGTTATATAATTGTTATAAAGTAATTACATTTTTTAAGTTAACTTATAAAGCCTATATGTATAGTGCTTAGGTTGTGTTATCACAAATTTATAAATTTTATAAACTGATTGAAAAATTTTACGTAACTGTTTATGAGCTGTTAACAAGTCACTGGCCAATCTCCTCCATACTTCCTGATGTCTCTCATTAGCAATGTTCTGTTGAGTTGTGTCTGCACATTCATAAATCAATTGGTTTACCATTTGTTGTCCTCTGCCACAAGTACATGTTTGGAATTCTATGGTGTGGAATCTATGAAGGTATGATTTGATTTTGCCATGACCTGTGATGATTACTGTGAACTCAGGGGTTTAAGGTATTGTTAGCTTCAGTCTCCCTTTTATTGACGGGAAAAAGGGCTTTATTACTGCACCTTTAATTGTTGTATTCCATCTATCTTTCCATTTCTGTATTCGTATTTTTTTGATTTCTGAGGCTAATGTTGGTATTGGAATTTTGCTGTAAGTTAAGAAATCATCATCGTTAGCAATTAGTTTTGCTAACTTATCTGCTATTCAATTGCCGGTTATCCTTCATATGCTTTAACCCAGTGGATATGTAGTACAGTATAGTAAAAGTATAGTCCACTGCTTTTTTCAAGAGTATAAATGGCTCATAAGATGTTAGTTATTATCTTATATTGTTTCTTGTTGTCATTTATTAAGCACAGAGCTATTTTACTTCGGTGTATACTGCTACCCTTTTTTCAATACCTAATGCTGACATGTATTGCTTCTAGCTCCTGCAAAGCCTTCAAGATTGCTATTTGCTCAGCTTGATTGTTTGAGCATTTTCCATCTAATTGGTACTTTAGCTGGCTGATTAGGGTTTCTTCTTGTATTATAGCAGCTGCCACTCCCACCCTGTTTTCTATTTCATTCCCATCTGTGAATAGCTTTATAGGATATTCTGCATTTTCTTCTGCTTCTTTAATGTTATCTTCTGCTGGGTGAGTCCATTTTGAATGTTCCTATGGTTCATCGTAATTTGTTCTCCCATGCATTGCATTATAAAGATTTGCTTTGCTGACTATTATTATATCTATTGGTTGTATTCCAACTAATACACTAGATGCATCATATGACACTGTTCTAATGCTATGGTGATTTTAATATCACATAGCCTTTGGATTCTCTGTAATATTTCTGTTTTGTTTATTCTTCATTGCTTCTACAAATACTGGTGCCCAATATGTTAATATTGGTTATGTATGTATCTCATTCTGTAGATCTTGAGTGAGAACTCTATAATATAGAACTTCCTCCCTCTTAAAAATTATTATAATAAATTAATTAAGTTAAAAATATCCATCCATACTGTAAAAGATATGTGCTGTTAAGAATTCTTTAAGAGAGAATTCTTTGAAAGGTAACACTTTACATTCACATCCTAATAATTTAATTCTGTTGGGTAGGCCATTATATATCTGAATTGCAGAATAGTAAGCACTTTTCTGGAAAATCTGTAACAAGCTAGCCTGCATATATAAATCATTCATGTTTCTAGTATTCAGTCTATGTACAGTGAAATTCAATTAAATTTTTTGAGATTATCCACTATATAACACATTAGGTCACACACACACATATATACACTGCTGTGAGAATGAGGGTATTTAATTTCTTGAAAAGAGATCTACAGGATTCTTTTCTTTTGCTTCCACAGATTACTTTAATAGCTTTCTTTTGCAAATGGAAAAATTTTTCTCTAGAAGAACAGTTATCCCAAAATTCACAGCTATATTTCATTACAGAATGGAAAATATGTAGAGTATCACATATGCAAAGTGGCTTTTGGCAATATATCAATTTAAAACTCTTAAACCTAAACAGGGTAATGTAAATTCCTGAACTATCGTTTTTTTCCATTTAAGATTTTGATCAATTTGTAACTCTAACCCTAAGAATTTTGTATGACTGATTTCTGTTACGATCTGATCGATCTGATTTTGAGATATATATAGATAAGAATAAACATATTCTTTGTTCTGGATTGAATAAAATTTGTCCTATTTATACTGAGCAACATTTATTGGCTTGAAACCATAAGTTTATTTCATAAATAGGTTTGCAGTTGTATTTGACAGAAGTTCTTGTGATTTCCTTGTTACAAGCACACCTAGTATCATCTGCAAAAATCAGTACATTTGATTTATGACTTAAGTTATATAGTAGGTCATTGATAAAAATCAAAAAAGTAGTGCACCAAATATTGATCCCTGTAGCACAACTTATTTTACAACCCTTTCCAAAGATTCATGGTGAATGGTTACATTTTGCACTCTATTACACAAAAAACATTTAATTCATTAATGGTGTTACATTATCTAACATATAGAAATCTAATTTTTGTAATAATTTCATGATATATACAGTCAAATACCTTTGCTAAGACACAAAATATCCTCACAACACATTCCTTCCCATCTAGTGCTTCTAAGATTTATTTAGTAAGTTTAAATGTGGCCTTGTCAGTTGACATGCCATTTCCAAAACCAACTGGTAAGATGTTAAAATATTATTTAGGTTTAAATATTTCATAACACAGTTATTCATAATTTTTTCTAGAAAATTTCAGAATGAACTTAAAAAGTGACATAGGCCTGTAGTTTTAATGATAAGAATTTTGTCACTCTTTTTGATAAGAGGTATAACAATAGCATTATTTAGTTTTTTTAGAAATATTCCAGATATTAATGAATCATTACAAATATAAATAGATGAACAACTTTTTGACACTTTAGTATGTATCTCATCCCAAACAGACAAATGTTTGAATACGAGTAGCTTAATAATATATATATTTTTGATTTCGCTGGGAGAAATTGGCCAAGCAGTAAATTTATGATGAACACTGTGTTTACTTACAGATTTTGTTAATACATCTAGTACATTAACACTTACATTATTTCTGTTTACACATTTATCTAAAATGGTTATTAAGCTACTATTAAAAGCATTTGCAATATCCTGTAAATTATTAATTTTCACATTGTGATAAAATAAAGAGAATATATTATTCTCTGTATTTATGTCAAAAGTTTCATTTTTAATTATATTCCATAAATTTAATTTTACTTTTGGATGTATTGATGACATGAAAAATACCTTTTCATTTCTTTAATCATTTTATTCAGTATTTTACAGTATTTTTATAGTGCATTTGACAGTTTTTGTGTAATTCTACTTTGTAAATAAAGATTTCCTCAAAAAAAAAAAAGTATATAATAAAGTTATTTTATGTTCCACTGTGAAAATTTATACCTTTTAAAACTGTAGAGATTTTTTATATATGATATTTTAATCCCATGGTTAACCATAATTTACTATTTAGTTCAGCTATTTTGGCTTTTTTCTTTTTAGGAAAATTGCCCTCAAAATTCCATAATGCAATATTTAGGAATTCATTTCATTTATAGTTTAGTTTAGTTCCTGGAGTATTCAGTAAGTTCAAGAAGCAGTCACAGAGACTTACAAACATAGAATTTGTCATTTACAAATGCCACAGTAGCACACATTCTACATCTGCTTAACAGTTACAATAAAAAAGGAAAAAACAACACCTAGAACAACTCAGCCAAAACAACAAAAGCTACATAAGCAGAAACAGACAAATCACACAAATTTAACTATTTACATGTTTACATGTGCATTGATATAAAATTATTGCAGTGTTTAAAGTTCAGTATAATACTCATATATTCCTTCACAAAATAATAGACCTATTTAGATAAATATTTTCTAAGAGCTTATTTAAAGCATTTACCATTGTTTGTTTATTAAGGTTTTTAGACTAAAGTGAAGACATTTTGTACTAAAATGCATTCATAATAAACTACTTTTTGATGGCAGAAAAGTGTAGAAACCGGTCTTTGTAAATTTGCTTTCTGCTAGAATTCTTGCCGTGTATATTTTGATTTTGTACAATATTTTTTTTTTATTTTTTACATAAAAATTTATGAGGTAAATATATATTTACATGGAAGAATTAAAATTTCAAATTGCCTAAAGAGGTTTCTCATGAGTGTCTATGTGTACCAGTGATTATTTGCATAATAAACTAGTTTTAAAGTCTGAATTAACTCCAGCTTTATTACTGCATAAAGTGCATAGCATGCACTGTTAAGTTTAGGTATGATAAGATGGATATGATCTTTCCCATTCAAATGGTTATCAATTATTAAACCAAGGAATTTTAATATTCGGTTTGTAGAAGTACACTGTTATAATATCCTATCCGTAATAGTAGATCTGGAGATCTGTGAGTGAAGAATTTCATAACTTTTGTTTTTATCTAGCTTTAGAGACAATTTGGTTGCTTTGAACTGCACACACAAAGAACTCGGAACTAAATTTAGTTTAATAGCACAATCATTAAGGCTATTTACATTTATCAATATGATTGTGTAATCTGCAAATACAACAGTATTTCATACATCTTGGATGGATAAGGAGAGATCATTTACATATATCAGAAAAAGGAGAGGGTCCAGAACAGATCCTTGAGGCACTCCATGATTAATTTCTCACTCCGATGTATTGCTATCATTTTTAAAGAGATACTTATTATTCCTTTTTGTTTCCTTTTGTCAAAGTAGGATATAAACATTTTTAAATATTGGTTTTTTATTCCGTAGAAAGGAAATTTATCTATCAGAACTATATGACTGACACAATCGAAAGCCTTTGCTTAATCACAAAATATTCCAGCTACTACATTAAATGCAGTTAAAATTTCATTACTGAGATTATAGATTGCATTTTCTGTTGAAATTCCTTTTTTTTAGCCAAATTACTCATATTGCCACTTTCAAGATAATGGTAAAGCCTATTGTACATTATTAAAATTCGTAATGTTATGTAATGTATCCATGTTGACAACAACTCAAGTCTTGTTCCGATATGGTTTGAAGCCTAATTTTAATTTCTGTCTGATAGCCATTTTGCTAGGAATTATGTGGGGATGTTAATATTGTTTATGATTGGTCTCATGCACATTATTGGTTTGTGAATTTTTGGTAAGTCATATATACTTGCTATTTTTGGATTATTTGTGATTAATTTATATTTACTTGTATCTAGAATAATTGTGCTTATATATTGTACATTATGTTCTCAAACACCTTAAAAAATATACCTTTAGGTCCATAATTATAGACAATCTTTTCTTACTTTTTGAACAGATGCTTCACCGCTGAACATTTTAGCCTTTCATGAAATACACCCAATGTTAAGACTCATTACACAAGTGACTAAGGGGGGTACTTATTTCCTTTGCACAGGCCTTTATGACTTTCTGTTTGTCTCATGATAGCCAAAAGAGTTTTTTGATTTTAGTTTTCTAATGATATTACTAATTTCTAGTGGAGTAGTGATACTTTTTTTTAATGGTGTTTAATGCCTGTTTTTACTATTGAGGATACTTGATTTGAATTCATTATTTTGACTAGGAAATAATAATTGTAAAATCCTTAATGCCCCTCTTTTATCATCAGAGTATAAATTTAAATTTTTTGTACAATGAGAAAGTAATCATTAAACACATTTGCTACATCTGCAGGGTGTTGTATTTCTAGATTGTTAATGCTCAAGATATTACTGCATCATCTTGTTGCATATTTTTAGCTGTTTCTTGTTTTGTTATATACCAAGTAGTCTTTATTTTGTTTTTTGATTAACTGATAAGTTTTTGATAATGGAGGCCTTTTGCTGCTTTTATGACTTCCCTATGTATCTTACAATACCTTTAAAATGTATTTTGTATTTTTAATTTAGGGTCTTTACTGAGCTTTAGCTCATTATTAGTCTTATATGTTGACAAGATTATTTTAATTCCTTGGGTTAACTATTTCCTGCTCATATGATAAACTACTTTGTCATAAGAATGAACAGTTCCCCAATTTTCACAACCAAGTTCATGTTTAAAATTCACAGTAGAAGTATAATTTATTATTCTAATCATATGACCAGTGTTGTTTACCAGTTGAATTTACTTTATTGCAACATAGCATCTGCATATCATGATCTAACAATGCATTTAATATTGGAAATACATTATACTTTAAACTCTTACTTTTATCTGTAAATGTATTATTTATAGTTGTTACCGAGTTGTTTTGCATCCTGGTTGAAAAATTTATTATATAGTCTAAATTATAATTCTCTAATAAATTTGTCAGTCTTTGCTTCCTTTCATTATCAGTTGAAGTGTTCAATAAAATCATCACAAACTAAGATATTTATATTATTTCTTTACAGAGCTTTGTCTTACTGGTTTATGAAAAATTAAATTTCCTGATGGAACCCAGTAAACAGTTAATGTTACAAATGTGCCACTAGCAGCCTGCATTTTAGCACAGCAGCTTTCAAAGTTTTATCTACAAAATGAATTTATGTCAATATTACTAAAATTGAGTTTGGTCTTAATATAAATACTCATACTTCCACAGTTGCTAGAATGTCTACAAAAACTGGAAAATAATGAGCAATTATCAATCTTGAATTGCCTCAGTTCTAGTTCTGCAAATGGTGTTTTGTTAGACAACTTAACTTCTTTTTATAAGAGTGACCGGCATCTTGGAGTGCTATATTAAATTAAATTTATTTTAAGTCTTTTAATGTTTTGGTGAAATAATAATGATAAAAAAAAAGGGGGGGATTGTTTACTTTTCATTCATTTGAACCATTACACATAGAGATTGGTATTAACTTTGCTGTCCCATTTTTTCTAAAAACACAAGGAAGCACCAAAGTAAGACAGGTACAGGCCTATCTTGCATCCAATTGCATGAGCTTATCCCATGCTTGCTTTATTATATAAACCCCAAGCACAGACTATTACCATTATAGTTTTTCTTTGGGATTATAAATGGCTCAAATAACCCATTTGACTATTAGTTTTATTTTCCAAGTTAATAATTTGTAATATAAAATGTAATCTCAGCTTAATGACTTACACATTTAATTGTTAAGGTCAAAATCTGCAATATAAAAATATAACCTCAACTTGTACGACTTACAAATTTAATTGATATAACTAAATTAGGGGTAGAAAAATAGAAAATAAAGGGATTTTCCCTGCATTCTAACGTTACTAATAAATCAGGATGCCTTACTTTGGTTCGGTTTTTCTGCAGCATACACAAGCAACCATCGCTGCAAAAAGAGGTAGGACCACTCCCACTGTAACCACCCACATGGGCCAATCTCCATCACCTAGCATTCTGGTTCATTATATCTAGAAGACAAAAAGTAATCATAAAATCCTCAAAATCTCATACCCGTCTAAGTGTGTACCTGTACTATTATGACA
The DNA here is from genome assembly GCA_030762175.1 of Metallyticus violacea. NCBI lineage: Eukaryota > Metazoa > Arthropoda > Insecta > Mantodea > Metallyticidae > Metallyticus > Metallyticus violacea. The sequence goes on from CM060846.1 coordinate 377,773,331, forward strand.
GCACGTTAACCTCCTGGCCTACTTGTTCAAACGACCTTAATTGCTAACACTTCATATTTAACATGTAATTGCTGTTATTCAGTAATTGCTATAAAAATCTTTATATGACGCAATATACATTATCCATACCATAGACATAGGAACTATACAAGGTATAACAAACACTTACCACACCTATAAAACATGCTATGTTAACAACACAACATTACACATATCAGTATTTCAACTTAATTTAAGTGCTCCGCAATTCAGTTTCATACCGTAATTCAAATAGTACTGAAATTAAACACCAGGCGCGCTGAAGTGTGATGATGTCATTAGTTGTTTTGGCAGTTTCTTCATCGTCTGCTAATATCATTGCATTTGGGAACAATTTTTTTTATTCCGAATAAGTCATATCGTGGGGATCTGGCCCGCAAAAAGGTTTTGACACTCTCGTATATTTTTTATTTCACTTGCTTGGAGGATATCATTCATAACCAAAATGCTACAATTATGGCTATTCGCAGTCAGTAGACAGCTGAATGATGGAAAAAATTGATTTTGATTTACAACGGTTGATATTTAGTGTTTAGGTATCTCACAAACATTTAGGACACAATAAGGTGTTTTATTGTGTTTAAAATGCCTGTTTGAGCTTTAGAGCCTATTTTTATATGTTAAAAACTTTTCACATTTTGTTGATATATTTTCCATAATTATTTACTTTTTTGAATTACTTGTACCGCTTACATTTCAAGACAGATAACAGCGGTTCCTTTTTCCACCAAAGTAAAACAATGAAAAACATAATAAGAATGTATTATTCCCTTGCGTTGCTGAATCCGAATTCGTTTGGTACTATTCATTGCAATAGGGCAAGGTAAAGCTAAAAGAGCACTGAACATTTGCTAGCTTACTCGCGGTGCTGCACAAAGACGGTGACAGTAAATAGTATTTATCCTACATATGATGTGCGGGTATGTGTATAGTGAAATATTAGTTTCTTTTTTCATTTTCTTTCTTTCTTTCTTTCTTTCTTTTTTCAAAATGGAAGACTTTCTATTAACTTTTCAATTTAACAACGTTCTTGTTTTTGGCGTTTGCGTTTTCTCTTCCCTCTGACAGTAAATGTGACAACAATGAATATTATATCGCCACATAATAATGCTGCACGGCGGTTGCTTTGCAAGGAACTGTAGTCATAAAAGATAGGCAATAATATATTAATTACATCCCTTTCCACTCAATCCTAAAATTTCATATTTTACCAAAATTAGTGTACATATCTCGCTCTACAATACCACTTCGTTCTTTGCCTTCCATTTGAATCACGATTTGTTGAAAGGGCATAAGTCACATTTGTTCAAAATGTATGTATGTATGTATATATATTCTCTTACCCCAAACACTTCGTCTTATGGCAAAATGGCTTTAAAAATTACAGTACAAATGGTTAAACTCTTTTCTAAAATGTAAAATCTTAAATCTAAAATGTAGTTTATATTAGAAGGGCGGAAGACCTGGACTTAGTGCCTTTTAACAAAAAAATTATTTCTGATCAAATTCAAAGTTGGTTAACTTGCTAAAACAAAATAGCGATTCATTTAATCAGAACCACTATCTAATGTTAATATATTGCTATGCACAATGTCTAAATCAAATAATCTAAATCGCCACTAATTAGTTTTTTTTTTTTTTTTGTAGCTAAATTTCTAATTTGCAACATGGAGGTGCAGGCAACATACTTTGTATCAAACGTACACTAAGCAAATCTCCTGAAAAATCTGGAATCCATGTTAAGTTACTAAAAATAATAACAATTCACAAATACTTAACGATTTTTCAGGTATCCAATGAAAAATGTGTCATTTCATGTGCACAAAGAGCGGCTCATAAACAAAATGTGGACTGGAATTCAACAATAGAGCAGACGCTGTTGACTTAGACCTCTACTAAGACTTTATCTGAGAAAATTTAGATTAAGGCTGATTTGTGCCAAATCATTATAACACCAAACATTCCATTTAAATTTTTGCAAAACACTCACTTCAGACATTGCTACAAAAGTACTGCCACCAATGTCCTATCTGAGTCTCAACTTCTTTAGACTTATTTGGAACCTGCCTGCGAAGAAATTACAACCAGGATAAAAGGGAAACTTGGATATTCGAATTTATCGGTAACTGTTGAAACTATAGACAGCAATGATGAATTCAGGGGGTAGCACGGGGGAATGATCCCCATAAAATGGAAAAGTCTCCCCGAAAATGTAAGTGTGTATAACATTCTTAATTAAAATTAAAATTATTAATTAATTTAATTATCGTCCGTTTTAATAACTGATAACTTGCAAGGTGTAATAACGTTTCATTTGAAATTCAACAATGGGCTCGTGTAGAGCGGCAGGGCTAGTGTAATGCAATAAGTTTCCATTGTTATAACTAATTTCTACTTCTTGCAGTTGCAACCTTTTTAACGGCTAATCAGTCAACTGTTTACTGTGAAAGCGTGCTGTGCTTGTGCAGTCTTATTGAAAGAAACGTTACCGAAATACAATGTCTGAATACCAAACATTATTTGTTTTCATTTCTAATAAAAGAGAGCAAATTGCAGAAGACTGAACGCGAGATTAAGTACCAGTAAACATAAGAGTGCAAATACCACTGGGTGTACTTAGATCACGACCGGGTTGGGGCTTTGGCAAATAATGTGAAATGAATTTAAAAATACAACAGCGATGTTCATTTCTGTACCTTTCACTAAATTTAGAAAAACTACCAGGGGAATATTAGAAAAGCAGGACAACAGAAAAATACTCAAAAGCCGTTGCACTTGAAAATTGTAGATTGCAGGGATTAAACGCTCTAGTTCATGCGTAGACATATCATCAAAATAAAACTGAAAAGGCATTGAATCAGCAAGGGTGTTTACTTTAATATGAATGCGTGTTTGTTTAGTAAGGAAGAGATCTCCCACACAACGAAATATTAACCTATATCTCGCAAGCTGGTACTAAAAAGTGATATTAACCTTAAAAATTAGCTTTAATTTCTACATATGTTGGCAAATATACTGCATCGGTATTATTAAATGATTAATGGTGAAGTTGTAGATAATTATAACGAATACTTTTCCTTAATGCAAATGAATATATAAACATATGAAAACAAAATTAAATATCTTTGCTAATTCATTATGTTGCGCATTTCCGTGTTTTGAAGTGAAGAACATTTTTTATGCCCGGCTGAATAGAAGGGTACTACAGCTGAATCTACACTCACATTTATTGATAATGAACTTAATTAATTTTTTTACAAAAATTAGTAACATGCACTTTCGATCATGTCATTAACCTCTGCACTCGGTTATCATAAAAGGGGGGACACGAGTTAACATATACTCACTGCTAAACGAGTGTGTTGTCGATTGATGTCACCAACTTTAGGGATAGGTGTATTCCTGCTATATTCCTGTGCTACAAAGTCATTATGATGGTATGTTTTTTTTTTTTTTTTTTTTTTGAGTAGTGTTTAACGCCCGTTTTTACTACTGAGGCACCACAGGCGGTATGATGGTATGTGAAAATCTACACAAGGACGGAGCGAGTTTGGCAAATTAAGATCTTGTTAGGAATGAGGAGTTATAATTTCATTGTAGGTTTAATGATTTTTGAGCAAGCATTAAATGCCGTCTCAAACTTAAGTAAAGTTTTGCAAAAACATTCACTCAAAATTTCACAACTCCCTGAAATTTTTTGAATTTTGAAACATTTAAAAAGCATCGACCGCCTTTGCGATGAACATATTGTGGAAAATTAAACACTAAACAATGTTAAAAAGTTAGAAGTGGACGCAACAGAAATTAAAATTCAGAGAGAGAGAAAAAAAAACGTGCGAAATATAAGAAAATTTCTGAAAAGTATAATTATGGAGTAAAATTTTAACGACAAGGCTATGAAAGTGACAGAACTAAGTGCATATTTTGAAAGTTAAAAACAATAGTTTAGTGAAAATGTTTGAACAGAACAATGCTTGATGTTAGGACTTGGAAAATGTCGATGTTGTTATTGCAGACTTACTTTTTTTTAAGTTCGTTGTTCGTAACAAATCAAAATATTCGTTTTCTAATGTTGCTTCTTTTATCTTAAGGGCCAATATCAGCCATAACGCTCTAAGAATACTAGCTGAATAATGGTTTCTTCAACAGGCGGAACACTAAATACCAGTTAAGTTCACATCCACGGTTTCCCGAACTCAAGCTATCTTCCTGGACGTAGACATTCAGTTAGTCAACAAGTAATTCCTGATATAAGTCCATGCTAAACCTACTAACTTACAGCAGTACTTGCATTTTGATAGCTGCCATTCATCACATATTAAAAAGACCATTTCCTTTTCTTTGTCACTTCGGCGACACCGACTCTGTAATAACGACTCAGCTCTGGATAAAATCCAAAGACCAGCCTCTCATCATAAACACACTCCCAAGACTCGTAAACCAGCAGATAATGATCCATTAAATTTCATAGTGACATATTTTCCGGACATTGAAAGACTCAGAGCTATCCTAAGAGACACCTCCAATATTCTCAATCAAAATCAGCTAAGTGCATAATTTTTTCAGACATTACCAAGGCTATGTTACCGGTCGGCTCGCAATCTCAGGAGCATTTTACGTAGAAATATTGATTATCCCCAGCCCTCCTTCTCTACACTTGGCTCATATCCATGCAACCGCCCCAAATGTAAGACTTGTGCCTTGATATCCCCATGCTCATCTTTTGTTAGTCTAAACCTGAAACCAGAGTTTAAAACTCACTCATTTTTCAACTGCACCTCTTCGAATGTTGTGTATATACTTAAATGCAAATTTTGTCCAGCTTTTTATATTGGACTAACGTCCTATATGGTTTCTATTAGAATGAACAATCACAAGCGTTCGGTTAAAACCTGATCCCCATAGCCGGTAGCACTACACGCCAATTTTCACCAGGCCACGTTCGATGACTGCTTTTCCCTTATTCTCATAGATGCCGCACCTTTATCCAAACATACCTTACTTAGAGACCCAGAGATGGCAGCAATAGTTTTACATAAAGCCCGCATTCTTCCAGGCCTCAATATTTCCTTGTAATGCTGCCAGATTTGCCAAACTACTTTGTTCAGCCATAGTTGGCGGTTTTGCCGCCACGTCATATCCCTTATGTCTCACTAAGGGAGACACCGTCCGCCACAGCTTAGTTTTTTCTCTGCTCGTGTCCAACAGCCAAGCTCGAAATATCGTGATATTTTGGTGTTTAGTTTTACGGGTTTTAGTGTGAACTTTTTTATATTGCACTCCGAGTGCTTTATATAGGCTCATTCCGATGGATAATGATGTAATTGTTGCTTTGCACGTGTGTGCAAAGTATTTCCCATCGTGTAGTTTTTGCTACACCCCCGGTTTAATGCCACACGTTTAAATTCCCTGCTGCGATAACGGTGTCTCCAAGAGTTGCGATAATCTCTAAATCGTGTGTGTGTTCCCATCTTTCCCCGAGGATTGTAGATGCTTACAGTGGTGGTAGGAATATCTTGTATTAGTGTTCTGAATGCAGTAGTCTGCATGTGTGTTAGTGTTGGTATATGAATTTCCTATTTTTGGATTTGACGCGCGACCAGTATTGCTGTAACGCCCTTGGGGCGTCCATCGGGTTGGTCAGTGCGGTGTACTTTGAAGCCAGGTACTGAAAACCTGGCTTTAGGCGTAGGAAACGTCTCGTTTAGGAGAGCGATGTGTAAATAGTTGTCGGATAAATATTGTCGTTGTCCTCCTAGGTTCCAGAACATTACTGTGCATTTGGGGGATGGTTGCTGTCGACTTGAACGTAGCGGAATGCATTTGTTGGTGATTAATAGCTATTAATTTATGTATAGTAGCAATTTTCCATTGCGACTGAGAAGCTTCAACAAGAAAGAAAAAACTCTCAAACTAAACAGTAACTGTCAGAAGCCAGTAGGTCACCTAGGTTTTTCCCAGGTGGGTGTTCGACGCCGAAAGTGCCTAACCGATTCTCGACTTTACCTGTCGGGTACGTAGAATTTGTTGTTTCTCAGGTAGATGATGTGTTTCGGGAGTTCAAAATTCAGTTGGGTGGACTGGCCACCCATCCAGCTTCTGACCACGCTCAATACTGCTTAACCTGGGCCGAGGCCACAGGCTTCGCTTTAATAAGCTTCTGGTCTTCCGCTGTGGTTCAGGATTGAAGAAAACGGCAGTTTTCGGAGGGGATAGTGATTCCCTAAGATCTGGAGCCCTTCTTATTTCCAAACTTGCCCGGGTCGTGCAGTGTTGAGGGGGAAAGCAGAGCGTACAGCTCGTCAATGCCGCGGTATTCATTGCTGCTGCTTTCCTCGAGGTTTGAAAGCTGCAATTGGGCGTCTTCTTGGCGAGAGTGCAGGTGTGTGAGGCTGGAGGTTACCTCCAGCTCGTATTCGGAATACCAGCACCCCCGGGGACCATGAGGCTGCGAGGTCGGTAATCGGGAAGAATGCCATAACTTTTTATACCTTCTCCCTGAAGAAGCCGAGCGTGGCACGACGAGTCATCAGGGGCCTGGATTCGGAGACAAGCCCGGAAGCCGTGCGGGAGGCGCAGAGAGCCGAGCATGGGATTGTGGCGCTCTCCGTGTCTCAACTGGGGAAGACTGTCCTCTGTGAGGCGGGCGAGACCTCCAGGGTGCCTATGCCTTTGTTCCTGGTTATTTTGGACAAGGAAGCTGGACGCATACCAGTCATAGACCTGATTAAGAGCTTATTTTTCACGAGAGTGAAAATAGAGCCGTACATGGGCAAGGAAGGACCTGCCCAGTGCTTTAAGTGCCTGGGCTTCCACCACTCCAGTGTTGCATGCGAACGGAGGCTTGCTTGCCTCCACTGTGCGGGTCCTCACCTTGTTAAGGACTGCGCTGTGGCCAGGGAAGACCGCAAATGTGCCAACTGTGGGGAAACCGATATTGGCATCTATATCGGATGCTCAATAAGGCTCAGAATAATTCAAAATATGCGGACCAAGCAAGACAAGAAAACTCAGCACCGGGACCAGCGACGCCCACCCTCTGCGCCTGTTCGGCCGGGTGTGTCATTTATGGCAGCCCTCAGCAGGCAGGAAAAGAAGCTTGAGGAGGCATCAGCGCAACAGCAGGAGACACCAAAGGCAGCCGCGGAGCACTCGAGCGACGAACACCAGCCGGGGCCCAGCACGGCCCAATTATCAGCCGCCGACAAGCATACTCCGCAGCCCCCCAGCTCAGTTCCACTGGAGCTAAGGGGAAGAAAAAGAAAACAAAGAAGGGGAGAAAAGCTCCCCCTCTAACCAATAAGGAGACAGCTAACCAGAAATCGGCGGCGCAAGAGGCAGCCATCCCGGCGACCATCCCCGCTGCACCTACGACGATTCCAACCCCAGCTCCAACCTCGGCCGAGGCCGACTTTACTTCTGACGCTTCCACACTGGCACCCGGTGCTGAGTTTTCATCTCAGGACATACAAGAATTCCAACCCCACTCCAGCTGGTTTACCTACCTAATCACTAACTCCTTTCCCTTACTGCAGCTCTGCAAGCAGGTCATGCATAGCACCACTACCTCACCGGCGCAAAAGCTCCAGGTCGTGCTCAGGACGCTCGAGCAACTGTTCTCCGGCTCCCTTAGCGAGTAATGGCCCCACGGCTGGTCTGAAGACCATTACGAGCTGCATTCTGGAATGTAAACGGAGTTGCGGTGCAGAGGCCCGGCCTCCTGGAGTTTGTAGAGGGCCATGGAATTGATATTCTAATGGTCTACGAAAGCCACCTCCATGCCGGGGTACCCCCTCAGGGGCCCAATTTATTGGGTACGGGGCGTAGCGACCCCGAGGCACCCGAGCTGCTCCCTCAGGTCCGCGCTCAGCGCGTTTGACTCCTTTTTATTTCGCCTCTTTTATTGTTTTATTTGTCCTACTTCCCTGTTCTTTGTCTGATGGGTGCCCCGTGTTTGACGCGGTAAAATGTGACTGGGTAACGGCGTAACTCCCAGCACAGGGTTATCATGTAGGACCGGAGCGTATCCCCTGGTAACGGCCAGGCCCGGGGAAGGGCCATTGCATGAGCTGTAGTCTTCCTGCAGGCGATTGGGTCCCTTCGTCAGCCCACAGGAAGGTATGACCCTGAGGTTACTTGGTTCAGGCCAGAGCCAGTAACCTAAGCCGGGGTGGCGCCCAGGAAGCAGCCCGCCATCGGAGACGGTTGCAATGGTGGAGGAATAAATCGCTATGGTACTGGAAAATAATCCTTTACATTTTAAACGCAAAAGAGTTCACGTAAAAGAAGTAATCGAGAAGTCTTTGGCTCGTTACTTAGTTATTAGTCGTACTGAAGAGAGTCAGTCGTTTACGACCGTAAATCCATTTAAGATTCAGAAGGGCATTAAAGCCATAGCTGGGCCCGTTAAGTCCTGTACCCGTCTACGCAACGGATCACTTTTAGTGGAGACACTTGGCCTGTCTCAAAGCCCCCTCAGGGGCCCAATTTATTGGTTACGGGGCGTAGCGACCCCGAGGCACCCGAGCTGCTCCCTCAGGTCCGCGCTTAGCGCGTTTGACTCCTTTTTATTTCGCCTCTTTTATTGTATTATTAGTCCTACTTCCCTGTTCTTTGTCTGATGGGTGCCCCCGTGTTTGACGCGGTAAAATGTGACTGGGTAACGGCGTAACTCCCAGCACAGGGTTATCATGTAGGACAGGAGCGTATCCCCTGGTAAAGGCCAGGCCCGGGGAAGGGCCATTGCATGAGCTGTAGTCTTCCTGCAGGCGACTGGGTCCCTTCGTCAGCCCACAGGAAGGTGTGACCCTGAGGTTACTTTGTTCAGGCCAGAGCCAGTAACCTAAGCCGGGGTGGCGCCCAGGAAGCAGCCCGCCATCGGAGACGGTTGCAATGGTGGAGGAATAAATCGCTATGGTACTGGAAAATAATCCTTTACATTTTAAACGTAAAAGAGTTGACGTAAAAGAAGTATGCGAGAAGTCTTTCCCTCCATACTTGGTCATTAGTCGAACTGAAGAGAGTCAGTCGTTTACGACCGTAAACCCATTTAAAATTCAGAAGGGCATTGATGCCATAGCTGGGCCCGTTAAGTCCTGTACCCGTCTACGCACCGGTTCACTGTTGGTGGAGACACTTGGCCTGTCTCAAAGCAACTCGTTGCTCAAGGCGACGCTACTCCACGGATATCCCGTCCGTGTCGAGAAACATAAAACCATGAATTCGTCGCGAGGAGTTGTTACAACAAATGTTCTAGACGGAATGTCCGACCCGGAAATCCAGAGCTGTCTGGAAGACCAAGGGGTCACCTCAGTTTATCGTGTGCAGGCAAGGAAAGAGGGGGAATTACAGCCGACCCGGACTCTTTTCCTCACATTCGACAGGGTCGATTTGCCGCAGAGGATCAAGGCGGGCTACGAGGTGATAGAAGTGCGCCCGTATATCCCGAGCCCGTTGCGATGTTTCCAGTGTCAGCGTTTTGGACACACTCGCATATCCTGTAAACTTGCCGTTCCCATCTGTGCAACCTGCGGTGAAGCAAGTCACGAGGGAGCATGCCCATCTGCTCCTGTCTGCGTCAACTGCCGCGGTGGACATCCAGCCTCGTCCCGCGATTGCCCTCGTTTTCGAGAGGAGCGCTGTATCCAAGAGATCCGGGTGAAGGAAAAACTCTCCTTTACTGAAGCCCGGAAGCGATTCCAGTCTCGCCAACCTGTCGTGCCTAAGACCGGCACCTACAGCGCAGCAGCTTCTTTTGCGCCCAAGAAGTGCGATAGCAGCACGCAGACCTGCGATCTTGTTTTTACACGGGTCCAAACTACTCCTAGTTCTCCAAAGCGCTCTACCGTGAAGCCCAAAGCGGTTGTTTTTAATGCCCCTGATATCAAGTTCAGGACCAGTTTTACACGAACAGATTTTTTAAAGTCGTCAACTCAGATAGAGAGTAAAAAGAGCCCTTCTCCTCCTCGGAGGTCACGCTCCCATGATGGGAGCAAACCCGCTAGGCGGTCGCCGTCGCCGCCTATTCCCACATCCAACCGATTCCAGGCTTTGGAATCGGCGGATGTTTCTCAGCGGGAGAGCCCTCCCTCTGAGGAGGTCATGGAGCAGGATGTGCCTGCTCCATCAAAACCACCGAGTCCCACGCGGTTGAAAAAAGGACGTTTGTTTCGCCCTGCACCGTCCAAAAAGTAAGGTGGTAAATTTTTAGCTTCTTTTATCTCATTTTAACAATGGCTATCCTTTCGTGGAATGTGCGTGGTCTCCGTAGTCGCAGACCTGACCTCGAATTACTTTTACGTTCTACTGACCCTTTGCTCGTGTGTCTCCAAGAGACTAAGCTTCGCCCAAGCGATTCTTTCAATTTAAGCGGTTACTCTTCGGTGAGATTTGATCTCCCTCCCGAAGATGGCACTCCCGCTCACGGCGGAGTTTTACTTTTAATTCGCAATAACGTGTACAGCACCTCACTACAGCTCCAGACTCCTTTACAAGCTGCTGCAGCTACAGTTCACTTTTCTGGCCTTGGTTTTTCTGTCTGCAATGTTTATTTACCTCCGTCCGGCACCATCACCACAGTTGACCTGGACGATCTTTTGTCTCAGCTACCACCCCCTGTTCTTCTTTTGGGGGATTTCAATGCACACCACCCCCTTTGGGGTTCCACCACGGAGTGTGCACGAGGTAACCTCTTAGCTGACTTTTTGCTGAATCACAATCTTATACTTCTCAATACTGGTCAACCTACTTTTCTTTCTGACAGCACTCACAGTTTTTCACACTTGGACCTATCCATGTGTTCTTCCTCGCTTGCTGTACATTTCACCTGGAACGTCATCTCTGATTTATATTCCAGTGACCACTTTCCGTGTCAGATCCATGCGCTCTCTCCGAACGCACATTCACAGCGCACGCCAAAATGGCTCATTGATAAGGCGAATTGGACTCTCTATCGATCTTTGGCCGAATTTTCAGGGTGTGACTTTCCATCTATCGACGTCGCGATCGAGCACCTCCGTACTGTCATCATAACAGCCGCAGATAAGGCTATTCCCCGGTCGTCTTGTCACCCCAGACGCTTACCGGTTCCTTGGTGGAACGATGAATGCCGGGATGCATTGCGTGCACGCCGAGGTGCTCTCCGAGTTTTTCGTCGCCACCCTACTTCAGCAAATATGATCTGCTACAAACAACTTCGCGCCAAATGCCGCCGAGTCATTAAGGATAGCAAAAAGGCCTCTTGGATTTCTTTTACCTCTTCTTTTAACCGCACAACGCCTTCATCCGTAGTTTGGGAACGGCTACGCCGCGTTGCTGGCAAACCAAGGTTTACACCTATACCCGGTCTTAGAATTTTAAATCGAGTGCTCACCACTCCGATTGACGTCGCCAATGTTTTAGGGCGAACCTTCGCTGATATTTCTAGTTCCGCCAATTACCCGGCTACATTTCGCGCATTAAGGGAGCAGGTTGAGAGGAAAGGTTTCTCGTTTGCCTCCGACCATCAGGAGAGCTACAACGTTCCTTTTACCGTCAGGGAACTGGAGCATGCCCTTTCTACCTCTCGACATTGCGCACCGGGGCCAGATGACATTCACATTGCCATGTTGCAGCATTTACCAGCAGATGGCAAAGCCTTTTTATTACGAATTTTTAATTTTATTTGGTGTAATGGCACTTTTCCCAACGCTTGGCGATTGGCCACCGTCGTTCCGATACCTAAGCCTGGAAAGGACCCACATCTTCCTTCCAGTTACCGTCCGATTTCCCTCACCAGCTGCGTTTGCAAGGTGATGGAACGCATGATTAACGGACGACTCATGTGGTGGTTGGAGTCGAGGCAATTATTAACGAACGCCCAGTGTGGTTTCCGGCGTCATCGTTCCTCAGTCGACCATCTGGTGTCTTTAACTACCCATGTAATGGACGGTTTTGTGCGCAAGTGCCAAACGGTTGCCGTATTTTTCGATCTGGAGAAAGCGTACGATACTTGCTGGAGAGGCGGTATCCTCCGAACGCTTCACGATTGGAACATACGTGGGCGTATGTCTTGTTTTTATTCAGGAATTTATGAAAGACCGGGTTTTTAATGTTCGCGTGGGATCAGTTTTATCATCCAATTTTATTCAAGAGAACGGCGTACCTCAGGGCTCGGTACTTAGTTGCACACTATTTGCCATTGCGATTAACTCCATCACCGAGTGTTTACCGCCAGGAATCCAATCGTCGTTATTTGTGGACGATTTTGCCATCTATCTTTCCTCTCGGAGAACCTGTCTCTTGGAACGCCGCCTCCAATGCTGTCTCGACCGCCTTCACGCTTGGAGTGTTTCTCACGGGTTCCGTTTCTCCGCAGAGAAGACCGTCTGCATGAACTTCTGGCGCCACAAGGAGTATCCTCCACCTTCGCTCCATCTTGGCCCAGACGCACTCTCTTTCGCAGGCGAAGTTAGGTTCCTTGGCTTGGTGTTTGATAGGAAATTATGCTGGTCATCGCATATAGCGCAACTCAGAGGCAAGTGTGAACGTTCTCTTTGTATTTTACGTGTTTTAAGTGGCACATCTTGGGGAGCTGACCGGACTGTTCTTTTACGTTTTTATCGCTCACTCATCCGATCGAAACTGGATTATGGCTGTGTGGTTTACGGCTCAGCGCGCCCTTCTGTGCTTCGTCGCCTAAACCCGATACATCACCGGGGCATCCGTGTTGGCATTGGAGCATTCCCCACAAGTCCTGTGTTGAGTTTATGTGCGGAGTCTGGAGAACCTCCGTTGTTTTATCGTAGGGATGTTTTACTAGCTGCGTACGGTTGTCGCTTAGCCGCGCAACCTCGTCATCCCACGAATGGGCCGTTTTTTAATGTGTCTTTTGGTCGTTTTTATGCTGCTCGGTTTTTTACTCCTAAGCCCGCTGGCTTTCGTTTTCGGGAGATTTTACGGACGTTGGGCGTCGAGTTACCTGCTTTTTTCTTAGCCGGGGAAACTTCTTCTCCCCCCTGGATTTTAGCAGAGGCCCCCGTTCATCTCGGGCTCACGTCATGTCCGAAATCTTCGACCGCAGCACATATTATTCGTTGTTCTTTTAGCGAGATCAAATCCCCTTTTAATGGCTGGAATTTTATATATACCGACGGCTCGAAATGTGACACAGGTGTAGGATGTGCTTTTGTTTTTAATGCGGCTAGTTTTACGTATGGGCTTGACGTTGCAACATCTATTTTTATGGCGGAGCTTTATGCTATCTATCGGGCGGTTTTATTTATTTCTGATCACGGGCTGGGGAACAGTGTTATATGTTCCGATTCTTTGAGTGGCATTTTAAGTTTTAGAACCCTGTACAACCTCCACCCCCTTGTACAGATGGTCCAGAATGCAGTTTTAACCCTTTACGACGCTGGCGTCAGGGTAAAACTACTGTGGGTGCCTGGACACGTCGGGCTCCCGGGTAATGAGGCCGCAGATGTTGCAGCAAAATCCGCTCTTTTAGACCCTGCTGAGTACGAGCAGCGTTTTTATTTTGGGGATTTTATACATTCAATACGTAGAGCCATTTTTTCGCGCTGGCGCGAGGAGTGGGAATTACTCCCAAATAATAAGCTCCGTGAATGTAAACCCGCCCCTTTTAACTGGTCGACTTCTTCTCGCGCTGTTCGTCGCGAAGAAGTAATTTTAGCTCGTCTTAGAATTGGGCATTGCCGTTTTAGTCACTCTCACCTTTTTAATGATCAACCCGCTCCAGTTTGCCCTCACTGTGACCACCCCTTTACAGTGCGTCACGTTTTTAATTGATTGTCTTCATCTGACAGCTTTTAGAACTAGCTTAGGTTTGCCGTCCTCTATTGAGGACTTACTAGCGGATGATGTGGTTGCTGTTGAGCGTGTGCTCCGTTTTATCCGTGTTTGTGGTTTTTGGAGCACGGTGTGAGGTTTTATCTTTTACCATTGACGGCATTTTTAGACTCTTTTAAGACTGTTGTTTTTTCAGCTTTTGCTGAATTTTGTTATCTAGTCTTAAATTGTTGTTTTGCACATTACCCCTGTTATTTGTTTTGGGGTTTTATTGTTACCATTGTAATCTTTTATAAGACTGGTTTGTTTTCAGCCCTTGCTGATTAGTTTTGTTACCGGTCTTTGTTTGTTGACCTGTGTTTGCTTTGGGATTTTATTGGTACTTTTTTAGTCCTTTATACGACTTGTGGTTTTCCGCTCTTGCGGCTGTGTTTTAGTAACACCTTAATGTTTGTGGCGCCTTATACCCTTGTTTTTTGTTTTTGGGTATCAGTTTTATTGCACAAGTACTACTGTCTGTTCGTTATGCGCAGGATTTGCGTTCTTTGTTTTGTTTATTTATTTTTATTTCTGACATAGTACCTGATGTGTTTGGGCGCTAATGACCACAGCAGTTTTGCGCCCTTAAGCAATAATCAATCAAACCAGTCACGAGGGAGCATGCCCATCCGCTCCTGTCTGCGTCAACTGCCGCGGTGAACATCCAGCCTCGTCCCGCGATTGCCCTCGTTTTCGAGAGGAGCGCTGTATCCAGGAGATCCGGGTAAAGGAAAAACTCTCCTTTACTGAAGCCCGGAAGCGATTCCAGTCTCGCCAACCTGTCGTGCCTAAGACCGGCACCTACAGCGCAGCAGCTTCTTTTGCGCCCAAGAAGTGCGATAGCAGTACGCAGACCTGCGATCTTGTGTTTACACGGGTCCAACCTACGCCTAGTTCTCCAAAGCGCTCTACCGTGAAGCCCAAAGCTGTTGTTTTTAATGCCCCTGATATTAAGTTCAGGACGAGTTTTACGAGAACAGATTTTTTAAAGTCATCAACTCAGGTAGAGCAGAAGAAGAGCCCTTCACCTCCTCGGAGGTCACGCTCCCATGATGGGAGCAAGCCCGCTAGGCGGTCGCCGTCGCCGCCTATACCCACATCCAACCGATTCCAGGCTTTGGAATCGGTGGATGCTTCTCAGCGGGAGAGCCCTCCCTCTGAGGAAGTGATGGAGCAGGATGTGCCTGCTCCTTCAAAACCACCGAGTCCCACGCGACTGAAAAAAGGACGTTTGTTTCGCCCTGCACCGTCCAAAAAGTAAGGTGGTAAATTTTTAGCTTCTTTTATCTAATTTTAACAATGGCTATCCTTTCGTGGAATGTGCGTGGTCTCCGTAGTCGAAGACCTGACCTCGAGTTAATTTTACGTTCAACTGACCCTTTGCTTGTATGTCTCCAAGAGACTAAGCTTCGCCCAAGCGATTCTTTTAATTTACGCGGTTACTCTTCGGTGAGATTTGATCTCCCTCCCGAAGATGGCACTCCCGCTCACGGCGGAGTTTTACTTTTAATTCGCAATAACGTGTACAGCACCTCACTACAGCTCCAGACTCCTTTACAAGCTGCCGCAGCTACAGTTCACTTTTCTGGCCTTAGTTTTTCTGTCTGCAATGTTTATTTACCTCCGTCCGGAACCATCACCACAGTTGACCTGGACGATCTTTTGTCTCAGCTACCACCCCCTGTTCTTCTTTTGGGGGATTTCAATGCACACCATCCCCTATGGGGTTCCACCACGGAGTGTGCAAGAGGTAACCTCTTAGCTGACCTTTTGCTAAATCACAATGTTATACTTCTCAACACTGGTCAACCTACTTTTCTCTCTGACAGCACTCATAGCTTTTCGCACTTGGACTTATCCATTTGTTCTGCCTCGCTTGCTGTACATCTCACCTGGAACGTCATCTCTGATTTACATTCCAGTGACCACTTTCCGTGTCAGATCCATGTACTCTCTCCGAACGCACATTCACAGCGCAAGCCAAAATGGCTCATTGATAAGGCGAATTGGACTCTCTATCGATCTTTGGCCGAATTTTCAGGGTGTGACTTTCCATCTATCGACGTCGCGATCGAGCACCTCCGTACTGTCATCATAACAGCCGCAGATAAGGCTATTCCCCGGTCGTCTTGTCACCCCAGACGCTTACCGGTTCCTTGGTGGAACGATGAATGCCGGGATGCATTGCGTGCACGCCGAGGTGCTCTCCGAGTTTTTCGTCGCCACCCTACTTCAGCAAATATGATCTGCTACAAACAACTTCGCGCCAAATGCCGCCGAGTCATTAAGGATAGCAAAAAGGCCTCTTGGATTTCTTTTACCTCTTCTTTTAACCGCACAACGCCTTCATCCGTAGTTTGGGAACGGCTACGCCGCGTTGCTGGCAAACCAAGGTTTACACCTATACCCGGTCTTAGAATTTTAAATCGAGTGCTCACCACTCCGATTGACGTCGCCAATGTTTTAGGGCGAACCTTCGCTGATGTTTCTAGTTCCGCCAATTACCCGGCTTCATTTCGCGCATTAAGGGAGCAGGTTGATAGGAAAGGTTTCTCGTTTTCCTCCGACCATCAGGAGAGCTACAACGTTCCTTTTACCGCCAGGGAACTGGAGCATGCCCTTTCTACCTCTCGACATTGCGCACCGGGACCTGATGACATTCATGTTGCCATGTTGCAGCATTTACCAGCAGAAGGCAAAGCATTTTTATTACGAACTTTTAATTTTATTTGGTGTAACGGCACATTTCCTTGCGCTTGGCGATTGGCTACCGTCATTCCCATTCCTAAGCCTGGAAAGGACCCACATCTTCCTTCCAGTTACCGTCCGATTTCCCTCACCAGCTGCGTTTGCAAGGTGATGGAACGCATGATTAACGGACGGCTCATGTGGTGGTTGGAGTCGAGGCAATTATTAACGAACGCCCAGTGTGGTTTCCGGCGTCATCGTTCCTCAATCGACCACCTGGTGTCTTTAACTACCCATGTAATGGACGTTTTTGTGCGCAAGTGCCAAACGGTTGCCGTATTTTTTGACCTGGAGAAAGCGTACGATACTTGCTGGAGAGGCGGTATCCTCCGAACGCTTCACGATTGGAACATACGTGAGCGTATGTCTGTTTTTATTCAGGAATTTATGAAGGACCGGGTTTTTAATGTTCGCGTGGGATCAGTTTTATCGTCTAATTTTATTCAAGAGAACGGCGTACCTCAGGGCTCGGTACTTAGTTGCACACTATTTGCCATTGCGATTAACTCCATCACCGAGTGTTTACCGCCAGGAATCCAATCGTCGTTATTTGTGGACGATTTTGCCATCTATCTTTCCTCTCGGAGAACCTGTCTCTTGGAACGCCGCCTCCAATGCTGTCTCGACCGCCTTCACGCTTGGAGTGTCTCTCACGGGTTCCGTTTCTCCGCAGAGAAGACCGTCTGCATGAACTTCTGGCGCCACAAGGAGTATCCTCCACCTTCGCTCCATCTTGGCCCAGACGCACTCTCTTTCGCAGACGAAGTTAGGTTCCTTGGCTTGGTGTTCGATAGGAAATTATGCTGGTCATCGCATATAGCGCAACTCAGAGGCAAGTGTGAACGTTCTCTTTGTATTTTACGTGTTTTAAGTGGCACATCTTGGGGAGCTGGCCGGACTGTTCTTTTACGTTTTTATCGCTCTCTTATCCGGTCCAAATTGGATTATGGCAGTGTCGTTTATGGCTCTGCGCGGCCTTCTGTTCTGCGCCGCCTGAACCCGATTCATCACCGGGGTATCCGTGTTGCCATTGGGGCATTCCCCACCAGTCCTGTGTTGAGTTTGTGTGCGGAGTCTGGAGAACCTCCGTTGTTTTATCGTAGGGATGTTTTACTGACTGCGTACGGTTGTCGCTTAGCTGCGCAACCTCGTCATCCCACGAATGGGCCATTTTTTAACATGTCTTTTGATCGTTTTTATGCTGCTCGGTCTTTTACTCCTAAGCCCGCTGGCTTTCGTTTTCGGGAGATTTTACGGACGTTGGACATGGAGTTACCTGCTTTTTTCTTAGCCGGGGAAACTTCTTCTCCCCCCTGGATTTTAGCAGAGGCCCCCGTTCATCTCGGGCTCACGTCCTGTCCGAAATCTTCGACCGCAGCACATATTATTCGTTGTTCTTTTAGCGAGATCAAATCCGCTTTTAATGGCTGGAATTTTATCTATACCGACGGCTCAAAATCTGACACAGGTGTAGGATGTGCTTTTGTTTTTAATGGGGCTAGTTTTACGTATGGTCTTACCGTTGCAACATCTATTTTTATGGCGGAGCTTTATGCTATCTATCGGGCGGTTTTATTTATTTCTGATCACGGGCTGGGGAACAGTGTTATATGTTCCGACTCTTTGAGTGCTATTTTAAGTTTTAAACAGCTGTACAATCACCACCCTCTTGTACAGATGGTCCAGAATGTAGTTTTAACCCTTTTCGACGCTGGCGTCAGGGTAACACTGCTATGGGTGCCAGGACACGTCGGACTCCCAGGTAATGAGGCCGCAGATGTTGCAGCAAAATCCGCTCTTTTAGACCCTGCTGAGTACGAGCAGCGTTTTTATTTCGGGGATTTTATACATTCGTTACGTAGAGCAATTTTTTCGCGCTGGCGCGAGGAGTGGGAATTACTCCCAAATAATAAGCTCCGTGAATGTAAATCCGCCCCTTTTAACTGGTCGACTTCTTCTCGCGGTGTTCGTCGCGAAGAAGTAATTTTAGCTCGCCTTAGAATTGGGCATTGCCGTTTTAGTCATTCTCACCTTTTTAATGGTCAACCCGCTCCAGCTTGCCCTCACTGTGACCACCCCTTTACAGTGCGTCACATTTTAATTGATTGTCTTCATCTGACAGCTTTTAGAATTAGCCTTGGTTTGCCCTCCTCTATTGAGGACTTACTCGCAGATGATGTGGTTGCTGTTGAGCGCGTGCTCCGTTTTATCCGTGTTTGTGGTTTTTGGAGCAAGGTGTGAGGTTTTATCTTTTACCATTGACGGCATTTTTAGACTCTTTTAAGACTGTTGTTTTTTCAGCTTTAGCTGAATCATGTTGACTAGTCTTTAATTGTTGTTTTGAACATTACCCTTGTTACTTGTTTTGGGGTTTTATTGTTACCATTTTAATCTTTTATACGACCGGTTTGTTTTCAGCTTTTGCTGATTAGTTTTGCTACCGGTCTTTGTTTATTGACCTGTGTTTGCTTTGGGATTTTATTGGCACGTTTTTAGTCCATTACAGGACTGTTGTGTTTTTCCGCACTTGCGGCTGTGTTTTAGTAACACTTTACTGTTTGTGGCGCCTTGTACCCTAGTTATTTGTTTTTGGGTATATTTTTCTCGCAAAAGTACTACTGTCCGTTGATTATGCGCAGGATTTGCGTTCTTTGTTTATTTATTTTTATATCTGCCACAGTACTTGTTGTGTTTGGGCGCTAATGACCATAGCAGTTTTGCGCCCTTAAGCAATAATCATCATCATCATCTCAGGTCATCAGCGTCCCATTCAATTCAGGGCGTGAAACGGCCGACAAATTTTGCTCAGAGGCCTCCTCTTTCAGGCTTGAGGTTCTTTTTCGTGCCGTAAATGTACGACACGGGACCTACGGCTTTACTTCCCTTTCAAAGGAAGCCATACTTAGGATTTTACGCCCGAAAAAATCCATCTATCTTGGCCGGGTTCGAACCCGCGATCTTGGGATTAGAAGGCAAGTATGGTAACCACTACACGACCAGGACCGACAGGATGGATTACATATAACAAAAAATGATAGAACTTACATTTTATCTTTTCATACATTAGGTTAAAGTTTAACACACACACACACAAAAACCCGAACTTAAAAAAATATTATTCCAAATAACATTTCAAACTCCTTATCTTTTTTTTTTTTCCTCCCTATCTTCATAATTTTTCTGAATTATTCTTAATGGAATAAATGTTACTTTTTAGGGTTTAAGTTTAACATAAAAAGTAACAGAAAATAAAAAAAAATTACTTCATAATAATAGCGCTTCCACACGAAACGAAGGTATCTGCTGGCTGCAGTCCCGAACGGTAGCGGTCGGCTTTCTCTAGGGTTTGCTTTGCAGCCTGCGTTGCCTACTATGTGTAAGGGAAAGTTGAAATGGTACAGGTTGCCATGTTGAAGATAGTTTATTCCTATAGAGTGCGATGGTTATATATATATAATGGTGTTTAACGCCTGTTTTAACTACTGAGGCACCACTCAGGAGATGTACACTGATACATGAGCTGAAATGATAAATTGGGAAAGTATTCTTTTAAAAAGGAATCGTTCCAGGCCTTAGTTTAGGGTACCTTCCCGGATTTGCCATTTATGAGGACTGGGGAAAACCTGAAGAAAAGAAAAAACCTCAGGGAGTACGGTCCTGGCGGGATTTGAACTCTCAACCTCCCGATCACAGGTCTGCGCCTTAACGACCTCGGCCACTCGTGGCGGTTAGAGTACAAGGGTGGTAGCTTTGTGGAGATTGATGGACTAATAGCAGTGATTTTTAAAATTCTTTCAACCAAATGAGTATTTAGAATATGTTTTATCGAGTCAAGAATTTTGCTGACATTGTAATACTCGCAAGCATGTTATGGAAATATATTTGTACACTTGAATGAATTTTTCTAAAGAAATTCGACAAGATAAAACGTGAAGACTGCCTATCCAAGTTCCATACTGCCTCCTAATCTTACGCTTAGCGCTGATTCATGTTTTCGCCCTCCCCCCGTTTTGGGTGTGACTTTCTCATTGTCCGGATCTACAAAATTTGCTCATAAACAATTACATTGTGTTCATAGATTCTCCCCTGGATGGTCGAAATATTACCGTATGCCGCCTAGAGAAGTGAAACATTAATAGTCCCAGGCAGTTTGAAAATGTCTCTCATACCCACTACTACACAGGCTGTGACGTAGAATGACCCACAATTAGTTCCTTTGAGGGAGTGTCTGAACCTTTTGTACTCTCCTTTGACTCCAACATTTTCACTCCCACAAACCCACATGCATCATGGGAAATATAAAACAAATTAGATAAGTACACTATATTTAAGATTACCCATTTGAATGCCTGTAGCAGAAATGCCTTCTTCTTTCTTAACAGTGTTTAATGCCCATTTTAACAAAGGAAAATGCTAATAAATGTATGGATTAAAATTTCTCATTCTGTGAGAAACTTTTTGCTCAAAATAAGTAGCCCTTTATGTGCATTTTAAGTGGTATAACTCCTCTTTATGTAATAAATTCTGAATGCCAGATTCTGAATAATATGTATGTATAAAATGTAACTGCTTTATTTTTAAATGAAGAAAAATTATGCAATGTTAAAAAAGGGTACATATGCTAACTTTTCATCATAGATAAACTGAAAGCATAATTTTATCACCTAGATGAAATTAGCTCACACATTCTACACAAAGGGATGTCAACATTTATATAATGGAAGAAAGTGTGTATATTTTCAAGAAATTACTGATAAGTTTGGGTGGTAACATATATGTTAGGGGATGAGAAACTTTGGGCCAGCCTGAAAAATTGAAGGAATGACAAAATACCTTAATTTATATGAAATTTATGAATATATGCAATAAAACACTTAAAAAAATACATTTTTCTGTCTTCACAAATAATCTCTTTCTAATTTTGTAGCTTGGTTATAAAATATGCCCTTGGTTATATGCATGCATTTTAATTCATCACTTTACTTCAATATTGTTGTAAAAGTTACAAATTTTATATTGACAATTTCTGCATCTTTTTTCCCAATACAGAGTTTAATTTTGGTTTTTCTCTATTTTAAAATGTGAAAAATGCAATTAAACAATTATAAATCTTAATAACTATACTTATAGAAATCCTGTCGTGTAATGATATAGAGAGATTCATTTCTGGGGCACCATTGTAATATAACTAATTGTGTTTTATATTTAACAGTTCTTGTGTCCAGCTAAGTGGCTTTTGGAAAGATGAATATTAGATAGAATTTTGTAAGTAGTTTTTTGTATCGGGGATTTTTGCAGTGAAATGTAGTATAATATGACAAATTATTATTATGAAATCACTCAAATTTCACTAATTTTGTTCCATTTACTTGGACATGTTTCAAAGGCGTTTGCAGTTACCTCATCATTAAGTTCGTTAAAGCCACAGAGTGTCATGTTAATACCCCACTGGGAAGCTGCCAGTGGGACCAAGATGTAGATGGAGGCAAATACCTTTGAAACATGTTCAAGTAAGTGGAAAAAAATTAGTGAAACTTGAGTGATTTTGCAATAATAATTTGTCATATTATTAGATAGAATGTTCACTAGGTTCTTTTTTTTTTTTTGTTAACATAATGTTAACATAAATCAGTGTAAGTCCTTAGTATCTAATATTACTAGTTATTTACCTTTTTAGGATAAGGAAATAATCCAGAAAAAACCTTACTCAGGCAACATGACCCATTTAGGGATTGATCCCAAGCCCTGCCATTTGACAAACAGATAAACTACTATCTGAGCCATAGCAGTGAACTTCTTTAGGTTTATGTAGAAGGTGTTAGGAGTTACAGTTGATCTTGAAGGTGTAGCCACAGTGTTAGTACTGCCACAGGTGGCCGAGGTTGTTAAGGTGCGGACTCACGAGCGGAAGGTCTGGGGTTCAAATCCCACCAGGACTGTCCTCCCTGTATGTGGTAGTTTCCAGGTTTTCCTGAGTCCTCATAAATGGCAAATGCTGGGAAAGGTACCCTAAACTTAGGCCTGGAATGTTTCCTTCCTTAAAATCCTTTCCCAATATATAATTTCATCACATGTATTATCAGTTTCTACCGCCTGTGGTGCCTCAGTAGTAAAAAAGGGCATTAAAAAAATAAAAAATAAAAATAAATTTAAAAAAAAATATTGTGCTAGCAGCTTGAACTTTTCTTATTAACTTTAGAGAATGCTGCGCTTTTGTTCAAATCCTTGTTATATTATGCTAGGGAATTTGCATATATGTTACTAGGCAGTAAAATACAGCAAAGCATAAAAGATAAGGTGAACTACAAAGGTTATAAAATCTGAATTTTATTTAACTCAATAAAATCTCTTTCTTACACTGATATAAATGAACAAAACACTGATAGCAAGTTCATGCAACAATAATGTTTTAACAAATATAGCTTATAAATTGCAACTAATATATCCGGATGATAATCCAAAAGATATATAAAAATATTACCACCAAGGATTTATTTCCCCTCTTTTTGCACCAAACGTAACAAAAGATAAAATAACTCTTGTTTATTACTTTTAAAAAAATTATTTAAACTAATGCCTGGATTTGCACAATAATACCATTCACCAGGATCCATCAACTAAAATTGCGGCACATTAAATCTTAAAATCTAAAATACATTTCTTCTGGTAAACACAAAGAATATAAGATAGTCTGGAAGAGAGAAATGTGTCACAGCTCATTAAATCACATGCCCTATAAGTGGATTGTAATTACTGTAATCATGTACAGAAATAATTCAATTCATCAAAATTACACTACCAGGTCATGTTGGTATGTATAAAACTGTACATAAAACAGCTATACAATTGCATTGCTTCAATACATTCTGATACAGAATTAACCAACTAAATAAATCTTGAAATTGCCTATGTTCAAACATTTACATACACTAATGTGCAAAAGTCTTAGGCCATAGTATGATATGGCTATAATGCATATTTTTTGAAAACATGGTCTCTTCAAGCACAATTGCAGTTTTTAGTTACATAAGCTCTCATGGACATGTATTCCCTCCATTTTAGAACTGATATCTAAGCATATGTCTTCACATGACTTTAGCAAACACTGCCATTCATCCCAACCTCAAGACTTTTCAGATAAGAATGCAACCAACTAAATAGAAATGCACGTGGAACTGTACATGTTTACTATAAAAATGAGATGTGTACAATGCCACTGCCTTAAAGTATCACCAATTCCTTGCACATAGTACTCCAATATACACAACTATTGTCCAGCACCAATGCACCTAAGACATATTCAAGAAGGCTTTGCACGGCTATATGACCAATCCAAATAAGCTAAAATGCCTCTTGACAACATTTAACTGTTTAAACATTAACTTACATCTTCCTTCAATAAACTAATAGCCTGCTT
Source organism: Metallyticus violacea (assembly GCA_030762175.1). Lineage (NCBI taxonomy): Eukaryota > Metazoa > Arthropoda > Insecta > Mantodea > Metallyticidae > Metallyticus > Metallyticus violacea. Next base: position 377,797,362 of record CM060846.1, read on the forward strand.
AAAATTTTGTTTTCTCTCTACGTATGATATGCATTAGGTGAACTCTTTATTTGAATATACGTTTGTGTTGATTTCCATCAAATTTATAAAAGTAGCACACTCCTTGCATACAGCTTTCTAATGCTAATTACTGTTTTATCAAACTTGATGCACACCTTTTTATAGCATGCATCAACTAGGGTGGTTTTTCCTTGTTTAAATTCAGCAACCTCTTATTTGACTTGAAACTGCTTGCACTTGGATGGACTGCAAAACAAAAACAATGTAAATGCACACCTAATCTCTGAACCAATAAATATAAAGCTATTGATAATTTGTGCCACATCTGTATCAGGCCTAATACATTTTAAACTATCCTCATAAGTTTTCTTCTGATTTCCACTAGCTTTATTAAGGTGAGTTACGAGTACAGGGAAAGGTTCTGTAAGCACAGACCTCTTCAATAAAATATATGACCTACATTGCAACAGCATTTTCCTTTTGTCACTTTCCACATGCCTCTCTTTCCAGTAATAACAATAGTTCTTGCACCTTGGCAAAGAATGAGTAATGAGTAATGTAACTGTCATAGTAATCTGCGATAATTTTTATTAAAACAATAAGAAAAGATACTGTAGTCAAATTTATTGTCTTTAAAGAATAAGTAATTGTATACATGTTCTGTATAATAATGGTAAGTGGAGCATAAGAGTAATAAACCAATTTGCTAGCTAATTAAGAGTAATTGTATTAATGATTTTCAAAAAATTATTAATAATGCAGTAGAGAATAATGTTAATGCTTTTTGGTTTTGCAACACTTATAATTCACTTTGCATTATTTATTATTATTATTATTATTATTATTATTATTATTATTATTATTATTATTATACACTCATTCTCATCATCAGCAGTCCTTTGGGAGGACAACCTCTCTGATAGTAGCAGAAGGAACTTGTTGAATATATCCAATGACAAAACCTAAAAGTTCATGATTCAGTTGACGTTTTTAATGATAGATTTTTTTGCCATGTTGTTGATTCCAAAGGATTCTTTCCTTGTTTTAATAATATTTTTTAACATCAATGTCATCATTTAAAAAAATTAAAATTATTAAAATACACAAAGAATTCTTTGTAACCTTTATCCTTAAAAAGCAAGATCTCATGATGAACTTTCAGGTTTCATAATCATTGAAATATGACTACCTCTGAAGTCTTGTGATCAGCATGTCTGCCCTCAAATCTTACATAGTCAGTTGCTTGGATAAGGTTTTTTCCAAAGTTTTCCCTTACTCTGAATAGGTGAATGCCAGGTAACTTTGTGTGTTGTGCACTCTCAACTTACTTTCTTTGTCTCTTTAGACCTTTGCTGTTATGTAGGACATTAAACTGTAATGAAAAAAACTGATGGAAGTTCCTTCTTCCTTCCACCGTCAAGGAGCTTGTCTTCCATTTGATCTATTGCTGGTGATAGGAACATGTTCCTTACATGTATAAAAGCATATAAGTGAAGTATACATGTCAGAAAACCAATTCAATTTATTAACTTTAATTGTAAGTATGAGACAAGCATTTTTATATTGTTAATATGCCCACCAGACAGAAAAGTTTAATAGTCTGGCTGTAGAATATTTTATGTATAATATACACTTTTAGTCATTACTATATATGCTTTAATTTTTTCAGCATTTTGACAGAGATATATGCTACTAAATTTTTGGCCAAAGACTTTTGCAATTATATTATATAAAATATTTCAGTTACATTTTGCTGCATTATGCCATTCACACATGTTATTCACTATCAATATGTGCTAATGAATGTTCAGTGAACGTAATTTCACATTCTCAGTGCACAGCAAGTTTTTATGGCTCACCAAAATGGAAATGTACCACTTTTATTTTTAAAGTACGGGGAACATAAAATATTATTGCAATCAAAAACTTAATTTGAGTATGAAAATGTTTCCTTATAAAACAGTTGGCTGGGAAACATTACTGAAATAAAAAGGGTATCAACTGTTAATTATTACAAGCTGTAGATTTTTTCTCTCCTAAAAATTTAGCTTATGTTTACAATGCTATAGATTCAGCTATTTAATTTAAGCATATATGCTATTTATCATAAGCTTTATTATGAGAACATCTCACATTGACAGATACTAATAGTCACTTTAAACTATTTAGTGAACCTACAGCATATGACAAACATTTCTGCATTAAAAATATATTTTGGTAATTTTTCTATGTACTTTATTACAGTATCCTTTTTAGCACATACATGACAAAACATTTGCTACATTTCATATACATATTACAAGAACAACCCCCTACTCCTGTGAGCAATTGTTTAAAAAAATTATAAAATTTGTCATTTCTCTGGGCACACATATAAGATATCTTGAAGCAATAATGAGTTAGATGTAAATAAATACCATAAACATAACATTAGACAATAAAATATTGAAAGAATATTGATCTACATCACTGATTGCATTGTTCTTCAGTGATAAAATCTCCTTTGCCATTAAACTTTGGGGAATTTCTTACACAAGAGCCATAAGGAATGAAAAAATTAGATACTCTTGTATGTTCAAGGGTACATAAACATAACTTTACCAATGTTGGTAACCTAGAGCAATTATAAAGGAAAAATTAAAATAAAAAGGAGTCATATATTTATATGGAAAAATGTATCAGTTAAATATATTAAATTGAACTAACCTAATAAACTGTATACGGTAACCTATTTTTTCATTAAAATCATACAAGCTATAACTACAAATTTTATAATGTAATTTAACACAAATCAACTGCAACGAAGATTTATATAAAAAAACATGTACTGTATGTTTGTTAGTGGCTATAATGTTTCTGCCATGTTCTGATAAGCAGAAATAAAGCATCCAACAGTACAGACATTATTTTACACTGCTTTACTGCTAATCCAAACGCAGATATGTTAATGCTCTATATCCACTGTCCTAATAAATCCCCTTTAGCATGCTCTGGCACTAGCACAGATTTAAGAGCACCTCTATTCAGCTTATATCTCTTTCCTTTTAAAAATATTAGCAATGTTCTGAATTCATTAATCATAATTTCAATGACGTAATCTTTCTGCTACAAATACAGTTGTTATTATTTACTATGTTCACAAGTTCTCCTGCTTACCTACATGATACCTATACATATTGCATTTTAGTTATGAACCTTATCCATTCATATGGTATTTTACATCTTGGTTACTAAGCATGTCACAGCAAATGGTCCCTGTCCTTTAACTCTGCTTCATAAAATATGTATACAATCTAACCTCAAAGAAGATACTGCAATTATCATCCTGCCTCAGATAAGCAGGAAAAACATTCGGTTGAAAGGATTAACCCTTTTATGCTCATGATTATTTTTTCTAATTTTTTTTAAGAAAGTGTTTTAAATGAGTGTTTTACATCAAGTTAACCAACAATAACATTTATTATTTTATTATTTACAGTGAAGTGATTAATGATCCAGTGGAAAAAATATGATATAAAATTGATATCATTGTATGATATCAATTAATATGATTAGCTTCACTGTGCAAGTTCCAATTTACATTTAAGTATGATATAAAATGTTTATGCGGGAACATATTTAAAAATAGAACATAAAGTATGTGAAAACATTCCATCTAGATGTCTTCTGAGTTATATATGGAACTCAACAAAACATTTTTCATGCAAGGGAGCTTTGCAAGAGGGATGCATACAACCCTTCATTGTTTTATCTCTGCACATTGCACACCTGTGACTTGGTTAATAACAAGAATGTGGCCTGCAGATTTATGAGGTACATTTTCAATTTTCTTTTGCAAGTTTATGAGTTTTGATGGACCAGGAAATAAGGATTGAACTCCATACCTCTGAAGGTGGGTGATGATGACTTTCCATGTGAAGACCAAGTCATTCACTGCACTTCTTGACCACCACGGGTAGCCGAGATTGTTAAGGTGCAGACTTGTGAATGGGAGGTCTGGGGTTCGAATCCAGCCAGGACCGTCCTCCCTGACTGGGGTTTTTTCCAGGTTTTCCTCAGTCCTCATTATTGGCAAATGCCAGGGAGGTACCCTAAACTTAGGCCTGGAATGCTTCCTTCCTTAAAAAATATCCTTTCACAATATATCATTTCATTTCATTTCATTTCATGTATCATCTGGGTCACTGCCTGTGATGCCTCAATAGTAAAAACGGGTATTAAACACTACTCCCCCCCCCCAAAAAAAAAAATTGCACTTCTTGTCAATTTAGCTACTATTCAAGCATTGCTCATTGCAACATCCAGCAACCAAGATACAATAGGAATATCCCAGATTCCAATATTGTATGTTGCTATTTTCTGGTCTATTTATCTACTCTGCCCACACACATATTATGCTGTTGAACAGATAAAATTGAACAGTTACCTTCTTCTTTTCAGCAGCAGCATGTCTTTTCACATTCCCTACATGATAAACACAAACTCATATCAAATAATCACAAATACACCACTGTCTTTCCATTTGACAGCAATTATATTGTTTGAGCTATCATATGCTGAATGAATGCAACTCTGATGATCTTTCTAATGTTGGATGATTATTTTTATTTGTTTGGTTAATTTACAGATGCTCTTTAACATCTCAGGTCATCAGCATTCCATTCAATTCAGGGCATGAAATGGCCAATAAGTTTTTCTCAGAGGCCTCTTCTTTCATATTTGAGTTTCTTTTATGTGCTGTAAATCTACGACTTGGCACCCACGGTTTTAGTTTCCTTTTGAAAGGAGCAATATTTAGAATTTTTATGCCCCCAAAAAATGCATTGAACTTGGCTGAGATTGAATCTGTGATCTTGGCTCTATGAGACAAATATGGATACCAGACCACCAGGACCAACTTGTATGATGAAGCTAGTAAGCATTTTTGTAGGCAGTTCTCTCTTTAAGTACATGTTCCTTTCAAGCTGTTAAGACAACTGCAAGAGTTTATAAGAAGAGAAAAAATTATCAAAAAAATAAGGAGAAACTGATTCTGCACCAAATACGACAATTGAATCATTGAATGAAAGTCTCAATGAGAGACTATAGACCATCCTTAGTGCAATTCATGCTACAGACAATATCCAAGTTCATACATGCAGCCCATATTTTGAAGCCAAATCTGGTGAGCTTCCCTTTGCTTGCTTCCATGATGGCAAAAGTACAGTATTATGGATTAATCACATATCTGACTTTACACTGAAGCATATTTGATAAGAATATAAGTTAGCTCAGTTATCAATGAACATACTTTTTCAAATTTATGTTCAGAGAGTAACTTAATAAATAAATATAAAAAGTTACCTCAGATCTGTTCCTCTTATGTTTTTCATATGAGGATGTTATGAGTATTTTCATTCACCTCCCATAACATTCTTCTTTTGGGAAGGGACAGAGACACTCAAGTACAACACTACAATAAATGCATTCGTGGATATGTGAAAAGATAAATTGTTTCTAGTCTTTGCATACTACACTCTTTTTTAGTAAATGTTCAATTATATCTTGATTCAACAATTTCATGACTTGTAAATTTTTTCATCCTTAAAAAAAAAAAAAAAAAAAAAAAAAAAAAAAAAAAAAAAGGCTAATAATGAATTGATTTGATAAAAAATGCAATATGTAGTCAGATATTTCACTTTTACAGTAGTGGATTTTCTTACTGGATTGTTCATGACTCACTTTACAGTTGAGGTCTTACATCATAGTTACAGTATTAAAATACATATAATATAATTAAAATATTCACAGTATTCTACTTACATTTAGGAAGTTTGAAAAAATGTTTCATTTCTTATAAAATTTACCCCAAATAAAGTGAGAAGTTTCTTGACATATGTACAGAAATTTGCTAACTAAAGAAAGTGTAAAAATATAATATGTACCAGTATCCAGGTTTCTCTTAAATGTCATGACATTCCTGGCAGCCAACCACCCCCATGGCACTGCTATATGAATCTGTTCATGTAGCAATCTCTGCTAGATAATGCTAGTGATGCAAAACCATATTAATATTGCAGTTTTAAATACATTCAGGAGTCACACAGAGTGAAACAAGCATAAATTTTAAATATTTTTACTAGAAGAGATTCCATATTAATATGTTATGCTTGCCTTTCATTATAATAGATGTTTGAAATGATGCTCCTCTGCATCCATACAAACCTGGCATCTGCTGAACACTCAAATTTCTGCAGTAAAATTCATGCCAGATACTGCCTTTTAATTCATCGAGCATATGAGGATTTTAATCTTATTTTGATTTAAAGTAAAACACTAAAAATCATGTCGTCACATTAAAACTCTCTTTAAGTTTCACAAACACACTTATAAAAGTAACTTTGGTACATTCCTCACATTGTCAACCAAAACGACGACTGATTCCCAAATTCCCAAATTCCGTAAACATATATGAGGATTTGTTGCATAAACTTGCCAGTCAATTATTCTGTCATCAAAAACACATTGTGCTTCCATAGATTCATTTACTGTATGTGCAGTTGCATCATCCTGTATAAAGTAAATATGGGCAAGTTCTGAATATGACAATTCTCTGAAGAAAGGAGTGAGTAAATTGTTCGCATACCTATCAGAGTTTATGGTTTCATGGGGGAGAAAAAAAAAAAAAAAAAAAAAAGGGCCTAATTCTTGTTGCACTGAGAGCATAAAACATTCCCTTCTTTACATCATGCAATGGTTTCTGATGTAATTGGTGTGTGTGGATTTTCAGAACTCCAGAATCTATTGTTGTGCGTGTTCACATGACCTGATAGATGAAGCCAAGCTAGAAAATTATAGCAGACCACGATACGCATATTCATCATGCACAGACTGCAGAAGTCATTTGCAATAACTAAGTCTTGCAACATTATCCACATGTCAGTCTTTGCAAAATTGTTACTTTATATAGCCTTAATTTTAGTTTCCAAACACTACATGGGCAGATGAAACTGAAATGCCAGTTTGAAGTGGTAAGCCAGGCATCAATTTTCTTGGATATCTTTCTTCAAACAGCCACTATCTCATCTAATTTTTCCTTAGTTAGAACTGCTGACTGTTAATGTTTCTTTTTGTGTAACATTGACCCAGTTTGTTTCAATTTTTCTAACAACCTATAAATTTTGAATTTGTTAGGAACAGTGACACCAGGGAATTTCTGTATAAATTGAAGCTGACAGTCCACACGTGACTCCATTTGAACAAATTTTATATATACACCATGACAACTACATACAGTAAACACAATCAACAGAGAGCTTTACATAATGTTATTCCCACTATACGCCATGCCAAACAATGTTAGACTGAACTGCAAATGCTGTAACCCTCCATAGGCATGTGAGCTAGGCTATCATACAGTGAGGTCATTCAACCCAATACCTGCTATGAGTCATACCCAGTGGCTACCAGTCATAGCATTCAAGAGAAACCCGGTATTATTAGGAATGATAACTATGGATTTGTAATTCAAAAATATGGTTCCTTTATTATGAAAAAGTATGCTAAATTACACAGTGGTATATTCATAAATTATTTAAAATAAATGGGTCATTAATGGCCAGTGGGCATAAATGGATTAAGACTAGCCACTAAAACCATTCAAATAAGCTTTAGTCTCGCTCATGTTTTGGTTGCCTGATTTAATCAGTCACGCTGCAGCAAGGAGGGAATAGCATGCAGGAACAGGGAGAGCCAATGGTAGCTTACAACAGCACATTTGTCTCAAGTAGCAGCAAAGCCCAGCCATAAATAAGAGGAGTGCCTACGTTGATTGAGAAAAAAATTTTAATGTTCATACTCTTTCATCATTATATCTAAGTTTCTTTCCTTTATGGTATTATGCATAATAAAAGACTATTATACTATGGTCACTCATGTACTAGCTGTGGGAATTCTTGAGGTCTCATCACTGAAAGGCCACTTCCGAGATATGGGAATCTCATAGCAGGTCTCCCTCATAGCTGCTCTTGTTTACAAGAAAAACCCAGCATTTGATCATTTTTACTAGCCACCCTAATATTTCTGATTTCATTGCAAATGTTTTCCTTCATATTCCAAAACTCCTCCTTGTGCTAATTTTGCCAAGTTTTTTTCTTTGCTGAAACTGTTATTTTTTCTTTCCTTCTTAATTTGGCACTGAACCAATGGATTCAATTTTGTGTACAACAATATAGTAAACTGCAGTGCGAGGAGGCAACAGTTTAGGAAAGTTAATAAATCCTGCATGCACACAAGCTGATTTGTATTTAAAATAAAATTTTCAAAAAAAAACTTGCTTCTCTAGAGTAAATTTTTTAACCATCTTCTTAAATTAACATATGATCCTGTCAGACAGGTACAGAAAGTAATATTCAAGGAGACAATAAAAAGGGAGGGGGGGCAAGTATAGTTGAAGTATGGGTGATACCAGCTGTGACAGCTTAGTAGCCGAGATGTAAACACCACTTCAGTGGGCAAGATTTATTGTTAAAGCCTATATTTGTCTCCTATATATTTCTTAGCATCAAGAAGCTCACCACACATTCTAAATACCTCTCAACTCACATTAAAAGATGCATCCAAGCTGAGGATTTTCTATGAAGGCTGTGTTTTTACAAATTTCCCAAAAATATGAATGCTGCATATAAGTTGATCTGTGCCTGAGTTGTCTTTATCAAGTGGAATTATCCATATATTAATTTTTATTGAAGAGTGTGTGTGCCCCAAGATTATATATTGACTGAAAGATAAGTTGTCAAGGGTAAAAGTATCTCAACCTCTAAATAACACTCAGCACACCAAGACATTTGTTTGTTAATGATGATGGACTGGTGGTTATACATAATGAAATATTTTTTGAGCTAAAAGTATGATTTGAAAAGTTCTCAGAATGACCCTGCACAGTAATTCTGAATCAATTATTCCATCAAAATCTGCCACCTTCCACAAAACAGCTGTGTGATAATGCTTCATGTGTAAAAGACCTTACATAATAGGTATTGCTTGTGAGGAAGAATATGAGAGCAATAGAAATCCACAGAGACATGAAAAATACTCTAGGGGACTCTGTGCCATCAATTTCAACTGTTTTTAATTGAACCATTGAGCTGAAATGAGGTTGTGAAAGCTCAGAAGATAAAATGGTAGTGGGGAGCTAAAATCTGCCACCATACCAGAAATGATCAAAAACTTATATGTTATTTGAGAATTGTTGACTAAAGGTGTCAGGAACTCCTGAAGCTATAAGCAATTCAGGAAAATGAGTATTTCTCACTCTAATAGAGGAATTATTCAAGAAAATTCTATTTGTAAGATGGGTGTCGCAGCTGCTGACACCCAACCAAAAGTGAATCAGAATGTAAATACCTGAACAATGTTTTGCATGTTTTCAGAGAGATACAAATGATTTTCTCCAATTCCTGAGCTGTGATAAAACATAGGTGCACTACTATGCACCAGAGACAAAATAATGGAAGCATCAAGATTCTCCACCATCAAAAAAAGTCAAATGGGTAATGTCAACAAGAATGGCATCAATGTTCTGGGATACTAAAGGTATTCTACAGATGGGACTATCTTCCTAGTTTATAGGTTTATTATTTATTTAAGAATGGTATTTAAGCTTTGGTTATTAGCATGCTGTTCAATTACGGGTGTGAAATGGCTGATAAATTTTGCTCAGATGCTTCTTTCAGGTTTGAGGTTCTTTTACATGCCATAAATCTACAATACAGGACAAATGGTTTTACTTCCCTTCTGAAACAAGTCATACTTAGGATTTTTATGCCCTAAAATTCTTAACCTTGGCTGATATTGAACCAGTGACTTTACATGCAAGTATGGTTAACATGAGACCACCAGGACCTCTTCCTAGTAGAATATATCTATTACTGGAGCATGCTATGCAAAGCTTCTGGATCAACTAAAGGCAAATAATGCTAAAAAGGACCAAATTTATCAAAGATGAAAGTGATTTCACATCAAGACAATGCTTACCCTTACACAGTCATTGCAAAAGCAAATATCAATGAAATGGGCTATGATTTGCTACCAATTCACCTTATTCCCAAGATTTGGTTATAATGAACTTAAATCCTTTCCTAAAGCTGCAAAATATCCTTGGTGGAAATTTGATGAAGAATTTAAATCATATTTTGCATATCTGGAGGAATCTGATTTGTGTGATGGGATAAAGGCTTTAGAACATCATTGGACAAAGTGACTAGATGTTACACACAAGGCTGAAAGCACTGAACTGCTGCTGGTGCTAAGTGATCTTGTGCCCAAGAGGCTAGCCACACCTGAGTGAAAGCAGAAAGAGTGGAAGATACCTCAGTGGAGAGAGCCGAAGGTAGTGAGTGGCATAACTATTAGCTAGATAATAACACCTCAAGATCAACAGTGCAATAGCACAGGCAGTTAGAGCATCTTGCTACACTTGTGAATATAGAATAGTAGCTTTGAATACTACCATCCTATGCTTTTTTTTCTGCCAGAGTTAAGGCAGATCTGCCACAATTACAATCATTTACTCACCAAACCACTGGGTCCACTGGTTTCTAAGATTTGCCCGAGGTTAGCGACATATTAGATTTCAGTGTGTATATATGAATTAGTTGTGAATTGGAATAAGAGCACATTTCCCATTGTTACAATATTTCACCTGGCTAATAATGATTTGCCACAATTACAATGTCTTACTAGCTAAATCACTGGGTCCACCAGTTTCTAGGACTTGCCCGAGGTTAGCCAACAGATTAGGTTAGTGTGTATATATGAATTAATTGGAATAAGGGCACATTTCCCACCAATACAACATTTTACCCACTTAATAATGCCCTCATTACAGTGATTTACCCATCCCTAATTATTTATATTTACAAAATAAAGTATGTGTGCATAAGTTCTGCTCTTTCCGCTGTCTCTTGGGTGTCGCTAGCCACTCAGGCACAAGGCCACTTAGCACCAGCAGCAGTTGAGTGCTTTCAGCCCTGCATGCAACATCAAGTGACAAAGTGCATTAGTGTCAAGAAAGACTATGTTGAGACAAACAAACAATTTCAAGAAAGTGTTTTGTGCTTCATTCTGAAAACCTCTCAAATGACTCTTGTATGTGAATCCACAGAGGAGTTGTACTAAAGCTAGTTGCAATTCATCCTTTGAGCTAAGGAAAATTCCTGTGCCCCTTGATTTTGCAGGTTGGTTCTGACTTGAGATTATTTCCAATGAGAGACATAAATCCTTTCAGGAAAATGTATAGTTATATATGTATAATAAATGTATGTATTATCTTCCATGAGCACAAATTTATTTAATGATAAGCTATGGAATTGTAGCAATAATATTTTAATTTCATTTATCATTATTATTTTTATTAATGTCACAGGTGATTTGTTAATTTGGTTTTTTTATGAAAGCTTTTTGACACCTCAGATCATCAGCATCCCATTCAATTCAGTACATGAAATGGCCATTAAATTTTTCTCAGAAGCATCTTTTTCAGGCTTGAGGCTAAATACATGACACAGTCATATATGCCATAAATACATGACATAGCCATACATGCCATAAATACATGACACAGGACCCACGGCTTTACTTCCCTTCTGAAGGAAGTCATGCTTATGGTTTTTATAGCAGAAAAAATCCATCAACCCTAGGATTAAACTTGTGATTTTGGGACTATGAGGCAAGTATGGTTACCATTACACCACCAGGATTGACATCGCAGGTGATGTCGGCTCCCTCCCTAACAGAAATAACATGTTTCTGTTGATATCCTGAAAGTTTATCAATTGATTCTTACTTAATTGTGATATCCAGTATCATGATCTTAAAAAATTAACCTTATTCAATTTTACTCACATGCTTTTACTCAAGCTGGTATGCCAGACTATTGTGGTCCATGTTTTGGTTAAAAAAATGTATATCTTGTGTACCTTGATACTGAAGAGTTGCTTACAATTTTATCTCGAAATATCGTTTTTTTATTTATTTTTTTTAACTCCAATGTTTTACTGTTAGTTAACAGCAGCAGTCCAGCAAAATGATCAGCAGTACCTTGGATGCAACTGGATGACACATTTCCATGTCCAATTGCTATGATGGTCTCAATACAACCATTGTGACTAAGCCTATTAAAAAAAAAATAATAATAAAAAAATAATAAAGAAAAACTGCATGAAAATTAAGTAATTTATTATCATGGTATTAAAAATTCTTGAACATGAGATAAACTATGTTAAATATGTCATCAATTACTAATAACTTCATTAATATTAGTGAAATTAAGTTTGCTACTAATTTGTATCAGAAAAATTGGACCAATCATACAAAGCTAATAAATGATGATGATAATAATAACAATAATAATAACAATAATAATAATCTTAATTCACCATTAAGCTTACAGGCAAGTAATTTGTGCCATCAAACTTATAGAGGATGTTCTAAAATTCTCGGATTAACTCGAGAGATGACGTGAAGATGGCCAAGTTACTATGATAGTTCTTAAGTATCATCCTTTAGATGTTGCAATGTAAAGATCATATAAACAAACTAGTGTTAACATTTATTACAAAATGAATACAAATAAAATACAAACTGTGATTAAGTACTTCACTTTTAACCCCAACAGAAATACAAAAGGAATTAGATATCACATTAATGGATTCTTTTCCTTTGATTTTGACAGTTCACAATGCTGTACTCAACGAGTGCTGATTGAAGGTATGCGAGTTGGCTGACATTGCAAAGGTCATGTCCACTATATTTTACACAAAATTTTGGATATGAGAAAGCTTTCTGCTTGATGGGTGTTGCATTTGTTACAATGGACCAAAATGCATTGGAATGAACATTTTGCAAGAGTGCTCAAACTCATTTAAATGCAATTCAGTAAGCTTTTCTGATGTTTCCTAACAGTGGATGAAACATGGATTCATCACTACAAGCCAAAGACAAAGGAGCAGTCCAAACTATGGGTGGCAACAGGTCCCAGACTTGAAGAAACGGCTGGGTGGATGAAGATTCACATCAAATGATGAGGTTTAAGTTCAGGCAGGTGCTTATTTTTCATAGTTGTACAAATTTTATTTTACTGAGAGTGTTAAAAAGTTGGAAAGCCATTGAACTAAATGTATCAATTTGCAAAGTGACTATGTTAAGAAAGAAAAAAAAGAAGAAAAAATCTCTTAAATCTTGTGTTTTCTTGATCTGGTTAAGTATTTTTAGAATGTCCCTGGTGCATCAAATACAATATACAGTTACATTAGGTTCTAATTTGCAAAGTACAAAAGAAATTTACAAATCACTCTAAATTCAGTTCAATCAAATGTACTACAATGAATGCAGGATAGCAATATTACAATATTAATATAAACAAACAGAATGAGTTTAATACAAGAAACCAATAATTACACTGACTGAATTGAATACACAGGATGAACACTTTCTTTATGCTATATATACAACTCTTAGGAAGCCAGTGGGAAATTTTGTGTTTACAGGCAAACTATTGAATAATTTCAAGCCAATGTTGCATAGTTTTCATTCATACGAATGGAATATCTACAGTGTTCCTATTGTGTGTCTTGTGAGTATGAATTATGCATCTATTATTGTAGCTAATCATGTTTTCCTTAGCATACACAAACAACCATAATTTAGTATTTTTCAAAAATAAGCTTACAAGAATCTTTGTTACTTCAACCAAAAATACATCTCAGAGCTTTATTTTTCAACCCCAAAAACTTTGCAGCAAAAGATTTTCTCCACAGTAATGTGCCATACAACATGTGAGAGTGAAAAATGTCATAATAAACTGCTATTAGTTGTTTATTACTAACGAAAGTTTTTACCCTAGGATGTTTACCCATCACTGCATGTGTATTTGCCAATTTAGTTTGTCATCAAACCAGTTTTAACTGATCTTGTTTGGAATGCTGAGTTAGCATAGATAAGTGAAAAGTATGCTTTTCATTTTATCACAACTTTAAGTACAGCCTATTTAATTTGATCCACGATTTGGCCTAAATCAGGATTTGCTGATTGTTATTTTACAGTATTTCTACATTTTTATTACTGGAACTAAGGTTGTCATCAGCATACAAAATGGATTTACAAATCATATTTTTTGGGAAGTCATTTACACAAATCAGAAAAAGAAAAGGACCCAAAAGGAACAACTTTTAAAACTTTTAGTGTTGAAGTAGCAGTTATTCATTTTAATAAATTGTTTTCTACTGTACAGATGATATTTTATCAGAGATACTTGCTCAATTATTCAGTAATATTCTGCCTTTAGTCCAACAGTATAGCTGAAGCAGATTTCTGAGACTCAAAACAATTTATTTCTATTACAGATTCTACAGTACTTATTGTTGATAAACCAGGTCTATAGTTTAAATGGGAAGAATTTAGTAATTTGTTTTCTGTAAAATATAATGTCAGTTGATCTTTAATGTCATGTTCTATAATTTTTAATACGATATCAACAAATAGATGGTTTAAATATTAATTCAATTCAGAATCAAACACAGTGAAACACACATTAATGATTTCTTCTGAGTAGGATATTTAGAACACACTTTATGGTTTCACTTACATATGTCCTGAGTAAATCTCAAATAAGTGAAACCATAAAGAGTGTTCTAAATATCCTACTCAGAAGAGATAAATAAATAGATGGTTAATTAGATCAATAAGAGACAATATGATAATATCTGTGAGGTAGTTTGGGATCCCACGATAATCTTTGTTTCCAGTTTAGAGACAGCTTTCATGATGAAATGTGGGGTCACATGCAAGAACTTAAACAAGGTTTGTTAGACAAGAGATATGATGGTATACATTTTTTCAAAGAGTGAATGAGTTCAGTTCCATATGAATAGGTATGAATATTTTTTGGGTGTTATTTGCATTATCATGTTTCATTTCCAAAAATTCATTTAATTTGTTTGGGGAGATATAACTTAGGTTTTTATTAAATTTTTCCCTTATCTCTTCATTTATAATCTTTTAAGCAGTTTTTGTTTTATTTTCAGAATTTTCAATTATGTTGCCATAAACCTTAATTTTAGCAATTCTTATTTCTTTGTGATATTGGTTTTTGGTATCTTCATAAAGATTACTTAGAGAAATGTTACCTGCTTTAAGTTTGTCATGCAAAATTGTGAGAATTATTCTATGGATTCTAGATGTGACATGAACCACTATTTCTGTTTATCTTTCTTGTAATAACCATCACAATTAGTTATAAATTTTTCCTTTTATGGGCAACATACATTTACCAGTGCACTTTTTAGGTATATGAAGATTTCACAAATCTGTTATGTTTTAGGGCATGTATTAAATATGTGCATCCAATCTATTTATCTATTTCACTTAATTTCTCTTGGAGTTTTATATGTTATGTACACCTAATTGTCTAAGCATTATTAGCTGCTTCTCTGGTAATATAGGTTGTAAAATATGTAATGTCAATATCGAGCTACAACAATCACATAGATTAGTTTAGCAATACCATAGATTTTTTTTTGTATACATTAGAGATCATGTTGTCCAGATAAACTTTAAATCTAGTAGGTTTATTGGAAATACAGCGAAAATTGTGTGTATGTAGGGTTTTACAAAACAGGTTATTTGCATTATAATCAACTGGTCTATCAATATTTGTCTCCTTTGTAGAATATAGCAAACTACTGAATTTTTTCCAAATACACCATTACATTTTCCCATATTTCCAAAAAGGTGTCAACATCAAAACCTGGAGTTCTATATACAAAAAGTATAGTCACTTTGATATTATGAAAAAAATATGTCTATAACCTCAAAAACTAATTCAAAGCAAAATTTGGGTAACAGTAGTTTACTATATTTCAGGTTTAATTTCCATTTCATATTTATAACTCCATGAGTTTTGTTATTTCTGCAAAAAATAGCAGCTAATTGTTGATATATAACTTAGCCTCACCTTCTTGAAGTCAGTGATTGTCAACACATACAGCCTGGTAGTAATGTGAACTTAGAAAAATCTCATGTTCAACTAATTTATTGCTAATTGATTGCAGATTGATGTGTAAAATATTTATATCGCTATTTGATCCATTATTTATTAAAAACTTCCCTCCTACCTTTACATTTGATGCTTCACTGATATTTGAGGACATATTTTGCTTCATCATGTGCTATATGTCATACTGAACACTGGTATTGCTTCACTTACTTGTGTGATATTTGGAACCGGTTTCGAAGACCTTTGTCTTAATCCTCGGCCAAGGGTACGACTGGTTCGAGAATCCAACGACTCTGTCAAGATGAGGCTCTGCCCTGGTGGCATTTTTATGTATTTAAAATTGGTGTTTTCTACCTTTGGAATATTAAAGTTCATTAATCGATCTCTGTATTTATGAATGTAAATTTTTTTCCCAAGTATCCAGTTCTATATGTCCCCGAGTCTCTCTTAATAAATTCACCTCCTTCACAATCTCATGGTTTTTGTTCAAAAATAATACGCCACAGCAGATCTATCTGTCTGTTTATATTTTATGTTCATGAAATGCTCTTCTAAACGTGTGCCTATATTTCTCTTTGTTTTTCCGATATAGATCTTTTCACAATCTGCACATGTTATTCTGTAAATACCTGCCTTTTTCTCTTGTTGGGTGTTTACAGCTGTTTTATCTTTCAAGATGTTTCCTAAATTAAATCTGTTGATGGGTGTTTATTTTATATTGAAACCTTTAAAACTGTTTTGACATTTTTTCATTACTTTTGGATGATATGTAAATTTTTTTAAAATTCGTTTTTCTATATCTGCTGATAATGTGGTGGTATCTCTGATAAGTTTTTTCCTTTTAAATCTTTCCACTTCAGGAACATAAAATATAAACAGACAAATAGATCAGCTGTGGCATATCAATTTTGGACAAAAAACCATGAGATTGTGAAGAAGGTGGATTTATTAAGAGAGACTCAGGGACACATAGAACTGGATACTTGGGAAAAAATTTACATTCATAAATACAGAGATGGATTAATGAACTTTGATATTCCAAAGGTAGAAAACACCAATTTTAAATGCATAAAAATGCCACCAGGGCCGCACCTCATCTTGACAGAGCCGTTGGATTCTCCAACCAGTCGTACCCTTGGCCGAAGATGAAGACGAAGGTCTTCGAAACCGTTTCCAAATATCACACAAGTAAGTGAAGCAATACCAGTGTTTAGTGTGACATACATTACATGATTTTATTCATATGACTTGTCTTCAATGTGTTAGTTGCATATATTTTTTTAAATAAGTTTCTTTTTTAAAAAGTGTTTTAATATATTGTTTCGTTTATGTTGTAACTTGTCTTGTTTTTGCACTGGAGAGATTTGAGTCTGTATTGACTTAGTTTCAGAAGCACATTTCTCTAGTCTACAATACTATTTTCTATGGTGAAAGGGAGAGGGATGATAAATACATTTTTTATTTTATTTTTTGTAATCTCATTTAGTATTTTATTTACCAATTCCTCCTTTCCTCTCCAGATCAGATATAAACCATATTCTATAAGATATTTCCATTTCAGTTTACTTATATCTACCATACTTACAATATTTAATTTGATACACACTTTCATTATATTATCATTAAATTTTCTGATTGTCTGATTTGCACATAACAAAGCATTCAAATCAAATGTGGTGGGAATGTTTACCACAACCACCTTGGTATGACGCACTTTTGCCAAAAAAACTTTTGGTGAACAATTGCACCTCTCTTATCATTTTTGTTAATGTTATTTAATTCTCCAATAATCACTAAATGGTAATTTAACACACAGTCTCACAGTTTTGGCAACCTCTTCCAATGGGGCATTTGGTTTCACTACACCCTCCACTTGTGCATCATGTTGCTCGTCAGCAACGTGTTCAGTCCTCTACCATGACTGTTGGCCAGGAAAAGTAAGTTTCATTGTTTTCCACTTGGTTGCAATCATCACTCTGATTTTTTGTATCTGAAAGCATGCTTTATTACATCCCAAAACCTCATGTTCTATCAAAATACCTATTTGTGCAGTCTCTAACTTCTTGCATTTCTCCCATTAAGTATTTTATTTCCTCTCTACCATGATTCACATATTGTGTTAAGATCTCAATTATTAACTGCAAGGATGCAACAATCTCATTTTCTTTCAGGACAGCCACATGGTTCACCATTGTATGCTTACCAATTTGTTTACTCACTTCGGAATTGAATATACTTCCTTTCCTTCTTGGAATTTATTACTGTCTTTACTTCTGTATTCCCCAGATAACTGTTGTTTCATTTGTTACAACTTCATTTATTACCAAATATTCCCACTATTCTTACCATAATTACATAGCTCCGTTTTATATCTAATGCTATGTGATGCCATCTGTCTAGAGTTATAACCTTTGATAATTTACTAGTTAAATTAATTCTTAGTTTTTAATCTAGAATTAATAACCGATGTTATTGGACAAATTTGCAAACACTTTTAATTATAAGCTCATTATGCATTTTCAACAAAGTGAAATTAACATGCATACTTACCTAGTACATAAGCAAATGCAAGCTTTAAATGTGAGGTAAGGTGCAAGTATGCTGGAAAGCGAGTATCCTCATCACCTTGAGTGGGCAACAGGAGAGCTACAATACAAACTACTGCTGCCACAACAATAATATAGTTAGGAGTTTGTATGCGTCCTATAATCAAGACAAAAGAAAATGTTAGCTACAAACATTTCCACTCAGGGTTCTTTAAAAATTTAAATAAGTTTCAAGTGTATTTCACATCCAAAGGTATAGTAGAAAATT
The DNA here is from genome assembly GCA_030762175.1 of Metallyticus violacea. Classification (NCBI taxonomy): domain Eukaryota; kingdom Metazoa; phylum Arthropoda; class Insecta; order Mantodea; family Metallyticidae; genus Metallyticus; species Metallyticus violacea. Next base: position 377,816,209 of record CM060846.1, read on the forward strand.
GACAAAATGCCAGAGAACATTAAAAACAAGGCTTATTTTTCATCTATTAAGGAATTTCACACTTACTAAACACAAAAAGACACAAACATTAAAATTTGCAGATAGAAATATACAGAAAAAGGACAACACATTTCACTGTGAGCATTATGTATCAAAGTTGAAATTAATTTATCTAGTCCAACAATCATCAAATAACTTGTATTAGTTTCAAGCAGCATGTTGATTGCTAATGTTAGAGTGCTATACATGATCAGTATTTCAAGTAACTCACTTCAGTGTGTGTTCAGGGTATGTTAGTCAATAAAAACATGTCCAAAATGGAAGGATCAAGATCAATCCCAAAACAATTCGTCATTGTAGGAAGATAACATTCATGTATACCCATATGTTTGGTTTCTGGCAAGGTTTCAAATCATCAAAAATAATTTAACATTTTTTCATCATACCGCTTCTTACTTGCATGATTATGCAAAAATGACCGGCTCTCAATTAACAATGAGTAGGTTCTATTATCACATTGGAAACAATATCATGTTGCAAATTGATATATGCTGTTTAGATGCAGGAGATGAGAAGGTTTTCTCTGAACTGGTTTCAGAGTTTGAATCCATCAGCTTAGCACTGTCTGCAGTTGTGCAGCACATACAGGTAATGGCTGAGGATGTTGAAGTTCAGCTTTAACAATTCAAAGAAATTTATTATATATTTTTGGGCAGTTAATGAAAATAAAGATATAAATAACATTGTTCAATTGGCTATGTTTATCAGACGTGTTTAAAGGATTTCAATGAAAGTCACAACGCAGGAAAGCAAGACTGCACAGAATATTGATCTGCCATGAAATAAACTGGTTTCTGCAACAACAGATGGTACACTTTGGAATGATTGGAAATCAAAATGTATTTGTGGGATGTGTAAAAGAAAAAACAAGATATAAATATAACCCATGAAATTATTCTCATTCATTGTATCTTACATGAACAGAGTTTGTGTGATGTCATTTTTTCATAAAATAATGAAAGTGCTTATTAAAACAAAAGCCACAAGGTCTAAAGGACTCCTATTCAAACAATTACTCAAAGAACTAGTACATAGGGTGACCTTGCACACACTACATAATACTTCAATGGCTGACAAGTTAGGATGTTAAGGAGATTTTCTGATATCAGATTATGTGATTTATGGAGATGCAAGAGAAACTCGGGTCTGAATAGAAAACTAAGTAATGGTTATATGAATTAGTTTTCCCTACAGATATTAGAGCACATTTAAATGCAGTCAATGTTTGCTCAAGGATAGGATCAAATTATTATGATAATTTATAAAAAGAGACAGCTTCCTATTTTCTCACATTCTCCAAAGTTAACTTTGGTATATAAAATTGTTCCACTGCATCAGCAAAATTCCAAGAATTGAACAAACATTAAACAACTTTCTGGCAGAATTTTAATCTAGATTCCAGGATACGGAATAGCTTCAGCCATATTACCACATCTTTGCTACTCTATTTTTTGTAGATTGCCAATGTAGATGTTGCATGTCAACTGGAACTAACTAATTGACTTGCAAAATGATATGGAACTGATAGAGAAATTTAAATGCAGAAAATATCTTAGTGACTTTCATAAAAAAAATAGCCCTAACAAAAGTTCCCCATTTACGAGGATCGTCTAAAAGAAAAGTTTTTGGACTAACCATGAAAAAGAAAAATTATTGTTTTAGGGGTATATTTTCATTTTTCAACATAATCTACTTCAAGAACAATACACTGATTCCAGCGATGCTCTAGCATTGTTATCCCACCCCTGTAAAGATTTTCTGGAACTCTGCAAAATAGGCATCTACAGCCACAACTGCCTCCTAGTTTGAAGAAAAATGCTTTCCCAAAGGACTTTCTTGAGCTTTGGGAAGAGATGAAAGTCAGAGGGAGCCAGTGCAAATCCTTCAATTTTAAAATTGCTAGAACACTTTTGTAGGCAGGTGCGCTATCCTGAAGTGAGACTACTTTTTTCCTCTGCAAACTAGGTCTTTTCTCCATTCATTTAAGAACTTTTGAAAAATAAGACATTTTTAAAAAATTCTGTTGGAACTCACACAAAAGAAATATCTTTTCTGTCGAATGTTGGCATCTAGCCAGGTTAGAAGATCAGAGTAATATTCTCCAGCTATTGCTTTACCCTTTTCAAGACAATCAATCAGTAAAATAGCCGTAGAATCCCAAAACACTGATGCTATACCCTTTCATGCTGATGTAACTGACTTTGCCTTCTTTGGCACTGAACAACTAGCTCCTATAAGCTGTTTAGATTCTGGTATATGATGATTAATCTAAGTTTCATACATTGTAATGAATCTGCGAATAAAGTCAGATTTGTAATCTTAAAAGAAGTTAGGAACAGTGAAGTTGTTACATATACAAATGAGTCAGTATTAGGAGTGTATTAAAGCTTTTAACTCCTCCTTGAAACAGATCAAAGCGTTATCAGAAAACAACAAATGGAAAATTAAAACAAATAACCCATATTTGCCCAGGATTTATGGCCTGCCAAAGATACACAAACCCGGCAAGAGCATGCGCTCAATAATCAACAACGTCAATTCACCAACTTACAATTTGGCCAAGTGGTTGGTAAAAAAATTTACATCTTTAGAACAATTTGAAAGTAGAAGTATCATCAATTCATATAAACTTGTGAACCAATTTAATAATGAGTGGATTTCGCCGAATGACGCCTTGGAGTTGTTTGATGTTGCATCTTTGTTTACTAGTATTCCCACAAAAAAAAACTGCTCCTAAATCTGCAGAATTGGCTAAAAAGTATAAACTTGACAGGAGAAGAAATTGAGGATTATACCAATCTCACAAAACTGTGAATAAACCAAAACGTTTTTACATTCAATGGGAAAATTTACCAACAAATTTCTGGCTTAGCTATGGGTAGCCCCCTTTCTCCATTTCTGGCAAATTTATTCATGAGTGCTGTAGAAACACATTACTAAGGCATTCCCTTTAACCTTCAAAGCATGGTTTCATTATGTGGATGACATTCTGGCAATAGTACCAAAAAAAAAAACAGAAGATGCCCCAAAATTACTAAATTTGCAGCATCAAAATATTAAATTCACTATGGAATTGGAGGAAAATGGTTATTTACTGTTTTTGGACCTAAAAATATACACGAGAAACGACAATTTCATTCGATATAATAGGAAATCTACACATACAGATAATTACATAAAGAATAACAGTTTCAACCCTAAAACACACCAACATACCATTATAAACAGTCTTGTCCATAGATTGGTAAACATCCCACTCAACAAAGAAGAGTATTCAGCAGAATATCGTTATATCATCAAAACAGCCCTCAACAATGGATTCAGCAGCTCTTTAGTTGATAAGAAGATCAAACATTTCAAAAGACAGAAAGATATTAAAAACACCACAACTCTCTCCACTATAAAAAAGGACGTGGTTTTTAAAAAATTCACATATCATCCGTGGGCATACAGGGCATTCATGAAAATCTTTAAAAATTATGATATACGTTTGGCTACACAAAATAAATTTAGTATTGGAAAGCTTCTGAACAGCACCATAAACGACGTTATTTCACCCAGCATAAAAGGCAGGAGTGTATCGGATAGATTGTTTGGAGTGTGATCAGATATATATAGGCAAAACAATGTGAAATTTTGAGACAAGGACCAAAGAACACTTCAGAAATTTAAGATATAAACAAGTGGATAAATCGGCGATTGCAAATCACTTTTGGACTTACAATCATAACATTGCAGGAGAAGTCAAACTTAAAAGCTACTGCCAATCCCAAGGATTTGGCACTATGGGAAAAGATTTATATTTTAAAATATAAACATAAGAGTTATGAATTTTGACATTCCACCAATGGACTTCCCCTTCCGTTATCTAATGGAACCACCTGATGCCACTACATCACCTGCTAGAGTTAGTCAGTCCCCAGCTGAAGATGAGAGCGAATATTCTTGAAACATGTTCTGAAGAATTAATCAGTTAGTGAAGTTTTAGTGCCACCTAATACCGACTCATTTGTATAAAGTCAGATTTGTTTCTGTTCAGTCTCCCAAAATACTGCTCAAAGGTTCTCATGTGCACTCTCTTTTGATCTGCTGTGAGCAAACTTGCAACCATCTTGAGCAAAGCTTTCTCACCCTCAAATCTTAATGCAAAATATAACCCACGTACTCTATGGATATGCCTATAGCCTCAACAATTTCATGCACCTTGACTCACCAATTGTACGGCACCATATCGTGCACATTTTAAAACCATATCCAGTGTTGCAGCACATTTTGGGTGTCCTTTGCATGGATCATCTTCTAGACTAGTGTGTCCACATTTAAACTCTGAGGCCAATTTTTTCACCATAGAAAATTAAGGCAAAGCTGCTCCACCTTACACTTTGCATGAATTTCATACACCTTCTTTTACTAAGAATTTGATAACCGCAAATATTCAAATTTTATCCATATCAACATATACGTAACAATATCTTGTTTTAGATAGCTGTATGCAACAAGCAACAATATAGAAAGGCTTGAAATTTTTTTAGAAATGCTTATAACAGATCTACCAACTTAATGGATATACATCATTGTATTAATGGTGCCATTTTTTGGGGGGGCCAAGAACCTTTCAGATGTCCCTCATATACAGGCTTGCTGCTCCAAATATGACTATGTTTAGGATCACATACTTGTGTGAAAAGGTATCTTCTCTTATGAAAGTAACTAAATCTCATTACGGAAGCTAACCTGCATACGACGATCCTTCAATTGTGCACTACATGATTAATTACACCTAATATTAAGACATTAGTTGGGAAAAACATAACTTTAAAATGCAGAAAAACTACTGCTAATGACCAGCAAAAATGTCTTTAAAATAATTTGCTGCCTATATTTTAATAAAATAATGTTTATTTTTTAAATTGTTATTCATGAATGAAAGGGTAATTTATGTCACATATTATACACAAAAGCTACAAATAGATGTATTTTTAAATAACCTTCCACAGGTTAGGGCATTCATCTTCTCTTTTGCTGTATAAAGATAGTAAAACAACTATAAGTAATCAAAACAGCATGAAACATTAGGCAGTGGGAGCATTAGGCAATTACTTTAAATTTACTCTCAATTACTTTAAATTTAAAATTATATATGTAAACCATTCAATTTTATTTAATTTTTGCCATAGGCAAAAATATGTAACATATATAGTAATTTAATTTTTATTGTGGAGAAAAGAACATATTACCCATTACTTTAAAATGATAAGATTTATTTACCTCTAAATTATTCTAATATAAGAAACATGCACCACCCACTGCCATCACCTGATTCAGTCCACCAAATCCCACTGCATACTAGCAGTCTGAGGGACACAATTGAGCGAGCAAGCAAGCAAACAGTCTCCAAGAGAATACCCAGAGCTGGCAAACCCCAAATATAACACATAGCATTCAATATAACACTTCAAATGGCATTAGCAACCTGCATTGAAAGAACGGGAACAATATTTTATAAGCATCACAACATTTATAGCATATATCATTGAGTTTACATATTGGAGGCATTGACTAAGCTAAATAGGCAAGCAAAATAAATTAAATCACAAAATGCTTACATATACCAACAATGCCATTAATATCACAATATTAAAAGTTTGTGTTAATATATTTAAGAGGATAACTGAATTTAAACATTTAGAGGATTAACAACTGAAGAGCAGAGATCCAAGAGAGACTATTACACTTTTATATAATTAAAGGGTTTTTTAAGCACAACATATATTTTATCTTTCTGCACTTGCAAAAGTGGAGTAGAAATGGCAGTACACAGCACAGCTGCACATACCCCACCTACCCCATTACCAGCAAAATAAACATGCTTAACTTTTTGAAAGTAAATGTTGAAAAATTTCTACAAGGGAAAGTCAAACATTATTTGCATTATTGTTTTTCCAATTTATATAAAAAAGTAGGCATTGAATAAGTATGTCATTTTTCTACATAGTCTTTCTGTAGAAAATTGACAACCTTGTAAAGCATCTTTGAGCAGTCAATATATTATAATCAGACATGGCAAGATTTGGGATGTAAGCACGGTGTTTCAGCACCTCAAAACCAATGGCTAATGGTTTTAACGGTCTGGTCAGCCATGTATAGCATTGCATTGTCATGCAATAACACTATCTTTGACAATAGGCCTTGGGGTTTGGTATGAATTGCTGAACTTCACATTGTTGGTCAGAAAATTACTGCATCTTGCACTGTTGATAATGCATCCATTTTCCAGATAGTCTTCCAGTACAGACCCTTTTGAGTTTTAAAATTGGTTAGGCATCGCCAACCCTGGCCAACACATATGGGACATGTTCGTTCCCAATATAATTAATTTGTTCATCCCGCCTATGCTTGGAACACTAGCATAGCAAATGTGACTGGAGGAAAAACTATAGCCAACACAACATTTCATACCCAACTATTTATAATCAATGATTTTACTGTTTGATCTTTTTTAAATAAAGCTTTTATAAAAGAGGTACTTTCTTTTTATTTAATTTTCAGCCTTTCTTATACTTATATTTAAGGTATTATCATTGAATGAAAATAGTTGATTATTCCAGAAAATGTTATATGGTTGGCAATGTATATTCAACACCTATGATAACTCAGCAATAGTTAAAAAACAAGAACCATTCTCTGAATTAAATTCATTTTTATAAGAGCTGAAGAAGAATTGTTTGTTTAATCCTTGGTGAGTATGATTGTAATAATTTCAAAACAACATTCTACAATATTAATTGAAAATATTTGTAGAATAGTTAAATTTGAACAAGTCGAACTCATATTTCAAAAGCTGTAAGTTCTATTTCTAAAGATAGCTGTATTTCTTACACAAGTATATTAATTTTTCAATTTAGATCATGGGGAATATGAAGTGCTTCATACCTGGAGGAACCAGGTAGATGGTTCAAAGCTATCTTTTCATGACCTACCAGCTCACGAGGGAAAATACGTGCAATGTAGTCATTGTGTAATTAAAAGTGTATTATGTACATTCTACCCTAACTAAATAAATATTCCAGAACTTTAATAAAAATCTATTGAACAAGATAATTCATACTTTATAGCATGTAGTAATGCCAGATTTCCATTAAATGTTTTCAGTGAAGTACTGAAGTAAAGATTATATATGGTAATGTTTTTATTTTCAGGCACAGACAACAGATTTATGTTATAGATGCAACGTGGCTACAAATGCCAAAGAAGGACATAGATAAAGTTTGAGTATGAGGGCTGCGCTTCCCTGAAGATAAGTATCTAAATGTTCCTATCAAAAGATTAACTCCTAAGTAATCCCTAGTATTAATCTTGCTAATATGTTGTCATTTGCTTTGAATGCAATTTCTGTTTCAGATACACTTTCAGAGTCATCAATGTTGCAAGCATCTTATCTATGTCCTGATTCTATTCTAGTCCCACCTATCATTGATTTTCTTTCAGAGGTTCCAACTAATGCTTTCATTCCAGATAATTCTACAGAGTCACCGACCTGAACATTAACAATTCCTCTTACAGGTCGAACAAGAAGAGGAGACTGCCGCAGGCATTGGTTGCAGCAGATGGATCTAAGCCGAGAAGATATAATTCCAAAGAAGAGCAGGATCCTGAATTTTGCTCGAACAGTTAAGAATTGCAATCGCATAAGAAGACATGTGCAGTCTATCCATGGATAGATGAAGTTGTTGAAAGTAACAGATTGTTCTAATTTTAATTTTTTTTACAGAATAACATTTCACCTGCAGCAGCCCTAGCCTGTGGAAAAGCAAGGAACAGATTTATATGACCCAGGAATTATTGATGGACCAGGAGGGAGAAGCTGTTAGCTCGGTGTAGTCCTAAGGAATATAGAGTTTTAAGTTCATTAATTGTTCTTCCTTGTAGATCATCTTTGAATGATTTATTGCATTCTGTTCCTTTTCATGTAGGTATCAATGAGAATGAATCTACACCTTGGCTAACAAATAAAGAAGATAAACACTCTACAGAAAGGTAACAAATAATGTGCGTTATACTTTAATGAGATCTCATTAAGATTTGGTTTTGGAAGGTTTTGAAGATTATGGGCATTTAGGCAGAACAAAACAGCCTGCTGATCATGTTTTGGTTTTTATGGCACGAGGTCTGAAGAAGCAGTGGAAACAGCCTGTGGCATATTATTTCTGCCAATCTCTTACACCCACATATATTTTATAGCAATTAATTGTTTATGTTATTAATTCTCTCTTTTCTGTAGGAATTGTTGTGAAGGCTGTAGTGTGCAATCAAGAATGCACAAACCGTTTCGCTTTGAAGAATTTACTTGTGTCTCACTCTTTAAAAACTAATGAAAAATTTGTGTTTCAGATTAACGAAGAAATAGTAGTTACGATATTTGTTGTACCGCATCCTTTAAAGAGAATTTGTAATAATTTGTTTAAGTATAATATCATTACAGAGAATGAAGAGGCACAGTGGGATCATCTGAGACATTTATACAATTCTAATGCATTATACAGTTTAACTTCTAAAATTACTGAACCGCACATTGAACCCAAAGGTAAAGATAAGATAAGAGTATAACTGGCTGTCCAGATCTTCAGCAGGATTTGTTACAGTGTAATTTCTGTTTTAGTGGATAAATATCCAGAAATTATGCCTCCAGAATGAAGAAACACTGCATTTTATATTTTGAAATTTTTAAAAACTTCTTTTTAAAAAATATATGGAATTAACACAGTGAAGCATGTTTAAAATCATTTGTGATATGTTGACCTAAATACTCTTATTGCTCCACTTACAAGTATGGTACTGGTTTTGAAGAAATTGGGTCTTCATCCTCAGTCTCAGGACAACTGGCTGGAGACTCCAACAGCTATGTGGAAGTAAAGTTCTGCCCTATTTATGAACTTAAAGTTGGTGTTTTCTTCCCTCAGAATATCAAATTTCATTAATCAATCTCCGTATTTACAAATGTAAATTTTTTTCCATATATCCAGTTCTATAGGCACTTGTGCTGCTTTTAAAAAGTCCACCTTTTTGATAATATCATGATTTTCAGTCCAAAAATGATAAGCAAAAGCAGACTTATCCATCTGCTTATATTTTATGTTCCTAAAATGTTCTTCTAAACATGTGCCTATATTTCTCTTTGTTTTCCCAATATAAATCTTTCCACACTCAGCACAAGTTATTCTGTAAATATGTGCTTTTTTATCCTGTGAGGTCCTTTCAACCGCATTGTCCTTTATAATATTTTTCAAATTAAATCTATTGATAGATGCAAGTTTTATATTAAAATCTTTAAAAACACTTTGGAATTTTTTCATTGCCCATGGATAGTATGTAAATTTTTTAAAAATAAGTTTTTCCTTATATGACGATAGCGTGATGGTATCTTTAATAAGTTTATTCCTTTAAACTGGATATATGGGAAAAAATTTACATTTATAAATACAGAGATCAGTTAAAGAGTTTTGATATTCCAAGGGAGGAAAACACCAACTTTAAGTTTATCAAAATACCACTAGGGCAGAACTTTATTTCCACATAGCCGGGCTGAGGATGAAGAGGAATGTCTTCTAAACCAGTACCATACTTTAAAACAAGTAAGTGGAGCAATAACAGTGTTTAGGTCAACATATCTCAAATGATTTTAATCAAACACTGCATTTTTTTGTTATATATAATCTCTTTAACAGCCTCAATGGATCTTCAAGATTTGCAGCAGCCCATAATCCTTTGCAGCTGCTTTTGTCATCCACTTCAGGTCATTTACAGTTCTGGAAAGATGCCATCCATCAGTTACATAATTTAAAGTTTGTTAATTCTGTTTCTGTTATTATGCCTCCCTACCAGGATGGATGGATTATAACAATTAATGTAGTGCAGTATATGTGGGAGGAGCTGCAGAACAAAGGATTTTCTTATTTAAATCTTAGATCAGTTAATCAGGATGGGCTGGAAAACTGGTTTGCATTAATTTGGCAGTTTGGGGATGACAACAGTAATCCTACATGTGCTCTGTTTAGTTCAGCATTCAAAACTAGTCTTTTGAATGGTTTATGTTGCTCCCAATCTAGGATGAAAAACTGTGAAGATGATGATGGATGATTGCTATCCCGCTTGGAGAGTTTTATGCAAGACAAACCTGATAATTTAATAAATGATTCTTCTGTCTCAGATATTTCTGCAGAAAATAATGCCATCCATCTGGAAGATTTGCATTTTCCAGAAGCTGAGGCAACTGATTATGTCAGTGGTTATATTGTTAAACACTTAATAAATATTAACAATACAGACTGTCCTGTTTGCAGGAGGATACTGACTGCAGAGCAGAAGCCCATAGAATGTAATACAAAAGGTGCATGCAAAGTTGGTGGAGGATTAAAGTGTGCCTCAGCAGCATTGAGAGTAGACGTAGGAGAGGCTGTAAAAGTTTAAAAAATTTTACTTCCAGATATTATTAATTTGAATGAAGTAGACTTCCAGATTTCAGAAGCCATAAAGAAGCACTGCAAGTTGACTTGTGCCAAATGCAGTATTCATAAAGACACAGTGAAGTTCTTTACAATTTTTAACAAAATTACCATTCATCAGTTTTGTAGATTAAAACATCTTGAGAAGTTATGTGTGCCGAGCTATGGCATCAAGGAGACAGCTTCAGATTTTTAAAAATGTATAATTTGCCTTATTTGTTGTTTTTGGAAATTTTGCAGAAACTCTGAAGTCTCTTCTGCACTTTGGAATACTAATACTAATAATAATAATAATAATAATAATAATAATAATAATAATAATAATAATAATAATAATAAATACATTAAACTAACAATTTTATTTGCATTTAGTTTATTTTCATTGTTCAGAATTACTTATCTGTAAGTACTCAATATTATTAATTATTAACCAATTTTGTAATGTTAGCTTATTTCTGTTTAAGTTTTTACTAAGCAGTTAATATAATTTTTTCTGTTTTAGTATGGTACTGTGGTCAACAGATCACCTGCACTTGATTGAGGCTTTTTGTGTAGTTTTTCCCTCAGTTTGAAGGCAAATGCCGGATAGACATTTAAATTAATTTTGGCCACTGACATCAATAAATATTTGTATTAAATCATTTTTGCTTTATTACCGTTCTTCCTTCCTCCACAGTTTCCAGTTATATTTCCTCCTGTTTAAACATTGATTGATTCTATTTCTTTCGTTGGATTATAAAAGCTATTGAAGAGACAGAGAGACACACATGCATGCACAGACACACATATTTTTTTTACCAAGGCCAATTATTCTGCTTCTTACTTTACTGCCTTTATGCCTTTATTCTTGCAGCTTAAATGCTTAATATCTTCTTCTTGCATTTTGCAACACAATTATTGATGAGTCTACTAAAATAAAAGATACATGATTAATCTGAAGTAATAATGAACAAAGCACAAATTTTAGATATTTAAATATTGAAACCTATCAGTTCTATATTCTTTGAATGTCTCCATAATTCAAATTTTTATAACAGTGTTATAAAAATATAGCAATAAATAATGCAACATTTTGCATAATTCTAAAAGTTTACTACTTTGTTTCATTTTAACAGCACAAAATTGGTAATAATTTCACAGTTGTATACAATTATGCATTTGGTCTTTTTGTTTTTGGACTTGCCAGTCATTCTATTTCAAAATGCAAGATGAGAACCCTAAGCATTTACACTGTGAGAATGAAGGCAGTAAAATAAGAAGCAGAATTATTATCGACCTTGTAAGAAGAACAGCATATCGGCTGGTATGCTATGTATCTTCAGTTGAACACTGATGACCTGAGCTGTTAAAGAGCATCCTTAAATAAAACAAATAAAAAAAATCTTCAGTTGCTCACTGAACCGCCGTTACTCGAAACGATGGCTAGACAACTGGATGTTCCTGTGGTGGCCTGTGTTGGTTGAAGTATGAAGTTGCCAAGTTCATCCATAGGAGGAAACTTGAAATTCATTAGGTTTTCTCTATTTTTTAATCTGAAAATTTTTTCCTAAGTGGATAACTCCAATGGTTTGTGAAGATGTTTCAGCAGTTTTATTCCCAATTTTATTTCATGATTTTTGGTCCAAAAGTGAGCTGCTACTGCTGATTTATCCACCTGCTTAAACGGAATATTCCTAAAATGTTCTTTCCTCCAAATTTCCAAATTTCTCTTTGTTTTGCCTATGTAGCTCTGTTCACAATCTGCACATTTTATTTCGTAAATTCCTGATTTCTGTTCTGTTGCCATGGAGTCTTTTACCACAGGAACATCCGGTTGTCTAGCCATCATTTCAAGTAACGGCAGTTCAGTGAGCAACTGAAGATGTGAGAGATTCTCCTGAAATGCATCTTACTTTTAGGTAAGTAAGTGGAGTTTAGTGTAAAAAATGAATACCTAAGTTTAGGATATATTACCATTCCATTGTCAACAGCTTCGTAAGTACAATATTTGGATCTGAACATGTTTGTGCTTGTGCTCTGTGGTAATTTCTCTTGGCACTCACTTTGCATAGACTTTATGGAAGTTCAGCTCATTATGGGTGATTTGATAAGGGATCTATGACTAATCTGCAGAGGACATGCTATCTCATTGATGACAAATTGCTGGTTTGCCAATACCATCTCTTGAGTTTGCTGCATCTTATCATCCAGTGTAGAGGTTGATGGGCATCCTTCCTCCTCTTCATGCATCATGTTTGTCTGGTCAATTTTAAACTTCTCAATCCACTTATACATGCATCTACATGGTAGAGCACTGCCCTTGTATTGTGCTAAAAGCCTGTGATGAATTTCAGCCCCTGACTCACCTTCTGACTATAGAAATCACATTACTGCTCATTGTTCCTCCTTGATGCACTCTGCTAGCAGATTAGGCATGTTTACACTCAATTAAATGTATTTATGAAGCTGTTGACAATGGAGTGGTATATATATAAAAACACTAATGTAATAAAATTTGTTCATACTAACTCCATTCACTTACATAAAAACTGGACATATGTTTCTGGAGTTATTCCTCCCATCTTCAGCCTGTAGACCAACTGTTGTTGTTAGAAGTGGTGGCTGGGTCTCTTGATGTTCTTGTGGCGGCATCTCATGACCACAGTAGTACCAACTATAAGCATGCATATGCAGAAAGCAGAGCGACACCCCAAAGAGAACTTTTCATTTGGGAAAAAAATGTTCATTATAAAAAACAAGGAAAACTTAATGAATTTCAATTTCCCTCCAATGTATGAATTCAGCAAGTTCCTAATAGAGCCAACAGATGCCGCCACAAGAACATCAAGAGACCCAGTCACCACTTCTAACAACAACAATTGGTCTAAAGGCTGAAGATGGGAGGGATCACAACATATGTCCAGTTTTTATGTAAGTAAATGGAGTTAGTATGAACGAATTTTATTACATTAGTGTTTATATTTATACATGTTTACACTATCACAGCAGCAAGGAAAATGAGGTAAGCAAAGGTCAAACTTTGCCTATATGACCACAGTAGTACCAACTATTTCTGTATGCATATGCAGAAACCAGAGAGACACAACTAAAGATGTGTTATGAAAAAATGCAAATATCTTTTGATGTTCTGTTATATAATCTTGTATGGATGCAAAGTAAGTAATTTTGTAGAATATTGTTCATCCCTACTTGATGCATTAACTTTGTCAGAAATTTTTGCAGGAATTGTTTTAATCAAGCAGAAATATTCCACTTTCATGTTAAAACATGACACCTCCATCATCTTTAATCGTTCAATATGATTTTTCTATTTTGAATTTATTCTTTATTTAATAAACTGAAGTCCTTTCAGGTGGATCATCCCTAGGAAAAAATTCTCGAAATTTCCTAAATATTGAATTTGTATTTTAAAATGTTACAGCATTAAATGTTAATACTACATACAATAATGCATTAATGCTCTGAAACTCAATGCAATAGTACACACAACAGAAGATAAGCCCCCTATTAGTGACTGAATGGCAGTATGAACAGCTAGTTACTGCTGATGTAGGTTCCATACATGAGCATGCACTGTATAATTTTGAAAACTGAATATATAATACTAGCTGATATTATTATAGCATCAGATCTGTTATACTGCTACAGACATCATAAAAATTACCCAAAAATAAAGTACCTCATAAGAAAGATTTTAAGGAGTATAATACCTAATTAGAGACAACAGAGTTGGTGACCAAGAGATACCATTTTATTGCTTCTCAGTGAAAACAAATTACCATTAAGTACATACAAAGAAGACGAGTGCCACATGTTTATAGAAAATGTTTAACATAATTTCAGTAGAGCTAAAACTAAATAGGTTTGCCTGCGCTGCAAATAGTATTAGAAATGGAGAGCTTAGATTATGGAAAGAGGTATCTGGGGCACTCAAGGCCACAATTGAAGTCTTGAGCTAAAAAGAAATAATGGTCTGAATTGTATTAATTAATTCTGTTGCAATGATTACTCAACAAACATTATAAAAATAATTTTAGTCTTGAAGGTCAAACTCAAAGGTAGCATTCACTCTCTTTCATGTTTTTCTTAAATTTCATGCAAATATTCCTTACTTCTTATTGAGTTTTATGAGTAATGACATTCAAGACAGTCATGATATAATATATATTGACTGCATTGATAACCCCTAATTTTATAAGTAATTTTCGGCTCTTGTTGATAAAATAAAATTATGAACTATAATGTCTGAAATGCCCTATCATTCTGTTGGAAAAAGTACCAATGATTCTGTCAACACTGATGACACAGCACACATAAAGTTAATTACGAATGGAAATTCAAGAATTAGATTTGGTTTTCCTAAGCTTCAGCATTGCCATTTTGTGAATTTACATATATTTGAAGGTGTAAACAGCTTAAACCTTTAAAATTAAAGTGGAATGTACTTTTCCATTCTCCATGCACAACTCTCAAAATCTGCTTCTCTGTTCATGAAATCAACATTTTTATGGTACTATGAGAGTCGATAAATAAGTTTTGGTGACTGGCCTGCCACAAATTAAGTTAAACACTAAAACTCCATGCCACAACAATAACAATTAGTTTAGAGTTGGTTAGTCAGCTGTTGAAACTCTATGGATGTCTGAAACTAGCAACTATAAAATGGAGCTTAGGGCAATGATTTTATAAGACTTTAAAGAAAATTAAATGAGTGAAAGTTATTGAGCATTAGAAAACTTTCTCCTTCATATGCCTTAACTTTCTGCTGATTCGTGGATTTTAAGAGAGGGAAGACATGCAGAGAAGTGACAAGCACAACCTCACCAATGGATAAAAGCAGATAAAGATGGAATGGGAAACACTGTTTTAGCAATGGAGACTCTTAGTGGGTTTTGGACAATATAACAGATTAGCCTATTTAATCCTAAAAGTAAACACTAGTCATCAGTTTGGGTCTCCAGAAACAAGCAGTCAAGGTGATGAGACCAAGCTTGGCTCTCTAACCATATTGGTAATCCAGAGGAAAGCTATTGCCAAGTGGTATGCAGAGGTATTAACTTAAGATGTGGAAAATTCCAGATAGAAAATCAAAACAGGTTTATTAAGAGAACAGTTGCAAAATTGCTGATGCATGCATATTATAGTTCCAAATTGGCACCATGTGAAGTATTGCCCATGTAGACCCGATTCTTCAGCCTGGAAAAAACTCTTGGTGATTAATTGGAGCTGAATGCATGGCTGCTTCCAGAATTGATTCCAATGGATGCAGCATAGTACTGAATACACCACAAAGTACTTTGGAAAAATTCTATAAGTATAGTAATTGCTCTATTCTTCATACTTGCATATATTAAATTATTTAGTCATCCTAACTTCATTAACCTCCTATCTCTTTGAACAGACTCATAAACAAAAGCTGTAGCATCAAGAGCCAAAGAATAGTTTGTGGGAGAATTTTCCATTTTGGAAATCAAGGTCATTCTGTATGCTTTTGATTAGGTTTTTACATTTCCATCTATCATGTACATTATGGACTGAAGTGGGATACTAATGCCAGGGAATTAACTTTGAACTTCATGACTGAACTTTTAAGGCACGTGAATCATTCACAAAAGCTCCTGAGGAATAAAGTTCATAAAAAATAGGACATTTTACTTTATTAAAAAACAAAGGGATTTTAAGTAAGTATTCATGTTTTGAACACTGAAAAGTACATGCTCCATGAATAGTCATGCTCTTTCATATGAATAATCCAAGCACACCCAAACCAAGTGACAGCACTACTCAGTGGTGGAGCCATGAATGGATCACTTTTGTGAGAGTGAGAGAGGACATTTTTCCTTCATTTAAAAAAATCTTATAACATGCTTACCTTGCCTAGAGTCTCTTCCTAAGCTAAACTGCTGTTGGACATTACTAACTGCAGCAATATCTACTCTTGGAGATAATCGCTTGAATTCTTCATGCTCTGGAACTTGCCCAATTGGTTTACCTAGTAGCAAGGTGGCAGCTATGTCTTGTTTACCAATCAGCTGCACAAAAATAAAGTTCAGTTAGTACATTATATACTGAAAATAATCATACTCTTGAACTCTTAATCATTAACTTTAACTGGATTAACATATTTTAGAGAATTTAATTTATTTCAATATTGGGCTTCAAATGAAGAGCAAAACTGCATATCCAATGTTAGGGCTGCAGAGGTGGAAAGAGGACCCAGCGGAATTGGCCTGGGTTTGATATGGCAACAAGGCAAAGCATATAATAAAAAATTATGGAAGAAAGTTAGAACAAGGCTAGAGGTGATTAGCAGGCAGAAAATTGGGGCAGAATGTAATGTGAAAGTTTCCTTGAGCCTATAAAATGAAAGTAAACTAATCTGGGGTAAAGAGACATATATGTTCATTCTAGGGGAAAAGGTAAGATTAGGAATGACCTGGTTAAGAATGGGAAGTTTGAAGGATAAAAAATTAATGGATAGCTGTGGTAGGAGAATCTACGCATTTTGTAGAGGGGATTAGGAATGGGTACATGTTCTTGCCAAATGTACTCGCTGAACAACTGGGAAAAACACTGTTTCTGAAAACATTTTTAAAGCGATTAGAGGTCGATTGGAATGCCGGGACCTGTTTGCAAACCACACTAAGTTGAATATGGGCATTTTCTTTGCCAATGTGTTCAAAGTTAGAAGCAATTTATTTTCTGGTTAGAATGCAATAACTAGTGTAATTATAAATAATGTAATATATTTCCATTCATATTCCTGCAAATATAATTTTCTTTCCATTTTTTTAGTGATTATTTATTTGTTATTATTAATATTGTTATATTTGTATTATTATTTATTTCTCTGTATAATTGTGTATCATACTTAAGCATGTGTGGTCTACGATCCATGCATAAAATACATTTGTAATTTGTATATAGAATTTTAGAACAATAAAGACACATCTAAAGACTATAACTTTTGCTTGTTTTGTTATACATAGCATTTTGTATGCTTATTTTGCATGTTCAAAGTTTCCCATCTTTCTTTTTTGAATTAGATATAAATGAACTGTTACCAATAATTATTTCACAATTGATGGAACATGGCAAATAAATGAAAAGGGAAAGATATATTTAATGTGCCACAGACTGCTTCTGTGATCTCACAGATATGATGTTATGATCATCAGTTATATAATTCTGATGCCAGTGCTCTTTATACATTTAAAAAGTAGCTATAGGTTAAGTTTAAGTATCACATCAATTTTAGGTTTATGAATAAATGATAAGGTTAGATTAAAGAGACAGCAGGTGCAGGTTTTAAGTAAAAGAAGAAGCAAAACATTTAATACATGGCTTCCACATTTGCACCATCACGTGCCATTCATAATATGACAATACAAGAAGGTGTTGTGATGTAATCAACTCTGTAACTTTGCCGGTCAAAATGTAATTGTTTACATATTTGTTTACAACTTATTTCTGGTTTTATCAGCTTTTTCAGATGTCTGGCATTTTGTACTCTGAGATGAGACATTCTAGTGGACACATGACTCTCAATTTTAGTTTTAAAGTATGCTGGTGATGTTATGAATAAAGACTACCATACACATGATACAAGAAGAGCAAACGATTACCATATGGTGAGCATGAATAAAGCTCAAACTAATAAGGACCCATATAAAATAGGAGCTATATTACATAATAAATTATCATTATCAATTAAGAATACCACATACTTGAAATTTAAATCTGTGCTAAAACTATTCCTAATAGAGACATGCTTGTATAGAATCACTGAACTGTAATGGATAAGAGTGTATAATATTGCTAATTACAAATATAAGGATATGTACATATGATTAATAGATGTATAAAGTCCTGGCAATGTCAGATGCTCTTGTAAGAGTCTATTGGCTGCAATAAAATAATAATAATAATAATAATAATAATAATAATAATAATAATAATAATAATAATAATAATAATAATAATAATAATCATCATCATCATCATCATCATAAGGGCTCTTATGAGGCAGGTATAATTCACAAGAAAATGGTCTGTAAGCAGTATACACTGTACACAAATAAGTCCATATTAGGTGATACTAAACTTCACTAACTCGTTAATTCATCAGAACATGTTTCAAGAGTGTTTGCTCTCATCATCAGCTGGGGATAAACTAACCCTGGCAGGTGACAAAGTGACCTCTGGTGGTTCTTATAAGTAATGGAACAGGAAGTCTATTGGTGGGATGTCAAAGTTCATAACACAATGTTATTTTCTAAAATATAAATAAATCTTCTCCTATATTGCCAATTCCTTGGGGTTGTTAGTAGTTTTCAACAGTATGGCTTGTTTGGCAATCTCACGATCATAAGTCCAAAACTGCTGATTTATCCATGTGTTTATATCTAACATTCCTAAAGTGTTCTTTGGTCCTTGTCTCCAAATTTCATATTGCTTTGCCTTTATATATCTGATCACACTCGAAACAATCTATCTGATACACTCCTGCCTTTTTGCTGGGTGAAACAATATCTTTTATGGTGCTGTTCAGAAGTTTTCCAATATTAAATTTATTTTGTGCTGCCAAATGAATCTCACAATTTTTAAAAATCTTCATTAATGCCCTGTTTGCCCATGGATGATATGTGAATTTTTTTAAAAATCACGTCCTTTTTTATCGTGGAGAGAGTTGTGATGTTTTTAATATCTTTCTGTCTTTTGAAATGTCTGATCTTCTTATCAATGAATCCATTGTTGAGGGCCGTTTTGATGATATACCAGTATTCTGCTGAATATTCTCCTTTTTTGAGTGGGATATTTTATAATCTATGGACAAGGCTGTTTATAATGGCATGTTGGTGTGGTTTAGGGTTGAAACTGTTATTCTTTATGTGATTATCTGTATGTGTAGGATTCCTATATATGCCGAATGAAATTATGTCATTTTTCCTGCATATTTTTAGATCCAATGTTTATAAATAAATATTCTGCTCCAATTCCATAGTGAATTTAATATTTTGGTCCTGCAAATTTAGTAATTTTAGGGCATCTTCTGCTTGTTTTTTTTTGGTACTATTGCAGGTATGTCATCCACATAATGAAACCAAGCTTTGAAGATGAAAGGAAATGCCTTAGTAATGTGTGTTTCTACAGCACTCATGAATAAATTTGCCAAAAATGCAGAAAGAGGGTTACCCATAGCTAAGTCAAAAATTTGTTGCTAAATTTTCCCATTGAAAGTAAAAAAGTTTTGGTTTATACACAGTTTTATGAGATAGAGGTATAATCCTCAATTTTCACTACTGTTAAGTTCATGCTTTTTAGCCAATTCTGGAGATTTAGGAGTAGTTTTTTTGTAGGAATACTAGTAAACAAAGATGCAACATCAAAAGAGACCAAGGAGTCATTCGGCAAAATCCACTCATTATTAAACAGGTCCACAAGTTCATATGAATTAACGATACTTCTACTTTCAAATTGTTCTAAAGTTGCAAATTTCTTTACCAACAATTTGACCAAATTGTAGGTTGGTGAATTGATGTTATTGATTATTGGGCGCATGCTCTTGCCAGGTTTATGTACCTTTGGAAGGCTATACATCCTGGGCAACTGCGGGTTATTTGTTTTAATTTTCCATTTATCGATTTCTGACAACTTTTTGATCTGTTTCATGGAGGAATAAAAAGCTTTAACACACTCCTTCAATGGATCATGGCTTATCACTGCATATTCAGAAGTGCCCAACATGTTCTCCATACGTTTGATGTAAATTTAGGATTGCATTGGTTGGTAAAGAAATTTGCATCTTTAGAACAATTTGAAAGTAGAAGTATCATTAATTCATATGAACTTGTGAACCAATTTAACAATGAGTGGATTTCGCCGAATGACGCCTTGGTCTCTTTTGATGTTGCATCTTTGCTTACTAGTATTCCTACAAAAAAAATCTGCTCCTAAATCTCCAGAATTGGCTAAAAAGTATGAACTTAACAGTAGAGGAAATTGAGGATTATACCAATCTTACAAAATTGTGTTTAAACCAAAACTTTTTTTCTTTCAATGGGAAAATTTACCAACAAATTTCTGGCTTAGCTATGGGTTACCTTCTTTCTCCATTTCTGGCAAATTTATTCATGAGTGCTGTAGAAACACACATTACTAAGACATTTCCTTTAACCTTCAAAGCTTGGTTTCATTATATGGATGACATACTTGCAATAGTACCAAAAAAACAAACAGAAGATGCCCTAAAATTATTAAATTTGCAGGATCAAAATATGAAATTCACTATGGAATTGGAGCAGAATGTTTATTTGCCATTTTTGGATCTAAAAATATACAGGAGAAATGACATAATTTCATTCGGCATATATAGGAAACCTACACATACAAATAATCACATAAAGAATAACAGTTTCAACCCTAAACCACACCAACATGCCATTATAAACAGCCTTGTCCATAGATTATAAAATATCCCACTGAAAAAAGAAGAATATTCAGCAGAATACTGGTATATCATCACAAAATAAATTTAGTATTGGAAAACTTCTGAACAGCACCATTGGAGACATGGACCAAAGAACACTTCAGAAATGTAAGGTACAAACAATGGATAAATTGGCGGTTGCAGATCAGTTTTGGACTTATGATCATGACATTGCCAAAGAAGCCAAACTGTTAAAAGCTACCACTAATCCCAAGGAATTGGCAATATGGGAAAAGATTTACATTTAAAAAATAAACATAGAATTATGAATTTTGTCATTCCACCAATGGACTTCCTGTTCCATTATCTAATGGAACCACTAGAGGTCACCATGGCACCTGCCATGGTTAGCTGGTCCCCAGTAGGGGATGAGAGCGAATGCTCTTGAAACATGTTCTGGAGAATTAACCAGTTGGTGAAGTTTTAGTGTCACCTAATACTGACTCATTTGTATCTTTTATGGTGTTGTTCAGATGATTTGCAATGCTAAATTTATTTTGTGCTGCCAACACAATATCACATTTTTTAAAAAGCTTCATGAATGCCCTGTTTGACCATGGATGATATGTGAATTTTTTAAAAACCAAGTCCTTCTTTATCGTGGAGAGAGTGTTGATGTTTTTAATATCTTTTTGTCTTTTAAAATGTCTGATCTTCTGATCAACCAATGAACTGCTGAATCCATTGTTGAGGGCAGACTTGATTATGTAACGATATTCCACTGTATATTCTTCTTTGTTGAGTGGGATGTTTAGCAATCTAGGAGCAAGGCAATATACTTATTTGTATATTTAACAAACTTCACTGTTCAGAACTTCTTTTAAGTTTACAGTATACACTGTATTTTGTTACATACCAGTTTATTTGTAGCTGATATTAGGAGCTAAATTATATTAAATTCTATGAATGAAAATTAGAAATCAGCATATGGAACATATGTGTCATCAGACAATGTGAAGGAATGGAATGCAGATGGGTAAACCAAGGCAATACCTGGATAGCTATCTGAATTTTTAAATAATCATCTATTCAATAACATTATCTACAAATTTGCTTCTTGAAGAGTAATGCTTTCTCATATCCTTCAGCTTAATAATAGTGGCATTTCAAGCAATGTCAGATACAATTTAGTACAATTGGAACTCTTGATAAAGTATATTTTTTCACTTTTAGTTTTAGTCCATTGATGCTTTATTGCTAGAGTGGTAAACTTTATCTTTAACATGATCCTAGGCTATTCTGGACATCATTCCAGAAAGTGAGAAAGATATACTCCCTAATAATTGTTTCCCTATCATGGACTGAGTGCCCAAATAAAACATTACCACAATCACAAAACATTTGGACATGCAACATTGTACAATTCACACAGTGCTTTGTGCAATTAAATGCAATACAAATCTGGAAAAGTAGCAGCAGGCTGCTCCATGTTATGATATAGTATTCTGCAAATTTGATTTTGTTTAGACTAGTTTCATCATTTTTGTCATTATATTCATTTTCACATATCTCATTGGAACTTTAGAGGCTATCAGCTACAGTGTCCTCACATGACCCTGAATCAGAGTCAGACTGTCCTAGGAAAGGCCTATATGCATACTTTTAATACACTTCAACTCATAATTCACACTGTATGACCTCATTATTTTAAGATGTGAGCTCATTGACATTACAATCAATTATTGTTCTAGTACAGGATAATGTGGTGGAACAAGAGAGAGAAGCACTATTTAGCATATTTAGCCTTACATTTTAATTTAAGAAAGGTTAAATGAAGCAAAGACCAATGCAATTTCTCTGTCAATAAACATTTTTGAATAATGCACAATGGCTATGAGCACTTTTTAATCAGTGCAGAATGCTATATTGAATGTTTAACCACACTGTGTAGAATGAAAAGTTCCAAGAAAGGACCGCCATGGGTGGCCGAGGTCGTTAAACCGCGGACTCGTGAGCGGGAGGACTGGGGTTCGAATCCCGCCAGGACCGTCCTCCCTGACTGAGGTTTTTTTCCAGGTTTCCCTCAGTCCTCATAAATGGCAAATGCCAGGGAGGTACCCTAAACTTAGACCTGGAACGTTTCCTTCCTTAAAAATAAATCCTTTCCCAATATATCATTTCATTTCATGTATCATTGTCCATCGCCTGTGGTGCCTCTGTAGCAAAAACGGGCATTAAACACTATTCATTCCAAGAAAGGAGCATTTCTATAGTTCATTAAAAAATAAAATAAAATAACACTGCTAAATTTACATTATATTTGGGATTCTAATTTCTAAGAAGAAATTAGAGCATATTCCACTAATTTCAGCATGAAAATACCCCACACAAAATAGGAATCCAAATTTACACCAATAATTGATAAGTGTTACAGTCGTATGGGGTTGTGTGCCTTAAATTAGGAGAACTTGCTTGTTTAGGTAAGATTGTTTATGGAACTGAAAAAGGGCTCATAAACACAGCAGAAATTGTGCATCGTCTATAATAATAATAATAATAATAATAATAATAATAATAATAATAATAATAATAATAATGCTGTCAATAGACTCTTACAAGAGCATCTGACATTGTTATGATTCTATACATCATTTTATAACCTATTCACAATGAATATAATGAATTCCAATCACAAGACATGTCATAGTGTTTCCTGTTACTGCCACTGTCCTTTTCACTGTTAATTTTACATTTATGATGAATCTACCAGCTTTTGCTTTCTCTGCATTAAATCATTACACTTTATTTATTTGTGCTTCATGGCCCGGACTATATGGAATTTTTTTGCCTCGTTTCAAGCCATATCATCCCATGTATGATTATAACATACTAAATAACTGGAACTGCAACTTGGCAGAAGCTCAAAATAAAAGTATGGACAAGTAATAGGATTTGAACAAATAGCTGCTTTCAATGACATATATAAGCAATATGTCAGCATCTTTTAACATAAAAATACTGGATATTTCCTTGGTCATATCAAAATAGTAATAAGTTGGAGATTAAAAATGCAAAAGGGGTGGGGGGTAGAAGAGGCTGCTGTGACTTGAGGAATTAGTGCTGGGAGACTTAGGAAGCCACATATGAGCTGCTCTCTGACACTGATCAATCATCAATTGTTCACCTACATTCATATGTTTCATTCATGCATATAACTCAAAGCAGAAGCAGTAGCCATATTATACATTTTTTATTATTTGCCTTCACAATTTTCATCCTGCTGTCAGAGAGTTTTCCATTTGTTTTCAGTCAGGGAACTGTCACATATTTATTTTAAGAAGTAAATTTTTAAAATGTATACGAGTTCTATTCATTGAAACTACTTTTATAACTGTAATTTACAATGCATAAATACTTACATGTGTATCTGTAAATGTAAATTAAACATTATAATGAATAATATAACAAATTATCATTGAGGAAATCACTCAAATTTCACTAATTTTGTTCCACTTACTTAGACATGTTTCAAAGGCTGTTGCTTTCATCTTCAGCATGGTTCCACTCTCAGCTTCCCAGTGTGGTATTAAGATGTTGCTCTGTGGATCTTCATACCATGATCGGAAGCAGACAGTGGAACCATGCTAAAGATGAAGGCAACACCCTTTGAAACATGTCCAAGTAAGTGGAACAAAATCAGTGAAATTTGACTGATTTCCTCAATAATAATTTGTTATATTATACTATATTTCACTGTGAAAATACCTGCTATTCAAAACTAATTACAATGACTATTTAAAAATGGACATCAGTAAGAATTTCTCTGAAAGGGGTATGATATATGTAACAAGCTGTATATTTTGCATATGTATCCTAACATAGTAAATGGCAGGACAATTTTAAAATATTTTGTCCAATGTTATACTTTTAAAAAATGTGCTGATCCTAAATGCAGAAAGCAGGGTTCATCACTGCAGATGTCCATATTTTTTAAACATATTTTAATTATTTGTCAACAAATTGGTGCTCCTTTAGTTTTAAAATGTGTGATTATTTTTTAAATTTTTACCTGCTTTGTTGTATGATTTTGCATTTGTATCCTGAATTTGTCTGTAATGTTGCAGTTTGCCACAGACACTGCATTGTGACGCACAACAATATCAATACAGCAGCGGGGTCTAATTGATCCTTCTGGATCAACAACAGAATATTTATTTGGTGCTGTGCAAAGAACTGGAAAAACAAAGAACGTACATATAAGAGCATCATCATTATTATTATTATTATTATTATTATTATTATTATTATTGCCTCTTTGATTTAATGGTTATAATTGCTAACTTCTGGCTGGAAGATCTTGCGCTACTGGAAATACCTACTTAGAAATTTTATAAGTTAGGAAGGTGACCACCAGACTCATGAAGATAATTGAGAAACTGCTTGAATACAACCTCAATCAAACTATCATGTGATAATGACCAGAAGGTGCAGAGTGCTGATCACATGCCCTTCTGCATTACTGCACTCTACAAGTGATGTTGCAAGTTGGAGGTACAGGATATAGCAGTCACTTCGGTTGGCCAAAAGTGTACACTGGCTAAGAAGACTTTGAGAAAAATTATAATAATCATCATTATAATGATTCTAATTAGTATTTAAAGATTTTCATGTCAAAGTATTCTTTGAGTCTATACATTCCTTCTCTAGAGACTGTTTGCATATCCATATGAAATGCATCTCAGGAGAGTTATAGAATCAATTTTCAAGACCAAGTTTCCTTGGGCAACTCTTATTTTCCCCACAAAATAAACAAATAAGCAAATTTCTGCTTTTTGTTTGTACATGAGTACGAATCATAAAATTATGAAATTAGGAGAAATTGAGAATTATTCCTAAATCAAAATCAAGCACACTTTCATTCACATTTCTGCATAATGTACAGGCAATATCTGTACTTGCTAATTTATGATGTAATAATGCAATTCTTGCAAAATTAATAAATGAACTTGGTGTTTCCTTAAACAAGGATGAAAGAACACTTTAGAAAATTAAGATATAAACAGGTGTATAAATCAGCAGTTGCAAGTCATTCCTGGACTTAACAATCATGACATCACAAAAGAAATCACACTGTTGAAAGCTACCAATGATCTCAGGGAATTAGCAATATGGCAAAATTATATATTAATTGTTTTCAACTTAATATGATGAAAAATTTACTAAAATATATTTTGTAATACATATCATATTCTTTAAAATATTGTGTACAATTCTTTGCAAATGAGTTTCCTCCATTTTATTACAGGATATACACTTTATGACCACGTAAAAATGACAAAATAAGACAACTAAATATTCCAAGTATGTCTGGGATAATAGAAAAAAGTAGAGAAACAACTGAAATGGTCATGATCAAAAATAGCTAAAACTACATTGCTATCAAGCCTTCTGGATTAAAAAGGAATGATCTTAAAAACTTTAAAAATATCAGTTATATAAGTCAGAAAAGATTGCAAAGAAAATGACAACAAGAATTATAATTATGATTTACTTTGAGTTTACTGTCCAATCTGCTTCCTCCAATTCACATCTCTAATTCACTGCTGTAGCAATACTCCCATTAATATTCAATCTTGGGATAAAGGAGCAGAAATGCAGACTCCAAGTTATGAACATTATTTTAAACCACTAAACATACACAATGGTAAAAACCTTTGATACAAGCAAATAATTTTTATTAGAAAGTTAAATAATGAAAAAATCAGGCATCAGAAAACCCTAACCCAAATTAGATTCTGAAATAGTAAACTATACATCTGATTTTTTTTTTTTAAATTGAGTCGAGATTGTAACATACACACCACTAAAATTCGATAAAATGGAAGACTAGTTTCGGGAGCCATCACTCCTATCATCAGTTCCTGGTCGACTGCCGGCCTCGCTGTTTGTGGTAGGTCGATTCATCTTTGATGGAGGTTTAATAACCTTTTGTATTTGTACATCACTTGGCAGGATTTCAAAATTAAAAACTTTCTCCTTATTCTTCCAAATATAGATGTTTTCCCAGACAGTAAGTTCAGTTTTCCCTTTAATATTTTTAAGTATTCTTCCAAGATTTGAATCTCTTAGTATAAAAAACTTATTAGATCTTATTCAAAAAATTCAAGACATAAAAATAGAAAAAACAGATACCTTGGTTTCGTTTCATGTTACAGCACTTTTTCCAAGTATTCCTACCTGAATTTATACTCTCTGATTAAAATGTGGTTACAAAAGATAGGAATAACCACAAAGGATATATAAGAATACATTACATTATTTAACTTGTGTCTAGAACAAAATGATTTTACATTCAATAACAAATATTACAAACAAAATTTTGGTCTGACAATGGGTAGCCCACTATCACCAATATTGGCAGATATTTTCATGAGTGCATTATAAATTAGACTAGTAAATAGTTTCCCTTGGATATTTAAGACTTGGTACCGCTATGTTGATGATATTTTTGCAATAGTACCAGAAAGACACTTGGATGATGCACTAAGGTTACTTAACTTACAGGAAAAAACAGTTAAATTCACTATGGAAAGAGAATGCAATAAACAGTTACTTTTGTTGGATATTAAGATAATTAAAAAAGAAAATCACCTAAATTTTGCCATATACAGAAAACCTACACACACCGATAATTACATTAAATATAACAGTTTAATCCAGTTCCCCACAGTCTTGCATACAGACTGGTTATGTTCCAATGAACAAGGAGGAATATGAACTGGAAATGAATAATATAATGGATATAGTTATAGAAAATGGCTTCAAACCAGAAGTTGTGCACAAGAAAATAGACAGAGCAAAGAATAAAAAGAAAATTAGAGACACCACTACACTTACTCCTATCAAAGAAAAAAACAGAACATACAAAAAATTCACATACCATCCATCAGCCTTTCATATATTTCAAACATTTTTTAAAAGATACAACATTGTTTTGGCTCCAAAAAATAATTATTCCATTAAAAATATCCTTAACTCAAAACAAAAGAAGATAACCTACAAGAAGAAGATAAATCAGGGATATATCAGATGAACTGCTATGATCGTGAAAAAGTTTATATTGGAAAGACCAAAAGAAACATAAAAACAAGAGCTAAAGAACACATTAGGAATATAAACTAAAAACAAGAAGAAAAATTGGCGTGAGCTCTGCACTTTTGGAAAGAAAAGCATAGCATTAATATAAACCCCAAATTACTTAAAAATATTGAAGGGAAAACTGAAATTACAGTCTGGGAAAACATCTATATTTGGAAGAATAAGGAAAAAGTTTTTAATTTTGAAATTCCGCCAAGTGATGTAATAATACAAAAGTTCATTGAACTTCTCACCAGAGACGAATCGACCTACCACAAATAGCGAGGCCGGCAGTCGACCAGGAACTGACGATAGGAGCAATGGCTTCCGGAACTAGTCTTCCATTTTATTGAATTTTAGTGGTGTGTATGTTATAATCTCAACTCAATTTTTTAAAATGTTAATGTTTGACATCACTGTTACAAAAGTTCACTATGTTTTATATACATCTGAAACTAAATTCTTGGAATTATTATAAATTTGTATGTATGTAGGGTCAACAAAATAGGTGACTGCTATGTATATGGCATATACTTCTTAGTGGAATACCATTGCATTGGCCAGACTCCCATTACACATTCCTCCTTACTTCCCTTGACATTGAAGTCATCTGTAATCTCAGGATTGCCCAAGAGCACATGACTAATGCTGTGTGAAATGGGGATGCATGCACAATGCATACTGGTCATGGTATAGTTGCTCTGGTGGTGCCATGTGTTTTAAAATGGATTTCACTGTGAAAGAATATATTCTTCCTTATAAAAGTTACTTTAAAAAAGTTGTGCTCAAACAGTTTATTGAAACTTTTCCCAAAACAGTGCCCTTTTCCAGAAGTCCTATAAAAAGACTATTGAATTAGTTTGAAACCACGGTAGAGCATTTGAAAAGATCATTCCCGAAGCTCAACAGTAGAGAGAGAGAATGAGGGGGGAAGGGGGAAGGGAAGCATCAGACTTGGAGTGTTTGGCACAAAAATTAATGTATAACTTGAATAACAAAATTCTATTAGTTACTTAAGTCAAAACCATATAGGAAGACATATTCATACTTAATGAGAAGATGACTCATATTAAAGAGCAAACTGTTATAATTGGTTTCTGAATAAATATTAAGTATGCAGAATTTCAGCTAATGAGCTTAAAGAGTGGGTGACAACATATTCTTGTCTTATGGAGCTTCCATATGAGTAGAAGGAAGATTTTTAGCATCTACTCCCTAAATTAAGGTCCATAATTCATTTGTGCTTCTGATGTTGTAGGAAGCATTTTACTGGCTGATGCTCAACCTGTTGCCCTGGAGCAGGCCCTATGCTAAGGCCACCATATATATTAATGCCCCTTTATCTAAGTGAGAATGAACAAATTGGAAACTTATCTCTTAAAATGAGGCATATTTGTATTCTTTACCAAAAGCATCATAAGTAGTACTTAAAATATGGTATTTTGCTCATCTAAATTATATGGCATAATACTAAGGGGCAACTCTTATTTACAGTAATGTTACATTTATGCTACAAAAGAAGGCAATAACAATCTTAGCATGCACCTCCAGAAGAGAAAGCTGCATAGTATATCTGTTAAATATCTGTTAAATACCTGTTAAATATCTATTAAATACCATGCTTGTTTATTAAAGAATTACCAATAACACCTGAAAAGCAATTTTGGAAACCTGATAACAAATGATGTTTACCCCTATAATAATACCAAGCTGCACATAAAACAAAACTTTACTTACTATGGGTTAAAACTGCCCAACTATTAACCTAATACCCAAGAAATTTAACTTTTGTTAGCAAATTAAAAATGGAAACCCTTAAATTACTGCATTGAAATCTAGTGTTTTTTGGTAGATGAATACTGTAAACATTGTAGATATTTTTCAACCAGTCTCATTAATTGCGTACGTACGTGCGTGCATGCGTGTGTGTGTGTTAAAGCCCCAACCATTAAGCATTTGCATGTTGTAGTGCATGTGTGTAAGTTTTATTGATTGATTTGTTTTTTTTATAGATGCTCTTTAACATCTGACGTCATCAGCGTCCCATTCAATTCAGGGCATGAAACAGCCAGTAAATTGGTAAATTCTGCTCAGGGGCGTCTTCTTTCAGGCTTGAGGTTCTTTTTTGTGCCATAAATCTACGATATGGGATTCATGGTTTAATTTTCCTTAGAAAGGAAGTCATGTTTAGGACTTTTACACCCAAATTGAATCCACAATCTTGGGTTTATGAGGCAAATATGGTTACCACCAGACCACCAGGATCTACAAGTGTATGAGTGAGAATAAGTCTAAGTTTATTTCCTTTTATTTTTAACTTTTATTTTTACTCATATATACATAAATTTATTTTTTACTTTTACAGCTATTAATTAACTATTATTGTGTATATAATTGATGTTTCCATATTACTAAATGTGATCAGTGAATGAATAAATATAATCTAATCTAATTTAATGTAATAAACATCTTATTTTACACAATGACATTTTTCAGATATATGCTGAAAGAACTAAAAATGTTGTACTGTAAAATATTTATCATCAGCTGAAGAATTTTTTTGTATTTAACATTATTTTTGCATGTTGTGAGTTGGAATTGCACCTGTATTTATTTCAGACAGAGAAAGAGAGAGCTTCCTTTCATGCATTAAGTAAGTCTTAATTCCTAAACAAGCTATCATGATTTGCTGGAAACACACATTTTTCTTACCTCTAAATCTAATAGGAAATTCATATGGGTTGTATAAAGTAAGCACTTGCTTATGAGTATTCTGGTCATCAAGATAAAACACAATGGGAGTGGGATACACAAACACAGGAACTTGCACAACACCAGGCTGCATACCATAAATCACGAGCTGAATAATATGGAAGAAACCTGGAAATGAATGAAAATAAGTTTGAATTATTGCAATAATATGAACTATTCATAGAAATTTTCATGTTTAATCTTTGGTGTTAATAAATTTCAATTTTATTTCATCTTTATACCAATACTCCTACATAGAGACAGTTATTTTTTGCCTGCATCTGCAGCTGAATCCAAGCCCGGCAGAATGAAGTTTCCACACTTTGTCAGCTCTATCAATAGGCAAGTTTCCCTCACACTTGTACAACTCTGATCAATAACAACTTGCACACAATATTACTTATATTTTATAGCGTGTACTAACCTGTGTTATAGCAACTGTTTGAAGTAATGTCTCTCTTCAGATTTACATTTCTGACATCTTATAATGAAATTTACACTTGATCACAAAAGCTCTCTGCTTCAGTAATTCCTCTAATTTCTTCCCTGATATTTTATTTAAGCTCCTTTACAGTAGTATGGCAGTTATTCTTGTAGACTTTACTTTTTCTCTGTTCTAGGGGCAACATTTCAATATAATACACTACAATATTTGTTACATTAACACAAAGACTTGAGTTATACTAATTTCCTACATCAGTGCAAGAAATGTGTTATTATGACAGGTAACTGGTCTAGCAAGTACCTCAGTTGTGGATGAAGGTCAAAATAACATAAATATATGTACTGTAATAATTAGTACAGCTCTTTATTGCAAGTCCTATGAAGACTAGTTAACTTGTAGAAACAATAAGGGTCTAATAGCAACTCCAGTAGTAACAAGGATGCACTACAATAAAACCAAGGAAGATTTTTGGTAGAATTAAGTTATTAAATTTACTTTTGAAAATTGTGAAGTGTATACTCTGTATTTAACATATATTAACTGCGAAATTGCTTGTTACATCTATACATGTTGATAAAATAAAAGTTTTCATCATAAAAACAAGCAAAATTACATGCACACACAGAATTAGATGTCCACTGGCTGAAGCAATGCAAATTACAGTGCTTTTTGTAGGATGTTGAATGAAATATATAATAAACTAAATCTGCTACCATTTGTGATGTCACTATCACAGATTATACTACTACATAGCTGGCTATTAAAATTTCAATGCCCATTAGAGAAGCATCAAAATAATGCCACATTTTCTCAGAAGAAACAAGTATGACTAATTAAAATGTAAATTGGAACTTGCATGGTGAAGCTAATCATATAATTGATATCATTATATGATTTAGTTGAACTACATACTCTTAACAGTTTAGCCTGGCTGATGATAACTAAATGTTCTCGAAACTGGGTCCATACATTATGACAAGTAAGTGAAGCATTAAAAGTGTGTAGTTCAACTAAATCACACAATGATATAAAAGTATGACTAGTCAAAAATATGACAGCAATATCAACAAATGTCTGATTTTGATCGTGGGAGAATGGTGGCATACCGAGAGTGTGGGATACCATTCCAAGAATTTGCTACCTGTGTTCAATGAAATTCATACAGAGTGAAACGAATATGAGATCAGTGGATTGAGGTAGCATGAACACACAGACATGATGAGTCTCAATGGTTTCATCAAACAACCAAACGAGAAGATAGACATTTCCACAGATATTATGAACATGCACAACATGTTGCAATTTTAATGGCCAGCAGTATATTATAGGGGATGGTTGCATATAGTGGAATTTCCAATAAGACAGCACTATTAATGAATATTCATCCATAGTGACAATGCTTATAACTAAACACTAATGCTTAATTGCTTCCTAAGGCTAACCTCACCACTTATTTGTTATTGCAAAGAAGTTTAACTTAAACAAACTGGGGTTCAAACTTCAAGTGCTTAAAGCCATTATGAAAGTGAAAGAACAATAACAAACAAAATTATATAACTGATGACATCACAACACCTGACAATCTGTGATATAATTACATAAGGTTTTACAGAGGATTTTTTGAAATAAATAAATAAATAAATATATATAATTTTTTGAACTTCAAGGTCATGATCTAATGGGATTAAAATGTTATGCTGGAGAATGCATTCAGTTTGTTCAGCATTGACAACCCTTTGTTGTTCTTTGGTGAGCTGCTAAATAATCCAGGACTGACTCCCTCTCCCTGTTGCTCAACTGTGAACCAGTAGATAACTTGCCAAAGAACTACAGAGATGAGCAATCAGCCCTGGACAATGTTGGATACATTCTCTGGCTAAACACTGGGAAATTTTAAACTGTTTAAATCACAGTCTTCAAGCCCAAACATTTCATTGTTTTTTTCTTGGTAATCTGTGGGATCACAACAACCTGTGATGGATTCAATACATCTTCTATTCAACACCGTAACAAAAAAAAAAAGAACTGAATTATCATCTCTTCAAAGTTTAGGAAATATCTGGTTTAATCTGCCTTCAAAGATCTTCTAGTCATCTTTTTCTGGGAATGCCCACAGATTTGCTGTTTTATTAAGATAGTTTAATGCCCATTTTTACTGCTAGACATCACAGGTGGCACATATCTGTTTGTAAGTCCATATTGATTTGTTTTGTCAGGCATTTGCCTAACATCCTTTCCAGGTGTTTTTTTCATTGTTATTTATAGCCATTCAGTCTGACATTCATATTAAATATTTATAATTCTTTTCTTATGTCTTCATTTCTTATTTGGTTTAGTTTTGCACATCTTTTAACTCCTCTTGAAAATCTAATTTAAATGGTTGTTTTACATTTCTAAGATTTTTCTTTTTTTATAAATGTCCATAATTCACTTCTAAGTGCTTTATAAAACTTTAATATTCTCTCTTAAAATATTTTGTTTCTAAAAGTTAAGACTGATAATACTGCAAATCTTCTAGACATATTTAATACCTACAATATAATCTTTATTATAACTATATCACTTTCCAAATAATTAAAATGGCTCACTTGTTCTTTGATATGATTGTTACATTACTATTTTAGTTCTCTCTGGTTCTTTGCCTTATTATTAGGTGCCTTTTCTTGTAAACATCATCCTGAAGCACTGACAACATTTTGTAGTTTAGGGAGTTCAGGTTGGGATACTAGAAGGCCAATCTTGAACACTAATAAAATCTGGAATATTTCTCCCAAGCCAAGTCTGGAGGGATTTTGCCTTGTGGGCTGGAACTGAATCTTGCTGGAAGATTTAATGCATGTTCTTGAATAAAGTTAAGATTATTCATTACAGGTTCCAGCAATACATTTTGGTAGTTATCTTCAACCTCTTAAGACTTATATGAAGTTTGTTGCCCATCATACATCTAACCCCACTAAACCATTACTGATGCAAGATGGTGGCTTCTTTGGACCTTTGGGACCCCCTCAAAAGCTTTTCATAAGCTAAGGCTAATGCTTTTGATGCAGTTTTCTTCAACAG
The DNA here is from genome assembly GCA_030762175.1 of Metallyticus violacea. NCBI lineage: Eukaryota > Metazoa > Arthropoda > Insecta > Mantodea > Metallyticidae > Metallyticus > Metallyticus violacea. The sequence continues at coordinate 377,850,593 of CM060846.1, forward strand.
TGAATATTCTCTTTTCAGTAAAAAAATATTGTGATGATAATTGTTAGTGTAATGCTGTATGTAGTAGACATTAGCATCTCAACACCCTTTGATGCTTCAGATCTACAGTTAAAAATGCCCATTACTGCAATGAAAAGCCTTCAGTCCAAGGTCTTTTCTAAGCACTCTGGATATGGATTTTCTGGAATGTTTATCACAGGGGTCATTACTGTTTGTTTTCAAAACTTTGCAACCATATTTACGGCAAGGCTAGGTAAATACTAAAAGTAGTAAACCTTTGTCAAACACTTTGATTGATATATGTTCCTTGAGAGATATTGGAATTATATTAAACAACAGTGGTACAGGTAATGAACAGTTTTTTATCAATTGTTCAGTATATTCTTGCATTTCCAGTATTTGCCACAGTATTTTCCTATTGACTCAAAGACTTTCTCAAAATTAATAAAAAGTATTCTCTAAATGAAATATTATATGCTGATGAGCTGATTGCATTCTCTATTTCTCTACTTACAAATGTTTATTGACAAATGGGGAAATAGACAGTGCATTCAACTCAACATCATATAATATTTAATCTAGAATTTATGTTTTCCACTGTGAAAGTTCCACAAAGTTGCATTGAGTAAAAGCATATTTATTCTTTATTTAAGATGCTTTTCAATGGGTTGTTTGATAACAAAGAAGTTATATGTGCAAGATCTATGTTTTCCAAAGTCATTTTGTTATTCCAACAAAACATTTTGTAACTATTGGTTAATTATCCAGGTATATATTTTATATACCTGGATATATTTTAAAAGCTGTATCAATTAAACATATACATCTGTAGTTATTGTACTTATCAACATCATCATTAGTGAAAATGCTGCAACAAAAATGATGAGGATACTGGATATATACAACCACTTTTTTAATGCAAGTTTTAAAATTCAAAATTTATAAGATTTTAAAATTTCTTTTTTCTCATTTCACTCACTTACAAGCTTTAATACACCAAATGCTGGAATTTTTAAATGTTTTATACATTTGTTATCTATCGCAATAAGTTGGCACTTTTAATTAAAGAATTCCATTTTTATTCACAAAGTCTCTGCTAAAAATTTTGTACAAATACGAAAATTCCCATTTAAATAATTTTTCAACAATTAATCCATTATTCTAACATTCACAATAATTTTAAAAGCAACAAATCTTCAGATTGCATAATTGAAATATTATATAAATAATATTTTCATTAAAATAATGTTATGGTAGAAATTCAAAAGTATTTCTTACTGACCTCTCTGAATGTTGAAATAGATCTAAAAAAAACAAATATAGACTTTTTCCCTTTAAACCCCTTTCATAGCCTTCATTGTTTTATATTTCTAAATGCTTCAAATGAACTACAGAAACTGTCTAATACACTAGATAGCCCTTTCTCCACCAGGATTTAAAAAAAGTAGAGAAGCTGCATTACTTTTAGAATACATACATAATATCTAATTTTAAATATACTATATTAATCAGAGGAGGAGAGGCAGTAGCAGCAGAATTTAAAATTAAATACAGAGATGCACTCTTCTTTTATTAAATAAAAAGCAGTAATCAAATAATAGTGATTGCCTTAATTCTGATGTTATTGAGCGTAGGGCAATAGTGTTACACAATCAATATTACCAAAGTTAAATGTTTTCCCCCTAACTTGTTACAGTAATTTCAAATTCTATGAGAGCTATGGTAGCAAAGAATCCAAATGAATTGTAATGGACAATTTAAATGAAGAATTTATAAGAAATATCATGTTAAATGAGATGTGTAACATATAGTCTGTGCTAAACTTCCCCAGTGTACAATCAAGTTAGAATGCTAATGCATCATCCTATTGCCTGTAGTTTTGTATTTATTTCTAATAATATACCATACTAAATGATAGTGAATACTCAGTGAATGTCTGGCAACATTTAAGTGCTCATTATGGAAACAACAATTTAGCAATAATGGCTTTTAATGACAGTTTCGGATTTAACATAACTTCTGTTTTTAAGATAAAAGTATTTAAAAGCTATAGAAGTGAAATAGTTAATATAAAATGAATACACAGAAAAATGAAGAAAACCAAACAAATTATTATATTAAAAATAAAATAATAATAATAATAATAATAATAATAATAATAATAATAATAATAATAATAATAATGCCTATACAGCATTAACCATTTCAATTGATTAGAAGAAGAAGATGAGTGAAATTTAGAGTGTATTGTATTGGTCTCTAAACATTTAAGCACAGAAAGGCAAAATATCAAGTGAAAAAATATATTTCGTAGGACTTGGAGTTTCATAGCATTGATTATTAACTACGCTTCTTGGATGAACAGCTGTGTCATGCTGATATATTTGGTTATCTGCAGCTCTCTGGCCATCATTAGGAAGTGAGGTGTAGAGAGGAAAAAAGCTGCTCACAGATCTTCTTAAAACAGAAATTCCTTTCCTCTCTACACTTCACTTCCTGATGAAGGCCATAGGGCAGCATATAATTGAAAGCAAAACTTTTACAACATGACACAGCTGATCACCTAAAAAGCAATAATCAAATGAATATTACAGTTTTTTTTCTAAATTTATAATGCTGAAAAAAAAATTGAAGTGTGAAAGATTTCACATTATTGCAATAAGTTATTTTAATAAATGCTCATTATCATACTAACAATGCCCTGGATTTATAAAGGTAATATAATTGGCTAATGGCTGTTATTTACCTTATTCATAAGGGTAAAGGTAAAGTGAGAGGTATTAATAATTATGGAGGAACAGCATTATTATCCAACCTAAGTAAAAATATATATAGGAATATTAGCAGAAAGAATTAAAAATAGAGTAAAAAATATAAAAATATAAAAAATTATCCCAGTTTAACTTTCACAAGGACTTCAGATAATGTTCTGATAATAAAGACTATAATGGAAATATACTTACCAAAGAAACATGTTTTGTAATAGATGTGGGGAGGATGAAGTGACTCAGGAGTTTTGCAAGATTACGGTCTAAGGCAGGGTTGTAAGTGAAGTCAAATAATTTGTAACTTATTCATTAATTATTTAATAGACTGTTTGAGGCTGATTAGCAAGCATATGCCAATGGTGGGTGATAGAGAAACCCCAAGGCTAATTTTAGATGACGAGCTAATGGTTAATTCCTTTACAATGGTCAGTTTAAATACCTGGTATTAAAGGACATGAAGAATTACAGTAAGAAATGGGGAATAATTATGGATCAGGAGAAAAAAAAATGTGGTGTGTAAGAAAGGTTCAAAATTTACTAAAGAGGAATGGATTATGACAGGTAAAAAAAATACAAATTGTTCATGATTTTATTTATCTAGGTATTAAACTCAGTAGTACAGGTAATTTGGAGAAACAGAAGAACCAGTAATAGAAGAAAAATGGTTGGAAAGGATTTATGCTGCTCTAGTCGAATCAAGATGGGCATATAAAATAGAAGTTTGGGGTGCGGACAAAGGGTGGGAAGATATTGAATAAAATTGTGGCTATGTGGTAAAACAGTGCGTTAAAACTGTTAAAATAATCGACCAGTGTTGGTGCTATGATAGAGATTAGTAAATGGGGTGCTTGGAGGATAATTATAGGGACGGTACTAAAATACTGATATACTATTACGTAATTTCCTGAGGCTTGTATACTAAGGGATTGCCTGAAATATCAGGAGAATTCCAAGATCAATAATTGTTGGACAAATAAGATTAGAAGTCAACTACAGATAAATGAAATGGTAATATTTGGACAGAGAGAAACAATTTAAAAAAGAGGATTTTGGCACAAGGTAAGATGCCGAACAGAGGATATAGATAGGCAGATTATATATGAATGAAAGAAAAAAGTTTACTCCAATTTTATATGATAATTAAGATGGTTCATAAAAGAGAATGGTATGTGAACAAATTGAATATGAAGGAAAGAGAAGGCATTGCATGATTGAGATTAAGGAGAATGGAGATTAAACAGATACAGAAGAAATCTAGAACAGGGATAGTGTCCTATCTGCAGAATGAAGAGAATGTTAAAGCATATATTATTTGAATGTTCAGGTACAAAACAGTGAAGATCAAATTTACTGCAACAGAAATGGTTCAAAATGAATATAGAGAAATTGCATGTAAAAAATGTTGATGAAGATGAAGATTATTATGGTTTAATGGCACAAAACTGCTACAGTCATTAGCATCCAAACATACTAAAATGGTGCCATTAATAAAAATAAGTACATCATCCACACTAAAATACTGCGCATAAAACAAGTGACAAAGACAAGAATGCCAAAACAAATAAAAATCACATTAGCAAATAACAAGGGCAATAAATTTCAACATTGCACAAAGTACTGTTAATAAAATACACCAGCAATAGCTGCAAATATAATGGACCTAAAATGTGCTAAAATGAATCCATAGCATATACAATTACAAAAAACACACCTTGCTCCAAAATCCACAAATACACATAAAACGGAGCACTCGCTCATCAGAAAAGACATCATTCGCAAGTACTTCCTCAAGAGAAGAGGGCAAACACTGGGAAGATCTAAAAACAGCTAGATAATGACACTCAATTAAAATGTGACGCACTGTAAAGGGGTGGTCACAGTGAGGGCGACGGTGACAATGCAATCCGCAAGCGTGCTAAAATTGCTTCTTCGCGACGAATGCGCGAAAAGAAGTTAAACAATTAAAAGAGGCAGATTTGCATTCCCGAAGCTTATTATTTCGGATCAAATGCCATTCTTTCGTCAGAGCGAAAAAACGCCTCTACGTAAAAACTGCCTGAAATTCCCCGAGTAAAACGTTGCTCAATTGCGGCAGGATTTAAAAGGGCCGATTTTGCTGCCACACCTGCGACCTTATTGCCCGGAATTCCCACATGGCCAGAAACCCATAGCAGTGTTATGCTGACGCTCGCGTCAACTAGCGCAAAAACTGTATCGTGGACTGTCTGTAAAGAGGATGGGAAATGTACAGATTACGGTAGCTCAACAGAGCACTCAGGGAATCAGAACAAATTACAGCAACGCTGTTCCGATAAAAATAAAAGCGCCCGAAATACATGGTAAAGTTCCTTAAAAAAATACACGCCTAAGAGTTATAACCAAAAGGAAAACTACCTCCATTAAAATACGGCACATCCAACAACTGTGTCCGTTTTCGAACCGTCGGTATAAATAAAATTACATCTCGCAAAGGGTGAGATTATCGCGCTAAAATGTCGATGAATAATAGAAGCTGCGGTCGAAGACTTAGGACAGGACGTAAGCCCAAGGTGAACTGGGGCCTCTGCTAAAAGCTAAGGGGGATAACAAGCTTCCCCGGCTAAGGAAAAAAGCAGGCAATTCAACGTCCAAAGTCCTTAACAACTCCCGAAAACGAAAGCCGGTAGGCTTAGGAGAAAGAGAGCTAGCAGCGTAAAAGCTATCGAGCAACATATTAAAAAAACAACTCATTAGCGGCATGACGAGATTGAGCAGCCAATCGGCAACAAGAACCACCAAGTAAAATGTTCCTGTGATAAGATAGAGTAGATTCTTCAGATTCCGCGCACAGGCTGGACACAGGACTCGTAGGGAATGCCCCGATAGCGACACGGATTCCCCGCTGATGAATCGGATTAATACGACGAAGAACTGAAGGTCGCGCAGAATGAATGAATGAATGAATGAATAAATAAATAATGTTTAACGCCCGTTTTTGCTACAGAGGCACCACAGGCGATGGACACTGATAATAAATGAAATGAAATGATACATTGGGAAAGGATTTATTTTTAGGCATGAATCGTTCCAGGCCTAAGTTTAGGGTACCTCCCCGGCATTTGCCATTTATGACGACTGAGGAAAACCTGGAAAAAACCTGTCAGGGAGGACGGTCCTGGCGGGATTCGAACCCCAGACCTCCCGCTCACAATTCCGTGCCTTAAAGACCTCGGCCACCCGTGGCGGTAGGTCGCGCAGAGCCATAAACAATAAGGCCATAATGAAGTTTGGACCATATTATAGATCGGTAGAGAAGTACAAGAACCGTCCGGTCAGCTCCCCATGACGTGTCAATTAAAACAAGTAAAAGACACAGAGAACGTAAATACCGGCCTCTGAGTTGTGCTATATGCGATGACCAGCATAGTTTCCGATCAAACACCATGCCAATGTACATTACTTCGTCTGCGAAAGACAGAGCACCTGGGGCAAGATGGAGAGATAGCGAAGGATTCTCCTTGCAACGCCAAAAATTCATACAGACGGTCTTGTTAGTAGAAAAACAGAACTCGTGGTTGACATACCAAGCATAGAGATGGTTCAGACAGCATTGGAGGTGGCGTTCCAAATGACAAGTGGGCTGAGAAGGAAGAAAGAAAGATCGCAAAGTCACGAACAACGACGATTTTATCCTGGTGGTAAACACTCTGTGATGGAATTGATAGCGATGACAAACAGTGTAACATAAGTAACGAGCCGTGAGGTACTCCGTTCTTCTGAATATAATGAGATGATAAAACCCACGCGTACAAAAAAACCCGGTCTTTCATAAACTCCTGAATAAAAAATGACATCCGACCACGAATATGCCGAACGAACATGAAGCGTACGAAGCATAGCTTCTCCAGTAGGTATCATAGGCTTTCTCCAGATCAAAGAAGACAGCGATCATTTGGCACTTCCGTACAAAACCAACCATAATATGGGTGAAAAGAGACACAAGAAGGTCGACATAAGAGCGATGCCGATGAAAACCGCATTGGACGTTTGTTTGTTTGTTTTATTAGTGTTTAACGCCCGTTTTTACTACTGAGGCAGCACAGGCGGTGGGCACTGATGATAAGTGAAATGAAATGATATATTGGGAAAGGGTGTTTTTAAGGAAGGAAACGCTCCAGGCCTCAGTTTAGGGTACCTCCCCGGCATTTGCCATTTATGAGGACTGAGGAAAACCTGCATCAGGGAGGACGGTCATGGCAGGATTCGTACTCCAGAGCTCCGGCTCACTAGTCCGCGCCTTAACAACCTAGGTCACCCGTGGACGTTCATCAAAAGATGCTGCGATTCTAACCACTACATAAGCTGCCCATTGATCATGCGTTCCGTTACCTTGCATACGCAGTTAGTGAGGGAAATTGGATGGTAACTGGAAGGAACGTGTGGGTCCTTTCCAGGTTTGGGTATAGGAATGACGGTGACCTCTCGCCAAGGGCAAGGAAACGTGTCATCACACCAATAGAATTAAAAATCTGGAGCAAAAAAGCCTTGCCTTCCACTGATAAATGGTGCAAAACATGCCGAGAGGTAGAAACAGCATGCTCCAATTCTCTGGCTGTAAATGGGACCTTATAGCACTGCTGATTGTCGTAGGTAACGCAGGAACCTCTCGATTCAACCTGCACCATAATTGTTTGAAACGCAGGATGATAATTACCCGAGCTCGAAATATCAGCGAAAGTGCGCCCTGGTGTATTGGCAATATCCATAGCAGTAGCAACTACACGGTTATGTACCTTGAGAACGGTTTTGGCTGCAACGCGGCGTAGCTTACCCCAGACAACAGACATAGCGTTGAGCGATTGCAATCTAAAACGCCTTTTTGCTATCCTTAAGTATTTCACAGCAGTTGGTGCGTAGCTTTATAATGAATCTCATTTTCTAACATAGGGTGGAGAAGAAAAAACTCTCAAAGCACCTCGGCATGCAAACAATGCGTCCTGGCATTCATCGGTTCACCAAGGAACCGAAAAGCGTCTGGGGTGGGAAGAGGACCTAGGAATAGCCTGATCTGCGGCTGTAATGAGGACCGTGTGGAGGTGCTCGATCATGGCATCAATAGATGGAAAAGCACACCCTGGAAATATGTCTAGAGAAAGGAAAATTCCAATTAGCTTGGCTAATATGCTACTTCGGCGCGCGTTTTGGAATGTACGTGGGAAGACACTATATGGCACAGAAAATGGTTACTGGAGTATAAATTAGAGAGGACGTTTCAGGCAAGATGTACAGAAAGAGAGATCAAAATGTGAGAAACTGTGTGTACTATGGAAAGAAAAGCTGGCTTACCTGTACTCAGCAAAGTAAGACTGCGGCGATCTAAAAGTCCGCTACCATACTGTTATCGCACAATCCGAGGAAGAACCCCATAGGGGATGGTGCGCATGTAAGTCCCCCAAAAGTAGGAGAGCGGAAGGTAGCTGGGTAAGAAGATGATCTAGATCAGCCGCCGTGATAGTAGCAGATGGAGGTAAGTAAATATTACAGACAGTAAAACTTAGGCCGGAAAAGTAAACCGTATCTGCCGGAGACTGTAGACTCAGTGGAGAACTGTACAGTTATCTCTGATGAAGAGTAAAACTCCATCATGCGTGGGAGTACCATCTTCGGGCGGAAGGCCGAATCACACCGAAGAGTAACCGCGAGGGACAAATGAGTCCAGTGGTTGCAGCTTTGGCTCCTGGAGAAGAATAAGCGGAGAGTTAGTCGACCATAAAAGCAACTCCAGTTCAGGTCTTCAAAAACAGAGTGCACATACATTCTACGATAGGACAGCCATTATGAATAAATAAGGGAATAAGCTTATCGAGAGTCCTATTTTTTCACCGGTACAGTTGAATCAGCAGGCCTTTTTTAAGATGCATGGGCTAGGTGGCTTAACAGTAGCAGGCACATCCTCAGAGGGAGGGCTCTGCCGCTGAGAAGACTCAACAGATTACAACCCCTGGAATCGGTTGGAAGTGGACAGAGGTGGTGATGGTGACCTCCTCGCGGGCTTGCTCCCAGATTCATCTTAGGAGCTTGACCTGCGAGGAGGAGAAGGGCTCAAAGTCTTCTTTTCAACAGGAGTGGGGGGGATCTTCAAGAAGGGAGTCTTTGTATGTGTAGTCCTGAATTTAATATCTGGAGCATTATAAACTACCGGTATGGGCTTCTCGGTAGAGCGCTTGGTGGGACTTGGTGCATTAAGGACCCGAGTAAAAATAAGGTCGGAGGTCTGCGTACTGCTGTCAAGCTTTTGTATCGCACAAGAGGCTACAGAGCTATACGTACCGGTCTTAAGTATCACAGGCTGGCGAGCTTGAAAGAGTTTCCGAGCCTCAGAAAAGGAAAGCTTTTCCTTTACCCGGAGCTCCGGAATACAGCGCTCTTTGCGATAGAAAGAGTAGCAGGACGAAGCTGGGTGATTTCCGCGGCAGTTCATGCAGACCGGAGCGGATGAACACGCTCCTTCATCACTATCTTTACCGCAGGTGACACATACTGAATTAGCACTCTTACAAGGCACGAGAGTGTGGCCGAAACGTTCCATTGAAAATATCGCATGGGGCTGGGAATATACGGGAGCACCTCTATTACCTCGTAACCAGCCTCTATTCTCTGCGACAAATCAACCGTATTAAAAGTGAGAAGGAGAGTAGGGTCCGTTGTACTTTTCCATCCTTCCTCGTCTGCACTCTAAAAGAAGTGTATTTCTCAGACCATTGATAAAGCTAATAACAAAATGAAAGAAATATGGAAAATAATGCAAACTGAAACTGAAAGAGCCACAGAGAACAGCAGCTCTTGGCAGTAATGACAATGACTTTTCTAATGCATTCAAAGAGGAGGATGGCTGGAACAGTTTTGAATAATACTCTACTTGACCTACTGCAGAAAGCATGCCCTTAAATTAAATGCAAATTTAAATAAATCTTACAACTCCAATAGATATTAAAACAATTATGCTATTAGCAGTTTTGCAGTTCACAGTTATAACACCAGAGATAAAAATTATCTCCTTCAGCCAGTCAACTTGCCGACACTCTTTTGAATACCCTGCTATTCAAATGTAAATTAGACTTCCAAATTCTTCAAAATCACTGGGAAATCATTTTAAATGCCAAGAGTTTATGAATAACTTGAAACAATTCTTTATCATTAATACTTATTATAATATACAGGAATACCGCAAAAGTTTAACAGGCTGAGCTGCACATTGTGTTTGCCATGTGTCATGTGGTATTAAGTTTTGCATTTAATTTGTATTCACGTTTTTTTTTTTAGTAGTGTTTAACGCCCGTTTTTACTACTGAGGCACCACAGGCGGTGGACACTGATGATACATGAAATGAAATGATATATTGGGAAAAGATTTTGTTTTAAGAAAGGAAGCGTTCCAGGCCTAAGTTTAGGGTACCTCCCCGGCATTTGCCAGTTATGAGGACTGAGGAAAACCTGAAAAAAAAACCGTAAGGGAGGACGGTCCTGGCGGGATTCGAACCCCAGATCTCCCGCTCGCGAGTCCGCGCCTTAACGACCCCTGCCACCCGTGGCGGTTTGTATTCATGTTGTATATAGCTGATGTGTATTGTTTTATAATGCTTTTCATTTATCATGCTTCATTGTATTTAATTACACCATTAGCAATTTTGTTGTTATTTGTGCAGAGTATATAATTCATTCATCTTTAATATAAAATTATGTATCTGACATGTTCCTATTCTACAAGCTTATGCTCATTATGGATTCTAAGGAACAATAACTAACTAATTAAAGGAGAAAAACTCACAAGGATGGAATGGGATAAACACCAAGCCATTAAAGCACTGCTCAATGAATTCAGTGTGCCTCTCAACCATACTTGTAATCATTAATTCTTAATAGGATATTTCCAGAATTAATTAAGACTCTATATAAAAATGTGATAAATGTATACCCTCCAATTACAGATCTGCTTCACTTTTAATTGCATTTTCAAAGATTGTTGATTGCAAATTACCTTGATTCTAGCAACACTCTGTAATATCTAAATTCTATTTTATAATGGGATTGTTAACTAGCAATGTCACATTTAAGCTGAATACTGAAATATTATCTGCTCTAAATAATGATAAATTCACTGCAGGAATATTTTGGAACTTGGTTAAAAGTTTTGATAATAAATCATATTTTTTGTGCTAAAAACTTGAAAATATTTTATTTTTGTGCAGAAAAATGTGTATAAAAATGTAAAAATATTTTGTTTCAACATTACATAATTGTAAATATTTATTTTAAAAAATCACTCATCTATCATGTTTAGACAGTGATGGATTTAAAACAAGTTGCTGTTGCAGTAAACTGTGAAAATTTCTCTAAGTTTTCTATCACAAATCGATGTTGGTTGTCTGGGAACAATGCACGATACTGAGAGAAGAAACATTCAACATCATAAAAAGATCAATCTTGAATATTTCATCAAAGGAATGTCACTGGCACATAACTTTTAGTCTACTTGCCCTTCCAAAATTTTGACAGTTTTACACACAGTACGAAATCCATTTTTTCGAAAACATTTTCAAATTTCTGTTTAGCAACTTTTACTTTGGGACCTTTGAGCAAATTAATTTTTTCTAAATGCCAGGCACATCATTAATTGTCTCAGTTAATAAGTTAGTTGGCATTTTTAATTTTTTTTAGAGTGATACATAAAACTCAAATCTGCAGATATATAAGACAATTCCTTTTCAAGGTACAGTCCTTAGATAAGTTCTGAAGAATTTCAATTGATGAAGTGTCAATCTTATTTAGGTCTTCTACTACTGATTTAAAATTTTCATAATTGTTGCATAATACACTGCTGCTTCTTATCATGTATCCCAGCCAAGTAACTATGGGTCTAGGTAGAAGTGCAAGCTCTGGATTTTTGCTTTGAGCAAATCAATTCTCAGGTAGATTAAAAGTAAAACTACTTAAAATCATGTTAACACATTAAAAACACTCTTGACTCCCCTGTGGAATGTCAGTAGTGCTTTTAATGTATTAACATGATTTTAAGTAGTTTTACTTTTAATCTTTGGTTCGTTTCACTGTATGGATTCCTATGTTCATCATTAATTCTAGTTAAATCAATTCTTGTTGCACTTTCACAAACACTTTTTTCAATATGAAATTAATTTACCCAATTCAGGATACAATGTATCTGCTAACATACTGTGTGAACCACATATAAATTATGTGTATCATGTTTGGGGAGTTTACCAAAAGACCTTCTGCTGCCTTCTTCATACACAGAGCAACATCCGTAAGTGAGAGTAAAACATTATCAAATTTCAAACCCTTTGGCCATAGCAACAGTAGAGGTTCAATGAATAAATGACCTATTGTTCTATGATTCGATCCTGACATTTCTCTACATGATAATAGAAAGCACAGCTTAACTACTTCATTATTTTCTAGCACACCTATCACAACTTTTCCAACTTTCCTACCACTAGAGTCCAGGGATTTGTTCATGATTACCTATATGTTTTTATTTTCACATTCTGCTCTGATCTTTCCTAGCATTTCTTCATAACATCCAGGGACATACACTTTTCTTAATGTTGATTCTTAAGGGTTTTAAAATTTGTGTATTTTGTAAAAACATTTCTAACCTTTGGACTTCTGAATTTATATTAAATTACTTAAAGAAAATTTTTGCATAAATCTGCATAATATTTGGAACTTTTTAAAACTGGGTAAGCTCATGGCAAATCAACCAAGAAAATAAATTTTGGAACATAGTGATGTGGAATCTTTTAAATTTTTGTATATACACTCTTGTGCGAATTAATATGAATAGGCAGGTAAACTTAGTTTTATAAGTTATTCAGTGCTGATAACTGTTTCCCTCCAATTCTACACTCTTGAAACACATTGTTGAGATAGTTAACTGTAGTTTTTAATTTTGTAGAAGTTGAGCAATTTTCTTGTGTTTCCAGCTGTTTTAACATTTTATTTAGCAAGTATATTTTATTTATAATGAATAGCACAAGTAAGAAGAGAAGTAAAGTCATAACCCTCCATTAATCCAGTAATATGGCTCAGAGACAGCTAGCAGCTGAATGTAATGTAAGTTTAGATGCTGTTAGTATAATAATTAGAATGAAAAATTAGATTGGGTCCATTTCACCTCAAAGGAAAGGATGTGGCTGAAAATGAAATATCAGGCAAAGATTATGCCAATCTATTCAGAATCAGTAAAATTAATCCTAAAAAGAAATGTTTTGATTTGCAAAAAGATTTGGAGACTGCAAGGGTGAAAATTTATGCTTCAACAGTGTTTAGGTAGCTTCTAGAAGCTGGAAGGAAAGCTGGAAGACTGGTAAGAAAACAGCTATTGATATGTCCTATGAAGAAAAAGTTTGACATGGGCTAGAAAACTTCGGAACTGGACACAAGAACAGTGGAGAAGGTTTCGAATTTCCTATTGTTAATTTATTTTATTTATAGATGCTCTTTAACATCTCTGGTCATCAGCATCCCATTCAATTCCGGCGTGAAATGTCCGATAAATTTTGCTCAGAGGCCTCTTCTTTTAGGCTTGAGGTTCTTTTACGTGCCGTAAATCTATGACATGGGACCCAGGACTTTACTTCCCTCATGAAGGAGCCATACTTAGGATTTTTGTGCCTGGAAAAATCCATCGATCCTGCCCAGGCTTGAATCCGCGACCTTGGGTCTGCGAGGCAAATATGGTTGCCCTAGACCACCAGGACCGACCCTATTTTCTGATGAAAATCATTTTGAATTGCAGTGGTTGAAATGTCTCATAAGTAAAGAGAAGAATTGGAGAGGAAATCTTGCCTAAACATGTCAAAGAGATGGTAAGTTTCAATAAAATAAGTAATTTTGGGGCTGTTTTGCATTCACCAGAACTAAAAGTTTGATTCCCATTAACAAAATGATGAACAGTGACGAATACATTGGCAGGGGAATTGAACATTGCAACGGCTACTTTCCAACAAGACCTGGCTCAATGTCATGCATTAAAGAATGTTACAAATTTCTTGGCAAAAAATGGTTTTCAGTGTTTGGACTATTCTGGAAATTCACCAGATCTCAACCCTAGAAAGAATCTTTGGGCAATTGTCAAGAAACAGATGAGGAAAATGGATTCCATTATCAAAGAAAAGATGCTTTGTTCTGTAATAAAAGTGTGACCCGGAAAAAAAATGAAATATAAAGAAACTCATACACTCTATGCCCAAATGAATGAAAATGTTAAGGCCAAGGGTAAGAACATTAAATACTAAAATCACTGTTTAGTAAAAAGTAATATTAAAATTTTTGTGAAAAAAAAGAAGTAATATCTTTATTCACATTAATTTGCACATATTTTACAATAAGATAAGTAAAATTTATATTTTTTTTTAATTTCATCCATTTCAATTACATACATTTTTTAAAATGCCGTCGGTCCTGGTGGTTACCATACTTGCCTCCTACACACATGAACGCGGGTTCGAACCCGGCCAGGACCGATGGATTTTTTCGGGCGTAAAAATTCTAAGTATGGCTTCCTTCGGAAGGGAGGTAAAGCCGTGGGTCCCGTGTCGTACATTTACGGCACGAAAAAGAACCTCAAGCCTGAAAGAGAGGCCTCTGAGCAAAATTTGTCCGCCGTTTCACGCCCTGAGTTGAATGGGATGCTGATGACCTGAGATGTTAAAGAGCGTCCATCAATCAATCAATTTAAAATGCCAAATAACTGCATAATTTGATAAATGCCACATACTTAAATGTTGGTTATTCAAAAAGTATAATAGGTAAGACAGTTGTCAGTTTGAAGCTTATGAATAGGGCTTTCATTTAATATATGACATGACTCCATTGTGGATTTTTTCATAAATCACTTGTCAAAATTTTGAATTTTCAGAGAAATGGAATTTTTACAAAAAAAGTTAAACATAAAGATACATGTAAATTATAATTAATCTGTTGTCAAACACACTCTTATGCTTCACTTACTTTTAAATATGGTGGGACCGGTTTCGAAGAGGCATCCTCTCCATCTTCAACCAACTTGATGGCTGGTATGAGAAACTAACATCTCATGTTAGATGTTAGTGTCTCATACCAGTCATCAAGTTGGTTGAAGATAGAGAGGATGTCTCTTCGAAACCGGTCCCATCGTATTTAAAAATAAGTGAAGCATTTGAGTGTGTTAGACAACACATTAATTATAATTTACATTAAACAAGCTTCACTGTGTAAGTTCAAACTGAATTTTTTAAAATTGTCTTATTTTTCGAAAGTTCTTCAATGAATAAAGATACTTGTCTTCTAGCTACTCAGTCCAAATTTCAGGACAGTATTTCAATTGTATTATACAAAACTAAAATTTTCTTTTTTGCAGTGACAAGGAATTAAATGCTTCAAGTTCATTTTTGTACCATTTCTGTAGATAAAAATTATATAGTGAACTTTAAATGAATCTAAGACATATAATTTTATTTACTACACACTGAAGTTGGAATGTTTTGGAATGCTACAAAGTATACATTGGCAAAACAAAAAGAAGCATTGGAATTATGCTAAAGAAACACTGGAGAAACCTCGGGTACAATAACCAACCAACAACAAATCCGGCAGTCGACTCATGCTTATGATGGAGACAAAAGCCTGCGAAACATGTTCTATATAATTCAATGGTAAGTGCAGCATAAGACACATTAACCCAAAAGTTTATAAAAATGTCCATGAGAACCATACCAAGTCCATCCAACCAACAACGAATCTGACAGTCACTCACAGCTTATAATGCAGACACAAGCCTGTGAAACATGTTCTGTATAATTGAATAGCAAGTGAAGCATAAGAGTACTAGATCGACTCACTAGCTAATTAAAAATATAAGCTCAGTCATGTTTCTACCTGATTGATTATGTTCTCTTCCTCTCATCTTTCCTTACAGATCAGTTGAGAACTGTTTCTCTGTATGTGCATTTCAATTTATTTGAATAGTGTGTATTTAGTGGAGCTGTGCGTGCTTATCCTTTAAGTTTTCTGTGATATTTGGCAGCAATGAGGGCCAGTAAAATTCAAAAATATTTTTTTCGTTAAGTGAACCTTCTTGGGAATTTTAATTAATCAGGTTTTTATAAGAATTGTTTCATTTTAAAATATGGAAAACAATAAGTGGTCACAAACTGTTGCAATAATTTTAATTAAAAACAAGGGGCATTGGATTAGTAAAGACTTGAGTTGGATGATTTCACTAAATTATGAAATCAAAACATATGAAAATATTCACTTCATGTAGGTTGCAGCTGGGAAAGGAAAAACTTCACACTCAAGGCCCTTGTCATAATAAGGAGGTTGAATATGTGGCCCAGATGCAGCTATAAGCTACTTAAATGCCTCTTTGACTACCCTTGATGTATCTTCAGTTAGTAAGAAAAAATAGAGTTCTAAAAATATTGCAAACTAAAGATGAAGAAGATGAAACTCGTCACTGAGATTATTTAGAAATGATTCAACAACTGAAGGAAAAATTTGAAACTTCCAGTAAAAGTACAAAGCTCATAATTTTGACACTTGTACAAACAAGCTGATCTCGAGGAAATTTTAAAATAAATTTGGAATAAGTAACAACATTGCAAGCAAGGCAAGGTATCTTGTACAAGAAAAAGGAATTTTGTCAACACCTGGCCCCAAACCTGGAAAAGCACTACACCACCATTATTATTATTATTATTATTATTATTATTATTATTATTATTATTATTACCATCATCATAATCATTATTATTATTATTTTGGTTTATTTACGGACGCTCTTTAACATCACAGGTCATCAGCATCTCATTCCGACAACTTTTGCTCAGAGGCCTCTTCTTTCAGGCTTGAGATTCTTTTTCGTGCCGTAAATGCACGACACGGGACCCACGGCTTTACTTCCCTTCCGAAAGAAGCCATACTTAGAATTTTTACCCCCGCAAAAAAAATCTACCGATCCCGACCGGGATCGAACCTGCGATCTTGGGTTTAGGAGGCAAGTATGGGAACCATTGCACCACCAGGACCGACAAGAAAAAAAAAATATTTGATGGTACAGACAACTTAATAAAGGAATTTTACTTTAGTGAAGAAGTTAGCTGGTAAATGCCAGGATTTGATTTGATTATTTAAGGACGCTCTTTAACATCACAGGTCATCAGCGTCTCATTCTATCCAGGGCGTGAAACGGCCGACAAATTTTGCTCAGAGGCCTCTTTTTTCAGGCTTGAGGTTCTTTATCGTGCCGTAAATGTACGACACGGGACCCACGGTTTTACTTCCCTTCCGAAGGAAGCCATACTCAGGATTTTTACGCCCGAAAAAATCCATCGATCCTGGCCGTGCTTGAATCCGCGACCTCGAGTTTAGAAGGCAAATGTGGTTACCCCTACACCACTAGGACCGACACAAATGCCAGGGAAACTATAATTCATTCAATGACAAGAATGACTGTAGATCTCATGTCCACAAAATGTCTACTCTTGGTAATCTTACAGAAATTTACTAGCTTTTCAAATCCAAGTACACATATGAAAAGATTGTTTTTTCAAAATTTGTTGAGTTATGACCAAGGAACTGCATTATAGAAGGAGTACTTTCTTAATGTAAGAATAGTAATATCATTAGAAAACTAAAAGCAAAAAACTGTTACAGCTGTGATGAAATTAACAGCAAAGTCATAAAGGCCTATGCAAAGGAAATTAGTATCCCCCTTAGTCAATTTAATAATGAGTTTTTAACATCTGATGTATTTCCTCAAAGGCTAAAATGTTTGTTAATGAAGCCATCAAAAAGGAGTTGATTATAAATGCATTTTACTACCAAATGCTCTTCCCTTTAGCCTAAAAGCCTTAATAAACAATGGTAAATCCTTTAAATCTGCACTGAGAATATACCTCAATACCATAGGTAAAAAGTAATAGAATCAAAATTTAGAAGATATTTTAAATAGCAAGAAGAATATGCAGAGTATTTCTGGGATAATTTGACATCCAAAATAGGGAAAATAAGAAAGAATGGATGTTTAGAGGCACTGAAAGCAGGAAAGATAGAGGCTGCATTGGAAAGAGTAAAGTCAATTGTAAGTGGGCAGGAAGTAAGATGGAATGAACCCAAGAGGAAATGTAAAAGATTATGGATGATATGATGGAGAGTATGTAACGGCAAAAAAGAGGTGCATAAGGATTTAATAATGTGGAGAAAGTGAGAAGAGAAAGAAGATAGGCAAATGTTTTTGTTTAAAAAAGGGGATATAAGTGCCTAGTACAGGATAAAAAGAAATAATGGCAACAGAGAAAGTGTGAAAAAATTAAAGGAGTTGTGACAGCTAAAGATAGTAAATATATATGATCAGTTGTGGATATCTCAAGAAAGAAAGGGGTAGGAATGGAAAAATCAATTTAGAAATCTGATGAATTTTAGATAATACTGTAAACAGGATAGAATCTTTAGATAAAAGTTTACTATGAATGAGGTAGGGTATCAGATCAAAATATTAAAAAGAAAAAGGCTTCAGGAACAGGCAGAGTTCCTTGAAAATTTTGGAAAGCATTTAGGGCAATAGAAGGAGGTATCAGGATTAACAGTGTTATTAAATAGAATTAAGGAAAGAAAGGTAATATCTTTTTTTTTTTAATAGTGTTTAATGCCTGTTTTTACTACTGAGGCACCACAGGCAGTGACACTTATGATATATGAAATGAAATGATATATTGGGAAATGATTTTTTTTTAAATGAAGGAAGCATTCCAGACCTAAGTTTAGGGTACCTCTCCAGCATTTTCCATTTATGAGGACTGAGGAAAACCTCAATCATGGAGGACAGTCCTGGTGGGATTCAAACCCCAGACCTTCCTATCATGATTCTGCACCTTAACGATATCGGGCACCCATGAAGGTAAGGTAATATCTGAGAACTGGTAAATGAGCAAATATAAAGGTATAAATATATAACCCAAGCAGCTACAGAGGAATTAGTATGTTATTCATTTTAGGTAAAATATGCACTGGCATATTAGCTGGAAGGTTGCATGAGTGGGCAGAAATGGAATTATCAGAATTTCAAACAGGTTTGAGAAAAGGAAGAAAAACAAAAAATAATAAAATGATAATTCACAGCACAGTGGAGGAAATACTTAAGAAATAAAAGGAGTTGGGTATATATCTTCTTTGCAGATTTCAAGAAGCATTCAATACAATAGAGATGCACTGACATACAAATTGAGATGCATGGGAGTCAGTACCAAATTTATTCTTGGACTTCAAAAATTATATGAAAGAAGCAGGTTTTATGTCAGATGTGAAGGTAATAGAACCACAGATTATGCAATTCAAAATTGGGGTTTGAGAAAGTGATGTAAATTGAGCCCGATATTATTTAATTTGTTTATAGATGATATCCTAGATAAAAAATCATGAAAAACAATAAGTACTCTCCAATTATTGGAAAGAAAAATAGTACCAGGATTGCTTTTCACTGATGAACTCATTACAGGAGCAGTAACCACGATAGGATTACAACATGCCATTGGTGAAATTAATAGATATTGTGCAGAATGGTGTCTAAGGATAAATAGAAAAAAAAAAATCAAAGATAATAGTATTTAAAAAGGGAACAAAATTAAGAAAAGATGACATGGTTTATAAATAGATACCCAACAGAAAAGTGAAAGAATTGGATTATTTGGGGGTGAGATTTACAAGTAACGGAAGGTGGGAGATTCAGTCTAAATGTGCAAAAGTAAGTAAAAGTAAATTAGATATAAAACCTGTCAGAATAAGTTTGTATTAAGTTTACGGAATGTCAGAATCATGTGACGACATGATTTTTAGTGTTTAGTGTTTTACTTGAAATCAAAATTGTATTAAGTTCCCTTTCTGTGGAATAAAAACAAATATTTAAAATGGTTTATATTCTACAGTGACAAAAGGAGCCAAGAAATAAGCTGTCTCTTTAAAAACAAAAACAATGCATCAAAGTGGGGAATAATTAAACATGGAGTGTCTTAAGGACCTATTCTGGGTCATCTTTTTCTGATATAAATGATCTGTCCTTATCTATCCAAGATGTAGAATACTGTCCTATTTGCCTATGACACAAGCATTTTGATAAATGGAAATAGCCTTAATGATTGTGCCATTAAATTAAATCTAGTTCTGAGATCCTTGTGGTTATGGTTCCCTCTAGCCCAAAAGCCTTAATAAACAATGGTAAATCCTTCAAGTTTTCTCTTAAAAAATTTCTGTGTAAAAGGCCTATTATTCTGTAAAGGAATATATGGGTGACAATACATTATAATGATATTAAAAAACAATTTAATTTGTATCAATGTATACATAAATATGTATAAAGCAAAATTTGTGTGACTGAATGATTAGTTTGTTTCTACTGCTCTGGTTTTAGTTGTTTTGCCCGAGTTGCTTTGATTTTCATTTTTATTTTACCCATTATACAGATGTATATGTATTTTTTGTAAATGTAGGACACAAGATCTTAATGCGCAACAGAGTGTATGCTATATGGTAAATGTAAATGCAAATTCTACGTTCTTCAGTCTTTGTGACTGTTTTGCAAACTCAAAGAATGCTCTATGAACTGAACTGTTTTATAGGTTGTATGATGTGTTCAATATCCCTGACCTTCACTCACCATAGGATCTAAGAACAAGTGTAAGATTTTATTACTAGATAGTAGTCATGGGAGATATGTATAACATCCCTACTGCAGGATGACTTGAGTAGTGATTATGATTTTATGAGCATTTTTAAGCCAAGTGCTGGACTCAGTGATGTCACAAGACTTGGTAAAACTAACTGCTGATTTCAGCAAGGAGGATCATATTGTAATTGTTGGTGGCACAGCAAATAACCTTAAGAAAGTAAATAATTATTAGATTCAGCAAGATCTTGGTGACATCAGCACTAAAACCAGGCATACAAATGTGAAGTTTCTGGGACTGTTAGATAGGCATGATAGGCTTTAGGTTCATAGGAGTGTGTGGATTATGAATCTGAGGCCTTAACATGCATCGATGATGCCCACAAACTTCTACATTTGTATGATAAATGTAAATCACCTAAATAGAGGTAACTTTACTGTACATGGCCTGCACTTGAATTCTAGAGGCAAAAAGCAGCTTTTGCTACTTATTACTTACAGAATCAAGGGTAAGATTCCTGTTGTTATTGATACAAGGTTCCATTTTTTACAATAAAAATCCCTGATCCAGGTCAGAAATTCATCAATCAAATTTAATAGCATTTAATGTTAACTCAAATGACAATCATGTTAATAATAAAGATTTAACAGAATATGAAGTAAAACTGAAGAGTATTCAGCAAAAAATAAACAACCATTATATATTTCAATAAAATATTACAGGACTGAAAAATAAAACAGATGAACTATTAAATAGCTTAACTTGTGACAATATGAAACCGCACATTATCTACCTATTTGAACTTCATTTGAAACAAAGGAATTATCACAACTGATTTTACATTGTTATTGTTTGGGAGCAGAAGCCTCAAGGAAAAAACTATACAAAGGAACAGTTTGCAATATTGTAAGGATAAATGTACAGTATAAAATATTAGATGTATCAAAATTAATTCAGAACAGAACATTGAATTATACACAATCCAATTGAATAGCAAAAATACAAAAATAATTGTAATTGCTATTTATCGCTCACAATTAGGAAACTTTGAAACTTTCTAGATGAAACTAGAAACTTCAAACATTTTATTTAAGCCTAAGCATGAATTAATTATATATGGAGACATAAATATTTATTACTTAATGTCTAATGTCAGGATGAATAGATTATATTCCTTTCTTACTGCATATAATATGGTGCATACAATTAACTTCCCACCAGAATTGATAAAAACTCATAGCACAGCAACAGATAATATATTTGTAAATTCAGATAAACTGTCATCATATTCTGTGTCTCCATTCATTAATGGTTTCCTCCCTTACCATGATGCTCAAGTAATAGTTAAGAAGGACGCTACATTAAAACTCAAAGATTATAGATATAATATATAAATATAAATACAGATATATAAAATATAAGATATAAATGGGAAATATACTTCAAAATGCAATTTAAAAATGTGTAAAAATGTGTTGAATATACTGTCACCATCATTTGCACTGTAGTTTCTACTTCACGATTATTGTTGAAGTATCTCCAGCATTTTACTGAGGTTCGCAACATTAATATCTTATATTTCATACATCTGTATTTATATTTATATGTTATATCTATAACAATCTTTGAGTTCAATGAAGAGTCCTTCTTAACTATTACTTAGCATCATGGTAAGGGAGGAGACCATTAATCAATGGAGACACAGAATATGATGACAGTTTATCTGAATTTACAAATATTTATCTGTTGCTGTGCTATGAGTTTTTATCAATCCTGGTGGGAAGTTAATTGTATGCATCATATTATATGCAGTAAGAAAGGAATTTAATCTATTCATCCTGACATTAAGTAATAAATATTTATGTCTCCACATATAATTAATTCATGCTTAGGCTTAAATAAAATGTTTGAAGTTTCTAGTTTCATCTAGAAAGTTTCAAAGTTTCCTAATTGTGAGTGATAAATAGCAATTACAATTACATTTGTATTTTTGCTATTCAATTGGATTGTGCATAATTCAATGTTCTGTTCTGAATTAAATTTTGATACATCTAATATTTTATACGGTATATCCATCCTTACATTATAGCAAACTCCTCCTTTGTTTAGTTTTTTCCGTGAAGTTTCTGCTTCCAAACAATAACCATGTAATGACAATTTGACAATTTCGATAAATCCTATTGTTTCAAATGAAGTTCAGATAGGCAAATAATATGCGGTTTCATATTGTCACAAGTTAAGTTATTTAATAGTTCATCTGTTTTATTTTTCAGTCCTCTAATATTTTGATGAAATATATAATGTTTTTTTTTTTTTTTTTTTTTTTTACTGAATATTCTTCAATTTTACTTCATATTCTGTTAAATCTTTATTACTGACACGATTGTCATTTGAGTTAACATTAATAGCTATTAAGTTTGACTTGATGAATTTCTGGCCTGATCTGGTGTCTTTATGCTAAAAAACGGAACCTTGTACCACTGATTACAACAGGACAAGTTCTATGTTCGTAGGTCTCTGTGAATGCTTCGCGAATTCACTGAATGCTCCAGGAACTAAATTAAACCATTTAAAAGTACTTATTTTTTTAACCTCTATCCATTTTTTAAATCTCTAAAACACACGATCTTGATTTTCCTTCCTGGCTAATTTACAACGTTCCAAATTATAACATATTATTAACTACTTATACTAACTTATAGTAGAAACGTAATTTAATTCTCATTAAATTAATTTAAATAATCGTAAATGCACTTACCTTTAATAAATAACAGTTTATTGCCAATATGACGATCATTTGTTCCGCTAAATACGGAAGAGTGGTGTCATGTTGCTTGTTGCGCTTGCATTATTAAATTTTAACTAATCACTTAAGCTCCGTTTATTTAAAAATACTTATATACAGTATCGCTATCCTTGTTTTTAAATCTCTAAAACACAAGATCTGGATTTTCCTTTGACGCCATACTTGTAACTTGAAGGGAATCAGGGATCAGCTGTTGGGGAATTTTACACATTTCGCCTGCAATGGCGTGCAGTGCAATGTTTACGTTACAAGCTTAAATAAATAAATAAATAAATAAATAAAATCCTAGGATTTCATTGGTTCCAAGTGCCTACCTTGCAGGCGGTAATAATAAAATAATTATTTTCCCACAGTACGCTCTTATGAAATTGCTTTAAGGGAACTAAGAGGGGTTTTGCATTAATAGTTATTGGTTTGGTTTGATTTTATTTCTGTTATCTTTAGATTCTGTTTTTCATTTCTGTCTCTTTTGTTCATTTACTTTAAGTGTATTGAATCCCGTAGTTAACGAGTTGATAGTCATGAGCACTTGAGTTAAATCGAATACATAAGGTGTGATATAGCAGATTAAGTACTTGAGTGTTGTATTGTGTGTGAGTTTTAAGTGTAGATCACATGACTTAGTTTTGTGTTGAGTGTGAAGGAAGAGTTTAGCATATGTACTTGAGTTTTGTGTTGTGTGTGGGTGTTTAGTTTAATCTAGTGTTGTGTCCAAATTTGAATGCTAAGTGAGGAAAATGAGTGTTAAAAAGTGCGACTTGAGTGACAACTGTGGTGCGTGTCGTAGGAAGGTGTTTTCACGTATGTTTTGTGATGGTTGTCAGTTGTGGTTTCATTGGACTTGTACTATAACTAACATTTACATGGCTGCTATTTCTAATCAAGGTTTTGTGATCTTTGAAAGTATAAAGCCCTAGTTGTAAATCAAGAGAAAACTATTCTCCAACTGCGAGAGGAACGGACACTTGTTAAGATGCAACTGGAGAGTTATTGCTCACCAATTAACGTCAACTATAAGTAATCTAAATTCAAGGTTGTGCCAAGGAACAATCGTAAGAGGAGAGTATTCCTGCTGATGATTCTGCTATTATTCCTCTGGTGAACAGATTAAACGTTCTTGGAACATTGGAAGCTCACCAGAATACAAGTCCTCCACCACAGCTGAACTTACCCTTAACCAGTACTGAGCACTTGACGTTACCCGCAGACCAAATTCTTGAGAGCTATGGCTGCTGTCCCGAGCGAGAGTAGAGATTGTTATAAAGAACAATACATTGCAGCCAGAAAGTTACGGAGGACAAAGCATAAGTTACTTTTAACAAATAAATAATAAATGCAACATTTACACTATTACAAGCAGCCACGTCGAGACAAATGTACATCAGCACTGTTCCACTCCCGTTCGGGACCGAGGAATTCGGCCAGGCTATAGCAACTGGATTTGTGACCTGGAACCTCATGTGAAGGCCAGAAATCTTGGTTGAAACTTAAAAAATTGGCGCTGCGCTCGCAGCTCAATTCTGTTTCAACTCCAAGAGATGTCTCACATACGATGAGGGCCATATGAGGTCACTACAGGTACAAATTTAAACCGTATAAAACTATTTCGCTTGAAAGAAACATACGTTTCATCAATTGGCAAATAGAAAGGAAGACCGAATAATTTTATGCGCAATCTTCTTGAAAATGGTTATTTGCAGTTCCGAAACAAAGAAATACGCGTTGTTACGTCATGTGTTGATATTGTGGTGGGTGTTGGGATGCCTGAGAATCACAGACACATGTTTTCATATGTGTTTCACGTTTATTACGAAGTGGCAAAGTGGTCAAAAGAAAAAATTTACTATTATTTATTAAAACAGAAGTGCGCCGTGGTAGAATAGTTTATTGCATAGATGCCTTTAAAGTGCATCACTTTTAAAAATATAGACAACATTAGGTCTTTACTATCTAAATGCTATCTGGAAGACGGGATGTTATTTTTGTACACTATAACCTTCAATAAAACATTTATAATGGTACCTCTATGTGCTTTAAATAAAATTACATGTATTGTTATTTGTTGTTTATAGTAGTACATTGTCATTGAAAGGTTTATTTACATACATTTTTACACTCTTCATTATATATGGGGGCCGCATTAAGATGCGGTCGTTACTCGTGAGATAAGGAGGAGGAAATTAAGGGATTGTTTAATTTCTTGGTTGGATACCCCTTTGCTTCGGGATCAGGAATATTTATCTCAAGGAAATTATGGAATTTTGTGACTCGTTTGCGTCCGAGGGAAGGGTAGGAAATCTAGCAGGCTACACGGAAACACTAAAGATTTCCGTTGACACAATTTGTTCACTGTTATAAGAATATCGGGCTGTTCGTATTGGCTTGGAAATATTTCTAAGATCTCAGCTGACTGCAGATAATGCTTATCGGTTCACAATTGCCGACCACTTTAACTGACTACTAACTATTACTTTTCTATAAACTTCGCGCACTCCGATTCTGACTATCTATTCCTATACCCGCTTATTCCAAATAACCCTTACTATTCCCTCCTCCGTCTCCAACCATTTACTCCTCACGACTCATAGCCTCGACTTCTCATCTTACTTTTTACACTATATTAGACGTATAGTTTATTGCGTTGTTAGGAACCTGCCCCGCGAAATAGTAGATCCACAAAAACTATTGAGTTCAGTTCGAGTCTAACTGCTTTATTGGTTCTTCTTTAATATCTATAATTATACACACTCGCTCCGATTCGATTAATTTTGGAAGATCCTGTTGGTTTATCTGGACCAATTCCCTAAAATAAATCTTCTCATGCTATAGTAATTCCAAGAACGGACATTCCTGCCATAAATATTCGGAATTACCTATTGAAATAATACTTCTCTCTGCGCTAGTTAAAAAGGCACATTCTGTGTCTCGGGTCGGCAAATGGTTTCCCTAAGTCCTATCAAAAGAAACGAGTTCGTGCCAGAACAAAAGGCTGCCTTCTTCCCTGGTCGAACCGTTTAAAATTCCATTGGGGCAAACTTCAATACGACACATTCCACAGTTTAACGAGAAGTCTGGTATTGTACCTTCACACAAATACACAATGACCTCCTACTAAAGATTTAGCACAGGTGCTATTTAAGTGAATACAATATCCTTTATACAAATTACATACATGCATCAGATCATATTTACATAAGTTATTAACACCGATTATAACCGTATTCATTTAATTAAATGTGAATTTTATTTTCGGCTACATATACGAACAATTTAAATTTCTAGGTTATATACAATGTGTTTACAAAAAAAAAAAAAAAAAACATAACACAACTTTTTACTTCATATATCCTTCCTAATTTCCCTGTCTTCTTAGAGTTGGGTTAAGAAAATGAGTTACTGTCAGGTTTTAAAAATGAACTTGATGCAACGCCATATAATGGATGGGCAGCATAAGAAATCATGTCTGTGGGTACTTGACAAGATTATTTCACTATTTATATAATTTGTTTTACTTGTAGTTTCCTTTCTTTTTCGGACGAAACTAAGTTCCTGTTAAGCTTTCACCGAATTTAGACAACCAGCTACCGAACCGCCGACAGCCTGAATAGTGAAATATAAGATGCAAAAATCGCATCTGTAACAACAACTTGAAACATGCTAGCCAGATTTTTACGTCTTGTACTTGACTCTTCAGGCTGTAACTGGTGTCTGGAGTTCGGTAAAACCATGATTATCACTTATTTTTTCCGAGAAAGAACGGAAATTACAAGTAAAACAGAAGAAATAAACAAACAAATAAAAATATATAGTAAGGCTTGCATTGCCGACCTCCAGTGGCCGCGATATCTACTCGCCCACGATCTTTAGTCGTGCATCGCCAGATGATACGTACGAAAATTGGCGCTCGATGCGGTCACCGGTTTCTTACATTGAGCTGCATATCTGTAATTTATTTTGTTGATTTGTTTTATTTACGGACGCTCTTTAACATCAGGTCATCAGCGTCCCATTCAATTCAGTGCGTGAAAAGGCCGAAAAATTTTGCTCAGAGGCATCTTCTTTCAGGCTTGAGGTTCTTTTTCGTGCTGTAAATGTACTACACTGGATCCACGGCTTTACTTCCCTTCCGAAGGAAGCCATACTTAGGATTTTTACGCCGGAAAAAATCCATCAATCCTGACCGAGTTTGAACCCACAATCTTGGGTTTAGAGGGCAAATACACCATTACACTACCAGGACCGACATATTCTGTAGTAATCTGTGACTCTTTCCGCTGTCGCTCGGCACTGGAGCTCCAGAAATTGTCCTCCTGTAACGGTGAGACTTGGCATTATACGCAGGGCAGAAATTACTGTTCTACTAGTGCATATCCTGCTGCTTGCTGCAGGCTGCAGTCCCGAGCGACAACGGGGAGAGCCAAACTCCTCAGTCCCAAACGAAAGATAAGGAAATGGTTGCACCTCCCTATTTAATGCAGTGTGAATAAGGCAGTTAGTGCAAGTAGTTTACTTTATTGAGTGCAGTGACAAAGTAATAATAAGTGCATCGAAAGTGCATGTTTCTAAAGTACACCCGCAAAAGCCAGAAAATTTTAATGTTATCGCGACTGTTCTAAAAAGACATCAATTGAGTGCATCAAAAAAGTTTGTATGCCTGGAATATGGGAAGGAGTGCAACTTCAATAGAAAAATTAGACAGCATGTTTCTAAAGTACACTCGGAAAAGTGGAATATTATCGCGCCTGTTGTAAAAAGACAGCAATCGAGTGCATCAAAACAGTTCGTATGCCTGGAATGTGGGAAGGAGTATAACTGCAATAGAAATCTAAGACAGTATGTTTCTGAAGTACACCCGGAAAAGTTTAATGTCATCGTGCCTGTTGTAAAAAGACAGCAATCGAGTGCATCAAAACAGTTTGTATACCTGGAATGTGGGAAGCGATATAACTACAGGTAAATGCTAAGAGAGCATGTTTCTAAAGTACACTCTGAACAGTTTAATATTCTAAAAAGACAGCAATCGTGCGCCTATCACTGTGAAATGTGCAACAAGAATTTAAATTATGCATCCATTTTCAAAAGCCATTTGCGAGTTTAACATGGTGAGGGTTCACTACAAAGAAAACATTGACCTGCAGCTTATGCAGTCATGAAACAACATCGCAACTTATTTTATTTGAACATTTAGAATAATTACATGAAAGTAAACTCGGAAGAATTACAGTTCTCATACTTTGACGATTTTAAAAACTGGAAGCAAGAAATTGAGGAAGCAACGGGATCAATGTTTGTAAAATAGTATGGTTCTCGCTCTTCTTTTGACAATATTGTAATGCATTATCATGCGTGTCATCGCTCAAGCAATTTTGTTTCTGAAAGTAAAGGTGTCTGACTCTTAAAATTGCAAGGAAGCAATAAAATCGGCGGCATATGTCCTTCAAGGATACGAGTTAGGCAAGCCGAAAATGGAAAATGCTTAGTCATATTTATCTGAATTCATGCAAGTCATCAGCATGACTTAGGTCACTTGGGACTGTCAGAAAAAGAAGGGAGCAGTACAGGTGCAGATATTGCAAACAAAATTCCTTTTCAAGCTACACTAAACAAAATTAGAGATTCTGTGTCAGATGCTAA
Source organism: Metallyticus violacea (assembly GCA_030762175.1). Taxonomy (NCBI): domain Eukaryota; kingdom Metazoa; phylum Arthropoda; class Insecta; order Mantodea; family Metallyticidae; genus Metallyticus; species Metallyticus violacea. The sequence continues at coordinate 377,879,500 of CM060846.1, forward strand.
ATTACAATGAATTCGTCTATTATCTAGACATGATTTATATAATATTGAACGATGCTATAATTTGTGCTCCTCATCCGTCAGGCATCAAAGTGATGGGACTAGTGTTCAGGCATTGGCACTTGAAACGAACTCGTGTGACAATCCGTGTGTGTTGTTTTATAAATCAAAGACACGGTTAGTGACTCCTACCCGGAATTAAAAAACACAGCTTTTGAATTAATCATAATGGACAGCGCACAGGATAACTATTACAAGGTTTGGAAACGACTGTGTATGTATTGACGGATCACATGGACTTAATAGCTATGGCTTCAAACTTATAACACTGCTAATAATTGATGACATGAAGCAAGGGTTTCCATGCGCCTTTCTTATATCCAACAGAAGTGATTTTCAGGTGCTATGCAAATAATTCAGTGTGTAAAGTCAGAAGTTGGAAATATTTCTCCTAAAGTTTTTATGTCAGATTTAGCAGAGTCCTTCTATAATGCTTGAATTTCAATCATGGGAGCGCCAACAATGAGATTCTGTTGTACATGACACGTAGACAGAGGTTGGAAAAAATATATAAAAGGTCAAAGAAAAAAAAAATTTTTACATCATTGTAAGAACATTATTGGAAGACAGAGTTGACATCGTATTTGAAAATAGATAAATTCCCAAATAAGATACTGCAATAGAGGAATTAAAATATGAGCCTGACACCTCTGAGTTTGCTTCATACTTCCAGAAAAACTATGGGAGTAATGCAGAATGCTGGGTTTACTGCCACAGGTTGCATGTTGGCCTCAATACAAACACGCATATTGAACGAATGCATCACACGCTTAAATATGTGTATCTGCAAGGAAAACATGTGAAACGTCTTGATAGAGCAATGTGTGCTATAATGCCCCTTGTTAAAGACAAGTTTTTCGGCAGGCCAGTTAGACTACGAAAGGAAAATTAACTTCCACAATTAAAGTCTTACGTCGTAGGCACAAAGAATGCCTGAAAATAAACAAGGTCATCTTTATTAGGAAGATTGTGGTTGGAAGATCCCATCCTTATCGAACTTTTTTTAATGTTGTTTAACGCCCATTTTTAGGCGCTACAGGCGGTAGATACTGATGCTATATGAAACGAAATTACTTGGAAAGGATTGTTTTTTTTAAGGAAGGAAGCGTTCCAGGCATAAGTTTAGGTACTTCCCCGACATTTGCCATTAATGAGGAGTGAGGAAAACCTAGGAAAAAAAATCTGTCAGGAAGGAAAGTCCTGGTCACGAGGCCGCGCCTTAACAACCAAGGTCACCCATGGGAGTTCATCGAACGTGTCAGAGATATATTTAGTGCAAGATAATGGCGTGGACTGCATATGCAAATTAATCTGCGGTGAATGCAATACATTCATACACAGATACTCTTGCACCTGTGTTGATTCCAGCATTAAATGGAATATGTGTAAACACATACACAGCATACGTCAATTTCAGCTGCACAATGAACGCCCTGGTTATTCTGAAAACAATAACTTAATAATAGACACTGGAGATGTTTCTGTTCTCAATGAAAAGGAGGAAATATCAGTCCAAGTGAGCAAAAAAGAAAGTCCCAACTTTTCTGTTCCCCTATCTGAACAAAAAGATAAAACTGATTGCGAGTTATTGGATACCATTAAGGTAACTTCCACAACATCATGACTCGAAGTTGTGAAGAAACACACAGCACCCTTAAAGGCAACATTTGCCGCTGTTCGCAACCAAAATGAACAAATACCCATGTGCAAAACTAAAGAAATATCCCAAAAGAGGAAGATTAATCCACAGAGAATATTCTTTGCCCCCCCCAAAAAAAAAATCTCATCGCATTCCCCTTGCAAGACCTGAAACAACGGAGGCTAATTTCGTCGCTTCGGAAAAGAAACTGCATCTCATTGCGTTCCCCTCGCAGAAACTGACACAACTACGCCCATCATCTTCGCGCTTTCTTTCCTGCAAGATGAAACTGCAGCAGCACCTGCCGTTCGGAAGTGAGATGAGGAGTTCCTCTCTCTCAACAAACTTGTGCTTGTTAGTGTGACAAGTGCGATGGAGCGAATAAGTTCGGCTCTCTTCGCTGTCTCTCGGGACTGCACTAAGCAGCAGGAGCTGCACTAGCAGACCAGTGATTTCCACCCTGCGTGTAACGTCGAGTTAAGTGAGCTCCAGTCAACAGCGAAAGCGGAGAGAGTCGAAGAAATGGGAGAATAGGTATTTTTGCATGGCTGCTTGTAAAAGTGTAAATATTGCATGTATTAATTTTTTATGGTAATGTAACCTATAGGTTTTCCTCCGTAACTTTTTGACTGTAATATGTTGTTCATTATTACAAAACTCAGTTTTCACTTTTTACTATGAATTGTCTTATTGGAACTCGCAATTAATTCATATATACACAAACACTAACCTTAACGCTAACCTCGGGTAAATCCCCGAAACCGGTGGACCCTGACGGCCTACGCTCGCCTCCTTTTGTAAATACAAGTTGATAGGAGCGAGCAAATCACTGAATTTTTTTTACTACGCGTTGTCTTATTGGAATTCTCAATTAATTAACACACACACACTAACCTTATTAACGCTAACCTCGGGTAAACCTAGAAACAAGTGGACCCAGTGGTTTGCTGCGGTCGACTCTTTTTCGTCAATATAAATTGATAAGGGCGGGTAAACCACTGTAATGGTGGCAAATCTCCTTAGATTCCAGTAGGAAAAAAAAAAGTCGTAAATATCAATTTATTGCTCATTGTGTGCGTGGCACTATTTTAGCGAAAAAAATCATTGTAATGATGGCAATTCTCCTTTAACTCCGACAGAAAAAAAAAATAGTATCAGTATGTGAGCTACATTCACAGCTATACCATGCAGTGGTGCATTAAAACCTTATTTTTTTAATGGTGTTTAACGCCGTTTTACTACAGAGGCACCACAGGCGGCGAACACTGATGATACATGAGATGAAATGATATATTGCGAAAGGATTTTTTTAGGAAGGAAACATTCCAGACCTAAGTTCAGGGAACCTCCCCGGCATTTGCCAGTTATGTGGACTGAAGAAAACCTGGAAAAACCTCAGCCAGGGAGTACGTTCCTGGCGGGATTCGAACTCCAGACCTCCCGCTCACGAGTCCGCGCCTTAATGACCCCGGCCACCCGTGGCGGTATGAAAAAAAAACTTGTTTTATCTAGCTATATCTGTGAAAGTTGCACTACCTTCAGCATTCTGCGCTATCTCTCGGGAGTGGCTCGGGACTGGAGTTCTAGCAGGTCCTAGCACCACCGAGAATTTTTCTACGGACAAGGAAAGAAAAGTAACAAGGGAATGGATCAATGGCGGAAGTTGGGGAGGAATAAAGGGAAAAGATAATGAGTTCCCGATTGAGCACCCTCGTTAGTCTACGGGGCTTGTCATGCTGCCGGCCGATGGCCCGGAGCGGGTAGAGGTAATAGTACCGGAAACACACATGGCAAGGGCCTGAGTGCAGCCGGGAAATGGCATAGGGGAAAGTGTGAGAAAGTGAGCAGAGTCAGAAATTCAAAGAGGGCGGATTTGCTTTAATCATCGATTGTTTCTGAGTTTGTTGGAGTTGTATGCAATGCTGTAGAACTTAGTGTGATCTCCCTGCCATCTCCTGTCCAAGGAAAGAGCTTCGTAGCGGAATCGTGGCGCGAATTTCTTCTAGATGTGTGCAGATCATTTGGAGTGGCAGAGTGGAGACGCTTGTGGTGGCATGGTTCTCGTTGATTGCGTTCTCTGCAGTGCTCGTTGTGGCTTCAGCGGTTGCCTTGGCGTCCTTTATTCTGTGTTTGAGGCTATTAATGATTTGGGCGAATGTAGCTTGGAGTACTGTAAAAGCCTTTTCCAAGCGATCGAGTCTGGCGGATGTTGCTTCTTGTGTTGTTTGGAGCTGCTAGCTGATGAGGTGGGTTTGTTGTTGGACATTATGTTGGAATGCGGTGATAAGGAAAGTTAAATCGGATATGGCGTTTATTATGGTGTTAGTGAGAGCAGTGTCCGTAGCAGCGTCTGGAGTCATGTTGGTAGTTAGAGGAGCTGAATGACTGGGTAGTTGAAAGTGCGTGGGTGGAGGCTGAGGCATTGTATGCGCTACGCCGCAGTGGGCAGGCGGTCCGGCCCGTGTAAAGGCTGGTGTCCCCGCAGGAAGCACAGTATCTGTGCAGGCGCACAAGGTGGTGCTGCTTACACTCGAAAGTGAGGGCATCGGCCCCGCAATGGTGACATTGGGCAGACACCGTGCAATCTTGCGCTTGGTGATCGTAGCCACAGCAACGGCAACACGGAGAGGAGTGGCTGTGCAGACTTTGCTCAACGGGAAGGATGCTGCCATTCAAGGGAAGACCGTTGGCGATGGCGGCGTCACGATCCTCCGCGTCAAGAAATACCAGCCGCACTTGCGGAGTGGGACCGAAGACAGAGAAGACTGCCGACGGCCAGTGTCTCTGCAGTGTTCGGAGCAGATATGGTGCACGAATGTTACATGGAACACCGCATATAACGCCTCTCCACTGGTCGCCAGGTGCATATGAGGTGGAATGGAGGTATAGGAGCTGGCTGGTCCTGGCGGTTCTGTGTTGGGTTGTGGCTGTGGTGATAACCTCATTGACTGGAAGTGCAACGGCGGTGGTTTCAGGAGGAGAGGTTAGCGTCTCTGCGGTCGTACAGGAAATAGTGGATGGATAAGAGGCATTGGCAGCTTCTTTTTTCTTTCCGATTGCCGTTTCGGCAAAAAGGTTTGCGTCGACTGAGCTAAAGAGAGGAGCATTGTCGGGGCAGCCGGGTAAGGAAAAGTGCAGCTGATGCTAAGTCTAAGGGGAAGAGTAAGATTTTGTTGCTAGGTAGTATTCATCCCTCCTGAAGGATGACTTTGGTAGCAATTATGATGTTGTAAGCATTTTTAAGCCAAGTGCTGAACTCGCTGATGTCACAAAAGACTTGGAAAAACTAGCTGCTGATTTCAGCAAGGAGGATCATGTTGTAATTGTTGGTGGTGCAGGAAATAATCTTGAAACAGTTAATAATAATCAAATTGACATTTCGTTCATATATTAAATTCTTTGGTTTAATAATTGATAACCATCTGAATTAGAAATATCACATCAATCTTATCATACATATCCTTAGCATTGCATGCTATGCAATATGTGTATTAGTAGCATTGAAGATTTTTAAGAATTTAAAGCTAGTTTATTATGCTTATTTCAACTCAATAATGAAAAATAGTCTTATATTTTGGGCAAACTCCGTTAAAAGTGAACGTGTCTTCCTATTACAGAAAAAAGTCATACGGATCATCACTGGTATACATAGCAGATGTTCATGCAGAAATCTCTTTAGGCAATTTGAAATTTTAACTCTTCCACGTAAATATATATTACCCCTCATGAATTTAGAAATATTTGTTCAAAGTCAAAATATACATGACAAGAATACTCAACAAAAAGCAAATCTATATAGACTGACTGCAACACTTTCTTGCCATCAAAGAGTTTATTATGAATGCATTTTAATACAAAACGCTCTTCCCTCTAGCCTAAAAGCCTTAATAAACAATGATAAATCCTTTAAAATTGCTCTCAGAAAATACCCATGTAAAAAATACCTATTGTTCTGTAAATAAATTTATGAGTGACAATATATTGTACTGAGTTAAAACACAGCAATAATTTTATATCAATGCATATGTCAACATGTACATAGTAAAATTTGTGTGATTGAGTGATTTGTCCATTTCAGCTTCTCTGATTTTTGTTGTTTAGGTTGAGTTGTTCTAGGTGTTGCTTTTTCATTTTTATTATAACTATTTATGCAGATGTACATGATATTTTTGTAAATGTAGATTGTGTGCTACTGTGATAATTGTAAATGACAAGTTCTATGTTTGTAGGTTTCTGTGACTGCTTCACGAACTCGCTGAATGCTCTAGGAACTAAACTAAACTAAACTAATGTTGTTTACTATTGATGACAGGAAGTAAAGCCTTTCTACTGAATAGTAAATGATGATTATACACCTGCATTGCATGCTTTTTATGATAAAATGTTATAAATGGTAATGGTTCATTATATTCTGTCAAGTGTGTTTGAATGATTCACAAGTTGTATGATACATTCAATAATAATAATAATAATAATAATAATAATAATAATAATAATAATAATAATAATAATAATTATTATTATTGTTATTATTATTATTGTTATTGTTATTGTTATTATTATTATTATTATTATTATTATTATTATTATTATTATTATTATTATTATTATAGACTCTGCACTTGAGTTTCAGTCACTGTTAGAAAATATATTGTGTAAATAAAATCAAACAATTAAATACAAGAGGCAAATTTATTTCATATAATATGGTATTTTCATTTATACTATAAACCTTTATATTCAACTATATTTTATATACATAAATTTCATTTATCCTATATATAAATTTATCTAACAAGAAGGTTTTTCAATTCTGTTTGAAAGTTTTTTCTTCTTTGACTTTTAATTGTTACTGGCAATTTATTATACAAACTTATACCAATAACTCTGGAATCTCTTTCAGTAGGCTTTTTTTGTTTACATTTACACAATAGTTGTTCAGAGTCAGAGTGCTATAGTTGTGGCAGTCCTTGTTTAGGATCTTGTCTTGTTCATTGTTAACAACAAATAGAACTACCTTATACACATGTAATGATATTATAGTTAATATTTTAGATTCCTTAAAAATACTTCTACATGATACTTTCCTTTCTACCTTATACATACATCTCACAACTTTTTTGAAAGATTACTAGCCTACTCATATTTACACCACATGTACTTCTCCACAACTGCATAACATAAATACAGATAGGTTAAACCATAATATACTAACTTTAGACTATCTGAATTTAAATATTGTGATCATTTTCTTAATAAATATATACATGTGCTCACTTTGTTATAAATAAATATACATGGTGTTTGAAAGCTAATTATCAACAATAACTCCCAAGAAATTTATATGTTTAACCTGTCCTATTGCTTCTCCATTAATTATAACATTTATTTGTAGCTTTTCATGCTTATTAATGTAGTAGTGAAACAGAAGTGCTTTGGTTTCTTGCACATTTAGTGTAGATTATTACTTAGTAAGTATTTATAAATGGTATTTGATTGTTCTTACATAACTTTTTATAATCCAGTAAGAGATTTACAAGAAAATAGCAGGGTTGTATCATCAACATATAATATAGTGTTACATTTGCCAAGATTATGTAAATCATGTACATATCAAAAACAATAGTGGGCCCAGTACAGATCCCTGAGGTACTCCAACTTTAATTATTTTACAGTTTGATTTAGCTGAAGTCATGACATTTCCATTTTCATAATGAATTTCTGCATATTTTTAATGGTTTTGAAGATATGATTGTAAAATTTCTCTGGCTTTACCCCAAATTCCACATTTTTTCACTTTTTCCAATAATATTGAATGAGACACTGAGTCAAAATGCCTTGGACAGGTCAGGGAATAATCTCAATTTTCTCATTGTCATCTAGAGCTTTAAGTATTCTGATATAGATCTGCTGCTACTGTTGTTTGGATAAGCTTTTTCGGAAGTCATGTTGTGATTTACTTAGTACATTATGTTTGTTAAAGAAATCTAATAATTTTATGTTTAGGACTTTTTCATATAATTTGGCAAAGATGACGGTTAGTTTAATTGATCTGTAATTTTCTATTTCCTTCTTGTTACCTTTTTATAAAATGGTCTGATAGTATTAATTTTCAGTATATCTGGTTAGATCCCTTCACATATAGAGGAATATATCATATGCACTAATACTCCAGTTAACCCTTCTTTACAGCGATTGAATGTTTTAGATTAATTCCATCATTCCATCAATATCCTCGAGCTTCACTCACTGTAGGTTCTAAAGCACATAAGTGACGATGACCACTACCACTACTACTAAATTAAGATAACATAACATAAAATGTGTGCATTCAAAAAACAGATAATGTGTTAAGTAGAGTTGACCTATCTTGGACTTTATTGCCAGCTCTCGCTATCACTCCAGCATACACTTGGCCTAGACTGGTAAATACTTCCTATCTCCCTTATAGCATAAAAAACTGCACATATAATGCATGCATGCATGCAGAGAGAGAGAGAGAGAGAGAGAGAGTGAGAGAGAGAGAGAGATTCTCACTATGATACTACAAAATACAGAACAAAAAATAACCACATTAACTGAGCTACAAAATACCAATCAATGCAACACAAACATTGTACAACCCAACTGGATAAAGCCCTAGATAGAAACTGCATGTAGATTGATTGCTATTTGAAACCAATCAGTACTACAGTTGGGAATTACCATTATTATCTTTTTAAGGTCCAGATACCTCTCTATTAGTCCTTTAAATCCAAACAAACTATATGCACTAGAGAATAACAAAATGAGGACATTACAGATCAATGTAATCACGATTGTGCATGATCTCTACCTGTTTCATAACATAAGAAAATGAAAAAAATATAGTAAATACTACTGATGCCCAAAGTGGGACAGAATCCTAGAATTATGAACTGTGTACTGATTCACTTTAATAAGCATGAGCATCATCTATTCTCCTAAATACTTAAAAAGAATACCATGCACTTTTAGTCAGCCAGATGTAGTAAAATTGCTCCATTATTGCAATCACAGAATTTTCCCATACATCTTGTCCATAAATAGAGTTAGTGTTTTATCCAAACAATTGCCTGCAGAGTTCCTGAGCTTATTTTTGCTGGGAAGGCCAGATTATAACATAATAATAATAATAATAATAATAATAATAATAATAATAATAATAATAATAATAATAATAATAATAAGTTACATCCAATAGACTTTGTAATTATTTTAATATATTATATATATTATAATTATTTATTTACCACCACCACCACCACTACTACTACTACTACTACTACTACTACTAGTAATAATAATAATAATAATAATAATAATAATAATAATAATAATAATAATAATGATAATTTATTTATTTACAGTCAATAGACTTTATAATACAAATTCCTAACATTGTCAAATGTTAGGTTACAATATCATTTACAAAATATAACTTATAATTCGTCCAATGAATATAAACATCTATTTATGAGATATTTCTTTAACTGATACTCAAAATTTGATTTTTCTACATATTTGATCTCTGCCGGTAATTTATTGTACAAAAGAGTACCTATTTACAACCTTACGTACTATTTGTGTATTATAATTATACCCGATATTATAGCTATGAATATCATTAATTTTTATTTTTTTTACAATTTTTGCTTATTACATAATATAGCCTTATACACATAAAGAGAATAGTCAGTTAACATTTCATGTTTTATAAATGCATCTATATTCTTATTTAGAAATTAACCCAGTACATTTTTTTCGGTAATATTAATAATCTATCCATATGCATCTTTGCTGCAGCACCCAGGATCTCAATACCACAATGTAAATGAGGGTAAATTATCCTGTACGAAACCATTTTTAACTCTTTGAAGTCAAACACATCCTTAAAAAATCTTAGATAGGTTCATTTACTAAATTTGCTACATATGGCATCTAATGTTTTGCCCATGTTAATTTACTATCTATCCATATCTCTAAAAGTTTATATGTATCTCCCACTCACACATATTATTTTCAATCATACATAAATCCTCTAGAGCTTTACTTTTAACTAGATAAATTTCATAAGTTTTGTTTTATCCACATTGCATACAAGATTATTGTTATTAAAATATTTTAGGATTTGCTCTGAACTCAGAAAGATGGTGTCCATTAGAGACTTATTACATTCGCACCAAGAATTTACAGTGGTATCATCTGCATAAGTAATAATAGAATTATGAGGCTGAACAATATTATTTAAATATATTGAAAACATTAATGGGCACAGGACGGAGTCCTGTGGGACTCCATATTTTACTAATCCAAATTGAGACCTTACTTTAGAGAAGAAATAATTTTTTTAGTATAAATTTGAATTGTTCGTTTTCTATGCACGAGATGAGATTTACATTTTTATGGGAAATTCCTCTAATCCCATTAGATTCCAACTAATATAACAAAATATCATTTCTCACATTTTCAAAATATAAGGTACCCACCTTTTTAGTCTAGTCTATTAACTCTTAAACGAGTTACAGAGAACCTTTCTACTATAAAAACATATAGGAAAATAATAGGCTACAAGAATTCTTTCATAAATTTCCCCAATAGATGTTAATATAATTGACCTGTAATTATTAATATTAAATTTAATACCCTTCTTAAATATAGGTTTTACAATACCTATCTTTAAACAGTCTGGATATATCCTTTTTCAATTGAGGAATTAATGACATGTTCTAAGGGTATTCCCAATTCATTCTTACAGTATTTTAATAGTCTTGAACTAATTTCATCCCAAATTGGTGTAATTTTACTTGATTAGAGGAGTCATTATTTTAATAATTTCATCCATAGCCTAAACTTACGTATTCATTTTTTTACACTAAACTCCATTCACTTCACAAATCTTCAAAGAACATGGGATAATGTTAGCCCCAAAGAACAAATACAACATCAAGAATTTATTGGGTTGCACAGTAAAAGACTCCATACCAACAGAACTGAAATCAGGAATTTACAAAATAAAATGTGCAGATTGTGAACAGAGCTACATAGGCAAAACAAAAAGAAATTTGGAAATTTGGAGGAAAGAACATTTTAGGAATATTTGGTTTAAACAGGTGGATAAATCAGTAGAGCAGCTCACTTTTGGACCAAAAACCATGAAATAAAACTGGGAATTAAACTGCTGAAACATGTTCACAGTCTATTGGAGTTATCCACTTGGGAAAAATTTTTCATATTAAAAAATAGAGAAAACCTAATGAATTTTGAGTTTCCTCCTATGGATGAGCTCAGTAACTTTCTACTTCAACCAACAGAGGCCATCACAGGAACATCCATTTGTCCAGTTGTAGTTTCGAGTAACGGCGTTTCAGTGAGCAACTGAAGATGGGAGAGATTCTCCCAAAATGCGTCTTACTTTGGTATAAGTGAATGGAGTTTAGTATATAAAATGAATACCTAAGTTTAGGTTATATTGCCACTCCATTGTCAATAGCTTCATATGTACAATATTAATTTCATTCATGTTTGTGTTTTTCACATACACAGTTGGATTTACAGTATGCATAAAAACATAATTTTGAATATTTTCTGATAGTGAAAAAATAACATTCAGATAATGTCTTTGTGTAAAACTTATTTCAGAGGTTGGACATCACTTTTGGAGAGATAAACATGATATACAAATGGAAGTGTCAAATTATTGAAATTCGTAGATAGACCCTTGGAGCTGGGAATATGGCAAAACACTTTTATAAAAAATATGAAGATAAGGTTATGGACTTTGAGATACCAATAGAAGACAAATTAATTAAAAAATTCATAAAATGTCTACACCAAGTCTATCCAACCAACTATGAATCTGGCAGTCGACTCACAGCTTATGTAGACAAAAGCCTGTAAACAAGTTCTGTTACAATTCAATGAAGCTTAAGAGTATTAAATTAACTCACTGCTAATTAAAAATATATTAATTACTTCAATGTATTAGCTATGCAAAGAAATTAATTTTAATTTAATATTAAATGAGTTTATACCATCTCAGAAATGTGTTGGAGGCTAGCATAGATGGAGCATGAGCAAGATCTGGAGGGCTTACTACACAGAGTGTCATTGCCAGTTATACTAGTAAGCCCTAGTTACCAAGAAAATGCCAGAGGATTTTAAGCAGACTTGAAAGGAAACAGTCAAAGCTGTAATGTTATAAAAAGCAGTTCACTGATTTCAAAGACTTTTTTGAGCAACTTTTGCAACACTGTGAAGTTCATTGACTGTCACATGTTAACTGTTATATCAATTTTGGGAAATGAGAGACAAATTTTTTTTTTTTGCTTGAATAAGCAATTTCACCTCCATAATATATTAAGCAATTTTTCTTCGTTAGCGGTAATTAGCAAATTTATCATATATCTTCATCCATTTAATTTAAACTAAACTTCATTCATATAGAGGAAAAGTTAGTTCTTGAAACTGAAGGCAAGATCAAATCAATATTAAAAAAATTGGATCTGTGGCATCAATGTATACTGGATGGAAAATATTTCCTAACCTCTCAAATTTTCTTGGTTCAACCAATTCTTTAAGAACAAAGTGTTACTCCATAATACAGCATTTAAAACACTTGCAGTACTCTTTCAGAAAATATTCTCCTATGCCTGATACAGGCAAACACTTGATCAAAGTAGGCCTTTTGCAACAGCTTACTTGTGTGAAAAATCACTTCCTCATTCATTTATCTAAAAAAAACAAGAACAAAAATCATTTAAAATTGTGGAATCAGAACCCAGAATACAAATTTATCCTATTAAGCCCAAAATGTCATACCTCATAAGTGAAATGTAGCACTAATTCTTTCATTCAGGAATTAGATCAGGGATTTGATTCCCACGATGACTGCCTTCCCTGACTGAGGTTCGTTCCTGGTTTTCCTCAGTCCTCAATTAATGCAAAATGTTAGAGAGGTGCCCTAAACTTTGGTCTGGAATGCTTCATTGTTTTAAAAAAATCTTTTACCAATTTATCATTTCATTCAAGTATCAGTGTCCATCGTAGTGGTGCATCAGTCGTAAAATGGGCATTAAACACTATTAAAAAAAAAAAGCACAAAGGAGCTTTAACCCTTTACCCAATAACCTTAATTTGCCCTCTAGCTGCTTCCTAATAGCCAATAGATATGGACATTTAAATCAGTTGGAAATTTAAATTTTCCATGTTGCAGAAAAATATAATATTTACTTAATATGTTAAGATACTTTAATGAAATAAAAAGGAAATTGAATGTCTAATGCATGACACACTGGTTTTTTCAATTAATAGTGCTATGTATCCTATATATAATACCATTCCATTGACTACTTCCAAAGTAAAATTTAAACAGTGCTGTAATTTACAAAATCTGGAAAAATTAAAATATGGGGAAGATTTTTATAAGTAATTTTATTCTTAGATTGAATGCACGCTCTTTTTATTCACATTGTCTTACACCTGTCTCAGACTGCTTAATCATGTGAAAGAAAACTACTGAGTATCTTATGAAATCCAGAAAGTTTATTTTGTATGTCTGACCTTTTCAGCCCCAGGTCTGACTAAAGCTTGCACACACACACACACACACACACACACAGTAACTCATGGTTCTGTCAACTTCCCTTCCACAAGGAACTATGTGTTTCCAGGGTCTGTAGTTTAGACTTGCTAAATTCATTAGTTCTTCAAACCACCATAAAAGCTGCAGCTAAGAAATAATGCATCTAGGATACTAGGATAAGCCCAAAATTAGGTTGGAAGCAATATGTAAAAATTTGGCATAAAAAGTATTTGCTTTGTAAAAGCAAAACAGGATCTGTATACAATAGCTCTATTTATGCTGATAAAGGGATTGACAATACAGAGATAAAGATTTGGGGTTGTCTGGCTACACAGTAATGCACTTGATGTAACATGTTCTAGATCAGTATAGACCTATATATTCAGATAACTGTTATAGGTAACCAAAGTTATTAATTTCCCTATGTTAAAGAATGATGAATGAAATTGGAACAGTGTGTTCAAATCATATTGTGTTGCAAAAGGATGTAAATACATAGGTACTAAAGATAGGAGAAATGGAGGTGTACCAGCTTCCACCACTGACATATATTGCTTGGCAAGACAGAAGGATGGTTACAGCTTTATCAAATTGTAATTAAAAAATTATGTGTTGATACAGACAAAATGAATGTCTACACTAATATGACCATTTTCAAGCATAATATTATACAGCAATATATTATGCACACAGACCTGTGTTCGCATACCCCTGGTCGACAAGCGATGGTAAGCTCACCCTAATCTATACAGCAATATATTATGCACATAGGCAGTGTCTATTTAGTGAATCAGGCATTGCACGTATACCCCTCTGTGTAGTCTAAAATGGTACAAGAAATTATTTTTTCATCAATATGTACAACTGCTTCGTTATTTGGAGACCATTAAATCTACATAAATCAGTGACAAACTTGGATTTCCTATCAATAGTTCACAGCTAATTACTGACTAAAATATTCAGAGACCTGTACATACACAAGTAGAAAATCCACCAAACCTGCAACTTTTAGGTTAACAGAAAAACACTTCTGTAAATTGATGCCACCCATGGCCAAAGAGTTGTATCCATTTTGGAAATGTATCACATGCGGAAAAGAGGAAATATGCTAGGAAATTGCGATATGCAGTTACAGTAGAGATGTGTCCTTGTGCATTTACCCATGCTTCCATGTGGATCATGCACTTTACAACTTTTAGAGGTAAGCTTGAATTGAATTATATTGTATAATTTATACAAAACATTTAATGGAAAAAGATTTAAAAGCATTAGTTTTGATGCACATACAGGTTAGGTATATATGACATGATTGTCGCCCATTTGAATTTGATTTTGTATACACATCCATTTTGTGTAATAGGTTAAAGGTGGTTTGCAGTGAAGGAAAATTTTAGAATTTTTACTTTTGATAATATAAGGTACATGCAAAGAGGATGTCAGAATATGTAACTCTGGTCAGAAACTAAAATGAGACTGTTTTTATGTTAAATTGCATTAAGTCATTCACAATAGTTGTCTGCTCTGAGTATTTACTTATCCAGCAGTATGCTTGGCAGTCATCTACATATGCTTCCATGCCTTTCAGCAATTTCAAGAGTGTAATCCAAGGAAAATTTTACATTTTGCCTATGGAATATGGTTTTTAAAGGTAGTTGTTATATATATTCCCTGTGTGTGTGCCTGTTGCAATACCCTCTTTTGTTTTAATCACTGTGTTGAAGTCCTTCATCTACATTTGTGAAGACAAAGAATGATCTACATTTAACAAATTATGTGCTGCATGATTGAATGACTCTAAAGTTGTCAGAACTCCAAGGTAAATCAAAGTATAAATTCTGAATAACAAATCTTTTTCAAACCAAAACCATCCCCTTGCTAAAAGCTTTACTATGCTCCCAGTTTTGAGACAAAAATTAGAAATGCACAGAATGTTTGGGCAGTATCAATATGGTAATACAGTTTAGTAAAATCAAACAATATTCCTCTTCCAATATACTTTTATTCCTCTAATATTTTTACAAGAAAAGAGCAAACACCAAAGAAAACTATCACACTTATGTGTAAAATTTAAAAAAATAGAAATAACAATACTAAATAAATTATATTAAAATCTATCACTCCCTTCTGATTCAGTTATCTAAATCAGTTTTCATTCTAGAGAGCAAATGTTTGCACTGCTAATGAATGCTCTGTAATCTAATATATGGTGGTAGACCTCTCATATGGTAAGTTTGCACTTGGAATCTATTATTTCAGGAAAGAGAAAACAGTTCAGTGAGAGAGATAGAACATCCTGTGCCCATGCATAATCTCCTTCTGTAGCAGCTATCCTTCTAACAAAAAGTTAAAGTTAAAAGAAAAGTATGCATGTAGCAACAAGTGAAAGTGTCTGTATGCCAACTTTAATTAATGCAATTTACTATTTTTAAAGTAATAAGCACAGTTTGCCAGAAAGCAATAGCAGTATAATTTACATGATGTTCTGGCAGTTGTCTATTGTCACAGCAGGTGGTACAGAAGTCATTTCCAGCTGTGTGACATAAGCTGGGTACACATGTTTGGTCTACACTTTAAACAAAAATAAACATTTTACACTTTAAGCAAAAACAAACATTTTCACAGCTGTGAAAAGGTTCAAGGTAACATTTACTAAATGTAAGATTTAAGTCACTTTTTCCTCCCCAACTTTCTTAGAAATTATGGACAATGTTTTATATACACACACACAATTTATACATATATGTATAAATTCCCAATGGAATATAAATGGTTCATGAATTTTTTATCTTATGGTTATACTCAAATATCATTTAAAATAAATACTAGTTCTTGATTAAAGGTTATATGTTTTTCCAATCCATTTGTATAATTTTGTGATATGCTGAGTTTACCATAATACTGAGACAACATGAAATGAGATTAAGTTTTTATTTAACCACTTTTATAGAGAACTGACAATTAATATAACTGAATCCCAAGGCACTGCAAGAGTTATAATGCTACTACCATTGCCAATAAAGTTTAATGCCATCCACAGTCTGCAAAATTTAAATGTCTAAATTGCAAGATTAGATTTTTATATATATGTCATGCTGCATTGGCAGGACAAGAGCTAGTCTTTGGAGCCTACAGTAATGACTCATCTAAAACTGAATTACAAGCAATGCACAAAGTGTTTGCAATCACAGATGATGTGATCCTAATAACAGGACACAAAAAAATTAAAGTTTGGAAACAATGCAAGATGATGTGATCCTAATAACAGGACACAAAAAATTAAAAATTTGGAAACAATGCAATCAACAAAATGAAATCATCTGCTGAATGCAACTTTTCTTCAATAAATAGAAATCAAAAGTTATACTCATAAAAACAGAATGTCAAGAACTGGAAAAAATTTATACATATATTTAAACAAATATATTCTCTGAAATACCTTAGAATTATCAACTGAGGATTTCTGCTAGTCCATCACAGGTTCATCTAAGTAATGAAACTGAACTCTAGGATTAAGATCTGGCAACAATGTATCCAGATTCCAACACAAGTGAACTAGCAAATTTCAACTTGACAGCATTAATATGACTGATGTGACAGTCATTGCATAAGAGTGTGTAATGACGATTAGTTCTCTTGTTCCAGTTATGGCACAGCACATACCACACTATGTTGAAGTTCTGGATTTTTAATGTTTTTCAAGTGCAGACATCCCTCAGTACTGAAAATGCAAATTGTGGGCAAGTACATCATGAAGATACCGGATATTAAATACAAAAATTCTCTACTCTGCATGTACCCGAGTCTTACAAATCTATATCCTTTTTCAAATGCATTTCAGTATTTTTGTAAAACACTGAGATAAAGCTGAATCCCACCTTCTGGACTGGTTTTTAGGGATGTTTGAAAATATTTACTAATTGAGCATCCATTTGTTAAGCCTTTCTTTTGCTAAAATTGATTTTTTTTTGTCTTATAATGATTTTGAAATTTTGAAATTGAGGGCTGTTTTTAATTGCTTTTTATTAAATTACATCACAAACAATTTTTATAGCATTAAAATAAATGAAAATTATTGTTTATTAAATCTCTAAACCACGATTTGACATATATAAAGTGTTATGTCTCGTGTGTTTACAATGGCACAGTATATCATTATGTATAGTTTATATGTGTTAACTCAGTGGTGAAAGAATCATAGGACCAATTTTTTTTGAGCATACAGTTGATTCTGTTACTTATGTGAATACCGTATTAGCCTCTTTTTCCAGAGAATTAATTGACAGGGAGCATGATCATGCATTTTTTTCAACAGGACTATGCTACTGCTCATTTTCCGAATAATTTCATGAAAGCAATTCACAATGTCTTTCCATAGGACAAAACTATTAGTAGGGAACTGTGGCCCCTTTGATTCCCCAATTAAACAGCTTGTGATTACTATCTCTGGGGTAAATTAAAAAATGCAGTGTATGAAACAAACCTCCATACCATACAAGATCTCAAAGATAATATTAGTCAGGAAAGTGTCTGGATTTCTCAAAATGAATTATAGGTAGTGACGAATAATTTCCTAAAAAGATGCCAAAAATGTGTGGAGAATGAAGGCAGCAGTTTCAACATTTCATTTGATAATTTGGTAAGTATTAAGCCTTTTAAATTTGTTTGTATATTGTTGTATGTATGGCTTATTTAATTGTTTTATCCTTTAGCTTGCCCACTCATAGGCAAAACACTTGGGGGGGAGGGTGAAAACAAAATTAATGACTGCATGCTATATAGCTGAATATTTTGATTTCAAGAACAATGGCATTCAGAGCAAGAAAACCGAACTACAAATTACTGATGATAAAATTTCTGAGACAGTTAAAATTGTACTAATCAATTTCTTAGGCAACAAATATGTTCTTTCCAAGGGTGTATCTTACTGTGGTGACAACTGCAAAACAAATTTTGAAGGATTATGGTGTCTAGCAAGTTTAAAGCTAACATAAATTCAACCTGATATGTGTCTGATGTCCAGGTCATGTTCTATGTAACACAGTATATCATGGGGCATAGAGTGCATTACTTTCAAGTTGTACAATTATTTTTGCATTTATATAGTAAGAATTAAATCTGAAGGAATTTTGTCAATGTAGAGTATCATGAACTGATCTCATATTCAAAAAATCAGGTAAATGTCTCTCTTTCCTGCCACTAGCCAAGTTCTCTGTGCATTTGAGCAAATAAAAAACTGATTTTTGAAATCTGATTTTTTTATCTTTGGAAAAGCCTCCACTATTGTTAAAGAAAGTTTTTGAGAATGGGATGAGCAAGAGCTACCTGCTTCTTTTGTATTTATTAATGTCTATTTTCAATATTCAAATTGAAGAACCTAAAAGGAAGAGAAATTCATTAACTATATTGATATCCTTAATAACATTTTGTTTACACTTAAACAAGATATGAGCACCAGTTTACCTCCATGACAACTCGGGAAACTAAGGAAATTTAAAAATGAGGGGTTAGAGCAAAAGTGCAATTGTTTGTTTTGTGTTATACTTGGTTAGATTTTTGACACAGTGTAAAAACTTCAATCAAATATCGTAATTTAAATAACTTCTGTGTTAAAAGTCTTTCTAAGTAATAACCTTAGTTTTGTGTTGCTGTACACAATTTTTAAGACATATGTATAAAATATCTGGAAGCCTGAGTAAAATAATTAAAGAATTTGCACACTTAAATGAATGAATTTAGAGGAAATACACTTATGGGAAATTTTAATGCCTTCTTGTGTTTTGTAAAAATAAAAGAGTTCAGATTGATGAAGTGAAGGCTTTTGATGAATTTTTCAATCTAAAAATGTGTTGAGAATGAAAAGAGTAAAGATACAATGCTGAAATCAAGATTTTCATCCGCCACCTCTCTATCATGGCAATGCACAACAGCAGTAATATGGACTAGCACCAACCAGTGTAATATTCTCACTTAGTGGTTGTCACTCATATCTTATGTGTAATAATAGTCCATAGTCATAGTGTTGGGATAAGAGTGTCTTCATAATCTAGTAAGCACCAGTTTGAATCCAGGTTGCGTTCAGTTGTCTGGATAGGTTTTATCAGGGTTTTGGTGTATACTGCAAATACAAATATGCAACTCTAGGCTCCATAGTCCCTGATCATTTATCATTTCAACTAAACTTCTGTTATTAATAAGACAGCAAAAGGTCATTCCCTGTTGCATTCTGTTACTGGACCAATGCTAAGAGTCTACCTGTGAAATAACATCCCCTCTGCCAGGAGAATCGATAGCTCAGGTACTGAACGTTTTCCTTTGGGCACTGCAAACCACCGACAATACTAATGCTAATAAGTACACTATGAATAAAGGACATACTGTCTTATCATATAAGATACTTCACCAGTTCTGTGATTTTAGCACACAAAGCATATATTGAGAGAATGTTCTATTCAATACATAGCCAGCGAAAAAAAACAAATTATCTCTCAGTTGACTCCATTAGGAATATCAATATGGTTGAAATGATACAGGAAGTCATAAAAGTGCAGTAACAATAAAATGTTGAATTTACTCTCTTACTGCCATTACAGAATGTCAATACTAAAATGTTTATATTACTGCTTGTGGACAAAATTTTAGTTATTAAATATTTTCTATACTGCATCATAAAAATTTTAAATTTAATCTTGGAAGTCCTAATTTTGCGATTTTCTTATTCCCAGGAATTACATCCAGAAACCCTATAAAGTACACATTATTACTTTATATTCTTCAGTCAGTTCAGCCAAAAATGGGGGGAATATTAAACTTATAAATCTGTCTGGGTTTATTGCATCAGCAAAGAAAAGTGACCCAATAATTTTGAATGTATTTATTGCACAACTCAGTTCAGTTTTAATTCAATATTTGAATATTTGGATTTTCAACACACCAATAACAACTGTTTTGTTTGTTAATGTACCTGTTGAGGTGAAAGCAAACCATGCTACTATAGAAAATTAACATGGGATAGTATAAATTTGAATAGTTTGGGATTTTCAAAGTGAAATATAGTATCATATAACAAATTATTTATGAGGAAGTCACTCAAATTTCACTAGTTTTAATCCACTTATTTGGATATGTTTCAAAGGCAAATTTCCTTCATTGTCAGCACTGCTCCACTGTCAGCTTTCCAGCATGGTATTAGGATGTTGCTCTTTGGATTTTATAAACTTTTTGATGAAGTTGCTGTTGTTTGGAAGATCAAAATCAACTAAATTTTTATTTGTTTTCATTCAAGAATATATTTTCCCCACACTGAAAATGGGAAGATGACGCAGTAAAACTACTAAACCTACAAGAGAGCAACATAAATTCACAATGGAAATGGAGAATAACAATGTTCCTTTCCAGGATATAAAAAATGATAACATACTGGAATTTGGCATATTCAGGAAGCATGCCCACAGGGATTATATAAAAAGCAACAGCCATAATTCAAAACAACATAAACTCGCTATAATCAATAGCCTTACATTCAGATTAACAAACTTACCAATAAATGAGACAATACAAATTGGAGTACCGAAAAATCATGGATATAGCACATAAAAATGGCTACACAACTGATCTCGTTAACAAAAAGATAGGAAAAAAAAAATAAATAAATAAAAGAAATCACCACATTGAAAGGTTACAAAGGAGAGCAGATATATAAAATATTTACATTCCATCCATGAGTACACCAAAAAATTCAAAAGATTTTTAAAGATGCCAACATTATTTTGGCTCCAGGGAATAAATGCAGTTTGAAAAACCTCCTAAAAACCAACACAAAGGACAAAATCCTGCCAGGAAAACAATCAAGCATTTACAAAATCAGTTGCAAAGACTGCAATAATAAATATATAGGTAAAACAAAAAGGAACATTACCATACAGTTTAAGGAATACATGAAAAGTATAAAATATATATGGAAAAATCAGCAGTAGCATACCATTTCTGGTAAAAAAAACATGAGTTCCAAAATGAACCAAAACTCTTAAAAGCTCTTCAAAAACTCATAGAATTATCGTGTGGGAAAATATATTCTTGAAAGAAAACAAAGAAAATTTAGTTAATTTTGATTTTCCAAACAACGGCAACCTCATCAAAAAGTTTATAAAATCCAAAGAGCGACATCTTAATACCACGTTGGATAGCTGACAGTGGAACCATGCTGACAATGAAGGAAATTTGCCTTTGAAACCTGTACAAGTAAGTGGAATAAAACTAGTGAAATTTGAGTTACTTCTTCATAAATAATTCGTTATATGATGGGATAGTAAATTCAATCAATAAAATGTTAAAAACACTTGCACCTAAATTCAATTACTTTCTTCTCCATTAAAAAAGGCTGGTTTTTTCCCTTACTTTTTTTTATATATATATACCTAAAACAGACTTGGTTCTTCATAAATTTCTCCACTAATCTGCATATTGTTCTCTTAGAAGGAATACAAGAATCTGGGAATTTTCTATTGCATATTTATTGACTTCTACTCCATGTAAACTTGTTAACAAATGCACATGTAACAATCTTTTCCTCTTTGACTGTGTCTCTGACTGTTAAACAGCAATTATTTAGTATATAAATTAATATGTTTCCTTGACAATTTAAATGTACAAGTTACAAAAGCACACTACATTGCACCTAATTAGGTCAAAATACTCTGATTTATTTCTTTAAGCCTCACACCATTAACACCAGAGCCACTGGATTTCAACTGGCATGTGCAGATAGACACACATTGTTTTGTGCTGAGGTTTGTGGAATAGATGGTGGTGAGAAATACTCAGATGCATTTTAGATAGAGGCCATGCTGTATTAAAATAACCTCCCATTACTCTTCTGCCTGGACCCATTCTATTTAAACCACTGACATGCAAATATGGACCATTGCATCTGTGTAACAAGAACTCTGTAAATTACAGATTTTAAGGAATTACACAAAATATAAGAATATCTTTCGTTAACAATATATTTAAACTGAAACATTTCAGCAAAAGTTGTGTTCATAGACATACCAGTTTGGATATGCAAGAACTCTTACCATAAATTTGTTGAAATAAACTCCAAAATGTTATAACAATTAAAATAGTATCAGATTAAACAAACCCTTTTGCAGTGCACCACACATTTCAATTAGATAAAAGAATTGAATGAAACCCAACTCAGTTCAAACCATTTTCTTAATGTTACTGTTTACAGCGCGCACGCACACACACACACACACACACACACACGTACATACATGTTCTTAATTAGAATGTGCACCATCTCTATTTTTTTTCACAACAATTGCTTTCCCCCCCACATTGATGTGTTACATATTTACACTACAAATGTCCTGGTATTAAGCTCCATTCAAGCTGTCTAGAGACTGGATGTAAATATTCTCATGATCTTTGACAATGTTCCACCTTCCTATTGCCTGAAAGACTTGAAAGTGAATTTCTTAAATAAGAAAAGTGCAGTGTTTTAACAAACAGTTGTGTTAATATCAATGTCAGTAATGGAGGAGTCCATTTTAATGTGTATAATGCTTAAGTGCAGAATATAATATACTTTTTAAATTGCCAAGGGCAAAAATTTTGAAGGGAGTCTTAAAAAATTATTGACTGACTTTCCTTTGTTCCTTAACTTGTAAAGAAAGATTACTCAATTTAAATTTAATTTCATGTGGGAACTAATACACTGAAGCAATTTATATATTCTTATTAGCTAGTGAGTTCATTTAATACTCTTATGCTCCACTTACCGTATAGTTATACAGAACATGTTTCACAGGCTTTTGCCCTCTCATCAGCTGTTAGTCCACTGCCGGATTTGTTGTTGGTTGGATGGAATTAATGTAGCTCTCGTGACATTTTATGAACTTTTGGATTAATCCAGAAAATACTAAAGAGATTTTGGGATTACTTTGTTCCCAGTGAACAAATTCAGCCTAAATAATCTGCTAAGTTCCAGTGATGATAGAATACCTGATGAGAAGAAACTAAGAATATATAAAATCACTGTTTTGAATGCAACAAAGTATATATTGGCAAAACAAAAAGCAGTATTGGAATTAGGCTAAAGGAACATTGGAAAAAAAATTAGGTACAATCAAATAGATAAATCAGCAATTGCACATCACTTTTGGAGAGATAAATATGATACAGAAATGGAAGTCAAATTATTGAAATTCCTAGATAGACCCTTGGTGCTGGGAATATGATAAAAAATTTTAATAAAAATATGAAAATAAGGCTATGAGCTTTGAGATTCCAACAGAAGACAAATTAATCCAAAAGTTTATAAAATGTTCACCAAAGCTACACCAAGTCCATCCAACCAACTATGAATCTGGCAGTCAACTCACAGCTGATGATGTGGGAAAAAGCCTATGAAACATGTTCTGTATAATTCAATGGTAAGTAAGCATAAGAGTATTAAATCAATTAGTTAATTAATAATAGATTACTCAATGCCCAACTATTTTTCAGTGTTTCATGTTTACATGCTGTTATACAGTATTTATGTGATTCTCACAATTTTATTTTTGGAATCTGAAGAAATCTATAAGAGAAATAAGTTTCTTATTGGCAGCACATCTTGATTATTAACCATAGCAGAAATTAGAATACAGGCACCCTTTATTGCACCCGCAACAAAATGTTAATTGTGGTCATGCATTTGTCTGTTGTTTTAAGATGGAGGTGACTAGAGATCATTTTCATGTGATTTTTTATGATTATAAATGTGGCATGAGCCAACAAAATGCTCGAAAAAATTACAGAGCTTTTCTAGACTCTGATTCTTCACATATAAAATTTATAACTGGTTTGCAGAATTTAGGCAAGGAGGAACTACCTTAAAAAACAAACAGCATGCAGAGTATCCAACAACAGTAGTCACAGATGAAACATTGCTCATATAGAAGTCACAGTTAATGATCTGTGAGTGACTTACAGGCTACACAATAGATCTGATCAACAAGAAAATAGAAAAATTCAAAAAGCAAAAACAAATAAAAGACAATGCCACACTAAAAGGTTATAAAAAGATCATATATATGAAATTCACATTCTACCCATGGCATACCAAAAATTCCGGAAGATTTTTAAAGAGGTAAACACCATTTTGGCTCCAGTAAACAAATATAGTTGATAAACCTCCTAAAAACCAACACAAAAGACAAAATTCTGCCAGGAAAACAATCAGGCATTTATGAAATCGCTAGCAAAGACTGCAATATGAAATACATAGGCAAAACAAAAAAAAAAAAAAATACTACCATACTATTTAAAGAACACACGAGAAATGTAAAACAAACACATGGAAAAATCAGCAATAACAGACCATTTCTGGCAAAAGAAACAAGAATTTCAAAAGGAACAAAAACTCTTAAAAGCTCTTCAAAAACCCATAGAATTAACAGTGTGGAAAATATATTCATAAACAAAAATGAGAAAAACATTTGATTTCCCTAACAGTAACCTCATCATTAATTTCGTAAAATCCACAGAGAACTTAATACCAAGCTGGGAAGCAGACACTGGAAGATGAAGGCAACAGCCTTTGAAACATGTCCAAGTAAGTGGAACAAAATTAGTGAAATTTGGGTGATTTCCTTCATAATAATTTGTTATGCTATTTCATTTGTGTTCTAAAATATCACTATAATCATGCAAAAGAGCAATATCCAACAGAATAAATGAACTTTGCTGGATTTTGTTCTTGTAACTTTGAGTATGAACCTACATTACTAGAGAATTACTACAATAAAACTGTCAAGTAACACAACTTATTAATTTGAATATACTAGGGGTTAGAATTTTGATCCCACATGCATTTAGTTATTTGCATTGAGACTAAAAATAACAGGTAACAATGGATTACATTGCCAGCAAGCGATTCCAATCACCAATTTTCTAATTTGTAGGAGAAGCCTCTAATTAAAAAAAGGTGACTACAGTTAGTGGGGTTGGGGGCTTTGGTACCAACAAATAAGTTGCATCTGCAAGTTAAAATGATGGAATTTGTAACATTATTCCACTGTCATCAAATTCTATTTTTCTTATACATTTTGCCTTCTAAAATTGTTACTTTACTAGATACTTAGATAATCTTTTATCTGAAAGCTCAGTAACAAAACATTTAAAAGAATGGCATTTTGTGCACCATATTTGAAGTTTCAGTATGCATGTTATCACAACATCTCTAGGCTTCTAAAATAGAGAATAATTAAGAACAATAAGTTAGAAAATGTGATAGGACAGAAGTTAGCTGTACTATGAGAAACTGTTCATTAGTTCACACTTGTTGGTATTTGAAACATTTGACACCTAGCTGTAATGTATTGTTATTGCTGTTGCTACACTAACCATTTTAGGTTTATGGTTAAGATTTTTATGCTTTCAATCTCTTATTAAGGAATAAATAGAGAGGAGGCACATTTCTTAACCAGATGGCATGAAAGACAGAGAATCATGATTTATGTAATGCTGTGCAACTCCAAAGTTATCTGCAAAGTATGGCTGATGTTAACTATCTTGCATTACTGCAGCTGTTATAATGAGACATCACCAGTCATTTTCATCATCACTGTTTTCTGTCTGCTTCAGCTTTGAGAAAAGAACGTCCTTAACCTTGGGCCTTGGGTCTTCCTTTAGTTTGGTAGGCACAGCACCTACTTGACCAAGGATCCATTCTAATTCTGAAAACAAAAACAACAATGTCAAATTCTTGCAGTACAGATATATATGCATCCTCCTCTACCCAAAAAGTGCTTAAAGTGAAAGTCTATAGAAATAAAACACATTATGATATAAGCAAAATGGCTTTTTAAAGGTATATTACCAAGAAAAAGCAATCATATATAAAGAGCCTATGCTCATGCATTGAATCCTGAATGGCAAAATATTCAGAATTAAATGTAAGTTTAATTAATATAAACATTTTTAACAATAGTATAAACGACAGAGTAAAGTTTCTTTATGAATGCTCTTGCAGCTGAATTAATTTTGATACTATTTTATAGAACAGTTTTAACTATTTCTTTGCTCCAATACCACAATCAGAATAAAACTGTTAATTGCCATTCATTGAAAGTGCATTACCACTAAATTATGCAGTGCCTTGAATTCCACAACAACTTATATTATAAAAACATTATCTGAAGCTTTTGAATTTTTCATTAATATAGATGTAATTAGTGTTCAAATTTAAGTTTTTCCCAGACTACTTGAAATATTGTTTAACTTCTTATTGTATTTAATTGACTGCCTTTGCTTAACTTGTTTATAATTTTATATACGCTGTTAAGTGTCTAAACTCAAACATGATGAATTATATTTGATAAAGGTAATAATTTTATTTAATTAAGTTAAATGTGTATTTAAATAGATTGATTGTTTTTAGTCAATGAAATGAAATGTGATTAAATTAATATGGTTAATTTAATAAAATTGTAAACTTAAAATAAATTGAGAACAGTGCAGTTGTTAAATATACAAATGAGTACAACTTCACTAACTGGTTAATGCAAAAGAACATGTTTCCAGAGCGTTCACTCTCATCCTCAGCTGGGGACAGAATAACACTGGCAATGACCTGGTGACCTCTAGTGGTTCCATTAGATAACAGAACAGGAAGTCAATTGGTGGAATGTCAAAATTAATAATTCTATGTTTATTTTTTAAAATATAAATCTTTTCTTTTCCATATTGCCAATTCCTTGGGACTGGTGGTAGCTTTTAACAGTTTGACTTCTCCTGCAATGTCATGATCATAAGTCCAAAAATGATCTGCAACCGCCAATTTATCTATTTGTTTATATCTTACATTCCTGAAGTGTTTTTTGGTCCTTGTCTCCAAATTTCGTATTGTTTTGCCTAAATATATATATCTGATCACACTCCATAAAATCTAACCGATACACTCCTGCCTTTTTGCTGGATGGAATAACATCTTTTATGGTGCAGTTCAGAAGCTTTCCAATACTAAATTTATTTTGTGCTGCCAAACCAATATCATAATTTTTAAAAATCTTCATGAATACCCTGTAAACTTTTAAAAAAACAAGTCCTTTTTTATCGTGGAGAGAGTTCTGTTGCCTTTAATATCTTTCTGTCTTTTGAAATGCCTGATCTTCTTATCAACTAAAGAGCTGCTGAATCCATTGTTGAGGGCTGTTTTGATGATATAGAGGTATTCTGCTTTTTTGAATGGGATGTTTACCAATCTATGAGCAAGGCTGTTTATAATGGCATGTTGGTGTGGTTTAGCATTCAAACTGATATTCTTTATGTGATTATCTGTATGTGTAGGTTTCTTATATATGCTAAATGAAATTATGTTGTTTCTGCTGTATAATTTTAAGTCCAAAAATGGCAAACAACCATGCTCCTCCAATTCCATAGTGAATTTTGGTCCTACAAATTTAGTAATTTTAGGGCATCATCTGTTTGTTTTATTGGTACTATTTCAAGTGTATCATCCACATAACGAAACCATGATTTAAAGGATTTATGGCCTTCTGAAATTATACAAACCAGGCAAAAGCGTGTACCCAATAATCAACAACATCAATTCACCAACCTGCAATTTGGTCAAGTGGTTGGTTAAGAAATTTCATCTTTAGAACAATTTGAAAGTAGAAATATCATTAATTCATACAAACTTGTGGACCAATTTAACAGTGAGTAGATTTCGCCAAATGATGCCATGGTCTGTTTTGATGTTGCATCTTTGTTTACTAGTATTCCTACAAAAAAACTGCTCCTAAATCTCCAGCATTGGCTGAAATGTATGAACTTAACAGTAGAAGAAATTTTGGATTATACCAAACTCACAAAACTGTGTATAAACCAAAACTTTTTTACATTCAATGGGAAAATTTACTAACAAATTTCTGGCTTAGCTATGAGCAACCCCCTTTCTCCATTTCTGGCAAATTTATTCATGAGTGCTGTAGAAACACACATTACTAAGGCATTTCCTTTCACCTTTAAATCATGGTTTCATTGTGTGGATGACATACTTGCAATAGTACCAAAAAAACAAACAGAGGATGCCCTAAAAATACTAAATTTGCAGAATCAAAATATTAAATTCACTATGTAATTGGAGGAGGATGGTTGTTTGCCATTTTTGGACCTAAAAATATACAGCAGAAACAACATAATTTCATTTAGCATAAATCGGAAACCTACACATACAGATAATCACATAAAGAATAACAGTTGCAACGCTAAACCACACCAACATGCCATTATAAACAGCCTTGCTCATAGATTCGTAAACATCTCACTCAACACAGAAGAATATTCAGCAGAATACCACTATATCACCAAAACGGCCTTCAACAATGGATTCAGCAGCTCTTTAGTTGATAAGATCAGGCATTTCAAAAGACATAAAGTTATTAAAAGCACCAGAACTCCCTCCACAATGAAAAAGGATGTAGATGGGCAAACAGGGCATTCATGAAGATTTTTAAAAATTATGATATTGGTTTGGCAGCACAAAATAAATTTAGTATTGGAAAGCTTCTGAACTGCACCATAAAAGATGTTATTCCATCCAGCAAAAAGGCAGGAGTGTATCAGATAGATTTTATGGAGTGTGATCAGATATATAGGCAAAACAATACAAAATTTGGAGACAAGGACCAATGAACACTTCAGAAATGTAAGATATAAACAAATGGATAAATCGGCGGTTGAAGATTATTTCTGGATTTACGATCATGACATTGCAGGAGAAGCCAAACTGTTAAAAGCTACCACCAGTCCCAAAGAATTGGCAATATGGCAAAAGAAAAGATTTATATTTTAAAAAATAAACATAGAGTTATGAACTTTTACATTCCACCAATGGACTTCCTGTTCTGTTATCTAATGGATCCACCAGAGGTCACCACATCACCTGCCAGCATTAGTCAGTCTCCAGCTGAGGATGAGAGCGAATGCTCTGGAAACATGTTCTGATGAATTAACCAGTTAGTGAAGTTTTAGTGTCACCTAATACGTACTCATTTGTATATATAAGTTAATAATGTTAACATGTATTTAATTAAATTGATGCATTTAACTAGGTTTAGCTTCAACTAGATTGACATGTTTTTAGTTAGGTAAAAGATATTTAATTATGTTAACTGGCATGTAAATATGTATAAAATTAATTTTACACGTATTAAAATTATGTTGATTTAATCCTAGATTAACTTTATTTTAAGTTAATTGGTTTCTTTTTTTACGTATTTTGCTGAAATAATCATAGAATTTTCAGTATTCTTCACTGCCACCAGGTGTATACCAATTGCAGTTAAATACATACATAATAATTGCATATTTTTTATAAAAGAAACATGTTGCTGCCACCATCAGCAATTTCTAATTAGATCAATATTTTTTTTAATTCTTGGTTATTCGCTCAAGTGCAGTCTGTTATAAATAACCATATCTATGGCTGTTTTCACCAAGATTTGTTAAATAAATCAAACACTGTTAATCCTTAATTATTCGAGGATTTATTGATGGTGCAATTTCACTGTGTAATAGTTGCAAATATGGGTTATGCTTATGGATAATTATGGCAGCAGAAATGACATCTTAAAAGATAGCATGTCATAATAATTTTTTGGCTGCAGAAAAGGCAGAGTTTGTTAACCAGCTTTCAAAGTATATAAATAAAGAGTCATTGAGAAGTTGCTCCACAGCCACAGTGTGGCCAAGATTTCACTAGTTCAGCAAATTCAGATGGTAGCACTGATCATGTGCAGAGAATATTGATATTGAGTTCACTTAGCCAGGAAGGTAAGCACACACTTTAAAGCCAAAACCTTAGACACTGTGGGCAGATTACCTGTTAAAAACCAGTTTGAAAGGAAGGAGCATCAGAAATGTAGGAGTATGAACTTTCTCCTGTGTAGTGCACATATTACCTTTTAAAAACCGGTTTGAAAGGAAGGAGCATCAGAAATGTATGAGTATCAACTTTCTCCTGTGTAGTGTACATCACCCAAGCACAGAGGAACTTGTTAAATTGAAAACAAACAGATCAATGAAGCAGTTTTGAAACAAGTTAGGCTTCATGGAGTACATTTTACTTGTTAGTTTAATAGTAATCCAAATGCAAAACAGAATGTCAAACAGCTGGAATTTTTTTATGACAGTTTTAAAAGGTAATAAAAAATATAATGCAACTGAAAAGCTTGATCAAAAACAGAATGCAATTTATTACCTGAGAAAACTTTAATATTCTGAAGGTGCAAGAATACATTAACCTCTGGGAAAATATATATAGAAAGTGTTATAGATGCCCCAGCAATATCATTTATGGCAATCTGAAAATTTACAAGTAGCCTAAAATTGTAATAGTAAAAATAACTTGAATGGGAGTAAAGGGGTATTTCTATTCAGATATATTTTGTCCAGTTGTTGAATAATGCGCCCCTTTGGAGGTAAGCTTTTGGTATAGCTTTTAAATTTCTGGGAATTTTTAAAGTTAAATGTAATATTAGCTTGTATATTTGGCAAAATATAAAATTCTGTTGTCTTCATTCCTCAGCATGGATTCATTGTCAATTTTCCTACATGGTACGCAGATGTAACCACTTCCTTGGTCTAGTGGTTAGCACTACTGACTGCTGGGTTTGATTCCCTATGCCTACTTAGGAATATTTCTAAGTTAGGAAGATTTGGAACGGGGTTCATCCAACCTCATGAGAACAACTGGGAAGCTGCCGGATGTAGAGGGGGCAATCTTCGATTATAAAAGCTGCATGATAGGTGACATGCGGGGTGCTGGCATACTGCCCTCTAGCAATGAAGTCATAAGACGGAGGAAGCAGAGTCACTGTGGCAGGCCAAGCCTTACCTTAGGTTGTAGTGCCAAATGAGAAGAGAAGGTCTACAAATGTTTATCAAATTCAAAATTAACCGGCTTATGTTTGTTATGTATGAATAATTTTCCATAAACTGTTAGGTCTATTGGCATCTGCATTACTTTTAGGGGTTTTGATTCTTTTTGAAATTGTTTTCAAACCAAAAATGATGTGCTCTTTTGATTTTTCCATGGGTTTATATTTAACATTTTTCATGTGCTCCTTGAACTGTAATATTTATTTTGGTTTTACCTTGTTTCTTGTTTCAATCATTGCAGCCAATTCATATATGCCTCCTTGTTTACTGGGAGGAATTCTATTCTTTATGTTGATGTTTAGCAGGTTCTTTAAGTTATTTGTTTACTTGGACCACATCAATATTATAATTTTAGAATATTTTTTTTAAATTTTGATGTGCCAAGGGTGATAGGTAAACTTGCTATATAAGTGCTCTTCTTTGTAGCCTTTAAAGTTGGTGGTGTCATTATTATTATTATTATTTTTTTTTTTTTTACAGTTTTCTAATAGTTTAGGGGTAAGTTTACTAATCTGAATGCTAGGCGATTGATTAGGGCAAGTTTGTGTGATTTTACATCATAACTGTTGTTCTTGATGCAAATATCAGTGTGGATATTTTTTTTCTGAAACTGCTAAATTCCAGTTTGTTGTGGATTTTGATAATTTTAATATTCAAGAAGGAGGGAATTGGCTTCTGTTTCCACTGCGAATGAGGACAGTATATTCAGGTTCCTGTAGTTTTATTTAAGCCTGTGTATATATTGGCAATACTGTATAACATGAATTCCAAACCCTATTTCTAGGGCTTTCAAACTCAATGGAGCTGGTCACAGTATCTGCCAGTGTTGATCTTTTAGTCATGTGGGATCCATTCCAGTAACAGAATGTCTGCAGTTTCCAAAATGTCAGAGTTGGTTTTACTTTTTTGGGGGGAGGGGGGGCTGTGGGCTGTTGTCATACCCCACTACACTGATTGCTGCTTCTTAAACACTGTCATATAGCTGAAGAAAGATTTATGGTAACGATTGCTGTTATGGAGTTCCAGGGCTTCTGCACTTGTAAACATGTTCTTGCTTTTATTGTTGGATGAGATCATGTAGCCCCCCACTGGACACTGATTTTCAAATCTTTTATATCATGGAACATTACCACCCTATATGTTTATACTAAAAATGTTGAAGCGTGTGTCAAATCAATGATGACAAACACTTTCTCTATGATGTTTGAGGGTATCCTGGACTACCTTCGTCACATTCTCACTGCTCCTTGAAAGCATGCAGGCAATGAAATACAGTTGCTCGACTTGGAGTATCATTTTTACACACTGCCTGTAACCATCCACATTTTCTGATATTGTCATATTCTCTTTCCACAAAAAACAGGTTATCCACAATCTGCGATGATTGTGTTTCCAACATGACGGCACCTCACTTGTCCACATTATGCAACATACAGACATGAAATACTGCCTGCCCTATGGCACCAACTCATGGGAAATTCTCTGCACTTCTGCTCCTTGAAAGCATGCAGACAATGAAATACAGTTGCTCGACTTGGAGCATCATTTTTACACACTGCCTGTAACCATCCACATTTTCTGATATTGTCATATTCTCTTTCCACAAAAAACAGGTTATCCACAATCTGTGACGATTGTGTTTCCAACATGACGGCACCTCACTTGTCCGCATTATGCAACATACAGACATGAAATATTGCCTGCCCTATGGCACCAACTCATGGGAAATTCTCTCCACTTCTGCATGGCATCAGGCCAAGGTGACTAGTTATGTGAGCCATGTTCACTTTTCCCCAATGGAAGAAATGTTCAATTCTGGTGGTCAGTTTAGCTTTTTTCCAACCTACCTAATAGTGAGGGTTAATAAAATACATTGCTTATACATTAAACATCTTTAAACCAAAAAAAAAAAGTTAAGGAGGGCCCATTTCATGTGAAGAATACAGTTTCTTCACTGTAGGAACGATCATAGCATTATGTTAAATATAAATTAACGGTCTACAGAGTATCTATCTCAACATAACCATCTTTAGCCAAGATTTGTAGCAGTTACAACATTAATATTATGTACTAACCTTATGATTGAGGTAGAAATAAAGAGAACACATTTTTATTAATATTTTGCAATAGTCTTTTATTAAAATTTTTTTTCTCCCACACTTATATTTGAAGAGTAATTTGTATATTATTGAAACTAGCTGCAAAGTATGTTTAATGCACCATTTTGAGTTATGGGGATATCTTTTTTTTTTTTTTTTTTTGAATTAGTGTTCAATGCTTGTTTTTACTACTGAGGCACCACCGGTGGACACTGATGATACATGAAATAAAATGATAAATTGGAAAAGAAGTTTTCTTTTTTAAAGGAAGAGTTCTAGGCCTAAGTTTAGAGTACCTCCCTGGCAAGTGCCATTTATGAGGGCTGTGGAAAACCTGAAAAACACCTCAATCTGGGAGGATGGTCCCAGTGGGATTCCAACACAGACCTCTTGTTCACTAGTCCGCACCGTAACAATCTCAGCCACCCATGGGGGCGTTGTGGAGTATGAAACACTAAAATGAAAACACCTTGGTGCTGCAGTCCATAATTCACAAGAATTCAGGACACTCACAACATGACATTCTTGATATTATTATAATTAATAGGTGCTTTCAATCACCTTGTCATATTAGCATCACAGAAGCTTCCACCTTTTCATATCACATGATGGTACCTGAGTGTGTTATGCATTGTAATAAAGTGGCACTTTCAGAAATTAAATGTATGTCATAATTATTTTGAGTGTCTAATATGCTGATTTTACATTTTTATATCCTTTTTGAAAAAGTTAGAAGAGTTTGTTGCGTATTTATAATCGGCGCCCTGACGGTAATTTAATATTCATATGTTGTACATATAACGGGTGAACGATGCTCCACGAAACCGGTTTCGCGGCGTGGGGCCGGCCGGCGAGGCTGGCTGCTGTGTCGGCGGTGCGGGGGACAGGAAGTCCGCAGTAAATATAGTACGGTTTGTCGCGTAAGTTATTTCTAACATACACACTTAAACACTTAAAAAGTAAATTACTTACGCATATTAAGTAAGGAGATGCTGGAACTACTCCTTTCGTTGTTCAAACATTTCTGATACCTGTGCTCATTACACTTTGCATTCAGTATGAGAAATGGCAGCAATTTCTTATATGAGTACTGTACGTGATTGTCTATGTTTTCTGTTGAGAACACTTCCCGTTTCACGAAATTTGTTTACTAATCGATTAATCGAACTTCGAATAGGAACGTGAACATGAGGAAATTCCTCTTGAAATAATCTCCTTACAGCGCGCGCTGATTCTGTATGCACGTATGAATCATGAATACTCTTTGGGGAATAGAATACTTGTATTGCTCCATTTCACTTGATACACTTTCACTGTATTACGTCGCCTAACAAACACGGGCTACTTGGGCAAGATTTCAAATCACAATGAAGCCTCGCGCAGCGGAGGGGAAATGTACTCCACCCTCCGCCGATATAGGACTGCCGGCCGGTCCTGCCGGTGCGTCAAGCATTGCTCACCCAGGATTAATTTCATGGTTTTTGGGGCGACTTAGATTCTTTATTTGACTATGTAAATAGTAATAATAGCCGCAGTGACCTATAATACTTTATTTAAATGAGCAAATAAAAGAAATAGATTAAGATTTTTGGATTGGAATAGAAAAATGAATGCTTACATTACACCTGCAAACTTTTTAGCAGCCAATCAGCAGAGAGTGTTTTAAACTTTTAAACCCGGCACTACTCCTGAGCATACGTGGGTAGACTCCGGAAGGCATTTTCTCAACAAATATTCACAGGCATACTCAAGCATTCAGACATTCTAAGATGGGCACTCGGCAATCAGACATTCTTCTTTCACTCAGTCGGCAGCGGAGACTTGTGATTAGGCGCATAATTTGCATTATAATATATATATCATGCAAGTGGAATGTATAACGGCATGATGCTAAGGTGAAATCCTGGAATATCAAACAATCGAGTGCAAGCCTCAATTCCTACAAGAAATGTATACGGTACATTAATACTTGGTAAAACCTTGCCGCGACGTGGACATCAGTTAATGCTAATCGCATACTTTCGTGTGTTTATATTTTGAAAGTAACTTTCTGTCCCTTCCAGTTATATGAAGAAAATAAAACGGCAAAAGGTCCGATAGACGACGAAAGCCCGACTATTGGCTATACCCACGCAGTTACAGAACATTGAGAACTGAACCACTTTCCTCGGAGGCTCGACGAGAACCCACAAACCTCACAAAAACGCTTTCAAGTCTAATATATAAGTAAATAAGATAACTAATCAAAATTAACAACCTTCCAAAGATCACAAAGAATTACATTATTGCAACTATTATATTTCTGGACATTATTTATGAGTATATAAAGTTTCTCTGAAAAATAGCCATTTGCTGGGGAAAAAAAGAATGATACTTATTTGGTAAGGTCCATTTTCTCCCTTTTAAAGTAGCCCTCTTGGACCTACATAAACTCCTTCCATTGCTGGGCATGGCTTTCAATTCCGCTGTTTTTCATTGGAGATTTTAACTTTGATGACAATCAAAAGCCTCATGCAGCCGTGTCCAGAGAGTAGGATGCCTGGTAATGCAATGCCTTCCTTTGTCACACAATCTCTTCTCCACACATTCACCCATTCCAGACACATTTTACACAGAAATACTACCTCAAATGCCAGCTATTTCTCAGCAACTGATAGGTCCAGCAACCCTAGCAAACTGAATGTGTTCCATACACTTCTCTGCACATGGCTGCCAAACTATCTCATTACTTAAGTAGAAAAAAATAAAATAAGATACTTTTCACACAAACCTCATAAGAGTGCTCTGATTGTACAGCATTCATAATTGAGGATTAATTGCAGCTGCAATAAGGAGCTCCATTTTTGGAGGGCATAATCTCATAGATTCATTGTTATACCCTCAAAATATAGTGGAGAAAATTTTAATTGTAGTACTAGTACACCTGCTTTTAGGTAATATATTATGGGCCCTTTATCAAATTTCTTCACTGTTGAATGACACTGTTAAGTTGTAATGGAAAATGTTAAATAGTAGATAAGTTTATTGCATTCTGCAACAATATTGTTAACAGAATTGTGTTAACAAAATTGTTGCAGAATGCAGAAAGAAAACAAAAAGACGTAGTGGACCAACATTTTTCTACTGTGAACTAGCGTTGAAGGTAAAGCTTTCTTATGCATAAAAAAATATTTTAAGAGTTGCAGTTTTTCTTAGATTGAATCAAAGAAAACTTTTTGATTCCTTCTGGAGTATGTACCAGTCAATTTTTTATTTAATTATTATAATATACAAATCAGCATGGATCTGAATAAGGAAATAAGTATAATTGATTACAACCTTATCAGTAATTATTAATTGGTTAAATGACCAAATTTATTGCAAACCTTAGATCAATTAAATTGCAACGGCTCTTTACAATAAATGTTTTAAACCAGCCAGCAAATTAATGTTAACATGGTTGAAATAAGCTTTACAAACTATAATATGAAACAGCCTGCAAAAGAAAAAATTACATTGCAATACATTGTATAAAAAATTCATTTAAGATGGGATATAATTGTTCAAAACAACAGAACATGGGGAAGGCAATCAATTATAATGCAACAAGGAGGTTTCTTCCTGATTTTCAAATTAGTACCTTGTTCCAATAAATTAAATAAAATGTACAATTTACATCCATCCTTGTAAATGGAATAAATTTGGAACCAAAATCTCCAGTAGTATATTTAAATTGAAATTGGAACCAAAAGATAAATAGTGCAAACCACCAATTAGCTTTTACAGCCAAAATGTGAGTTGCAAAGGGGGGGGGGGGGGAGAGAAGGAAAGCCTGTACCAAAGAGGAAGAAAGTTCAGACCATATCAATGCAGTACCAATGTCTGTCTGTCTGTCTCTCTGAGCTTCAAGTTGAAGTGGGACACCACTGGATACAGTAGATGTGCAAACAACAGAACAAATTTACTGCTGGGAGCTGGAGAGACGGCTAGCTTTTTTTGTTGATTTGATTTATTTACGGACGTTCTTTAGCATCACAGGTCATCAGCATCCCATTCAATTCAGCATGTAATACGGCTGACAAATTTTGCTCAGAGGCCTTTTTTTTCAGGCTCGAGATTCTTTTTCATGCCGTAAATGTACGACATGGGACCCACGGCAAGATGGCTAGCAATATATGCTTGGAGAGTGGGGTTTATCTGCCAAGTTAAACATTATGCACTGCATGTGTATCATCTATTCAAATACTTAAAGTTTGGTTCATTCTCATTGCAAGTACAATTAGTTGCATTGTCAGCACATTCCTCTGACTAGCCATTTCTCCAGCTCCCAGCATTATGTGCTGGTAAAGATGTCCACATGCAAGTAGAACACATGAAGTCTGGTGAACTGTTAATTTGAACTGGATTTTCCCACATGGCACAATTTGGTAAAATAAGAGTCCCAAAATATATATTTAGGGTGATATTTTTCTATAGAAATAGAAGCAGCAAAACATAGGATTTTTTTCCCCCTGAAGTTCAAAGAGAATGTCATTATCAGAAGTACATTTTGAAAAGTTTGGGGGATATAACATAGAGATATAACTGTCCTTCATTATGAATTTGCTTCAAACTTCTGCTAAAATAAATACAGTAATTCAGATAAAACTCTTGATGGCCAAAATTTCAAAGATAAGAGGGGGAAACAAACAAATTGTCCTAATTAACTTGAAGTGGAATTTAGGACCTAACATTGACACATCTTAACATCAAAAGTCACTTTTCTCAGTATAAAACCAACAGGGTATACGTTGAAAAACATTAATTTTACTGAGAAGGAACTATACAATGCCTATTTTCCAGTAGAACAGCAGACTGGAAATAAGATGAGAAAGGCTTATAAATTAAAGTAAAATTGTACTTACGAAGCT
Source organism: Metallyticus violacea (assembly GCA_030762175.1). Taxonomy (NCBI): domain Eukaryota; kingdom Metazoa; phylum Arthropoda; class Insecta; order Mantodea; family Metallyticidae; genus Metallyticus; species Metallyticus violacea. The sequence continues at coordinate 377,917,717 of CM060846.1, forward strand.
GTAGACAATGGAGTGGTAATATCCTACATTAATGAGTTCAAGTTGTTAACACTTTTTTTTCACAAACTTAGGACTGTTTCCGGAGAGGTCCCTCCCATCATAGGCTGCTGTTGACTGAATGTCATTGTTTGAAATGGTGGCTGGATACCCGTTCATTCCAGTGGTGGTTTCTGGCGGTTCTAGTAGAAACTTGCTGACTTCATCCAACGGCAGAAAATTAAAATTCATTAAGTTCTTCTTATTTTTTAAAATGAAAATTCTCTCCCAAGTGGATAGCTCTACTGGGTTGTGAAGTTGTTTCAGTAATTTGATTTCTGGTTTTACCGCATAATTTTTGTTCCATAAATGAGCTGCCATTTGTGATTTGTCTACCTGTTTCAATTGAATGTTCCTAAAGTGTTCTTTTCTTCGAATTTCTAAATTTCTTTTTGTTTTCCCAATGTAGCTCTGCTCACAAACTGCACATTTTATCTCATATATTCCTGATTTTTGCTCTGTAGGGATGGTGTCTTTCATTGTGCAATGTACTAAATTTTTTATATTATAATTGTTCTTTGGGGCTAACATTAATCCATGTTCTTTGAACATCTTCCTAAATTTGTTGTGGTAAGTTGGGTGGTATGTGAAACTTTTGAATTTATATCTTTCTTCGGTGTTCTTAAGTGTGGAAACTTCCTTTATCGATTTTTGCCTTTTAGCTTTATTGATAATTTTTGTTACTGAGTCTATGTTGAAACCGTTGGTTATAGATATCTTCATTACGTGTTGAAAAAAAAATTGTTAAAAAAAAATTCAGTACATTGCACAATGAAAGACACCATCCCTACAGAGCTAAAATCAGGAATATATGAGATAAAATGTGCAGATTAAGAACAGAGCTACATTGGGAAAACAAAAAGAAATTTAGAAATTTGAAGAAAAGAACACTTTAGGAACATTCGATAGAAACAGGTAGACTAATCAGCAAAAGCAGCTTATTTTTGGAACAAAAATCATGAGATAAAACCAAAAATCAAATTACTGAAACAACTTCACAACCCAATAGAGCTTTCCACTTGGGAGAGAATTTTCATATTAAAAAAATAAGAACAACTTAATGAATTTTGATTTTCCGCCGTTGGATGAACTCAGCAAGTTTCTACTACAGCCACCAGATACCACCACAGGAACGAACGGGTATCCATTCCCCATTTTGAACAACGGCATTCAGTCAACAGCAGCTGATGATGCTCTCCTGAAACTAGTCCTAAGTTTTTAAAATGTAAGTGGAGTTAGTGTTAACAACTTGAACATCTTAATGTAGGAAGGCTTAAAAAATTTATTTAAAATATTTTAAAAAAAATAATTTTGCTTTTTGTTAGCCAAAGTCAGATGTTCATGATTTATGTAAAGATTTTGAGATAAAGTTTTGAACTAACCAAACAATGAATGTATCTGTATTGGGAACTTAATTAGTAGTTAGTAACAGTGAAGTAGAACAAGTAACAATAAAGGGCATTTATATTAGGTAACAGAATATTTCACTTGTTTATTTATTTTCAGAACATGTTTCAGCAGCTTTCATTCCCATCCTCAGCTGGCAAATGACTTGTGTCATAAGTCAGAGGCTTATGTAGAAGCCTCTAGTAGTCCACGGGTGGGATATCAAGGTTCGTCAATGTTTATTAGACTGCACGAGAAAACCATGAAGAAATATAAATCCATGTAAGGGACATTACTAACAATAAGTGATGATTAATTAATTCAGTTATATGCAAAACATTTTGTTACCTAAGTTAAATGTGATAAAGCAATTTTACAAGACTTCTCTGGTCATATGTTATAATATTCAATGATGGCTATTCGTTATTTTATACATTTAAGGAGCAACAATCAAAAGGGCCCTAATTCTGTGCCTTAAAGCTAATTTGATCACACTGGTCTAACACAATTTTTGCTGAATGAAAACTGTTCATATTTTCTGATTCCTTACCATATGCAGTCTCTCAAAGCAGCCTTTGTTTCGTTTCATTGAGCTACAGTTTTTCAGAAATCAGCATTATAGAAAATAACAATTTTTATTATTTTTTCATTGATCAAATACATAAAATAAATATTCTGAAAGATTTAAACAAGATAATTCATGAATCACTTTGCGAATAAAACAGTAGTGCTAAATCGGAGCATTGGACCCAAAAAAATTAACCACAAAGGAGCCATTTAGTTTCTGGAGGAAAAAAATGTGAAGTATGAACCATTGGTTTCTTCTTTTAATGTCCTTCCATCACTACACATTAAGTTAGGCCTGATGAAGCCATTTTTTACTGCTATGAATAAGGATAGTGATTGTTTCAACATTCTTATTACAAAGTTCCCACAGAAAAGTGAAGCTAGTAAAAGTGTAGCAGGTATTTTTAATGGACCCCAGATTCATGAGCTTTTGCAGGATGATACCTTTCCTCAGCCAATGTTTGAGTTAGAGAAGGCAGCATGGTTGGCATACAAAAAACTTTCAAGGAAACAGGAAATCTGAGAACTATAAAAAATTTTGGCAGAAAGGTAACATTATTTTAGAAATCTAGTGTATAAATGAATGTTACAAGTGGATTTTTTCAACTATATTGATTACTTGTCTGCAATGAGAAGAACAAGATTAGTGGTTTCATAAAAACATTAAAATTTAAGTTAAAATGAAAGCTACAAAAACAGATTTCTCTTAAAAATTGAATCTGTCGTCTTAACACTCTTCATGCTTCACTAACCTTAAAAATATATGGAACCGGTTTCAAGATATGTTATCTCCATCTTCGGCCATGGATGACTGGTGTGAAAGGTTGTTGTTGCATAGTATCAGAAGCAATGTTCCGCTCTGGTGAAACTTTTATGAACTTAAAATTTATATTTTCTTCTTTCGGAATGTCAAAATTCATCAAATGATCCTTATGTTTGTAGATGTAAATCTTTTCCCAAATATCCAATTCTACTGGTCCCTGTACAGCTCTCAATAATTCAACCTTTTTCTTTATATCATGATTTTCAGTCCAAAAGTGATATGCCACCGCTGATTTTTCTATTTGTTTGTATTTTAAATTCCTTATATGTTCTTTAAGACGTATCCCCACATTCCTCTTGGTTTTTCCTATGTAGATCTTATCACATTCAGCACATGAAATCTTGTAAATTCCTGATTTTTTCTCCTTTGGAGTATTATCTGTAGTATTGTCTTTCAAAACGTTGTTTAGACTAAATCTATTAGTGGGAGCCAATTTTATATTAACATCTTTAAATATTTTTTGAAATTTATATATCACTATTGGGTTATATGTGAATTTTTTAACGGACATTTTTTCTTTAACTGTTGATAATGTAGTGCAATTTTTAATTCTTTTCTTCTTCTGGAATTTTTTAATCTTATTACGTATTAAGTCTTCATTAAAACCATTTAAAATTGCTATTTCTTTAATTTTCTTATATTCCATGTTACATTCTTCTTTACTGATTGGCAAATTGATCATTCTGCATATCAGACTATTAAAAATTGCATGTTTGTGAGTCATAGGATTAAAACCATTTTCTTTGATATAATTATCTGCATGTGTGTCCTTTCTATATATGCCAAATTTAGGGTTTTCTTTATTTTTTGTAATTTTTATATCCAAAAAAGGCAGCATATTGTCTGTTTCTGTTTCATGTGTGAATTTTATATCTTCATCTTGAATATTCAAAATCTTTAGTGCATCTTCAATTAACTTTTCATTAACTATGGCAAAAACATCATCAACATATCTTTACCAACACTTAAAGAAGTGTGGAAAGGCTGAAGTAATGTGTGTTTCAAAATTACTCATGTAAAGATTTGCCAGAAAAGGAGATAGAGGACTGCCCATGGTCAAGCCTGTTTGTTGTTTATAAAAATGTTTATCAAATGTAAAATATGACTGATTAATACAAATGTTTGTCAGATGTATGTACTCTTTTCTGTGTGTTTCATTGATTCCTATTTCTTTGAACTATTTTTGTAAAATGATTAAAAGCTTTTCTCTAGGTATACTGGGGAACAATGAAATCACATCAAACGAAACTAGTGTATCTGTAGGTGGTAATCTAATATCTTTTATTTCTTCAATTAATTGAATAGAATTATTTATGCTTCTACTTTTGAACTGTGGTAATTCATTGAATCTGTCTGATAGCCATTTTGCTAGGAAATATGTGGGGGTGTTAATATTGTTTATGTTTGGTCTCATGCTCATTATTGGTTTATGAATTTTTGGTAAGCCATATATACTTGCTATTTTTGGATTATTTGTGATTAATTTATATTTACTTGTGTCTGGAATAATTGAGCTTTTTCTTATGGCTTCATTAACTATTTTCAAGCATTTATTCAATGGATCTGATTTGACTTTGGTAAATTCCTTTTTGTTCAATAAGTTTAACATGCTAGTGGTATATTGTTCTTTATCTAGGATTACTATTGTATTTCCCTTATCTGCTTTTTTATACACTACTCCTTTTGAGTATGACTAGAATAATGTATAGATTCCATTCTTCAGAAAAGTATCTTTAGCCAAGGGAACAGTGTCAAAAGGTCAACAGTTTGTGAATTTAAAACACAAACCCAGTGGATATTGTGGCTGTGCCTCCAAAACCTGCTATGGGCATCTTTACAAATTTTTCAGGAGATACAAAAAAGGCTGTAATTTTAAAATTCCTTCATTTGTAAAGTCACTTTTACTACCATTCCTCTTCATTACTTGAAATAATTTATTGTTGGCGCATTCTACAAAATATTGCCCTTTAAAGACTGAGAATTATAACAATTTCAGATTTTAATGCTCAATGGGTTTTACCTGTGCTGATTTCCACACTTAGCGTATTTTGCTGTGCATAGTATTAGTACTGAAATGCATCTCATGAGTTAGATAAACATTTGTTCAACATGTATAGAAATTTAATCAATTATATGAAAGACACAGTGTATAACATCATACATAGGCATATATAAAAGGTAAATGTGACCTTCAATTCCCACAATGTCAGCTGACTGCACAGATGAACATGACTGGTGGCATTTTCTGCCGCATTTCAATTATTGCCAACTATGAATCATAGTGATGAAATATGCATGATATTATTAGTTTTTAACATTAATACTGTCATTGTATTAACAAATAATAGAAATTTGATCATCAAACTGAATTAGAATGTGTGGTAATTCATGTTGTAACAGTGAAAGTACAGGTGATTTAAATAATATTTTATTAATAACTCACAATATATAGGTAATTATTATTATTATTATTATTATTATTATTATTATTATTATTATTATCATCATCATCATCATCATTACATCTCAAAATAAAATACTAACAACAAATGAGATTCATGCAATTGAAATGCAAGTTGCAGGGAGTATTTGCTTTCAAATACAAATTGCTCTTATTAAATAGTAGGATTCCAGTAAAAATAATGTTTACAATGTTAAACTATTAGCGTTACATAAACATATCATATAATACCTCTTAAATAATGTTAGTATCAAACAAAATAGTTATAAATTTATTCATAATGATAAAAAATTGTCATCATTAATTAATAAACAAACAAACAAAAGTAACATAGCAGGACCTAAAATATAAATAACTACGCATCTTTCAGTATATTAAATTATTTTATATTTATCTGGGATTACATTAGTCATGCTTCAGGCTATTGTAGAAGAAATGCAGGTCATTATGCATAAAAGGTTTCAAGCTCTGAAGGCTTTCAAATTTACTGTGATCAATTATTAGTATACAGAACATTTGCTTCCATTTTAGAAGCAGCTTCCAGGGATGAGTGTGCTTCTACTTCTACTATGTAATTTAATACTCTTATTTCTGCCGCTGTGAGAACGCCTATTTTCCTCTCTGGCCTGATTGACTGAAAATTGAATTCCTGTTTTACATAATTTTTTAAAACTCTATTGTTCATATAATGGATATCATAAGGCTGATGATTATTCTTGTTTCTTCATGCCCCTTCTATTCTTGTTACATAGTCAGCAGGTTAATACAATGGTGGGATGAATTACAGTGGAGTGCACTGAATCAACTTCCATCACTGTATGCACTTTCTCAAGTATCAACTGTTTAATGTCTATGTCTTGAATTTTGGAAATATCAGCCAGGCCTCTATTTGTGTTCTGATATGCACATCCATCAGAAATAAGGATAATCTTCTTATAACAGATGTTTAACTTTATGAAGTGAACAATACACGTGTACTCATTTGATGTTACCTGTCCATAACCTTCATGCCCTATGTATAAGTATACATCTTTGTTGTTAGTGACATATATCGTGAAGTTATGTACTGCAGTTTCTGACTATAAAAATGTTTGATAGTACTAATTTGAAGCAAGCCAAGATGCTCTGTATGTCCACAGTTGCAACAAGAAACATAATCAACTGAGACTAATAGCACCTTGTTTAGCAGCTCTTGCTTCCTCCTTTTTAGTTACGTGTAATCTGTAGTCCTCTTCTGGCAAATTTTCCTCTTTCCACAAACCAACACCTCCCTGAACTTATTTCTTTCAAAAGTTGTAATAAAACCAATTTTGACAAACTTGATGCATATGGGATATAGGCCTAAAACTGTTTTCTACATAAATGCGAGAAGTGGGGGCTCTGCAATGGTGATTGGATACTTTTGAAATTATTTGAAGTCATTTAAGTATGCTGTCTGATTTCAGTTGCTTTATTGACAGCTCTCTCTTCTATCTTTGTAGTAGCACCTTTAAACATTTATTTTTGTCTTCCTCATCAAATTTATGTGAAGTATTAACATTTTGTGTTTCATTGTTTGACTTTATTCACAAACTAAAAGAGTTTTATGTAATGCACAGGACAGAAAAAAAGAATTCTAGGCAAACCCAAATTTTAATTACCTCTGTGTTGAGAAAGAGCAATTATATGAATTCTGCTTATAGGAACATTCTGGTTCTAAGTGCGATTTTCTTCATATAAGCTTTTGAAAATCCGCCAGTCCTGCAATAAAGGGCTTTTTTCATCCCATATATTCATATGCCAAAAGAGTTATTTGATGCCAATTCAATGGACATCCTCATTAGCTTCATCACTCTACTATTCCTGTTTTTATCTGTAATGATGGGAACTGAATTACTTTGATGGCTAAATAATAAAATTTAAATATAATATGGCACAGCATCTTTTTAAATGTTATTGAAAGTATGTAACGAATGTGTAAAAGGCATGTCGAATATTGCTAGCATATTGAATAAGTGTAACCTAGCTGTGTTTTCATTGCTTACCTCATCAGAGTAAATCTCAGGGGTCACACAACACTCTTTATTACTGCTGATAACAGGAAACAAATATTTGGCAAAAACAGGGAAGATGCATGCAAGACATCTCAGTTACACATAGGGCATTTGAAAACGCAACATTCACTTGCAGCTTCAAGGACAAATGCAGCTATGTGCTGACTTCAGTGGGTTTTTGGAGGCACAATAACGATATATTAAATGCTTCAAGATATAATGGTTATACAATTTTTCATACATGAAACTGTGTCCTCCAATGTTAAATCTTTAGTGAGCACCTCATCCTCCTATGAGCAGATAATGGCAAGAAGGCCATCAGCAACTAACATATTTCACCTAATCTCTTGACTGAGACAGATTTTAACAGGTGTACGAACTTGTTTTCTTGTGGAAAATAACCTCCATCTTGCTATCTTGTTTTGCAATTTGATTGTGCAAGTAAAATAAACACAGATCCCAGGAAAAATAACCAAGAGCCTGATATTATGGAAATCGTTAAAAGTGCAGTAGCAGAAGCTGTAAAACATGCCGGGACAAATGGAGCACTCTCCGCTCAGTTCCAAGCCTCATGGTTGGTGAACTGAAATCGATGTTGGAGGCTAACACAGAGGTGATCTGTAATCTGCAGGAGCAACTCTGCGATAAGGATATAAAAATATATGACCTGACAAGCAGGAGCAGTACCAAAAGTGCCAATGTTTTTTTATCTTTGGTGTGAATGAGAAAGATGGTGAAGACACAGATAAGATTTCCATGGATGTTTCATTTAAGGTAGGAGTTCAACTGAGTCCCACTGATATTTGCAGTCATAGCATTGAGAGGAGAAACATTGAAAAGCAATGTGCTATAATTGTTAAGTTTTTGAGCTATCACAACTAAAAGGGTCCAGTGTTACAATTCATGAGGATCTTACCAGAGCAAGACACCAATTACTACAACAGTGTATTATTAAACACGGTGTACAAAATATGTGGATGACAGTTTCATTTTTGTGCGCTATGGTAATAACAAAAGAAAAATTACTTTGGCTAGAGATATTTAGGCCTGAGGCAGTATGAGCAGAGCTTTGTGTATATTTGTGTGACATTATTGTTGTTGTTGTTGTTGTTGTTATTGTTATTATTATTATTATTATTATTAGGAATTGTCTAGGTTAGTTGTTAAATCTGCATTTATTTCAAGTTTGCAACATTATTGGAGGCATAAATGAAAGTTTGACAGACTCTGGCATCCTGCTAGTCATTGACCCTGACCACAATGCACCCCATGTGGAAACAGGTTATCTCCTGAAAAGCTTACTCTCCTCCCATCTCCATGCACTTCACTTAGCTCATGTTAACGCTCACAGTCTCACTAGTCTTTTACAAGAATTTCAATAAATATTTTTGTCCCTAATTCTTCATGCAATCATGATATGAGACATGACACAGGGCACAGTATGTTCTTCGCTGGTTAATCTGAATGGATACCTCTCATTTCTTAATGATCGTAGTAATAAATGAGGAGGTAGTGTGGCAATATATGTTCGAACTGATCTCCAACCTAAAACAATATATAGAACTGACAGTGAATACATGGCCCAGCCTGAGATTCCTCCTTTGAGATAATGCTCAGCTTTAAGAAATGTTTACTTGGTGTCATATATAAGCCTTCCAAAATCAATTATTTAGATGATCTAGAAACCCAATTGTTTAATTTATTGCTATTTTATGAGCATACTGTAATTATAGGTGACTCCAATACCAATCTAATTGCATATGACTCCACCTATACAATTCAGTCAGAGAAAATGCTCCACTGGTGCAGTATGACCATTCTTCCTCTTGCTCCAACCCATCATACTCATTACTCCTAAATCCCACTGGACTTAATTATTACTAACAATCCTGAAAGAGTACTGACATATGGACAGCTCCCAGCACCGGGTCTTTCAGTTCATGATCCTATTTACATAGCATATTAGCTGCACTGTCCCAAAAAATACCCACAGATTATAACTTACAGAGAATTGAAATGTATTGATGATGTTTCCTTTACCATTGATGTAATGTTAATTCCCTGGAATACCGTCTGGACAATAAGTACAGTGGACCAAAAAGTTGACTAGTTAAAAACACACATTACGGAACTGTTTAATAAACATGCCCCACTACTAACAAAATGAATGACTAAACAGCCAGCACCATGGATGACTACTGACATTCTGAATATAATATTTCAAATGGACCTCACATATAGGACTTAGAAACAAAATAAACCTAGATAGCTATAAGCATATTCCGAACAGAACAAACCAAGTCATTAGGAATGTCTAAATAAGACATGCTTACAGTCTCATTGGCAGGTATGTGGTGAGGCATTCAATGAATGGGACTGGAAGACTTCAACCCAGGTACACGAAATGAACCTTTCACTAAGCAACCTAAATGACCACTTTGTGAAAGTTCCCTCAAAGTTAAACAAAACTGACAAAACAACAAACCATACGAAATTTACTCTCCGAGATATTTGACCAAGAGAAATTCCACTTTACATACATCACGAAAACAGACATTATGATAGCATTAATGCATATAAACACTAAGGCACAGGGTCCAGATCATATAAATATTACTTTAATAAACAAAGTAATTCACGTCATACTGCTGACTGTTACATCTTCAATGCCTCACTTGTGACATAATCCTATCCCAAGCAATGGAAACAGGCATTCATAAAACCTCTTCCCAAGAGCAAATCTTCCCAATCTCCTAAAGATCACAGACCAATCAGTATATTGCCAATGCTATCCAAAGCACTTTAACGCTCATACATAAACAGCTGACGGATTACCTTAATGAGTACAACCTTCTTGACCATTATCAGTCTGGTTTCAGAGCAGGCCATAGCACAAGCACAGCACTGCATAACATATGTGAAGATATCTGTGGTGCCTGATTGATTGATTGATTGATTTATTTATGGATGCTCTTTAACAGCTCAGGTCATAAGTGTCCCATTCAACTCAGGGCGTGAAACGACTGACAAATTTTGCTCAGAGGCCTGTCTTTCAGGCTTGAGGTTCTTTTCCGTGCCATAAATGTACGACACGGGACCCACGGCTTTCCATCCCTTCTGAAGGAAGCCATACTTAGGATTTTTACGCCCCGAAAAAATCCATCCGTCCTGGCCGGGTTCGAACTCGCAATCTTGGGTTTAGGAGGCAAGTATGGTAACCACTACACCACCAGGACCGACATGTGTGGTGCCTGTGATAAATGAAGACAGACACTACTTGTATTGCTTGACATGACTAAAGCTTTTGATTCCATAGACACAGACTTACTTCTTACTAAACTAAAGGTGTTAAATATGTCTGACAGTATCGTCCTGTTGTTTGTCTCCTATCTTTGCAAGCGGCAGCAGTGTGTTGTTTCTGGAAATCTTTCCTCTTCATGGCGGTTCTTGAAGGCAGTAGTTTCCCTGGATAATGTTCTGGGTTCCTTATTGTATTCATTATAATCAATGATATATCTCGCGCTATTAGCCATAGTAAATACCACCTCTATGCCGACAACTTATAACTTTATATACAATTTCTTGGCGACTTACAACTTTACATACAATCTCGAACTAATGATATTAATGAAGCAATAACTAACATTAACTAAGATTTAGACTCAATTCATTCATGGATGTGTACTCTGGACCTTGGTCTTAATTCCTTAAAATTGCAGGCTATAGTCAGGGATACCAGTGATTGCTAAGTGCTATAGACATAGGCAATATTGCTCCCATTAATATCAGTCAAACAGCAATTCCCTTCACTGATTCAGCAAAAAACCTTGGAGTTATTATAGACAGTAATCTCTGCTGGGAAAACCATATTGCTGAAATCTGCAGGAAGACAAGTTCCCTAATCCATACATTTAAAAGGCTAAACATATCCCTATCCAGAACCTTACAAAATATCTTGGTGCAATCCCTAGTGATGCCTCACTTTGACTACTGCAATTTTGTGCTCACAGACTTAAACTCTAACCTAACGCAAAAACTACAGCATGTTCATAATATGTGCATACATTACATCTGCAATGTGCGTCTGTTCGATCATATAACATCCTCCCTTGATAAGCTGTCTTGGTACTGCCTGAAAGACTGAAAAAACCTTCATTGTCTCACACTACTTTTCAAAATTATCCATACAGCTTATCTATCTTCTCATTTTCAAAATCTATTTTCCTCTCATAATGATAACACATGTTCTGAATCCCAGTATGTACTATTATTACCATTGCACTGAAAATCATTTTTCTCATCATTCACTGTAACCACTGCCCGTCTCTGGAATGCATTGCCACTATATGCCAGAGACTGCTGACCTTTAAGAGCATTTCATAAGAAATTGTTTAATATTATTAGAAATAATTGATTACCATGGATTCATATTCCTTTTGTTACAATGCATGCATTTGTTTTACCCTGTTATAGAAATATCCATTCTATTATTTTTATTACTATCATAAATGTTGCTATCTCCTTCATAGTATTGTCAGGGTTTAATTTATGTTATGCATAACTTTTTCCACTTTCAGTATTTATGTAGGTTGATATATGTATTAAATGTCATTGCTGGTGCTTGTATATTAGTGTTCTTTTATTTTCTTATTTTCTTCTTCTTCTTTAGTTAAATTTTTCATTTTTCAGTATCTATATTTATGTATTAGCATACATTTATTTATATACATGTTTTGCATTGGTTTGTAAGTGTATGAGTATTCTCAACTTTACTGTCAATGGTGATTGTAATATTGTCACTATAACTTCATGTAAATATTATTAGATTAATAGAGCGAAAGAAAAGGCCTAATGGCCTTAGCTTTACCATAATTAATAAATAAACAAATAAAAATTAATTAATAAAGTTTAGGATGCCAGAGGTTCATTACCATACATAAGGGAGGAAATCTGCTGCTTTATTCAATTAATTTTCCAAGCATTTGAGAGTATGGAAACTAAAGAGGACAATGAAAGATAGAAGAGGAGGAAAATCCTGTGGAAGTTGTGGATAATAAATGAATAATGAAAACAATCTTTTTTAATAGGCTGATGAATTGATTTACCATTGGAGAATAAAAGTGTTAAATTGACTCACCTGCTAATTAAGTATATGTTAGTTGCTTCACTGTATTACTTTGGAAACAAAATTAGTCATAAATTTAAATCAATCTTTATCATTCAATATGTTATGATTTGTTATTTTTATTGTAAACTTTCCAAAATTTGTTTGGAAAACATTTCAACTATTTAACAAGTTTATAATTTGTTTGGAAAAATGTTAACTATTGAACTTGATTATCAAAGATTTTGTTTGGTAAAACTCAAAATGTACGTGGAATCAATGTTCATAATTTGCTATTTGTTTGGAAAAACATGAACTTTCCTGTGTGTTGAAAATGCTTTAACTCCTCAAAAAGTTAATTATGATTAATGCTTGAATTTATCTAAAATGAATAATTATAAATTGCCATTTCTATAAACATAACACACTACATCCTATATTAATGTGTTCAAGCTGTTAACACTAACTTCACTTACTTTTTTAAAACTTAGGACTAGTTTCGGGAGAGGTCCCTCCCATCATCTGCTGCTGTTGACTGAATGCTGTTGCGGCTAACATAAATTTCCTGAAATTATGCCTAAAATATAAGGTCACCCCAAAATTTGTAAGAAAAACGGTTAAAATAGACAATACTATTCATCAAAAAGCAGCTGAAAAAAGAGTAACAGAAATAGAAAAAAGCCTACAATATAAAAAACTAAATGAAAATGACTTAAAAATGTATGATTTACATCTAAAATTATCAAAAACATTAGGTTCACATTTATGGACAAACTTACAGCAAAATTTACATCAAAATTTAAAGAACCACATGAAATACAAGAACCAAAAACTAAAAAAGAAACTGCACAATCTACGAAAACACCAAACCAAAACTGTACCAACCCCATGTGCACAAACAACAAGCAATGTAATTAATCTCTCCAGCTCTACATTTTCAAACAAAGAAATCCAGTTCCTAGACAAAGGCCTCAAAACGTGCATAGATTTTTTGAAAAAAAAAAAAATATAGAAGAATACATAACTGACATCGACATAGCCACCCAGCACCTTAAAGATAGCGAAAATTTGTTTGTGAAGATGAAATGGAAAAACATTTTGGAAAACATAAAAAACGAAAATAAATTCAAAAACTTCAGAAGTACATTGAAAAAGTTAAAGAAAAATCAGTAATATATACAAAAGCAGACAAAGGAAATAAAATTGCCATTTTAGACCAGGAAGAGTACAAAAATAAAGAATAGAATATGTTAATGGGAGAGGCCTATAAACCAATAGAAAAGAATCCACTCAACTGATTAACAAAAAACTTGACTCAAACATTAAACGAAGTGAATATACTGTCCACTATAGCAAAAATAAAAATCACACAGAGCAACCCGGTAATACCCAGACTTTATGCACTTCCAAAAAATACACAAAAATGATAACAGTATGAGAACAATAATAAATAACATAAAATCACCCACATACCAACTAGCAAAAAAACTTATCAACATTTTTAATTCGTTTAAAAAATTCCAAAGCTTAAACATTAAAAACTCATTTGAGCTAGTGGAAAAACTTAAAACATAACGAAATAAAACCTGGTGATATAATGGTGTCATTCGACGTGAAAACCTTATTTCCTTGCATTCCAATAGAAAACTTGATGCAAATCCTAAAAAAATGGTTAACATCTATAAACTTAAAATCAGAAGTAAGATTTGCTGAAACTAACAAACAAAACTTCTTCAGTTTCAATAAAAAATATTACCAATAAATTTCCGGCCTAGCTATGGGAAACCCTTTGTCTCTGTTTCTGGAAGATCTTTTCATGAGTTAATTCGAAATACATATCACCAAAGCGTTCCCGTTGATCTTCAAGACATAGCATTGATATGTGGGCAACATATTTACAATAATACCAAAAAAAATTCTATAGATGCATTGAAACTCCTTAACCTACAACACAAATCTATACAGTTTACCATAGAAGAAGAGAGAAATGGATGTCTCCCAATTCTAGATTTAAAAATAATAAGAAATGCAAACAGTCTTAGCTTTAGAATTCACAGGAAACAAACACACACAGAAAATTACATAAACAATAATAGTTATAACTCCATTCCACAAAAATATGCAGTGTTTCACAGTTTAGCACACAGACTAATCAACATCCCATTGACGGAAACCGAGTACAAAATGGAATACCAACACATAATGAAGACGGCTATAACCAACGGTTTCAACATAGACTCAGTAACAAAAATCATCAATAAAGCTAAAAGACAAAAATTGATTATGGAAGTTTCCACACTTAAGAACACCGAAGAAAGATATAAATTCAAAAGTTTTACATACCACCCAACTTACTACAACAAATTTAGGAAGATATTCAAACACATGGAATAATGTTAGCCCCAAAGAACAAATATAATATAAAAAATTTAGTACATTGCACAATAAAAGATACCATCCCTACAGAGCAAAAATCAGGAATATATGAGATTAAATGTGCAGCTTGTGAGCAGAGCTACATTGGGAAAATGAAAAGAAATTTAGAAATTCGAATAAAAGAACACTTTAGGAATATTAGATTGAAACAGATAGACAAATCAACAATAGCAGCTCATTTTTGGAACAAAAATCATGAAATAAAACCAAAAATCAAATTACTGACACAACTTCACAACCCAATAGAACTATCCACGTGGGAGAGAATTTTCATCTTAAAAAATAAGAACTTAATGAATTTTAATTTTCTGCCGCTGGATGAACTCAGCAAGTTTCTACTGGAACCATAAGATACCACCACAAGAGCGAATGGGTGTCCATCCTCCGTTTCGAACGGCATCCAGTCAACAGCAGCCGATGATGGCAGGGACCTCTCCCGAAACTAATCCTAAGTTTTAAAAAAGTAAGTGGAGTTAGTGTTAACAACTTGAACACATTAATGTAGGATATATTATCACTCCATTGTCTACAGCTTCGTAAGTACAATTTTACTTAATAACACACTACTTTCCTATTTAAATACATTCTCATGGGCCATAGCATGCATTACTAGCATTTCAAACAAGCTTGGATTACAATACTTTCAGCAATTTCTGTTTCATTGGTTAATGTATTTAGTGCACTGTTATGAAAAGTTTAATTCTAATTATACAAAACTCTATTTTGGAGCATGCATCATTATTGGAGCTACATTCTCAATTATAGATTCTCTATTGAAAGTGTTTAGATATCTTCACAGCAAAACTGTTCCTAAAAGTTTAAAAATTACTAGAAAAAGGAACATTACAAAGTGGAAAATATATCATTATTTTATTTACAGTGCAGAGATTTCAGTAATCCAGAATTCTATAGTAGCTTTATAGAAAGCATGTTACACACTGCATACCACAACTTCTATTAGATTTCACCCTTGTGGCTCAGACAGTAGTGAATCTTCTTGTCGACTAGCCTGGTAACATTAGATGCACTATCATTTCATTTATTCCATTTGTAGTTGGCAAAATGCTAAGTACTTATGTAACCCTCTACATTAAAAATTCCATTTTAACACTTACCATCCACTGATAAATTCATTCCTCGAAACTCCAATGGACCAACCAGCTGCTTCTTTAAATCTCCTTCATAGTAAATAAAAACTGAAGGCAAATTGCTATCAGGGAAATTTGGTATGCATGTTGTTGACACACTCTTCAGAAATTTGGTTGCTGGAAATTTCACAGCCAGTAGTGAAAGATACTGATTGATCAAAGTACAAAGGGGAATCCTGCAGAAATAAAAATGACAATAACACAAAGCATTTTGCAGCAAAATACCTTTAGTGAAAACTGAACTGCATACAATTTACATATATAGAAATTGTTTTAAAGTGTTAAATAATAATAATAATAATAATAATAATAATAATAATAATAATAATAATAATAACAACAACTACTTTGTTGCTGAAATTATTAATTCTATGAAATCTACTTTATTCATGCACACACACACATATAAAACCCAACAAAGAAGAGAATACTCACAACCTTAAGAAACAAAGCTGTACCAGACAAAATGGAATTAGACACACATGAATTTTTCAAATTTCAGCTGCTAATTTCCCATGCTAAACTTTTACAATTACAGAATACAACATAAGCTAAAGATAAATTACAATTTTTCCATTTTTCAAATGTCAGCTGCTAATTTCCCATGCTAAACTTTAACAATTACTATAACTCTTTCCCTTTTAGCACAAATACCTAGTTTAAGTATGTTATTTATAAAATTACCCAGAGGAAGACTTTTCTATAAAACTGTAGGATTCATGGACTTTTAACTGTAATCACTCCTTTTGTCCTGAAGTCTACTATCTCCGTGCAGTGTTGCCTAGCTTCTCTTGGTAGGTGAAAGGGTTAGTATTTAAATTGTACTCATGAAGCTATAGTCAATGGAATGGTATTATAGGTGATGTTTTGGTATGGATAATATTAAATATTACTATAAATGCTAATATGATAATAGGAGACGTTTCTTGCTGGTAATATTTTCCTTAAAAGATGATGTTTGCATACATGGCAGGAATGAAAATCAATAATGCATAATGACAAATGAAAATTGTAGATGATTGAAATGGCACTACAAATCAACAGCAAGTGCACAATGCATCTTTGATAGGCTAAATTTGAGAATGTTAAACATTTTGACATAGAGTTTGGTGTGTGTAATGTACCTAAATAAGATTCTATTATGTTGTGGTATCAAACATTTGTAGAAACAGTTTTTGTGTTATAAAGCATGCAGGAAGTAGCAGGCGAAACCCAGTACATTAAGCAGTTATCTCTGAAGCCATGACAAGAGGCCCTACGAAAAGTTAAAGATGGCTGTCAGCAGAGATGAATATACCATATATAACGAACTCTCAGCATATTATTTGAAAGTACCTGAAACTATATCAGTATATCATATAATTTACGTCTACATGCCTTAATGTGATAAGAATTATAAAGTTCATTTCAATTTTGCATCCATGATGTGCCAACAGATTGAAAGTGATGGTAGCTTCTTAAACAAATGGCTATTTACAGACATGTCATTGGAAGAGTACACAATCACAACTGCATTATTTGGACAAGGAAAATCCACATGTCTCCTGCAAGTTTGAAAGATCAAGTTCAAAAGTTGACATGTGCAGTGAGTTGCAATAAAGAGTTATGCAGCATTCTTTGTATGGGTTGAATCGCATCACTGTTATAAATAGTGCATAGTGTGCAATGGGGGCCATATAGCATTCTGAAAAATTTACCATCTTTTAATATTGTACACACAAAGTTTGAAAATATAAAGTTCAGTAGTAAATATTTTACAATGTTTTAATTTTATCCATACCCAAAGGGATCACCCTATATATCCTATTACAATTTATTAAATTTGTTCACATTAACTCCACTTACTTATACAACATTAGGACATGTTTCAGGAGCAATCACTCCCACCATCAACTGTTGACTGACTGTAAATTAATAAATTCTAAAAGGGTTAGTGCTGGTTAAATGATTCCAGATTTCTGACTTTGAGCAATAGTTTTCTGTACTAACAATAAATATAGTATGGCATGAATTAAAAGTTAGTTATAACCATGGCCCAGATTTTTATGTTAGGCCTCTCGTAACCGGTGCATCACAGACATATATAACTTGTACAATAATCATAAACATATTCCCCATATTATAGAAACACTAATTTATTTGGTCAGTTTTTGGTAATGTTATACAGTTTTTTATTTTTTGTAATTATTTTTTAATTTTGGGGCAATTTATTTGTCTCTTTTATTATTTTAGGTTGGTTTCTTATATTTTCACCATTATGTAGAGGGATTCATGCATTTGCACTTTTTGAATATTATCAAACCTTAAATAAGCATGCATACTGAAACAAATACCACAACTATTTGTCAATCATACAGATAAAGTAACTCTGGAAAAGATTATGGATATGTATCATGACTTCATGACTAATCTCCCATGAAGCAATGATTAGTTATTAGAAGAAAGCTTCAAATTTTACATTGTGGATGTGGTTAGAAAAACTGAAGATATGTTAAAAATGTTCCTGGAGACATTGGCCTATTGGTGTCATGAAAGGTGAAAGCTGTTCTTGACAAGAATTCAGACTATAAAGTTTTGTGCTCCATCATTTAGGTGTTGAAGGAGGAAGATTTCAGTATGCCTGGTATTAAAATGGAGGTTACATCCAGTGCACTTCAAGTAAGTTCCGATCACATTTGTAGATGTTGAAAGGAATTGTACATTGTATTAGAAAATACTAGTCACAATCAACTTTCCTTTTCTTTCAAGGATATATATGGTCATCATTATCTACTTAATGTGGAATAATGTAAGAATTGAAACCTGTACACCATATTTAATTTTTGTGCGCAATTTTCCCATTCAATAATATAGTAAACTATCTAACTAAGAAATCATTCTTTACTTCATTCAATTGGTTATGATGTGTCACTTTGATTATGGTGATATCCTGTGTTCTAACTGAAATATTGGGCAGATCAAAAGATTACAATGCATTCATAATACCTGTGTTTATTTCATCTTCCAACACCTGTAAATCTAAATAAATTCATGTGATGTATGTCGTACTAAACACTCTTATTGCTTCACTTACTTGTGTGATATTTGGAACCGGTTTCAAAGACCTTCGTCTTCATCTTCGGCCAAGGGTACGACTGATTGGAGAAACCAATGGCTCTGTAGGGTTGAAGCTCTGCCCTGGTGGTGTTTTGATGTACTTAAAGTTGGTGTTTTCTACCTTTGGAATATCAAAGTTCATTAATCGATCTCTGTATTTATGAATGTAAATTTCTTCCCAAGTATCCAGTTCTATATGTCCCTGAGTCTCTCTTGATAAATCCCTTCACAATCTCATGGTTTTTTGTCCAAAAATTATATGCCACAGCTGATCTCTCTGTCTGTTTATATTTTATGTTCCTGAAATGCTCTTCTAAACGTGTGCCTATATTTCTCTTTGTTTTTCCAATATAGATCTTTTCACAATCTGCACATGTTATTCTGTAAATACCTGCTTTTTTCTCTTGTGGGGTCTTTACAGTCGTTTTATCTTTCAAGATGTTTCCAAAATTAAATCTGTTGATGGGTGCTAATTTTATATTGAAACCTTTCAAACTATTTTGAAATTTTTTCATTGCTTTTGGATGATATGTAAATTTTTTAAAAATTGTTTTTTTATATTTGCTGATAATGTGGTGGTATCTCTGATAAGTTTTTTCCTTTTAAATCTTTCTACCTTTTTATGTACCAGATATTTATTAAAGCCATTTAAAATTGAACTCTTCTTTACTAATTGGTAAATTAACAAATCGATATGTCAAGTTGTTGGAAACCGCATGTTTGTGTGTTAAAGGGTTAAAACCATTTGCCTTGATATGATTATCTGTATGTGTATTTTTTCTGTATATCCCAAAGCTCAGATTCTCATGGTGTTTCACAATTTTAATATCCAAAAATGGTAACATGTTATCATTTACAATTTCACATGTAAAAAAAAATGTTTCTATCTTGTATATTCAGCAGCTTTAAGGCATCATCAATCAGATTTTTGTTTACTGTAGAAAAAATGTCATCTACATATCTGTACCAAATTGTAAAAAATTGTGGAAAGGCATGAGTAATGTGCATCTCAAATCTGCTCATGTAGAGGTTTGCCAAAAAGGTGATAAAGGCTGCCCATAGTAAGTCCTGTTTGTTGTTTGTAAAAATTTTCTCTAAATGTAAAAAATGATTGATTTATGCAAATTTTTTTAAGTTAATATATTCCCTTTTATGTATCTCATTAATTCCAATCTCATTCAACCAATCTTCTATGTAAAGTAAAAGTTTTCCTTTTGGTATACTTGGAAACAATATCGTTGACATATCGTTTGGTTAATTCACCAATTAGTAAAGAAGAGTTTAAAAAGAATACTATAAAATAAAAGAAATGACGATTTTAAATGGTTTTAATAAAGATCTGGTACATAAAAAGGTAGAAAGATTTAAAAGGAAAAAACTTATCAGAGATACCACCACATTATCAGCAAATATAAAAAAACAATTTTTAAAAAATTTACATATCATCCAAAAGCAATGAAAAAATTTCAAAATAGTTTGAAAGGTTTCAATATAAAATTAGCACCCATCAACAGATTTAATTTTGGAAACATCTTGAAAGATAAAACGACTGTAAAGACCCCACAAGAGAAAAAAGCAGGTATTTACAGAATAACATGTGCAGATTGTGAAAAGATCTATATTGGAAAAACAAAGAGAAATATAGGCACACGTTTAGAAGAGCATTTCAGGAACATAAAATATAAACAGACAGAGAGATCAGCTGTGGCATATAATTTTTGGACAAAAAACCATGAGATTGTGAAGGGATTTATCAAGAGAGACTCAGGGACATATAGAACTGGATACTTGGGAAGAAATTTACATTCATAAATACAGAGATCGATTAATGAACTTTGATATTCCAAAGGTAGAAAACACCAACTTTAAGTACATCAAAACACCACCAGGGCAGAGCTTCAACCCTACAGAGCCATTGGTTTCTCCAATCAGTCGTACCCTTGGCCGAAGATGAAGACGAAGGTCTTTGAAACCGGTTCCAAATATCACACAAGTAAGTGAAGCAATAAGAGTGTTTAGTACGACATATATCACATGAATTTATTCATATGACTTGGCTTAACTGTGTTAGTTCCATATATACTTTTTAAAATCATTTTAAAAAGATATTGATTTAACCTGTGAATGTGATCATCCCTATGCAATTTACTGTCATGGTTTCCTTTAAAAGAACGAAGACATTTCCAATCCCTTATGTCCAGTTTAAGTCCTCTGTACCTCCATCCCTCAATATAGTGTCTCTTGCATTGTGTATCTGTGACCATCTTAGACCTAGAATATGATTTTACCATCCATCCCTCATCACTAAATACACTTTTAGTAAACTTCATTCAGAGTGTCACTTCTTAGAATCTGGAATTCTCTTCCTTCTGAAAGTCAGAGACTATTTGACAGTACTGCAATGTGCATAGGTTAAAATGTCATCTCTTTAACTCTAGGAGTCACATTAGGTAGCTTCTCTGTCATTCTTTTCTTCTTATTTTTATGCTCCTCCTGCACTAAAGAAAACTTACTGAAGAACAAGTGGAACTATAATGATGCTATTTTTTCATTATAACTACGTTTATATTTATCAGCAGTGTATTTCTGTAATTTGTTCTCCTAGTTTTGTATTTTTTATAACTATATCACACTTTGTACTCTGCTGGTTACTTGCCTTAGAACTCTTATCATGATGGATGGCATGGATGAATTAACTTATTAATAAGTAATTAATTAAATAATTTAACAAATAATGTTTTTAGTTGGGGATTCCCTAATATAATAATCACAGCTTACAAGTGTGCAGTTATTTAATCATGTCATTTTGAAGCATAAAATAAAAAACCAATTGTGCTCCATCTGAGATATCTATGCTTTTAGCTACTGCAAAGCAGAAACCAATAAATTATACTAATATGTTGTGATGAGTTGAATTAAACACATAGCCAAAATCATGGTGTTAAATGATTAAATAACAGTGTTTAGTTCAACTCAATCATACCATGATTTAGGTTATATGATTAGCTTCACTGTGCAAGTTCCGATTAACATTTCTTGTTGAACTAAACACTCTTGCAGCAACACACTAAGTTAGTGAAGATGCAAGCGTGTTTAGTTTGACTCATCACAACATAATTATGTGCTTCTCTTCACTGTGATAGTCTCAATTGTAATTTGTGTTAAGAAACATAAAATAACTTATGCCATTGAGGGTGGAATTTTTTCACAGATTTACATAATATTGTTATTTATTCTGCAAGTTTACTTTCGATATTTTGTGAAATGTTTTCCACTCTTCTTAAAGTACTTCTTTGAGATAGATTTATTAAAATAACCTTTGGAACTTCATGAGGGCATATCATTTCTACAACTTTTTAAGACAGAAATTTAGGAATTTTCTCTCTTGAAAAGTTGGAACGCATAGCTAGAATATTTGTTTTTTTTATTTTTAACTGTCCATTTTTGGAATTTTTCAGCGCAATATGCTTAGCATTTAATTCTTTTAATAATTTATTATGTTCTCTACCTAAAAACACTGTCAAAAACAATAACAATAACAACAACTTCAATACTACTACTACTAACAATAATGATAATGTTGCCAGTTTGTCTGTTCAGTGTTTACCTTTAATTTCACCATATGTGGCATAACATCTAACAAAATGCCTTTGTATATATTACCACCAAAATTGCCAACCAATGTTCTTAAACAAATTAAGCATTTCATATTTTTTCCTTCAGAATAACAAAGGAACTGTTCCTTCCATTCTGTATGGAATCTTTTTTGAAACACAATGGTTTTAAATATACTGTTGCAAATTCTATCACTTTACTGGTGTATTGGTTACAATCTAGCACTACTACCCTGGTTTGTTATGCTAGTTAGATTTGTATCCCTTAATAGTACGACTGCACTCTGATTTATGACTCAAGCTTTGCACATGCCTGTATTAAGCCTAAAGCTACTTCCTATCCACCCCCACAATAAAAAAAGTATTAAGATAGGAGGAAAAGCATTTCATTCTGTTAAAACAAAAGAAAAATCATAGTACTGAGCAGTACAAATAGCATTATAATTGCATATATCTGAAGATATGACTGTGGGAGGAAAAATCTGTAAAAGGTTATTAAAACGAAACTTTTTTTTGTGAAGCAATATTCAATGAAAATATGAAAACTAAGCTCTATTTAGGCTAGAAACAGGTTCTGTTTAAACCAACATCTTACTTGAAATGGGAATTTCAATAATGAGACTATAGACAAAGTATAACATGTCCCTTTTCCCACAAACACTCTCTTCAGGCCTTCTTACCCAGGTTTATAAAGATGCAGAACAACCCAAACACCTTCTCCAGCTTTATTTACATGTTCTATATAGTCAACTGCACTAATTTCTCTTACATCACCAAATCGAGCTTTATCTGCTTCAGCTTTCAATTCTGCAATGCGCTTCTGCCGATATTCTAATATCACTTTGTGATCTTCCTCATCTTCTAAGTCATCCAGTTCATCCAAATCCAGTTTTTCAAGTGCTTTTCCACCTAAAATTAAAATAGCCAAGTTTCAGATTCCATAAAATGCAATTTCTGCCAACTAGAACTTCATCTTTTAATTACACTTAATGAACTACAATGGATAAAACTTTCTCTTGCACCATTATATTTTAGTGCATATATGTCCACATGATACAATATCAAATAATTAGCCTAGGTTTATTCTTACATCCTTCATTGGTCCTTCACTATTTATTTCCTGATTATAACAAAATAGAACATAAATATTGCAAATGCCTATACCAGAAAATGAATGCACTAAATTTGTTCCACTGTCAGTTTTCCCGCATAGTATTAAGATGTCACTCTGGATTTTATGAACTTAATGTTGAGGTTACTATTGTTACTATTTTTATGTTTTCATTCCCGGAAGTTTCAAAGTTCATTAAACTGTCTTTGTAATTGTATATGTATATTTTTTCCCCAAGTTGCTAATTCTGTAGGTCCTTGTACTGATTTCAAAGAGAAACATAGGCACATGATTAAAAGAACATTTCAGAAACATTAAATATAAGCAAATTGAGAAATTGGCATTAGCATTTCATTTCTGGACAGAAAACCACGACATGAGTAAAGCAAAATTATTGAAATCAGTACAAGAACTTACAGAATTAGCAACTTGGATAAAAATCTACATATACAAATATAAAGATAGTTCAATGAACTTTGACACTTCCTGGGATGAAAACATAAACTTTCAAGTTCATCACACCTACACCAGAGCAGAATACACTTCCCACAGCATAACGAAGTATCCAACAGTCGATTTTTAGCTGACGATGCGAACGAAGGTTCTTAAAACCGGTTCTACATTACATTTATAATCAAGTGGAACAATAAGAGTGTTTAGTTTGACTCATTCATACTATGATTTCAATTATATGCCTTCATTATCTGATGCTATGCACATGTGGAAGAAAATGCTCCATTTACTGTGCAATGTGGGTGTGTGAACAAGTGGATGGGTAACGTTAGGCTACTGGGGCTTTCTTGTTATCTGAGCAAGTGAATATGTGGACATACCAAATATTTGTGGAAACCTTTTCCCAGCACCATTTGTATAGGTTTCATCAAAGGTTAGATGCAATATTTGATTCCAGCATGATGAACATCCTGATCGTTTTAGCAATCGTACCCCAGTACATCTGAATCCAGTATTCTTAAATAAGTGGACAGGCTACAATAATCCTATTCCTTGGCCTATTAGGTCTCCAGATATGACATCTGTAGACTTTTTAGTATCAGGTTATGTTTGGTATCAATGGCTCTGGATGAAATACCTAAAGAATTTATATCAGTGACACCCAGAAATGATGCTGAAGATGGAGTGCACTGTCTTCCAAGGATTTGGCACCATATTGTTGACATGTAAAAGTACTATATCTGAATTAAATTATGCCAAAAGTAATCCATATAAATTTAGTGTGAAACAGTAACCATGTTGCCATTACTTTTTAAAAGTCCTAGCTTTTTAAATGCAGTTACTTTGAAACAATGTATAAATTGATTGGGCATGTGAATTGTAATAAATTATTATATACACAAAGAGGTCAGTATAAGATGACACTATACTTCACTACCTGATTAATATATCAGAACATGTTTCAAGAGCATTCACTGTCACCTTCAGCTCGGCACCAACAAATACTGGCAGGTGATGATGTGAATGAATAGTGTTTAACGCCCGATTTTATAACAGAGGCACCACAAGCGATGGACACTGATGATACACGAGATGAAATTATATATTGGAAAGGTTTTATTTTTAAGGAAGGAAATGTTTCAGGCCTAAGTTTCGGGTACCTCCCCGGCATTTGCCATTTATGAGGGCTTAGGAAAACCTGGAAAAAACCTCAGTCAGGTAGGATGGTCCGGCGGGATTCAAACCCCAGAACAGTCCATTGGCGGGATGTCAAAATTCATAACAGGGTGCTTATTCTTTAAAATGAAAATCTTTTTCCATATTGCTAATTCCCTAGGGTTGTTGCTAGCTTTTTCAACAGTTTGGTTTTTTTGAGATGTCATGATTATGAGTCCAAAAATGATCTGCAGCTGCCAATTTATCCATCTGTTTGTATCTTACATTCTAGTGTTCTTTTGTCCTTGTCTCCAAATTTCTTATTGTTTTACCTATGTAAATCTAATGGAATCGAAACAATCTATCTGATACACTCCTGCCTTTTTGTTGGATGGAATACATAATTTTAGTTCTGTTCAAAAGGTTCCCAATGTTAAATTTACTTTGTGCAGTCAACATAATATAAAAATTGTTAAAAATGTTGATGAATTTTTTAAAACTCAAAGTCTTTTTTTTATCATGGAGAGAGTGTTGGCGTTTGTAATATTTTTAAGTCTTTTGAACTGTCTTATCTACTAACAAAAAATTGAATGCATTCTTGAGGGCAGCATTGATGATGTAATTGCATTCCATTGTGCATTCTTCCTTGTTGAGGGGAAAGTTTACTAATCTAAGAGCAAGGTTGTTTATAATGGCATGTTGGTGTGATTTAGGGTTGAAGCTATTATTCCTTATGTGATTATTTGTATGTATAAGGTTTCCTATATATACCAAATGAAACTGTTGTTTCTGCAGTAGATTCTAAGGTCTAAAAAGGGCAAACTGTTTTTATCTTCAATTTCCATAGTGAATTTGATGCTTTGGTCTTGCAGATTTAGTAATTTTAAGGCATCCTCTGATTTTTTTTTTATTGTACTATTGCATATATAGGGAATTAGCAATATGGGAAAAGATTTTCATTTTAAAGAATAAACATCATGTTATGAATTTTGGCATCCCACCAATGGGCTTCCTGTTTCGCTGTATATTGGAGCCACCAGATATCAATCACATCATCACCTGAAAGCATTAGTCTATCACCAGCTGAAGATACTCTCCTGAAACATGTTCTGATAAATTAATCAGTTGGCGAAATACACTGTCACCTAATACTGATCTCTTTAAGTGTATAATCAATCAACTTCACTTTTTCTAACTTCTATCAAGTTTACAATCTAATAAATTATGAATTCTAACACTTTCCAAGTGTATATTGCATATATTTATACACATTTAATGTAAATGTTGAGCATTTTTTTTTTAATTTTAAAACAAATGATTACTATTGTTGCAATATATCATAAAATACAAACAAAAACGACATGACTATTTAATCTCCTAAATTAAAACAGCTTCTGACTAATTTTTTTTTTATACCTTTGAAGGAATCCACACAGTAAAACGAAATATAACTTCTTTGTTTATTAAAAAGTTAAAATAATCAACACTCATGAGCGTTTCACTCCTTTAATTATTAAAATAACAGGACATGTTTCGTGAACATATCGTTCACATTGTCAACCGAGTACAACTAACGTTCATGCGGGGTTTGAATAATGGGTGACTGTAAGGCGCTCTGGTGGATTCTGAAAGAATTTAAACAAAATATTGTCTGCTTCTGGAATTTCAAAATTCATAAGAATTTTTTTCTTTTTCCTTTATAAAGATGTTCTCCCATATGCTGAGCTCCTTAGGAATTTGGACAGCCTTCAGTAATCTTATTTCTTTATCAATTTTGTGGTGTTCATTCCAGAAATGTGCCGCCACAGCTGATTTTTCTATCTGTTTATGCCTGATGTTTCTCATATGTTCCTTCATTCTAATGCCTATGTTTCTTTTAGTCTTACCGATGTATACCTTTTCACAATCCTTGCAGTTTATTTGATATATCCCTGATTCTTTCTTTTTTGATCTACTGTCTACTTTGTTTAAATTCAATAATTTACCAACACTATATTTATTTTGAGGAACCAATCTAATATTATACTGCTTAAACATTTTTTGAAATTTGTTATTCAGAAGTGGATGGAAAGTGAACTTTTTATAGATCTTATCTTTAGATAAGGTGCTCAATGTTGTAATTTGTTTGATTTTTTTTTCTGTCTCTGAAATCCTGTGATTTTTTGATCAATCATCTGTTTTTTGAAACCATTAGAGAGGGCTATGTTTATTATGTGTTGGTATTCCTTTTTGTATTCATGTCCGTTGAGTGGTACATTGACTAATCTATGTATCATGCTGTTGAAAGCTGCTTCTTTATGTGTTCTAGGGTTAAAACCGTTGGCCTTGATATAATTATCTGTGTGAGTTTCCTTTCTGTAGATGCCAAATTCCAGTTTGTTCTTACATTTTATTATCCTTAAATACAAAAAAGGCAAAATTTTCTCCATCTCCATTTCCATAGTGAATTTTACTGTGGATTCCTGTAAATTTAACAGTTTAAATGCATCAACTACATGTCTTTCTTCAACTATTGCAAATATGTCATCCACGTATCTATACCAGATCTTGAAAATATAAGGAAAGGCCCTTGTAATATGTGTTTCAAAAGCACTCATAAATAAATCAGCCAAAAAAGGTGAAAGGGGGCTGCCCATGACCAATCCTTATTTCTGCTTGAATACTTCTCCTTCAAAGGTGAAAAAAGCTTGATTTAGACATAATTCTGTAAGATTAATGTATTCCTTAATGTGTTTTTCTGTTATATTAGATATTGAAAGCCACTTTTTTAACAGACTTAAAACCTTGTTTATTGGTATGCTAGGGAATAAATCCTTAACACCGAAAGAAACCAATGTATCTTTGGGAGATAGCCGATAATCTTTGATTTTCTTGATGAGATCCTTCGAATTCATCAAACTTAAACTTTCGAATTTGGGAACTGTATTGAATTGTGAAATTAACCAATTTGCTAGGTTGTAACAAGGAGTATTGATATTGTTTATTATGGGTCTCATGTCCCTTCCAGGCTTGTGAATCTTTGGAAGGCCGAAAACTCTGGCTAAACAAGAGTTGTTTATTTTAATTTTATACTGATCGATTTTTGAAATTTAAGTGGTCTTTTTTAAAACTACTTCTATTGCTTTTTGACATTTATTTAAAGGGTTGGAATTTATTTTGATGAATTTATCACTTTCCAAAAGAGCTTGCATTCTTGATCTATAATCATCCTTTTCCAAGACTACTATTTTATTTCCTTTATCAGCTTTAGTGTAAACTACGTTCTACTTGTTAAGCGATTCTATGTACTTTAATCGTGAACTTGGGCCTTGCTTCTTTCTTAATTTATTTTTTAGTATGTACAGTGACTTTTTTCTGATCTCGTTCTTGTCTATAGAATTTAGATTTTCAATGGCTTGTTCAATATCTGCAATGAATTCTTTTGGGTTAGAAGAGTAACTAATGACAAGTCTTGATACCTTTGTTTAGTAGTTCTACTTCATTGGAGTTAAAACTATCTTTGGATAAGTTAATCACATTGGAAACAGATTTTTCAGTAGTAAATTTCTTGTTTCTCAGTATATTATTTAGTCCATGAAATTTCTTTTTTTGGGCTGTGGTTTTTTGTTTCATTTCGTAACTAATTATTTCTAATGCATTCTTTTCAAGGTTATCCCAAGTGTAGTTACCTAACACTTTCGACAGCTTTAAATGCAAATTATATAAATCTAGGTCTAATCTCGCGATGTCTCTGCAGTGTTTACATCTTTCTAATTCCATAACTTTCTTTTCTGCCGCTTTTGTGCATGACTATCCTTGTTAAATTTACCTACTTTTCTGACAAACTTAGGACAAACTCTTTCTTTTAAACATCTGTTTATAAAGCGTACATCCGCCATTCTATATTTCCTTCTTTGCTTTAATTTCAAAAACTGTTTTATGTCTGGTTTGTAATCCATCCATTGATGTTACAATCAGCCTCATAATACTTAAATAGCTTAGATCCTACCTTATAGTATCCTTCCCGCCAAGAGCTATAGTTGGTTCATTTCTTTTGGTTTGAATACCACATATTAATTTATACCTTTGAAGGAATCCACACAGTAAAACGAAATATAACTTCTTTGTTTATTAAAAAGTTAAAATAATCAACACTCATGAGCGTTTCAATCCTTTAATTATTAAAATAACAGGACATGTTTCGTGAACATATTGTTCACATTGTCAACTGAGTACAACTAACATTCATGCGGGGTTTGAATAATGGGCGACTGTAAGGCGCTCTGGTGGATTCTGAAAGACTTTAAACAAAATATTGTCTGCTCATGAGTGTTTAAACAAAGAAGCTTCTGACTAGCTATGCATTCACCCGGAAAGTTGTAAAATAAATTAAGCCTTTTACCGAAGGAGAATTTGTGATATCCTGCATAAACAATATTACTACACTGAATATTGTGTCAAAAAAAAAAAAAGTTCCAAATGCAGTTCAGAGGAGGGTAGACAAATTTGCAAAATAATTGAAACTGAAATAAAAACCATATTAACCCAGCTAGTTTTGCATTCATTTGCAATGGCCAAAAGCCAGATGGGGATTTTAGAGCTCAATTAGCCATACTCATTCGAGGAGTTAATGATGAATTTTCTTTATCTGAATTTCTACTAAATTTAATTACTTTGGAATAACATATTTACCAGGCATTGAAATGTGGAATAAAAAGATCTTGGGTTTAAAATAGCTGTTGCCAATGGCAAAAAATGTAGTTTAAGCCTTAATTAGTGACAGAAAAGATGCATGGGTAGGTTACAAAAATTGTAGAAAGATATGGAAATACCTGAAAACGAAAGGCTTTTTCATTGATTAATTATCCAGGAATCACTATGGAGAAAGTTGAAATATGAAATGTATGATATACGCAAACTGTCAATAAAATTAATGGGTTCATCCCCAAAACATTACAAATTTTCTAAACTGGTAGAGGACTTGAGATAGGAATTTCAGAACTTGCCTTCCACACTGCAGTAAGATGGCTTAGTCAAGAGAAAATTCTTCAGCATTTCTCTGACTTACACCTTGAAATATCTAATATTATGAAACAACAAATAAGTTTATTTCTTTGCAAAAATATTATATTGTATTTTATTCACATTTTTAATTGTAGCTAATATTTTTTTAAATTTTTAAGGGAAGGAAATTTACAAACTGGAATATTAGCCATGGGTTGCTGATCTGCCATTTCTTACCAATATTTCAAAACATTTTAACAGACTAAACTGCTACATGCAAGGACAGAGTCAAAATATATTCCATATCTACAAATTAATTGCTCTTTTTAATAATGCTAGATGTATGGAAAGTCAGCATAAGCATTTTTCATGTTTGCAGTCACAAATATTTCTCCATCAAAACTAAAAGAATATTGTCATATTGCTGAAGCTGAAAGTACAGGTCTCAAAAACAAATGTTTTGGCAACTTCCATTACACGAATAAGATATCCCCATTGCCTGTAAATCCTTTATGATGAAAATTGTAGAAATTGAGCCCAAATTACATTAGAAGTTTCAAAAATTCTAGTATTTTTTTATAAACCAAATGTAAAGATATTGTTGGTGTGAATATTTTAGAGACATTGATGCATCAAAACACCCATATCTCATGTCCTTTTCTTTGAGAATTAGAGTTATATTTCATTTGACCTATATTTTGCGAACAAGCTGTTCTTGAAAATGAACAATAACAAATCAATTGAAAGATATTAGATGGCAAAGGATAATATTCATATTCATTAATATTTGCTGCTTGTGAAACCACTCTTAATCTTGAGAGCTTTATTATGTATATTTTGTTTATTCATGAAGGAATCTTAAGTGTTTATAACATAACTCATAGTAAATCTAAGTTACTAGTTGTGATGTTTATTTCATTTTCTAGTTTCATTTAAACACATTAGTGGACCACTGTCATAGTACCACACTTAACTTTGACAGTGATGAAAGAGACTTGTCCCTTCCTTCAGACGGGTCACTTTCTTACTGAATGGGTATCATTTCATGTACAAATCATAATGCACAATCTGGAGATGGTTATACCACCAACAAAGATTTAGTGTGTGCATTGTGGCGAATAAATTTTAATCATAAAACATGCTTTACAGAGCAATGTTACCCTTAGATTGCTTCTCTTCCACCACAGATTCCACCACTTTCACCACTTCATCTTCAGTCAGCTCTTTCTCTTTTGGTGGAAGAATTCCCTTACTGCGAAGAATATCATTCCATTCAGTATCCTCATTTGGATCCTATGAAAGTGAGAATATTATTTAGTATTACAACTAAGAACATTAACTGCAACTTACTTGAGTATGGTTACAAACCCAAGTCTTGGCTACAATCTAAACATATGCTTTTAGTATAGGAACTAGTATATCTGAAATATTTTTTTATATCTTATTCAATTAAAATGAATGAAATAATATACAATTTAATGGTTTAGCATGTTGCTGTTCCCTTCGTGCAGGATTATTTA
Organism: Metallyticus violacea; assembly: GCA_030762175.1. Taxonomy (NCBI): domain Eukaryota; kingdom Metazoa; phylum Arthropoda; class Insecta; order Mantodea; family Metallyticidae; genus Metallyticus; species Metallyticus violacea. Next base: position 377,949,643 of record CM060846.1, read on the forward strand.
AAATAATTGTAAGGGTTTTAAAACAGCATATAGTATAATTGACATCAGAATAAGAATCTTCTTTTATTGTGAGGCAAAGCCGAGAGACATTTCTAGATATAATATAAATGCTCAAATATGCACTTCTGTCATTCTGCAGACATCTACTTGGTGCTCCTTTTCTTCCCACACAAAATGGTCATGTTTAGAAAAGCAATTCCAATATGGCACTGCAAATCTGGATAAGGGGGAACAAGTACTTGATTCGTGATGTAACTGCAAAAATGTTATATGATGTTGAGTCTGGTGAACAAGATGGTTAAGACAGAAACACCTGATGTGGAGGGACATCCACTGCTTTTTCCCTTTACACAACATAGCATCTTCACAGATTGTGTATATCACCTGTGAATGAAATTGTTAGAGGGTTGATTTTTTTAAATTTCATGCAGAAATGGCACTGAACAATGATAATTGATTTCACTTAATATTAGCTGCCATTTTGCAATTGCACTTGACAACCAAAGGTTAACGATGGCAATTGGTACAGAACAAAAACAATGAGCATTTCTCCATCTGTACAGTAAAAATAATCAAATGATTAATGCATTATAGACAAAAAAAAATCATTAAACCATATCATTTTGAATAACCAAACAGTCATATGAAAAGGCAACAAGCATCCACAACAACGCATATTCTAGTTCAAATTCTGCTGCCCATTATTACTTTTGTGGCATTTTAACAGCTTCAGCCGTTCGTTCCTCATGTACAGTTTATTCAGGTTTTCCTCAACCATTGAAATAATGAGTCATTGCTGAATACTTGTGATCCCATAGGCCAGGTATGTAATGTCATCAGTTACGTAATTTTGTACATAAAGATTCTTTTGTTTTCTTAGACTTGTTTCTTATTGCCAGCTTTAACATGGTAGTGAATTAATGATGATTAGTTTTAAGAGTGGAACGTCAAGAGTATTTTAATGTGTTGACATGATTTTAAGTAGTTTTACTTTTAATCTACCTAAGATTAGAAAGGTAGTGAATATTTGGCTTTTGCATAAGTTTGGCATTTAGTGTTCTGATATGACTTGTTGTAAAGGACACAAGCTTCTTTAATTTTGATTGAACTACACTAAGGCCTATCAGTACAAGTGCAGTGTAAAAATTTCTTCTTGTATCTCAGTAACGTTACATTTACTTGTATGTCAACACTTACATAATTGTATGAATTATATCATGCCAAGGAATTCATGTTTTTAGTAAGGAGACATATGACAAAATGATCAGAAACAAGTTGCTGTCAAATAGATATGTGCTGGCTGTTTATTTTATTAATTATCAGTAAAAATGCAAATCTTGTAGTTTGTGAGTGCATAATACTTTTTACCTGAATATAAAATGACCCCCTTTTTGAATAAATTTCTTAAATAACTTTCTTTATTCACTTACTTGTACTATACCATGCCATCACTACCATTATCACTACTGTCTTCACTGGTCTGCGTTCTTCATCTGGACCCTCTTCCCACAAGAACCATTCATGGCAATAGATATGCGGACTTTTTGAACATATTCACAATAGATTAACTGGAGATTCTCCTCCAAGTTGTAAGGATCCATTCCCCAGGATAGTTCAAAATAACATCCATTACTCGGAGTTGTGATGTCATGCCAGAAGGAAAAATAATAAGATCTGAGTTGAGGTTTGAGATCAGATCTTTTACTTTCTGAGTAATGTGTCTCCTAAAAGAATCCAGCACCAACATACCCCCCTCCTCCCTTGTTTAGCAAATAACCTAGTCTTTGTTTGGTTTATTTAAGGATGCTCTTTAACATTTCAGATTAGCACCTTCCTGGTCTTTGATTCCAAACAACTACCAACCAATCTAGCATTAGGTTATTCATCATCATGGATTTTCCTGGCATCTGAAGACAAGGGCAGCAGGCAGCTTCTCTTGTGATATAGTTTTTTTCTTTGCAGTATCATATAAGAAGGTAGCTTCCAGCCGTAGGTTGGGGCATACAGCATAACCATAAATATTGCCTTCTCATTGTCAGTGGGTTTAATTAAGACATTTTTCACGTCCTTGCGTCGACTGACAGATTGAACGACAAGTCAAAATAGACGGGTGTCATTTCTGCATTACTGTTCTGGCTGAGCAAATAGTATGTTTGTTTCTAAGTTTTATCACATGACGATGAAATGCAACAAGTTTTTCAGTATATACTGCGGGAAGACGCGTGCTAGTGTCGTTCTCCGCCACAACGAAAGCCCTGCTCTTTTCATCATTTTCATGCACCAGCACGTACTCACTCTGAAGGTCGCGCCACCTCTTGAGGAAGTTGCCGCTTCAAACCAAGCACTTCATTCGTATAATCTCCATGGGTGAGTATTCACTACAATACGACTTTTCTTCGTGGCCTCTCGCGCGTGTTTTAGTAGTGGGTGGTTAACTCATCAACTCATCATACATGTACAAGCTTGGAGAGAGAACGTACTCTTCTACGGTATATAACTACATTAATAAATATTATCTTACCTGGAGCTTATGGAAAGCTACTAACCGATACACACCCCCCCTCCCCCCGAGTTAAGACTTGTCGAGACCACGTAACTTGTTGACACCGGCCACGAAGGGGGGAAAATAATAGCTGTATTGAATAACTTGCTGTTCCAAATCATGAAACGCTTTCTTATATCTGCTGAAAGATTTGCGTGATGAATTAGCGTTATTTAGCCTCTTTCATTTGACGCCACTTATGAATGTTTGGTTCTAAGACATAAAATTTTCTTCTTACAGCACTGTTGTTTGTGATCGCTGCTTCATTTATAACCGTTAATGTAAAGTTTGCTCATAGTGCCTATGACAACCTGTTGAAAACTGGGAGTTTGTAGAATCACGTCTTTCGACAGAATCTCGAATGTTTGAATTCATTTAGATCGTAGTACCGTTGAATCCTCAGTTCATTACACTTTACTGCTATTGTCTTTACTTGATAGCAATTAGTGATTGCTATTTATTTTAAGTCATTGTAGAGGCTATATAATACGGTATTCCTATTGCCAATAGTAAGTTTTTTTCATCTGCATATGCGACCATTCAAGCGTCAGCGATCCTTTCCCCAGCAGGCGCCGAATACTAAGCAACGGTAGTCCTTAAATCTTCTATTTTAAGACCTCTGATTTTTGGATTCGAGAATTCGGGAAAAACTGGGAAATACGGTATTCTGGCAAAAGGAAAGAATTCTGTTAAGAGCACTTTACACTGTAAAATAACTCATTGGCTTATGTTCTGAATATAGAAATTACAAAAGAATGCAAAGAGCACTCCAGCTATGTTCAAGCACCATGAAGATATGCTCAAAAACAACTTTGATAACTGCATATGACATGCTCTACAACCAATGTGAAAGAAGGAAGGGCTTTTTAGAGGTTATCTTGCTAGCATTGGTAGAAAAATCAACAAAAAACAAAGGGGAACAGAAAAGAAAAGATGAAAGGTACACCAAATTGCAGCATTAACTTCAAATGAAGATTCAGACAAAGTACATTTCAGTTCAGATGAAGATAATTATAGTGAGTATTTCTCCCATTTTTTAGAGTTTATCAATGTAGTATAATACAAAATGAGGTACCAACATAGTAGTCAGGTTCTTTAATCCTTGCTTTTGCCATTTATCAAGAGAACCTGGAAAGAAAATATTAATTTGGGAGAACAGTCATATTGAGAACTGAACCACAGACCTCTTGCTCAAGAGTTCATGCATTAATGACCTCAGTCACCCATATCTATACACTAGCTTTCTGAATCAATATCCTTAACAAGAAGAAACAATAATTCATATTATTGTTTCTTATCAGTTTTTGTGGCGCTGTATTCAAGAACCCAGATCACAAATAAGAAACACTAAAATGAAACTATGCCACTACTTTTGAACTGTAAGATACAACTTAAAAAGAACAGATGTATACAAAATTGAATTGCATATTTAGTAACTTGCAGTTTTACATTTGAATAATGTCCATCATTCAATTAAAACTGAATGTAGGAATCAACACAGTGAAACTATCATAAAATCTGGTTTAGACCAAAAGTAAAACTGCTAAAAATCATGTCTACATATTAAGTCTCTCTTGATGTTCCATTTTTTAAAAACTTATTTAAAAGTAAACTGGGAAACATTTCGTGAGGCACTCACTCACATTGTCAACCATTCAATCACTAACGGATCTGATCAGGTGGGTAATGCGAGTGCTCGATCTGGTGGTCTGTTGATTGAACTTATATAATACGTTGTCTGTTTCTGGTAAGTCAAAATTCTTAAGTCTGTGTTCGTATTTTTTTATATAAATTTTTTCTCATATACCGAGTTCATTTCTGTGTTGAATTGCCTTTAATAATATGTCTTTTTCCTTCCAAAAGTGTGCTGTCATTGCTGATTCTCTATCTGTTTGTATTTTATATTTCTCCAGTGTTCTTTTTGTCTAACTGAATTCCTTTTAGTTTTTCCTACATACACCTTATCACAATCTCTACAATTAATTCTATATACGCCTGAATTTTCCTCTTTTGGTCTGGGCTGTTTTATTTATCTTCACAAGTTTGCCTACACTATATCTAATTATGGGTGCCAAAGTTATGTTGTATTGCTTGAATATTTTTTGAAATTTATAATTAAGGTAAGGATGGTAGGTAAATTTTTGATAAATTTTTTCTTTAGCTAAAGTACTGAGTGTAGTGATTTGTTTAATTTTCTTTTTTCCTTTGAATCTTTTAATTGTTTATCCATCCTTCTATTACTGATCTATCTATCTATTACTGAGCTTTTGTTCATTATATAATTGTCTTTTATGTTGACAAGATTTTTTATTTCCTTGGGTTAACCATTCCCTGCTCATATTATAATTTTTTTTTAATTTTTAGTGGAAAATATGCTTCAAAATGCAATTTAAAAATGTGTAAAAAGTTGTTGAATTTACTATTAATATCATTTGCACTGAAGACACTATTCCACAATCCATGTTGAAGTGTCCGCGCCATTTTACTAAGGTTAACATCATTAATATCTATATTTTATATATCTGCAACATTCTTTGAGTTTTATTGCAGAATTCTTTTTTATTATAACTTGATCATCATGGTAAGGGAGTAGACCATTGATCAATGGAGACACAGAAATATGATGACAGTTTACCTGAATTTACAAATATATTATCTATTGCTGCGCTAGAGTTTTTATCAATCCTGGTGGGAAAGTATGCACCATATTATATGCAGTAAGAAGGGCATTCAGTCGATTTATTCTTACACTTGGCTTAAGTAATCAATATTTGTGTCCCCACATATAATCATTTCATGCTTAGGCTTAAATAAAAAATTTAAGGTATCTTCAAGTTTCATCAAGAAAGTTTCAAAGTTTCCTAAAGGTGAGCGATAAATAGCAATTATAATTATTTTTGTATTTTTGCTATCCAATTGGATTGTGCATAATTCAATGCTGTGTTCTGAATTAAATTTTGATACATCTAATGTTTTATATGGTACATCCAGCCTGACATAAATGCAAATTCCTCAGTTATTTAGTTTTTTTCCTTGAAGCTCCTGCTCCCAAACAATAACAATGTAACGACAATTGTGATAATTCCTGCTGTTTCAAATGATGTTCATATCGAACACTAATTTAAACATTGACATAAATGCAAACTCCTCCGTTTAGTTTTTTTCCTTGAAACTCCTGTTCCCAGGTAATAACCATGTAATGACAATTGTGATAATTCCTGTTGTTTAAATTATGTTTGTATTAAAACACTAATTTGAACACTGTTTCTTCAACAGTCGATAGAAGTGGAAAATTGTACAGTTGGTTTCAAAAGGACTCTGATAATGCACACACACAGTTCAAGAATCATTAAATAAATTAAGTTCTTGGATGATAGTAATCGGTGTTGATTTGTGGTACCTTGCTCTATCTAGATTTACCAGTTGCAATTGTTATTTAAGGGGTAGTTTGAAAGACAAAATATTTTGCATTAATTACCACACATTAGGGGAACTCCAAGTTAATAGTGCACATTAAATATGCAGAATTTGATGAATGAATAGTATTTAACGCCTGTTTTTTGCTACAGAGGCACTACAGGTGATGGACACTGGTGATACATGAAATGATATATTGGGAAAGGATTTATTTTTAAGGAAGGAAACGTTCCAGGCCTAAGTTTAGGGTACCTTCCCGGCATTTGCCATTTATGAGGACTGAGGAAAACCTGGAAAAAACTTCAGTCAGAGAGGACGGTCCTGGAAGGATTCGAACCCCAGACCTCCCGCTCACGAGTCCGCGATTTAACGACCTCGGCCACCCGTGGCGGTAGAATTTGATAAGCTTTGAAGAATAAGACAATATGTTCTCAAAATAAGGAGCTTTATACAAACGAAAGATGGTGCTTTCAACTTTTATGCTTGACATTATAGGAAGAATTTTATGGACTGATGATTTGTCACCTGGGAGTCAGATTCCATAAACTAGTCACCATATACCTTAATGATGATCCATATTTTTTTGATCAGCAATAACATACAATTATTGTGCTGTCTAGCTGTATGCTTGCACAGATTTCTCATCACTCTCAACAATTCCACTAATTTTTCCCCTTTCATATCGAACTGTTTCCTCTCATTAATATATCTCTCTTGATGCAACATTTATTTGTAGCTTGAACCATTTCAGATAATAATTAAAAACATTTTAAAATAGTTCACAACAGCAATTTGACAATATAGTGACAAAAGATGAACATGCCTTCAACACTGCTAATACTTATTCCACATTTGCTCCATAAATACTCTGCACATTTTTGGTTAAGGTCACTGGAATGCTACTTAAATTATGGACCATCATTTCATTATGTTTAGTTGATTAGCAGTAATGTACAACTTTACTATTAGAAAATTGTTCAGGTAAGCTGGCAATAAACACTTGAGTATGTTTGTGTTTTTTTAACCTGCTTTATTTACTGCATGCCCCATTACTATAATAATTATTAATACCTACATACATTGCTATCATTTCATTGTTACATGTTATTCTTAATACTATTTCTTTACACTGTTACATTCTTATTATAACCTAATCATATTTTGAAGACTGTCTAAATTGGTACTATATGGAAATTAATGCTTTTACATTTATTTACATTCTTAGTCATGTAGGCAGTTATGTTAATTACCAAATTTCAACTGTTATATTATTCGCAATTTAATATAATGGTCATTTCTTTAGACTGTTACACCCCGTTTTCTAGCCTATTAGTCAATTTGTGTTAATTTGAAAACTGTCAAAATTGATACTGTTTACACATTTTTAAACTGTTTATTATATTTTTGAACAGTTCATTATTATCTATTGGCCATCATCTTGTTACTTTTGCTACATATTTCTGGAATATTTCTTGCTCTTTCTTCAAGATTTTGCAATCCCACAAGATGTGTTCTAGCATTGGTATACCCTCCAGACATATACATGATGGGTTCTCTGCTAATTTGAAGCAATGAAAGCAGACTCTAAATTTCCAGTGTCCTGAGAGGATCACTGTAATATTGGAGCTTAGAATGATATTGGTTTTTAGCCTTTTAGCTACAGTCAGAAAATATGATTTTGTAGTTGCTCTGTTTGTTGTCATTTGCCACTTTGTTTCCCATAGTCACTGACTTTCTTCCCTTAATTCATTCCTCACTTCACATTTTGGGATGAGGTGATAATCCACTGGCAGGTCCTGCTTCTTTCACGAGTCAGTCTGCTATTTCATTTCCTTCATTGCCAACATGTGCTTTAGCCCAAGTAAAAGGTATTTTCCACTTTTCTCATTATAGTGATTTTAATTTCTTCCATATTCTTTCACAGAAATTTGTATGTTTTGTGTGGTTGTTTCTGGCATATTGTAATATACATTATTATTCCTGCCCCTATACCTGCATCACTTTTGCTGACATTTGTGTATTTCTTCAGTGTAAATTCTTTGTCATTTTGTTTCTCCTTGATTATAGGTATATCAGCAGGTGAGGCCATTTCCTGTATGATGTTTCCTTGTCAAATATGTCTACCATATGTCTTTCATATATTTCTTTTTTTGATTAGTGTTAAATGCTTGTTTCTACTACTGAGGCATCACAGGCGGCGTCCTCCATTTATGATTGCTATTCTCTGGATTCCTCTTGTGAAGTTGTATAAGTTAGTGATTTCTTTAAGTGCTATCGTTACTGGAATTAAACCTGTAATAATGCAGAGAGCCTCGTGTGATGTTGTCCTGAATGTCTTTGCTATTTTGATGTTTATAATTCTTTTTAATCCTCTCAGTTTCCATTCATTGTAAGTCTGGTGCGTGCAATGCTCGCGTATGTGTGTAGATTCTGAGCTGAGCAAGAGCTCTAAGATGAAAAAGAAAAAAAAAAAAAAATACTAACACTAAAGAATTAAGATTAATAAAGTTCAAAATATTTATCCATACTGTTGAAGGTATGAGCTATCAAAAATGCTTTAATGCTAATTTTGGAATAGTAAAATGTATATTCATTACCTAATAAATTTAATTCTGTTCGGTAGGCCACTGTATACCTGAACTAAAGTATAGGGAACCTTCTGGAATAGCTGTAATGAATTAGCCAGTCTATATAAATCATTTCTATTTCTAGCATTTAATCTATGTACACTGAAATTCAATTCAAAATTTGAGATTGACCACATAAAACATTATACCATTACCTAACAGTAAGCACATTTCATTTTTTGAACAAGAATGCATATATTTCTCTTTTCATACCACAGATTATTCTCATTGCTTTCTTTTGCAAACAAACTTTTTTTCTGAACAAGAAAAGTTATCACAAAAAATAATTCTATTCTTCCTTGCAGTATGAAAATATTTAAGGTAAACCTGGACATTTATAGGCATCCTTTTCGAGCATATCATTTAAAGCTCAGCTAAACAGCCTGAAGCAAGCTTGGGAACTATCATTTATACGTTTCTTCCAGTTAAGATTTTTATCAATTTGAATCCCTATAATTTTGCATGATTCATTTCTTTTATGGTCTAATTTTGATAATTTATTGTAAGGTCTGTACACTCTTTGTTCTGAATTGATTAAAATTTGCCTTAACTGCATTCGGTGACATTTTATTAGCTTGAAATCATAAGTTTTTTTTTCCTTCTTCCCCATAAAAAGCCTTTGTAGTTATACCTGACAACAGATCTCATGATTTTCCTGTTACATATACACCAGTATCATTCACAAAGTGTAGTACTTTTTACTCATACTCAAGTTATGAGGTAGTTATTAATAAAAATTAAAAATGCTAAAGAGCCACAATATTCATCCCTAGGGCACACCATTTTTACACTATTCCTACCATATTTTCATGATGTTTGGTTAAAATATTTGCATTCTATTACACAAATATGATGTATACCATTTTAGTGTTAGATTATATATGTTACAGGGGTGTAAATTATGTAATATAGTACATGATCTATACAATCAAATGCCTTTAAGTCACTAAACATCCCCACAGAATGTTCTCTTCTATTTAGTAGTTCTAGGATATCTGTAGTGAGTTTAAATGTGGTCTTGTAGGTTGGCATGCCATTTCTAAATCCAAACTGAAAGTATGTTTAAATATGGTTTAACTTGAGGTAATTTATAATATGATTATACATAACCTTTGAAAATGAAATCAAAAGTGATATAGTCCTGTAGGTTGATTGTAGACTTTTGTCACCTTTTATGAAAAGAGGCTTAATAACAGCAGGTTTTAGCTAGCTTTCCAGAAATATTTCTGATGATAATGAATGGTTATAATTATAACTGAGAGGCTTACTAAGTTTAGATGGACAAGTTTTTAGTAATTTAACTTTACCTCATCTCATCCAGATGTAAGTTTTGCATTTCAGTGCATGTTCAACTCCTTTGGGAAATGTTGGCCTAATGGTAAATTTATGTTGAAAATTATTGCTACCTACAGATTTTGTTAATAGATTTGGTGCCTTTACTCCTACATTATTTCTGTTCAGGCATTTCTCTGCAACAGTTATGAAGTGACTATTAAAAGCACCTGCAATATCCTGTAAATTATGAAGTTTCACATTTTGACAAACTAAAGAGAAAGGACATTTGCATGGCAAATAATAGTACACATTTTCATCAACTTTACAAGAAAGAATTTTAGAAACATATATTTAAAAAAAATTTAATAAATAATTTAATACATATATTTATTTGTTATGCAACACATTCTTATAACTAATAAATGTCAATATTCTGTGAATTCACACTAACCTTTTTGTATGCTGATGGTTATGTTTGTGACAACTAGAGGATAGCAATTAAGTAGGATAACTTTGGCAACTTAAATTTTAGCTTGACCACTGTAGAAAGATGACCAACAACCACAGCAGCAAATGGGAAAAAATGCAGCAAGAATATGTGCAACTGGCATTTAACTGTTAGTCATGCTTGATGCTCCACAAAATGTAGAGCCAAAATTTTTTACATTCATTAGAGAGTTTTCAGTTTCTTAATTATTGATGTATACATGGATTTAATTACCCTATAATTTTCAAGTCTACATGCAGAAAAAAGCAAAAATATATTCTATATGCAACATTTTAATACATGTCCTGCAAATTGCTTTCAGATGTTACAGTCTAACCATGGAACTACATGAAAGAAATGATTCACATCACCTTAAAAACAATTTTATGTTTATTACTTACCTTTTGGTGGGCTTTTATTCTAAATACATAATTTCGATAGTCGTTTCATTAATAAATATATTCAGTTTAAGTTATAAACATCTAGCTATGAAATTATTGCTGTAAAAAGAAAATCTTATATTCATTCAGTTTGAAATCTAGGTCATAATTCAGAATTAAGCATAATGGAGTGTAAAACAGAAATAAATAAAGCATACGATCAATATCTATATTTGCACCACTAGGTTATGTGCATTCCACCCAAAAATAAAACTAAATATCAACACACAATTCCAAACTACGCCTTTGGTTTTAACCTGATTAGACATTTAAAAATAAAAATGCAAAACCTACAAGGAATCTGTTGCACAGTTTCGTTTAGTTCGCGGAGCATTCAGAAAATCTGTCTACAGTGAGCATAAAACATTCACTTGACGTCTTATCACCTACATTGTATGAGTTTTCAAGTTGGGTAAAAATTTAAAGTGATGAATATCCTATGTATAAGCACGTGTCACTCAACTATGCAGATGGACAGCGATTTTGGCAACTAACCTGCATTTCACAATATTATGCCGAGCACAAATGGCAAACTATCTACCCCTGCGCTATGATTGTACACTAAACGCTACACCTTAACCTTCTTTGTTTTTACTACCCAGTAGCACGCTTCTATTACCCTTCTTGGCTCATTCCACGTTCTTTCTCTATTTCTCTTTTTATGAGCAGTGTTGCGATATTCCGTCAGTGAAATATCCCTTTCACATGCTGTAGCAATCCCTCTATTATTTCAATTTTCCCTACAACCACCTTCAAGACCATTTGATGTTTGTTGCAATTATACCTCATTCCTCTTTGCCTGGTAAACTGAGATTGTTATTAACTTGGAGGTTTGGTCTAATATTTTGGGGAAATTCTATTAAAAGTGAACGTGTCTTCCTATTACAGAAAAAAGCCATACGAATAATTGCTGATGCACATAGCGGACGTTCACCAGAAACTTCTTTAGGCATTGAAAATTTAATTCTTCCTTGTGAGTATACATTATCCCTCTTGAACTTTTATATAAGAAATAAAGAAAATTTTGTTCTATATCAAAATACACATCACAAGAATACTAGACAAAATGCAATTCTACAGCGGTAGTGCCAAGCAAATTCGAGCCAACTTGTCAATATTTCTAAACTGGAATTCTGAATTGAAATTTTCGCAGACTTCAATTTTTCTCCAAAATTCAATTTCAGAAGCGACAATTTTTCACTATCAGTGAATTAATTAGGAAAACGTCATTCGTTTCCTCACTTTTCCAATCTACCTTAGACTTGAACATTTAAATAATTTCTGTTACATTGATAATTGATCTCGAACAGGAATTTATGTCTAAAGCATTAGAAGGGTCAAGGAAGGTCAAATTGCCCAGAATTCTCTGTTGTAATGGTAATCTTTAGAGAGATTCCTGAAAGGCAGTTTTGGTAAAACTGCAGGCATCAAAATCTGAAAACTTAAATATCTCTAGTAGTAGTAGTAGTAGTAGTAGTAGTAGTAGTAGTAGTAGTAGTAGTAGTAGTAGTAGTAGTAGTAGTAGTAGTAGAAGAAGAAGAAGAAGAAGAAGAAGAAGAGAAAATCAACTGCAATAGTTTTCTCAGCAGCCATTCCGACATTAATTTCATTCGAGGGCAAAATGTAAGAAGGGTATTTGACGGTGCACTTAAGCAGTTCTCCCTCCACAAGTATTGTTAGCTTTAGAAAAGTGGAGCCCAAAAATCTTAAAAATCTCTGAGATTCTTTAGCAACTGAAGCAATTAGGACATTTTCAGATTGGAATGGCACATTGAAAGTTTTTAAAATGGGCAAGACAAAATTCAGGAATTGCAAATAGGCTTTTGTGAAAGGATTGTTTAAATCGGAAAACATGATATGGGCAGTAGAATTTTTGTCCTCGGCTTTAGCTTCTGCAAATATACCGAATAGTACCATTGACTTAGAATTCTAGAAACACAATTACCCATAGCTAGCCATCTTATGTTACAGGATTAATCACTTTAACTTAAATGTTCTCATAAGTGAGTGAATATCCTCGAGAATGTTTTGTCATTTAGGGCTGCGGGAAAAGTATGCAAAGATCACATACAATAGAGACTCAATATTTCTGGAAGGACCTCGGAAGCGGCAGTACCAATTAAATGCAAAGAGTGACAATCGCATTTATAAACCACATTTTCTTGCAGCACCTACACATAAATGAGTTACGATATCCTAACATAACATTAGGATTATCACTGCAATTATTAACGTATAGCTCGTACTTAGCAAGACAATGCTTAAATACAAAGTACAAATTTTTTGTCATTGCACATTTTATTTTAACATAATCTAGCACGCGAATGTTAATTTTTATCCCATCATCACTAGCACTTCTTACGACAATGCATAAATTCTTTTCAGTTAATATGTCTGTGCTTTCATCTACAAGTATCCAGAAGTACTTCGCCCTCAATGCGTTTGATTTTTTTCTTCTTCTGCGGCCTTATTTATAACATAAGTCACAAGACACTTAACTTTGTCTCTTTTCAGCGTTACTTCCTTTACTATCTGAGAAACAGGAAAAAGCAGCTTGATTAAGTTGAACAATATGTTGCACAGAATTGAAATTTCTATCATGTCCTACGACGTCAAATATAATTCGTAGCTCAACAATTTTAGTTTGTGTCTCAAATGTTTTGAAAACAGGGGCATGTTTAATGTTAAGTAAGTTTTTTCCCTTCTTCTTCTTCTTCTTCTTCTTCTTCTTCTTCTTCTTCTTCTTCTTCTTCTTCTTTTCTTTTTTTTTTCTTTTCTGTGTGTGAATTGTAGTTACACGATGTCTTTCTAGTTTTACTTTTTCCTACACATAAGTCATTTATAACAACATAAACATCTGACTTTGTACGGAACTTAGCTTTCGAAAGCCACCCGTTAAAATTCAGATCCTGAAGCCAGGAGTTTACAAATGTTTGCTTACGCCATGATTTTTCGTCTTTTGTTAATTCACGAATAACTTCTCTCTTCTTTTTAGGCGTTGAACACCTGTCTCCTCGTTTTAAAACACATTTTTTTACTAAATTCTGCGCAATGACTATGACTATTGGTAATATTGACCGCAAAGCGAACAAGTTATCATCATTCTTACGTACTTCTTGCACTCGTTATTTTCCATTGTCAAATAGCAATTATGTTGCACTCACGCGCACACACACACAACATTTTTTAAATTATTGCTTCAGTTTTTTGTAATATAACCAGTTGCAAGAAAGTAACTTTTCTATTGTTAAGATTAAGTTGAATCTAATGAAGTAAAAGTTTTCGCCATAAAATTGATCTGACCAGGAATCGAACCCGGGTTTACTCCGAAGGGGCAACGCTGTTATTTTATTATTACAATATGTTAATGTGCAACTTTCTATATATTACAATACAACGAAATATAAATGAACATAATTATATTATTACTATTTTCATGCAGGTCGCCCAGATGATTTTAATAATTGAAAATTAAATATAGGTCTGGAGAAAATGGTTTTCAGATTGCAGAGCTCTGTTTTCAATGATGGAAAAACGACAAAATACATCTGCCGACAAGTCCATTTTAAACGGACCGTTTCAGTAATTATAACCTCAAGGCTCAAACTGTGATCTGTTAATTGTTGATTCAAAAACATATTCCAGTTATAAGAACTTCTCTCAGTATTGCTCTACGGAGTGGAGTGTGCAGTTCGAAAATCGATCCTTGGAGATCCGTTGTTACAGTAAGATATCGAAACGCAAAAACCAGACTAATTTATTACAATTCGTTAAAAAGTCGTAAGCTGAAGCTGAATACAAGGATCGGACATATGAAAAGGTAGTGTCGAATAATGATTGTGTTAAAAACTAGACGCTAGTACCATTAATGGCAATAAGCGTGAACCGGAAACGTCATTAGGAAGAAGGAATTTTATCTTATGATTGCGACGAATTTGAAAACGACATTTTGTGAACAATATTTTCGCAATAACAATACTAATTATAGAGCTCTGACTAGTCCGTGGGCTCCTCCAAAAAGTTACGGCTTTCCGGTAATTTTAGAACCGAACATTGCACGCATGTACAGAATTCCTGGTTTCCAGTTTCCCTTGGCTTACTTATAGTAAAAAGGATGAAGGTGCATAGTGTTGGATGTATGGTTTAATTGGTCCTAAGGTGGGGATCGTAGTAGAGTTAAGTTACAACCTCTAGTTTTTAAGCTTCGAAATAAATTTAAGAATGCACTTCAAATATTCAGGGAACATTCAGAGACCAGTTGTCATAAAACAGCTCTCGTTAAAAGTGCGAATTTAGGAGAGTGTATAAAGAGGAAATACAGAATGTTGAAGTTCAATTGAACAATGAAAGGAAAAAAACAAAAAAAAAAAAAAAAACGAATAAATGAAAATGGTATGAAATTGGTCTCTATTGTGAAGACCACTATTCTGTTCGGTCGCCAGAACTTTCCATTTCTAGGGCACAGGGACGACGGAGTCACTGAAATAGAGCACGAATTTGAAGGTGAAAATAGGGGTAATTTAAGGAACTTAAATTTCGAGTTGACGCAGGGGATAAAATTTTCAGAGGCCATCTTGCAAAGGCACCTAAAAATCCTACTCTAACAAGTAAAACAATACAAAATGATTTGATGGACTATTGTGCCGTCATAATTGAAAACAAAATAATAGATGATATTAAAAGATAAATGTTTTTCCATTCTACTTGACGAAACTACGGACATCAGTACAAATGAAAAATTAACATTTTGTGTGCGTTTTAGTGACCTAGAAAAGTGTCGTGTGAGGGAGGAATTTTTAAGATTTGATGTAACGTACGATTTAAGTGGTTCAGGGCTGTGTAAATTATTACTGAATGAACTGGAAACTTGAGATTAGACATTTCGAACCTGATTGGATAAGGACACAATGGTAGCACAAACTTTTCAGGACGTTTCGTGACGTACAAGCCCACAATTTAGCAGTTCAACTTCTTGCGATTTATACGCATTGTGCCGCGCATTGCCTGAATCTGTAAAGCATGATTTATTAATTCTATTAGATAAGATCATGACACAAACGACAAATTGTGCGTTTTGTTTGGGAGTCTAATAAGCAGTTATCGCTCATGAAAAACAAAATCAATCAGTTATGCTCTCAGCATAAAAAAAAATCTAAATTAATTAATTGTGTGAAATTCTGTGGATTGTGCGGCACGACGCTATTTTGTAATTTAATGAGATTTTCCCCTCAATCAAGTTATTCCTAGAAGAAGCAAAGTTTTTGAGTAAAAATGCAAACAGTTTACTCTACTCTGTCCTAAAGTTCGAGTTCATAATTACCCTAGTTACCATAGGTTAAAAGTTCCTGTTAACTGTAAGCCTTTCCAAACAAATACAAAATCCAGCATTGATCTAGTTATATATATATATATATATATATATATATATATATATATATATATATATAACAAATGAACAGTAATAATAAAAGTAGATAAGGATAAATCACTTAGTTTTTATCCTTATCTACTTTCATTATTACTGTTAATTTGTTACATTGTTGATAGTATTGCTTTATTTTATTTTTCATTTATATATATCAATTAAAAGAATGTCGAGAATATCAAACTTTTCATTTTGTTTTTGAAAACGCTATCACATTAGCAAAAGATGTTGATGTAGAAGTTAGGGTTTCTGGAATAACATCCAGATAAATTTATCAAATCAATATTCTTACTACAAATTCTCTAGAAAATCATTATCGCGTTAATGTTTCTCTTCCATTCTTGGATTACATTTTCAATGAATTGTCCACTAGATTCTCGCGTAATAAACACAACCACATTCTTAAACTTCAGTCCTTGATTCTAGCAATTCGGAATGACCCGAATTCAAATATTGATGATTTAGTAAAATGTACATGCATTTTCGAACAAGACTTGCCATTACCGAGTTTCGAGGTGAATTAAAAATATGGTTTAACTCTTGGAAAACCAACAAATTAAATCGAAAACAGCTATTGAAGCTTCTTCTCCACACCAAAAACAACTTCTATCCAAGAATCAGGAAACGTCTAATCATCAAGTGAGTCAAACCAGTAAAAACATACACGGCCGAAAGATAATTTTCAACATTAAGGCGTGTGAATATCTGTTTCAGATCCAATATACAACAGGATCGACTAAATGGTTTGGTGCTACTTAACATCCATCGTAACTTTCAAGTGATTCCAAAGGAAGTAGTTAATCTTTTCGCAAGAAAATATTCTAGGAGTTTACAGCTTCAATGACATGTAAGTTACATTATTATTATTATTATTATTATTATTATTATTATTATTATTATTATTATTATTATTATTATTATTATTATTATTATTATTATTGTTGTTGTTGTTGTTGTTATTATTATTGTTGTTGTTGCTATTGTTTTATTATCGCTTTACATTTTTTCTGGGCACAATTAATTTATTTTTATTTAGATATTGTATTCATGGAACTAATACAACTGAGCCAAATTTTTTGGAATGTAAACTGAATGTGTGTCTTTTAAAAAACTGGACATTTTCTGTGGACTTTAGTTTATTATTTACAATTAGAATCTGTATCTGGTAATTTAAATATTGTTTTATTCACTTAAATATTTAGTTAGTAACTGTTTTTGTATGACCTTAATTCTGATATATCCAAGGGGGAGTCGATCGGCCTCCCCTGTCGAATATTGCTAGATCCGCGCCTGGCAGTGTGGTATTTTTTTAATTAGAGACAAGCCATGAAAGAGTATATATTACAGTAGTTCCATAGCTTTCAACAGACAGCAATTAACAAAGGCTCTTTTTAAGATTTAGAATTATTACGTTGATTCAGGTTCGTACAGCTATCGCAAGAATAAACATTAGTTGGCAGAAAATGCAGCAATAGGCGCTTTCAAAAGAAAACACAAATCTCCCTATTAAAATTTTAGAACATATCTCCGTGTAGCTATTAGGTCCTATAGATATCGCAAGAATAATCATTTGTCAGAAGACCGCGGGTATAGAAATCTATACTACGTCATCTAACACTTATTTTGAAAAGTGAGAACTTGTAAATAAAAACACACAGCTTCAAAAGATTGAGAACTGCATGCTAAGAAAAAAACAATGTCTAAAAATAATTTTAAAAAAGACGTTAATTGTTTCATAGATTTTCTACATCTCTACATTCTCTCGATTTTGCCAAATAATTAATCCTTCAACTCCTTTCGAACTAAAATATCCTTACGCCTTTCAGGTGATGTAAACACTCAATTTATCGTTGATAGACATCCTTTTATAGACATTCAAGTTTGCAATTATTATTATTATTATTATTATTATTATTATTATTATTATTATTATTATTATTATTATTATTATTATTATTATTATTACTTGATGTATGTAAACACGGGCTTTGCTTTAATTGTGCAGTTATATTGCAACTTGTTCATTCGCGTGGGGGACACCCAGTTTTTATTTTGATATCAGACTAATATAAACGACCTTGGATAATGGTTGAATTTAAAATGTATTAACAGATGCTTCAGTAAAGCAAATTACTATAATTATGGAATGTTAATCATGAACATTTCTTTAAAAATATTATATTGTTTAAAATAAAAATATTACACAAGTGTTTCCCTATTCAAATACAATATTGTTTAAAATGCGGACAAAAATGGCTTCCTTCAATACAATGATAGAATGAATAGAAAATATTTTAACTTCTTGTGAATATGTTAAACACTAGTAAAATAATACAATAATGACATTTACTTAGAATGGTTTCAAAATATACATAAGCCAAAACTATATTAATACATAATTTCATAATAAAAAAATATCACCTTTTTGAACATTTAGAGTAATAGTAAGCTTTTACACTACAGTTTCCAAGAATTTTATACATATGTTTCAAACGATCAAAACTGGCCCATTTCGGGCACTTTGACATCACCTAAGTGTTGTTTTGTCGCGAGGCTTTCCCTGTTTTTTGATTCCACGCCTTTGAGAAAGGTGATAGTCATCACTTTCCTTGTTACACATTGAGACGTTCTATTACATTTAGTGTTGATATAAACATAAACAAAGTAGTTTCATTTGTACTTACGGTTGTTGCAAAATTGTTATGCCGTCAGTTACGAGGTTGACGATTGTCACCCAATGCAATATATCGCCCGTTCTACTGTGAACACCTGCACCAGTAAACTGCAGACTAAAGAAATGACGTTATGTAGATAAATTTTAGTTACCTAAATCCTGCGTGCTCAGAACTGGCATTCACAACAATCGAAATATAACCGTTGGGTAACTACCAGAGGGTTGTAAAGGAACGTTATTGGAGCCGTTAATCTATAGCCTGTGAGAGTAAATAACGCATTCGCTGTCACTGGTAGTAGTGTGATGCATTTGAGTGTGTCGGTCCTGGTGGTGTAGTGGTTACCATACTTGCCTCCTACACCCAGAACGCGGGTTCGAACCCGGCCAGGATCGGTGGATTTTTTGGGGCGTAAAAACCGTAAGTATAGCTTCCTTCGGAAGGGAAGTAAAGCCGTGGGTCCCGTGTCGTACATTTACGGCACGAAAAAGAACCTCAAGCCTGAAAGAGAGGCCTCTGAGCAAAATTGTCGGCCGTTTCACGCCCTGAGTTGAATGGGACGCTGATGACCTGAGATGTTAAAGGCGTCCATAAATAAATAAATCAATCAATCAATCAATCAAAAAAAAAAAGCATTTGAGTGCTATTCTGGTGTTGCTAATAGTTGTTGTGCGTTGGTGTTATGGTTAGGGATCGGATTTAAAACACCAAGCATCTCTAAAATATACACGCATTTATGCCATTACAATGATAAATGTGTGCAATATAAATAATATACACTTAAAGAGAACACATCACATAATTTTTATACGCTGCCATTTTTTTGGTTCAGAATTCACCTGAGTCTTGTTCAGGTTCATGATTTTTAAAGCATTTGATCGCCACAAGATGATTTACGTTTTTCAGAATCACGCTTCTAAGGATATCCATATTGCGCAATAAACTTCGACATTAATTTGGATAATGTTGTGATGAAATAATTTACCGACACCCACATTTTAGTACTACTTGCTTACAATGTTAAAATTGCAAAATGGAAGATGCGGTTATGAGAAAACGACTAACCCATACTTCTAGGTTGAGAGGATTTTTGGAACTATTTCGATTGCTGCAGTATCATTAGAATTAAAAGAATTTATTGCATTTCTAATTGTTTCTAAGTATTTAGCGTGATGGATTAAAGTAAGCAGCCATGTGCTCCAGCGTGTTAAAATTTCTTCTGGGGAAACGGTATATCTGGTGCCAATGTATACGAGTGCTTTCATGCATACTTTGGGGGGGGGGGGGAGACAAATATTTATCAACAAGTGTAAAATGTATTGTCTGTGATACACGATGCAAACCTATGTGCAAAACCAGTTCGATGTATGATACTTGGGAATATTAATTGTAAAGCTTTACGAGCCTTGATAACGTAAATAGCATCATCGCTTACAATGCACTGCTTATGCAATGCATACCAATTATGTCACCTTAAATCCGGGGGTGCAATATGCGGTAACCCATAACCTAGCTGCGAGCTTCCTTACCCTCAGTTCCATCTTTCTGTTTCCTCTTACTATCCGTCTATTTGTTATACATTGTATACTTTTTATTCCTTGCCCCTCCAAAAAATCCACTCATCTGGGGATTATGGGTCATCAATTTAATTGTCCTGTACTGCCATTGCAGTTCGTCGACCAAAGCAGAGGCTTTCTCTTGAGTCTCGTGTACTACTGTTCCTCAGCATCCATGGAGAGGGCACGGATGAGTTTCGCGTTTCCCTCTTATCTTGCGAATAACTGCATGGTTATTTGTAATTTAAATCGAATCTACTTACCGTGGTTTCCAAGGCTTCTGCTCTATGTTTTCTAATGGAGCATCTCATCTTGGATTGGAAATCACGGTATAATCTATGCAAAGATATATGTTCAATGGTGGGGCGGGATTTGCAGTGGGTATACAGAGGTGGTCGGAATATTGAGGCTGGAAGTGTTTTGGAGATGGACAGTGTTAGTATGATGTTGATGCTTAACAGTTTACGGTTAAAGAGCTTCGGCGATAATTAGTCAATAGCGTACGATATGGTTGAGGAAAGCTTGAATTTCCTCTTCAGAGAAGTTCGAATATAACAGGCATTCAAAGAGTGCGAGGGCTCAGCGATGTCATGATTTACAAGTGAATTAATTAGTGGGTTCCTGCTTTTTAGTTCTTTAATGAGCTGCTCTATTGTGCCGATGCGCATTTCTCGGTATAATACACTTGATGGAGTTTACTTTGATACGCGAACTATGGTGTGAAGTACTTTGTTCAGAAAGCATTGGAGGCGTTTGATATGCGTGTGCATGCATAATCCCACACGGGTGCAGCATAAATGTAAGCATGATCCTATTGGGTATTTTAAACAGTAACAAGGGCTCCCACCCGCTTCCATTCAACTTGAATCGCCCGGAACCCGCCCAGGTATCGAGAGGGATTTTTGCGTTGGGACGGCACCTAGAAGCTAGACCGACCCACCTTTCGGTTGTAAGCTAGTGACGCTGCCCAGAAACACCGTTATGAACTCCGTACGGAACAGCTACCAGATGACACTTGTCGGTCGATACTGGTTGTTAACCGAAGTTAACCGGCCAGTGACCAATGCATTTAAGGAGCTAACCACTCTCCCCGTAAGCAGACAACTCTTTAGGACCTATCCCTTGCCTCATGGTACACGCCTGAAGCACTTCCATGTGGCAAACGCCCATCGCGAGTACTGAATTCATCGTGAGTGTCCGCACTATATGTCCGCAGAGTGCAATCCATCCAGACACTCCACGAAAGGAGGGGGTCGAATAGATAAGCCCTGCGTTCCTCTAGTAACGTCAGAGGTTCCACGGGCATTCAGGGTCCGCAGAGACCGCACCTGAAGCATCTGAAGAGCAATGACCGAAGCCGTGCCTCTCCCTTTAAGGGGGGGGGGGTGTTTACCAGGGTAAATACTGTGTTTATTTGGGGTGAGGATTTGGAGTTAATAGAAGTACGGAATACGTAGCTTGGAGTTAGCTTTGTGTTCCGTGGTTTTTATATGGTGACCACAGATTAGGCCAGGGTCTAACATGACGACTAAGTACGTAGCACGGTCGCTTATCTACCACAACTTTGCTTACTTCAGCAAGTAACCAAAGTTGTGGTAGATAAGTGATTGTTGTTCAGTGTTTTGTGCGCTTGGTGAAAAATACAGTCCTGCTTTTTACATTAGTTGACTTTTATTTGCTAGTTGGTTAACCATTGTTCGAGATAGGTGATTGAGGACTGGAGCTGTTTTTACAGGAATCTGGAATCGCCGGTTTGGACCATGACAGTGGTGTCATCTGTAGGATGGAAATATTTCGAATCGGAAGTCTCTGGTAAATCATTTAAGTATAAGTTGAAGTACGGGTCATGTTTTCTCTCTTGCTGCACACCTACCTGGATAGGTAATGGCGTGGAGGGTGTGATGACTCTAGACGAAAACTGTCGGTCGGCTAGGTAGTTTCGTATAAGCTTGAGCATAGTGTCGGTGAAGCCAGGGTCGAAGGATTTGTTAGTTATATCCGTGGGTAATAAATTCTGTAGCGTGGAGGAGTTGAAGTGTAATTATGTCGGAATACGAATTGTTCCGAAAATAGAATTTTATGTTTAGTATGGTGCATGTTAATTCCCTAGAGAATAAGCCATTCAAATATCTAGCTTAGGCATTTAAGTAAGGTAATTGGGTATAATTGTCGTGATTGATATTGTATTTGCTTTCTTGAGAAAGTGAAGAAATGTCCTACATTTGGAAGGGTAATTGCCATGGGTGATGTACATAATTGTAAATGCTCGAGAGCAAGTCTATTGCACTCAGGGGTAGGAGTTTGATTACTGTATTGGGCATTTGATTGGGACCAGGGGTCTTTTTGTTGTAGGTGTTCGATTAGCCATGAAATTTCTAGTGATTTCGTTTTACATATAAATGTGCCTGTCGCATATGTCGTATTCTTGCATGAGATTTTCGAATTCAATGATAAAAGTCCGGAAGAAGGTGTTGTATTTGGCGTTGAATGTTCCTAAAGGGCCTCAGCTATTGATTAGCCTTGTCTTGTTCTGTTGTGACCATTCGTTATAATGAAGTGGGTATGCGCACCTGGTCGCGGGCTAAGCGTCGGAGGATTCTCCAGAAAGAGTTGTGCACGGGGTCGAGATTTTATAGAGTATTGCTGCATTGTTCCGTTATAGCTGCAACAGTGGCCGTACGCATTTGGCATAAAGTCAATGGAGTTCTGTGAGCCCTGCTGTGTTTCTGGAGGTGTGCCATTTCCGTATGACTTTGTTACATTGTTTCGTTATAACTGCAACCGTGGCCTTACGCAGTTAGCATAAAGTCGATAGAGTTCAGTGAGCGTTGCTGTGTTTCTGGAGGTGTGCAATTTCTGTCTGATTTTGTTACGGGCAGCATCCAATATGTTGATGTCTGGAGGAACGTATGTTGTTTTACTAAGGGGAATTTGGCATGGTATTGCAGTCGTTATGACAAATTTAATGGTTTGTTCTAGGTGCTGGACCGCGTTGTTGGGATCTTCGGCACTGGTTATGGCGTAAGTTTTAGTTGATTGTGTTCCTAAGGATGTCCCAGTTAGCTTTCTTGTAATTGTGTCGCGGTAGTGGGGAGGCAGTGAGGAAAGGAGGAGGAGATAGTCTGAGGAAAGGTTATTGATGATATGATGTGACAGTCTCTATGTCAGTTCAAGGGCGATGACTAATGTCTAGTACATCAGGTCACCGGGCGGCCTCGTGTGGAATATGGGTGGGTCCGGAGGGCGTGTATGTAATGTAGTCGGATGATTTCTCATGTCTGAGGAGGTTAAGGTCTCTAAATTTTGTGAGTGGCAATTCTAAGTTTGGTGTTTGGCAATGATATTGCTTGCCAGTAGAATTAAGAGTATTGAGATTGAATAAGAAATCTAGGTCTGCCATGGCAATTTCTCCCGGGGTGTTGTAGGTGACGATTATGGTCGTTGGCGAGTTATTCATAGTTGCCTTGAGTTCTGTAGTTTCCGTTCGGAAGGTGGCAGATTACTGAAGTTGACTATGTGTTAATTCATTCCTAATGGCGATGGTGGTATGATAAATTTGGTAGTCCTGGATGTGTAGGTGTGTTTTGGGGTTTAGATGTGTTTCAGTGAGTTGCGCAATGTGTATCTGGTGTTTGAAGAGGAATGAGCTCGGTTAAGTTTTATAACGGCCAATCCAGTATGCACTTCATGTTATTAACTTTAAGTTTCGCCTAGTTGCTATAGAAATTTCTCTGGAGATCTATAAACAGTGTAAAGAAGTCTGCACATTCAGCGAGAATGCTTCTAGTTTCAAATGGAAATATTGGCAGTGAATGAAAAATTGCGAGCGCTTGGTCATGCATTAGATGCCAAGGAATGGCTTGTGCCCACATATTCCTTTCTAACGCGGCTGCATGTTCAGACTATGGTGCGTGTTCAATATATTGAGCATAATTTTCAGCCTGTGTAGCTGGCTGCATTGGAGTTGCGCTTTCGATCATGTTGAACGCCTGAGTAGCTGACTACATCGCAGATGAACTTTCGGATAAGTTTGACGCCTGCGTCTGAGCTGCAACGCGAGGTAGTGCTTTGTAGTGGAAAGGAAAGTTGTTGGGTGACTGTCCTATGGTCCATCATGGTAGATAGATGGTCGTGTTCACGATTGCGGCTTGTGCAAATCCAACAATTTGCCGTTGACTGGAGCCCACTTTAGTCAGAAGAAGCAAATAGTTATAAAATACCCTGTGTAACATTCCCTGGAAATTACACATATTTAAACCAAGGTACCTCTGCGTTTTTAATTAGTGTTTATTTATTTTTGGTCAATTGAACATATATAATGGAATATACCCTTTCAAAATTGTCATTGTGTATTGGGATGGATGAATACAATTGACATATTTTCAGAAGTTTTGAGAAAGTGTAAGTACTAATTGAAAACTAACACCTTTGTCTAACAAAGTTTGTATAGGTTTCTATATAAAATGCACCTAAGTTAACTGTGTACATTGCAGAACTCATAAATAAGCCTCGTTTAAACATGTGTCGTTTTCATAATACAACAATTTATTGCATAACGAAATTTTATTGAACTTTATTTTGTTTTCGAGCCTGAAAAATTGAAAGCACTTTAAAGTCTGCTATAAGCTGGGGCTATTATTCAATGCTAGTTTATAAAAATAATATTTTCACAAACATTTTTAGCACTAAGATTTATGTTCTGGAAGAGGATTTATTGAATTTTACTTTTAGGGGCTAGAATTCAATTTTATCGTTATGAGAACAAACGAGAACTATTTTTTCGCTTATTTTCTTTTCAAAGATATATGGTGAACACAGAAGTATATTCTCACAGCAAGTGTTGAAAGTGATTGCCGTCAGCATCAAGACTTTCCGGTACACGTCCCTTTCATGTTATGAAAATTATTCAACAAATAAAAGTAATTGCGCAGTTACTACTATTTATTAACCCGAATTTCCACAATGATTGGTGACTATTTGCGAGTTATTTCTCCTTCAGCATGCACCTCATGAAGTAATTTGGTGGGGTGGGTCCACGCGAACTTATTGGCAAAAATCCTATGGAAAAGACAATCTTCAAGGTAGGAAATAATTTCAAAATTACTGATATTGGATGTGTGACAAATGATACCACCCTGCTAAAAATAGCTGGTACAGAGTTCCTCATTCTTCAGCGAATTCACAAAATTTCATTTCTGTATTGATTGCGGTATTCACTTTTATGGTAGAAAATGGGACCAATAATGCGGCCTGGTATGCCAGGAAAAAGCACACCATACACCATTCCACTAGCCCAAAAATTACATGGAACAACTCCTGGCTTGGAAACTGAGTATAGTCGAATATTCCCTGATATGCTGTGACAAATTTTCGAAATCTGTTTAGTTATGTCGTCTGTTCATAGAAAGGTTTCAATTTATACTCAGTAGTAATGCAATATGCAAAAAGAGTTCAGGTTTACAAACTTTTAGATGAAATATTCAGGTATCGGATGAAATTTCTCCCAATTTTCCGAATGACTTGAGCGAAGCCCTTCGAGCACTTGATTTTCACTGTGCAAATTAACTAAATCAGCTGTGGGTAAATTCTTTTGAAAATTATACGTAACACATTTTCTGGCATATCAACGCTGCACAAAAATTGTGCCATGCAGCGTTGAAAATATTGGGAAACACATTCAATGCAATTTTATATTGGTTGACGAAACAATAGATGGTGAAGGACAACAATTTTACAATTTTATAGTTGGTTTGCTTAAAAATAAACCATCAGCTTCTTTTCTGTTCCCCGAGAAGAAAATCAAATTCACAAGCAGCCCCAAATCTGAAAATCTTAATTTATTCAATAAATTTACTATTCCCGGATAGTATTCAATGCGAACGAATATTGCTTTTTGTAAGCGATGATGCTATTTACGTTATCAAGGCCCATAAAGCTTTACAATTGATAACAGTACATTTTTCCACTTGTTGATAAATGTTTGTCTCCCCCCCCCCCAAGGTATGCACGAAAGCTCTCGTATACATTGGCACCAGATATACCGTTTCCCCAGAACAAGATATTTCCCCCCAAGCAGATAGCTCTATTGGGTTGTGAAGTTCATTCAGTAGCTTAGCTTCTAGTTTGTCATGCTTTTGAATTAAACAGTGAGCTGACATTGTTGATATATTAATTTGACTTAAACGAACATCCCTAAAGTGTTCCTTTCTCCAAATTTAGAACGCCTTAATGTTGTGTAAGTGAAGTTAGGTGAACATATATAATACATTCTAATAGGAAATGTTGTGGAAGTATGAATATGTCCTAATACAAAGATGTGCCAGCTTTTTTCAGCTATCGCTTTTACAAAATACTTCCATTTGAAGTTCAAATGGACAATTAGATATTTCATTAAATAGTGAAATTATTAAAACTTGTTCAACGAACTATACATATAGGAAAGTATGTATACGCACACTTGCGCGGGCCTTAGGAATTTCATCATCCCAGAAACAGACAGTTTATCCAAGTTTATCACAAGACCAGGGTCAACCCAAATGACTACCTACCCAAATTCTATGAATGATCCAACAGTCGTTCAACTGATGATGTGAACAATTGTTCCATGAAGCACGTCCTGAGTAAATCTGATGCAAGTGAAACCATAAATTGCGTTCTAAATATTTGAACTTGGAAAAGATTATTCATGTGTTTCACTGTGTTCGATTCCAAATTGAATTAATATTGAAAATATGATAAGACATATTTTTAAATTTTAAAATTAATAGTAAAATACATAAGTGACAAAATAATAAAATCCTTAAATGGAGACACTCATAAGGAGCCTTTCCAGTGCAATTGCGACAAAGTCATGCCATGTTACTGTGAAATTCCTTATTTACATTGCGACACAATGCAGCTCAAACCTGATCTGCTGATGTGATGCTGTTCCGTGAGGCTAAGATCATTTTATAATGCTGAAAGAAGAGTTGTCTAAAAGTTTGCTTTTAAAACAGTAGTTTAAAGAATGTGGAGTGTCAGACTTCACAATAGACAAAGTTATTTGCTGCGTCATGTGCAATAAACAAGTAGTAGTTAGTAAAAAATGTCTGTTAACATATCTACCACCAACCAGCAATTTACACACTACTGACAGAATTTCCTTCACTTCACGAAAGAATAAGTTTTGCAGTGGTTTGCGTGAAGCTGTTATAGCAGCAAACATATTGTGCAATTCACTCAATAAACACAAGTTTTGTAGTTTCTTGGGAAAATATTGTTACAATATCACTTCGCACAATCTACCCCCGAAAAAAATTATCTAGAAGCTGTTACCGCACCACCTAAGAAATTTGGGACTATTAAAGCACTTTCTCCTACAGATTATAGTAGATAAAACTACACATGCCTGCAGCAATCATGTGGCAAACTTTTTAGTAGGGAAACTATGTGAAGATGAGCCATGAAAACTACCCGATAGCTTGCATCAATGATGCTGTGAAATTACTTTGACCAGAACAAATTTTGGGTTTTGCTTTCAGATGCTGCAACATACATGTTAAAATCTGCTTCAGGATTAAAAGTTTTTCCCCTAACTCATACATGTATTGTGCATGCATTTCGCAAAGTAGCCGAAGCAATAGGGGAAGTTTTCCTGACGTGAACCGCCAAGAAGATATTTGTTAAAGTCCCATCTAGAGTTAGTGCTTACAAAGAAAATTTTCACCTCCCATTACCCCCAGAGCCAATACGTAACCATTGGTATGTGGATTGAAGATGCTCTCGTTCTACTCAGATAACTTCAATGCTATTAAAGAATTTGCTAGTATGCTAAATCCAACTAACGCTTTGTCAAATCAAAGTTCTCAGAACATTTTTAATACCGAGTATTTGCAAAGGAACTTGGCTGCAATCAAGATACATTTCAAAGTTATAGCTGATGTTACAAAAATACTAGAAAAATGTGGTGTCTCCTTACATTAATTCTAATCTAATCTCAATGAGGTTCAGAATAAACACGAGAGTGCTCCTTTAAAAGTATGCAGGAAAATTAAGTGGTGAAATGTGCAGTGTTTTAGAGAGAAATCCTGATATTAAAGTTTTGTTTTCTGTGGAAAAATGCCTTAAAATTAGTATATATTTTCGAAATTTAACGATTTTGACAGCAAAAAATGCATGCACACAAATCAAATGTCTAATCATCAGTGTCCACTGCCAGTGATGCCTCGGAGAAAGAGAGACGGAGACAGACAGAGAACATTATACTGAAGGGAAAGGGCATTCAAAAACCATCAGTAAAATTCAACCATTAACTAAAACGTAACCCAAGATACATATTTTCCACCATGTGCGCGCGCGCAGAGAACATCATTGTTCATCTGAAATATGCTCGTCATGAAAGGTTATTTTACACTTAAAAGAAAATTCTAGCAGACGTAAGCCAATCTACGTTTACAGAAAATACGGAAAAATATTTCTTTAATTGCTCTTTCAAATAAGGTTGGAAAAAAAAAAAAATGAATAGCATGTGCATGAAGGTAAGGTGAATGATTCACTTAATTTGTTTCTGCTGTTTCCTCGACAGTGTGAACAAAATTGCGTTTAATACATGTTAAATTTTCAGTTAGTAATTTTTAAATTACATATCTACATATTATGCCAATTTTAGTGCATAATTATCATTTTCACATTAGATAAACTCCAGGCTGTAATCATAATATAAAAATAGTCATCAACAAATTTGTTTAGACAATGTGATTATTTAATGTGAAATGACTTAAATACACCCATTCATGATAGGCGACTCTAAGATAACATATTTTTGTGCATAAGCATTATTTGCAATATGAATAACCTATTTTCTAGCAGAGCGTCCATAAATAAATCCTATTTTCTTGCAACATTTATTTAAAGTATTCTGGATGAACTCTTATAACATTTCATTATATTTTGCATAAATTTGAGTCTGCTGATTCTGTGGGGAGGGGGAGTTGTTACAGAAAATCTTTAAAAAAAAGAGAGAGAAAAGAAAGGGGGGGGAAGAAAAAATCACAGCAAATAGGGTTTTCAGAATGTAAAGGGACACAGCAACAATATCAGAAACATTACTGCTCAAATTTGTATGTGAATGCTTTTCTGATACAATGTTTCTTTAAACAATAAAGGATAATTCCCTGCATGTCCTATAATGTAAGATCATATATATTTTAGGAAATTATGTTTAAGTGTGGGTGCTGTTGGCTGTGGCACATTATGTAGTCATATGTAAAACACTGCATAAGCAGACAATCTTTATAATTGCAGCTTGGAAGTTAAAAGTAACTCAAATATGTATGCCTCGTGATCTAAGAGTGGCAAAAAAATTTAAGAAATGTTACTGCACACTTAGCTATGAAGTATAGGATTATTTTAACAATTCCCCTTAATCTGAGGAATGGTAACTACACAGGAAGCTTAAAAAATAAGTTTTTCTGCCTTTATTAATAAATGATTCCATACATATGGTTAAAACATTTTACAAATTTAATTTCATTCACTACAATATTGATAAAACTTACAAGGAAGAGCTTCTCATTACATTTAAACTTAAGAAAAAAGTGGATTTAAAAACAACAAAAAAATGAAAATTTTGTTTAGTCAGTCTTTTAAAACTCGAAAAATTCTCAATGCTGCCAATTCCCCTCATTCATATACTTAAACAATAAATGCTATGAAATGAAAAAAACAAAAAAACAAAAAAAAAATTATTAAATACCTTCAAATGAAGAGGTCAGAGCAAGAGTTTTCTGACTATAGATTATACAGTGCTGGCTTGCAAATTAACTTATTTTTATATAACAAGCAATATGGTGAACACCCCAAAGACTACATTAATTGCTGCTTGTACTTTACTGTAATGATCACTACCAGCTCTAGCTGACGGGATGCTTGAAAATTAGTATTTTACAAATATCTTTAAAAAACCTAAGATATTACTGCTCTGACCTCTTCAAAGTCTACATATACACACTTATTTAAATGATATGACTGAAAATAAAAAATAAAACTGGTATTACAACTATCAAAGTCTATTGGAATCTACAAATTATAAGCATTTCCTTGAGAACTCTCTCTTCTAAAGAAAAGGCATTAGTCAGAGACTAAATATTTGCTATTTAGTCTTCACATCTCATGGTAAAAATTTATGTTGTTTAGCACTTCTTCTTCTTCTTCAAAAAAAAAACCTGTGAATTCTCATATGGTGGTTCCGTGCTTACCGAGTTCCACACACTACTCACATTTGAATTTCTTAGCAATGATTGGTTGAGAAGTGCTCTGTGCTGATGTCTGTTTGCCACACACATGTTTAGCAAATTCCTTATTAGGCAAATGCTGCATGCATCTTGAACATTAAGTTTTTGCAGGTTCTTGGTAATGCTTTGCTATGTAACTTGCAGATGACCCAAATTTCAATCCATGGATTTTGCACTGACAATACAATTGCTTTCCTTTAGCATGAACTTATTACATGTCACTTCAATGAATCAGATAACTGAAAGTTTTTGAACATTAAGTACATGCAATTGGACTTTGAGCATACACTGCTCTGACATATCTTCAAAGTTAACATATGCTATACTATTTACATGATATTATTGGAAGAAGAAAACCAGAAGGGAAAATACAAATGTCAGACAAAGTGTAGCTTCAAATTTTTCAATACACTGTAAATGTAAATGGCCTTGGAGCCTAAACATTGCTCTGACCTGTTCAAATTTGACATATTCTCAACTGCTTACATATGATTAAAAAAAAAAAAGTGAGAGATAAAAAATAAAAAGAAAGAAAACAAAAGAAAAAAAAAAAGAGAGAAAAAAAAAACAAACACAGGACACAAACAAAATTAGTCATACAAATATCTTAGAATTTACAAATTATAACCATTTCCTTCAGAACTTCTCTTCTAAAGTAAAGGCAATAGTCAGAGACCAAATATTTGCTATTTAGTCTTCTAATCGGATGGTAAAATTTTATGTTGTTTAGCACTATTTCCTTACACACAAACAAACTGGAACACACTGGGCAATATACTAAATAAGACTTTCCCAGAATGCTGAAGAGATTTTGTTACTGAAGGAGAAGGTTTGCCTGATTTAGATGTGCATTTATAATTTTTTCTGTGAATTCTCATAGGGCTGTTCCAAGCTTGCTGAGATGCACACACTGCTGTGCACAGCTCACATTTGAATTTCTTAGCACTAATAGGTTGAGAAGTGCACTGCCCTGATGTCTATTTACCACACACGTGTTCAGCGAATTCTGTAGTGGGCAAACGCTGTATGTATGACAAACATGAACTTTGGCAGACTTTGGAAATTCCTTACAGTGTGCGCTTTGTAACTTGCATATGACACAAATTTCAATCCACAGATTTTCCGTTGATAAAACATATGCTTTCATTTAGCATGAACCATTACATGTCACTTCAATAAATCAGATTACTGAAACTTGTTGAACATACAGTACATGTAATTGGACTTTGAGCATACACTGCACTGACATCTTCAAAGTTTACATATGCTCAACTATTTACTTGATGTCTTGGAGCCTATACGGTTGATACATTGCTGACCTGTGAAAGTTTACATATTCCTAACTGTTTAAATGTCAGAGACTAAATATTTGCTATTTAGTCTTCACATCAGATGGTAAAATTTTATGTGGTGCAGCACTTGTTCTTTAGACACAAACAACTTGGAACACACTGCACAATATACTGAATAAAACTCTTTCCCAGGCTGCTGAAGAGCTTTTGTTACTGAAGGAGTGGATTTGCCTGATTTAGATGTGTATTTACAATTTTTTCTTTGAAGTCACATATGGTAGTTCCATACTTGCTGTGCAAAGCAGTGCTGCATACACTGCTTTGCACAGCTGACATTTGAATATCTTAGCACTGATTGGTTCAGAAGTGTTCTGTGCAGAAGTCCGTTTATCACACACATGTTTAGCAAATTCCTTGGTGGGCAAATACTGTTTTCATGTCTAACATCAAGTTTTTGCAGACTTTGGAAATGCTTTACACTTTGTGCTTTGTAACTTGCATATGACACAAATTTCAACCCACAGATATTGCATGGATAAAACATACGCTTTCCTTTAGCATGAACTATTACATGTCACGTAAATGAATTAGATTACTGAAAGTCGCTTATCATACAGTACATGTAAATGGACTTGGATCAAACATGTTTCCCCCTCTTCAAAGATTACATATGCTCAAAACTATTTACAAGATATGATTATTGGAAAAAGAAAACAAAAACCTTAAAAAACAATTAAAACTGGTCTTACATATATTACATAAAATCTCTTGGAATTTACAAATCATAACCATTTCCTAGTGAACTTTCTGTTCTAAAGTGGATGCATGTCAGAGACTAAATATTTCCTATTTAGTCTACATTTAATGGTCAAATTTTATGTGGTTTAGCACTACTTATTTAGACACAGCATGGAGCACACTAGGCAATATACTGGGGGAGACCCTTTCCCAGGATGCTGAAGAGATTTTGTTATTAATGGAGTAGGTTTGCCTGATTTAGATGTGTATTTATAATTTTTTCTGTGAATTCTCATATGGCTGTTCTGTGCATGCTGAGTTGCATACACTGCTGTGCACAGCTCACATTTGAATTTCTTAGCAATGATTGGTTGAGAAGTGGTCTGTGCTGATGTGTGTTTAGCAAATTCCTTGGTGGGAAATGCTCCTTGCATGTCTAACATGAAGTTTATGCAGACTTTGGAAATGCTTTACACTTTGTGCTTTGTAACTTGCATGACACAAATTTCAACCCACAGATATTGCATGGATAAAACATACGCTTTCCTTTAGCATGAACTATTACATGTCACGTAAATGAATTAGATTACTGAAAGTCGCTTATCATACAGTACATGTAAATGGACTTGGATCAAACATGTTTCCCCCTCTTCAAAGATTACATATGCTCAAAACTATTTACAAGATATGATTATTGGAAAAAGAAAACAAAAACCTTAAAAAACAATTAAAACTGGTCTTACATATATTACATAAAATCTCTTGGAATTTACAAATCATAACCATTTCCTAGTGAACTTTCTGTTCTAAAGTGGATGCATGTCAGAGACTAAATATTTCCTATTTAGTCTACATTTAATGGTCAAATTTTATGTGGTTTAGCACTACTTATTTAGACACAGCATGGAGCACACTAGGCAATATACTAGGGGAGACCCTTTCCCAGGATGCTGAAGAGATTTTGTTATTAATGGAGTAGGTTTGCCTGATTTAGATGTGTATTTATAATTTTTTCTGTGAATTCTCATATGGCTGTTCTGTGCATGCTGAATTGCATACACTGCTGTGCACAGCTCACATTTGAATTTCTTAGCACTGATTGGTTGAGAAGTGGTCTGTGCTGATGTGTGTTTAGCAAATTCCTTGGTGGGAAATGCTCCTTGCATGTCTAACATGAAGTTTATGCAGACTTTGGAAATGCTTTACACTTTGTGCTTTGTAACTTGCGTATGATATAAATTTCCCTCTAAGCATTTTGTATTGATAAAGCATATGCTTTCATTTAGCATGAACTATTACAAGTCAATTCAATATATCAGATTACTGAAAGTTTTTTGCACATACAGTACATGTAAATGGACTTTGAGCATATATTGCACTGACATCTTCAATGTGTACATATGCTCAACAATTTGCATGATATGATGGAAGGAAAAAAAAAAAAAATAAATAAAATAAAATAAAATAAAAAAATAAATAAATAAAAATAGCCCCCACAAAAAACAACAAACAAAAAATAACACTGTTCTTAAAAATATCACACAAAATCTAGCTTAAAATTTTTTGAACATACTGTAAATGTAAATGGCCTTGGAGCGTACAATGTTGCATACATTGCTGTGACCTGTTCAAATTTTATATAATCTCAACTATTTACATTATATAATTATTGCATAAGAAAAAAACAAACAGGAGGGGGGAAAAAAAAACCAGCTAACAATCAAATAAAACTGGTCTTACAAATGTTACACAAAATCTCTGGGAATGTACAAATTATAACCATTTCCTTGTGTACTTTCTCAAAGTGAAGGCATTAGTCAGAGATTACATATTTGCTATTTAGTCTTCACATCAGATAGTAAAATTTTATGTGTAGCACTTGTTCTTTAGACACAACTTGGAACACACTGCAGAATATACTGAATAAGACTCTTTCCCAGGCTGCTGAAGAGATTTTGTTACTGAAGCAGTGGATTTGCCTGATTTAGATGTGCATTTTAAATTTTTCTTTGAAGTCACATATGGCAGTTTCATAATTGCTGAGTTGCATACACTGCTGTACACAGCTGACATTTGAATTTTTTTAGCACTGATTGGTCGAGAAGTGCTCTGTACTGATGTCCGTTTACCACACACGTGTTTAGCAAATTCCTTGGTGGCCAAATGCTGTTTGCATGTCAAACATGAACTTTTGCAGATTTGGGAAATTCCTTATAGTGTGCGCTTTGTAACTTGAATATGACACAAATTTCAATCCACAGATTTTGCATGGATGAAACATAAGCTTTCTTTAAGCATGAACCATTACATGTCATGTCAATGAATCACATTACTGAAAGTTTTTGAATATACAGTAATGTAAATGGACTTGGAGCATACACAGCTCTGACAACTTCCAGGTTTACATATGCTAAACTATTTACATGATGATTATTGGAGGAGCAGGAGGAGGAGGAGGAGGAGAACAAGAAGAAGAAGAAGAAGAAGAAGAAGAAGAAGAAGAAGAAGAAGAAGAAGAAGAAGAAGAAGAAGGGGAATAAAACTGGTCTACAAATATCAGACAAAATCTAGCCTTAAGGTTTTTGAACATATTCTACATGTAAATGGACTTGGAGCATTTACTATTACATACACTATTCCCCCATCTTCAAAGTTGACATATACTCAACTATTTACATGATATGATTATTGGAAAAAGAAAACTAAAATCTAAAAATACAATTAAAATTGGCATTATAAATATCAGACAAAATCTCTTGGAATTTACTAATTATAACCATTTCCTTGAGTACTTTCTCTCCTAAAGTGAAGGCATTAGTCAGAGACTAAATATTTGCTATTTAGTCTTCACATCAGATGGTGAAATTTTATGTTGTGTAGCACTTGTTCCTTAGACACAAACAACTTGGACCACAATGGGCAATATACTGAATAAGACCCTTTCCCAGAATGCTGAAAGGATTTGGCTACTTAAGTAGAAGTTTGCCTGATTTAGATGTGTATTTACAACTTTTTCTAACATATGGCTGTTCCGTGCATGCTGAGTTGCATACACTGCTGTGCACGGCTCACATTTGAATTTCTTAGCACTTCTACATGCTGATGTCTGTTACACACTCGGGTTTAGCAAATTACTTAGTGGGCAAATGCTGTTTGGATGTCAAACATCCAAGTTTTTGCAGACTCTTGTAAATGTTTCACACTGTTTGCTTTGTAATTTGCAGATGAAACAAATTTCAATCCATAGATTTTGCATGGATAAAACATATGCTTTCCTTTAGCTTGAACTATTACATGTCATGTCAATGAATCAGATTACTGAAAGTTGTAGAACATACAGTACATGTAAATGGACTTGGAGTACACATTCTTTCCCCTTCTTCAAAGGTTACATATGCTCAACTATTTACAAGATATGATTATTGGAAAAAGAAAACAAAAACCTTAAAAACATTAAAACTGTCTTACAAATATTACACAAAATCTCTTGGACTTTACAAATTATAAACATATTCTTGAGAACTTTCTCTTCTAAAGTGAAGGCATTAGTCAGAGACTACATATTTGCTATTTAGTCTTCACATTAGATAGTAAAATTTTATGTTGTGTAGCACTTGTTCATTAAACACAAACAACTTGGAACACCCTGCACAATATACTGAATAGGACTCTTTCCTAGAATGCTGGAGGGAATTTGCTACTGAAGGAGTAGATTTGCTTGATTTAGATGTGTATTTACAACTTTTTCCCTGAACAATATACTGAATAGGACTCTTTCCTAGAATGCTGAAGGGATTTTGCTACTGAAGGAGTAGATTTGCTTGATTTAGATGTGTATTTACAACTTTTTCTGTGAAGTCACATATGGCAGTTTCATACTTGCTGAGGTGCATACACTGCTGTGCATAGCTGATATTTGAATTTCTTAGCACTGATTGGTTGAGAAGTGCTCTGTTTACCACACACGTGTTTAGTAAATTCCTTGGTGGCCAAATGCTGTTTGCATGTCAAACACGAACTTTTGCAGACTTGGGAAATTCCTCACAGTGTGCGCTTTGTAATTTGCATATGACACAAATTTCAATCCACAGATTTTGCATGGATGAGACAAGCTTTCTTTAAGCATGAACCATTACATGTTACATCAATGAATCACATTACTGAAAGTTTTTGAATATACAGTACATGTAAATGGACTTTGAGCATATACAGCTCTGACAACTTCAAAGTTTACACATGATTAACTATTTACATGATATGTTTATTGGAGGGGGAAAAACAAAAATACAAAGAAGAAAAAGAAGAAAAAGAAGAAGAGGGGGGGGGGGAAGTAAAGCTGGTCTTACAAATACCAAACAAAATCTAGCTTCAAAGTTTTGGAACATATTCTACATGTAAATGCACTTGGAGCATTTACTGTTGCATCCACTGTTCCTCCATCTTCAAAGTTGACATACACTGAACTATTTACAAGATATGATTATTGGAAAAAGAAAACAAAAACCTTAAAAAACATTAAAACTGCTCTTACAAATATTACACAAAATCTCTTGGAATTTACAAATTATAACCATATTCTTGAGAACCTTCTCATCTAAAGTGAAGGCATTAGTCAGACTAAATATTTGCCATTTAGTCTTCACCTAAGATAGTGAAATTTTATGTTGTGTAGCACTTGTTCTTTAGACACAGACAACTTGCAACACTGCACAATATACTGAATAAAACTCTTTCCCAGGCTGCTGAAGAGCTTTTGTTACTGAAGGAGTGGATTTGCCTGATTTAGATGTGTATTTACAATTTTTTCTTTGAAGTCACATATCCATACTTGCCCAGTTGCATACACTGCTTTGCACAGTTAACATTTGAATTTCTTGGTACTGATGGTTGAGAAGTGCTACATGCTGACGTTTGTTTACCACACATGCGTTTAGCAAATTACTTAGTGGGCAAATGCTGGTTGCATGTGAAACATCAAGTTTTTGCAGACTCTTGTAAATGTTTCACACTGTTTGCTTTGTAATTTGCAGATGAAACAAATTTCAATCCATAGATTTTGCATGGATAAAACATATGCTTTCCTTTAGCTTGAACTATTACATGTCACGTCAATGAATCAGATTACTGAAAGTTGTTGAACATACAGTACATGTAAATGGACTTGGATCAAACACTGTTTCCCCCCTCTTCCAAAGATTACATATGCTCAAACTATTTACAAGATATGATTATTGGAAAAAGAAAACAAAAACCTTAAAAAACAATTAAAACTGGTCTTACAAATATTACATAAAATCTCTTGGATTTTACAAATCATAACCATTTTCTAGAGAACTTTCTGTTTTAAAGTGGATGCATTAGTCAGAGACTAAATATTTCCTATTTAGTCTACATCTGATGGTCATATTTTATGTGGTTTAGCACTACTTCTTTAGACACAAACAATGTGGAGCACACTGGGCAATATACTGGACGAGACACTTTCCCATGATGCTTAAGAGATTTTGTTATTGAATGAGTAGGTTTGCTTGATTTACATGTGTATTTATAATTTTTTCTGTGAATTCTCATATGGCTGTTCCGTGCTTGCTGAGTTGCATACACTGCTGTGCACAGCTCACATTTGAATTTCTTAGCACTGATTTGATGAGAAGTGCTCTGTGCTGATGTCTGTTCATCACAAACATATTTAGTAAATTCCATAGTGGGCAAATACTGTTTGCTTGTTGAACATGTAGTTTTTGCAGACTCTTGGAAATGCATTGCACTGTGTGCTTTGTTACTTGCAGATGACTCAAATTTCAATCCACAGATTTTGCTTGGATAAGACACAGGCTTTCCTTTGGCATGAACTTTTACATGTCGCTTCAATGAATCAGATCTACTGAAAGTTTTTGAACATATGGTACATGTAAATGGGCTTGGAGGAGATTTAAATGACACTGCAGTGAACTGTTCCTTTAATTTAGGCATATTCTGGTGACTTCTTGCATGAATCAACAATGCTGATCTTGTTTCAAATCTTACATTACATTTCCTACACAAATGTGGTGTGTTGAAAAAAACGTGTTTGCTTTGCTCATGTGCCGCAAGAGCGTTCAGAGTAGAATACTGTTTTTCACATGCCCTGCATGAAAATTTTGTTTCATGGATTTTTTCATGTTTCTTAAGGGAGCTCAGTTTATCAAACCTCCTTGAACAATGGGTGCATTTATGAGATACTCTTGAGTGCTTTTTATGCATATGTTCCCACAATATTGTTGGCAGTTTGCAATCTAAACCACAAATTTTGCAAACCCAATCAGATATGGGAATAGTATCATTACATGTTGCAAAAGCTGAAAATGGACGTGTGTCTCGTGCCTTTCTGGCTGGTGTGTGCTGCTTCTTATGCTCAACTAATATTGCACTGGAAGCAAAGGACTTTCTGCAAATGATACAGGCATATCTGGAATTTGAACTGCTTTTAGCATCATTACCATTTTTGTCAGCATTGTGCCATATTCTTTCATGCTCTTTCTTGTCCCTTGCGTTGTTTAAAGTCACTGGACATTTTAGGCACTTATAAATCTCTTTTAAGCCATGCTGCTGTTTGTGTACCATCAATGATTTCTGATTTATGAAAATTGATTTGCATTCTGTGCAGCTGTAGGTTTTTTTTGCCTTTCCAAATGTGTTAAAATTCTCCAGTTTTAGCATATTACTGGTACTTGGTTGTGGAGACTCTGTATTTGTTTCAGTGTCATCACCATTTGATTTTGTACTCTTCAAATAATGAATCCTTTCATGCAAATTCAAACTTGCCTTAGATATGAATGTTATGTTACAAATTTTACAATTATTTAATTTTGTAACATTAAGTTGCTCAACTTCAAGTTTCAAATGAATGATCTGATGCTGTGCCAATTGTATTTTGTCAGGAAATGATCTGGAACAGACAAAACAAGTAAGCTGCTTTGGGCGACAGACATAGCGCTTGTGTCTGGCAAGGGTTTCTCTAGATTTGTAATATTTATTACAGGGATTGCAGTACCATTGTGATACACCAATACAACGATGATACAATAGTTGGTATTCACTGTCAAACACACGTAAACAATTACAGCATTTTCTTTCAGATGTTTTTGATTTTGATTGCTGATGGGCAATTCCATTTGATGTTTCTTGCTTTATGTCTGGACTATTGTTTCTCACTGGAGAAGCTTCTTCTGCTTCAGGTTGTTCTTGCTTTATTGTTTTAAGTGAAATCATCATCGGCTCTGCTTTTATTCCACTTATGTCCAAAGTATCTTGTTCCTGGCCAGGTGGTTGAACAACCATTTCTGCTTCAATTTCCTCTTCCTCTGCTTCTTCTGGTTCCTTCTTAATTACTGCTCTGATTTCTTCTGCTGTATTTGTGTGATGTTCCGCTATTTGTTTTAAGTTTGCTTGTGATGGAATACTTTCAATGGATTCTGCTGCTGTTGGAATTTCCTGAATACTCTCATCTTCGTTTCTACAGAAAGGAAAAGAAAATAAAAATATTTGTGTTATTTACATATACAGAGAATGCAGTGCATTAGCATTTTTCACATATGGTGCGAATGTACAAATAAACTAGTCAAAAAGTACTTTCACTTCAGTTATTTTTTATAAGTGATGCAGTGCATTAGCATTTTTCACATATGGTGCGAATGTACAAATAAACTAGTCAAAAAGTACTTTCACTTCAGTTATTTTTTGTAAGTGATGCATAAAACTATTACAAATTTAATAAAATGGCTGCACATGGAGGTAAAAATTACCCTCTTACACAAAAATAAATATTTAAATCCTCCTATTGAACACTAAATTTTTATTATTGAAAATGATCATTACTGGACTATTTTGTCATGGTTATTAATTTAAATTAATTTAAAAACAAAAACTTTTGCTGCATGTTACAATCAGCATCATCAGTGGGCAGAAAATGTCTGGAGATGCGGAGGTAAAGAACCATTAAAAGGTGGAAGGTGGAGCATTTGGGGAAATTGTGGCACAGAAGTTGTTTGTTGACCACTAACAAACATCTGTGCCACAGCACTTCGAACACTCCTACCCTCATCCTCTCTCTAGCCCACCGCCACGGGTGGCCGAGGTCGTTAAGTCTCGGACTCGTGAGCGGGGGGTCTGGGTTCGAATACCGCCAGGACCGTCCTTCCGGAGGTTTTTTCCAGGTTTTCCTCAGTCCTCATAAATGGCAAATGCCAGGGAGGTACCCTAAACTTAGGCCTGGAACGATTCCTTCCATAAAATCCTTTCCCAATATATCATTTCATCTCATTTATTATCAGTGTCCATCGCCTGTGGTGCCTCTGTAGCAAAAACGGGCGTTAAACACTATTCATTCATTCTCTAGCCCAGACCCATTACATTTTTTCTATACCCCAATTTGAAGAGCACCTGTATGGGTGACATTTTCAATCATTAGAAATGGTTGTAAAGACAGCAGAGACAATTCTGAAAAACTATCAAGAATGGCTTCCTGCATTTTTTTGAGGACTGGCAGAAATGTTAGTACAAGTGCAACTCAACTAATGAGGACTATTTTGAATAAAGGCCTTAAAAACTATGATGTCGCCTTAAAAAAATGTAAGACTGTTTTTTATTGAACAGCCCTTGAACAAGGGAATTATATACTTGTAGTCTAGAAAATTAATTACCTTGTAGAGTGTTGTACAAAGTCATGAACA
The DNA here is from genome assembly GCA_030762175.1 of Metallyticus violacea. Taxonomy (NCBI): domain Eukaryota; kingdom Metazoa; phylum Arthropoda; class Insecta; order Mantodea; family Metallyticidae; genus Metallyticus; species Metallyticus violacea. Next base: position 377,991,096 of record CM060846.1, read on the forward strand.
AGAGTGGTCTGGTAGCAGATAGCCAAAATATACACCAATCACAATAAAAGAAATATTTTATTTAAACATAATTTTATTATGATTGGTTTGTCTACTGATCTACTTTCAGAACACTAGTTCAGGATGTATGGATATATCAGGGGCGGCCCGTCAATAAAGGCCAGATGGGCCTAACCCCCCAAAGAAAATGACATAATCATGCACCATTTTCTCTTCTCCTGGTTAACATTTAAAACAAAATATTTATGCAACATATAACTGATTAGTTCTTAATTGTATCTCATTCAATAAGCTCATTTTCTTGCATATGTGGCAGTATGCGAGTCCTCTGTTAGCGAGGGAAGCTCATGGGCCACCCCAGATAACTTTTGCTCTAAACTTATACCTTCATGGGCCAGCAAAATTTACAAGGACTTATATTTGTCTTCCTCCAAGATGGGTTAGCCTTTCTCCTGCTTATTTCTCTTGGGCCAGCAGGAAGATGGCTCTTTGTCAGTGCTCAGTGTTCCGTCTTTTCTTAGGAACCAGATGTTGATGGGTTACTGACACTACTCATAACTGACTAGGGATTGTTTTTGCATTTTGTTTGAAAATGGGTGGCTTCATGTTTCAGTGGAAAATTGACTTTTAAAGTGTTAACTGTTAAGTTACAAAAAGTGTATCTGTTTTGTCGCAATCAATAAAGCGGACATTTTATTGAAGACTCCATGTTTGCTAAGTCTAATTGCTAATATGGAAGTGAAATGATTTGGACCTAATCAACCAAAAACTATAGGAGCTTACTCAACAAGACAGCACAGAATTAAGATGGGTTTTTTATGATTTCGGGGAGGGAAGAAGAAGAAGAAAAAAAAACAACAACAACAACAACAACAACATTTTGGCCGACAGTATGTCAAGTGAGAAACATATCTTGTCAACAGGAATGAGATTAGAAAAGAAATAGAAAGGGCAAATTTAATTTCTGTACAGAATGAAGAAATGATAAATAGCATATCACAGCATGGACAGTGATGATACACGAGATGAAATGATAAACTGGAAAGGATTAGTATGATTTAGTTGAACTACACACTCTTAATGCTTCACTTACTTGTGATAATATACAGAACTGTTTCTAGAGCATTTCGTTCTCATCATCAGCCAGACTAAAATTCAACTGTCAGATAATCCGTTAAGCTGTAGGAATGTGTATTCTGCTCTGGTGGTGGTGTAATAAACTTGTAGTTTAGTTTTCATCCTCATCAGTGTCAAAGATCATTAACCTGTCTTTGTATTTATAGATGTAGATTTTCTCCCAAGTTGCTTGTTCTGCAAGTCCTTGTACTGATTTTAATAATTTTGCTTTATTTATTTACTATGTCGTGATGTTCTGTCCAAAAATGATAAGCTACTGCTGATTTCTCTATCTGCTTTTACCTTATGTTCCTGAAATGTTCCTTTAACCGTGTGCCATATCTTAAGCGTGTATGGGAAAGGTATGGTACAGATATGTCAACAATATATTTGCCATAGTTAACAAAAAGCACACCTTAGAAATACAGTAGCATCCGGATAACTTCCATACCAAAAACTTGGTTATAATCAATTTGAGTGTGAGTGTATGTGAAATTATTAAGAACTCCATTTTTACTGCCTGCTGTATTTCTTTGGTTTGTACTTAAAAAATACGGGAAGTGGAGGCCTTCAGACCATAGTGAGCTGCACAAAACCACTGGGTTCTCCAGTTTCTAGGATTCACTTGAGGTTACGTCTAGATTAGTGCTTATACATGAATTGTTAGGAACTCCATTTTTGCTTACTGTTGTATAAGTTTGAATTTGTATTTATGACGAGAAGGTAAGTGGAGCCCATCCAAAACTCGGTAAACCACTGGACCTTCAATTGCTAAGAGTACACTCAAAGTTAGCTTTAGATTAGTATATATGAACTAATTAGGAATTCCATCGTTTGTTTTTTGTTGTTTTGTACTTACGAAAATGAGGAAGTGAAGACCATAGCAGGATGCCGTTAAGTTCTATAGTTTATAGGACTAACTTAAGGTTAGCTGTAGGTTAGTGGGTCCTATAAACCGATTAGGAATTCCATTCAATTGATTAGAAATGTTTAATATATAGCATATTTCAAGCATTATTCAGAAATGTAACAATTCCAACTTAACCTCTCATCTATTGCATCTCTTACTACTAGTAGTACTTTGACATCAATAGAATGAATCACCATTTTCAGCTGTTGGCTCCTATTTCAGCTATAAAAGTTTATGCACTATTTAGGGCTGGTGACTGATATACTAGCTTTTAATGTAATCACATAATTTACTTGTGTGATGCACATAGTGAAGTTTGACAATATTCTTTTTTGGGGGAGTAGGAGTTTAAAGGCCAATACATTTTATATAGTGAATTAAACGATAATGTAATGATGCCTGGTATTTACCTTTTCAGCATAAGGGAAAACTCTAAAAAAAAACTTACCCAGGCAATATGTCTTGAATGAACATAGGCCCACCCTATTCGTTCCACAAAAGTATGGTCTATTACATTACAATTGTATGGACACGTAACCTGCAGTTATTAGAAGAATTCTGTTTCAAAAAGGTTTCTGCTACACTTATAATTTACAACTCCATACTTACATGTGTACAAGTGATTTTTCATTGGTAACTTGTATTAGTAACTTCAAATACTAATGCAATTTTAATTTATTTTTAATAATTTTGGGAACAGTTGACATAACTATGTTTTGTATCAGCAAAAACAATGATGTTGAGAGTGTGCATAAAGAAAGAACAATGCAGTATTTGGATATAATGAAAAAGTTAGGTTAACTGCTATGAACCTGTGACTGATGTTCGCCTTTCTTGTTTCAAATGCATATTTCAGTCCAGTATCTTAGTTTATGTTTTTTATAAGGCTTTGCTACATATCATGAAAATAATTTCTTTCCATTCCTCATTCTCTTTTGACACCATTTTCATAAATACAAACAACTTTATATAAGTGCTCGAATGGACTAATAAATAAATGACTCATAGCAATTGGTAAGCTGGATTCTTCTGCCATCTCTAGACAATTTAAATTAATGCTGCTATGTATCCATATGCGATCGTCACCTCAAAGTGAACACCTGAATATTGATAAATGCATAATAAACATTTAAATTATCATTATTTCTGAAAACAAATATAAGAACCATTTAACAGAAATAAAAATAGCTTGCTTTTTAAATTAAATAATACAAATTTACTACTAAAGGGTGGACATAACCTAATTTTAAAATGTGGTGACATTTGGCAATACCTGTTCCTCCATCTTGGCCTTCTTGCTCTTATATGATATAGCTTTAGCTTTTTACTAATAATTTACAAATGTTGCACGTTCTTTCATGGAATAGAAAGTTACAAGTGCATACTTTACAAGGATCTTTACTATTACACTTGTAATGTGCTAAGACCAGACTTTAGTGGAATAAGACCCAAATGACAAGCACTTATGTTAGCATCTGAAACACAGTGGTGAACTAATCAATATGGTATATTTGCCTTTAGAGATATTGAAGGCAAGAACTTGTGCAGGATGTAATAAGATTTATATTGGAAAAACTAAGAGAAATATAAGAATACGTTTGATGGAACATCCCAGGAATTTAAATAACAACCAGATAGATAGGACGGTGGTGACCTACCATTTCTGGACTGATAATCACGACATCAAAAAAGAGGTAGAGTTGCTTAAAGTAGCACAGGGGCCCACAGAATTAGACACATGGGAGAAAGTTTATATTTATAAACATAAAGATCACTTAATGAACTTCGACATTCCAAGAAAATAGAACATTAATTTCAAGTTTATAAAATTGTCACCAGGGCAGAGCCTCAGTCTTACATAACAAAGGTTACTCCAACTAATCGTCATGTTGGCCGAGGATGAAGATGATGTGTCTTTGAAACTGGTTCCGTACTTCAAAAAATAAGTGAAGCATTAAGAGTGTATAGATGACATATTTATGTTTTATCATTATGTGTGGGCGTTTTAAGGAAATTGTATGCATGCTTACTGCCCAGTACATTTTGAAATTGCAATCAAATTGTGAGTAATGAAACAAGACTAGAAAAAAATAAATTCAGGCAACAAAATTGATACACTGATTCATGTAAATAAACATCAAATGGTCAGGAATGGTATAATATTGTAGTGAAATAACTGTAGGGACTGTGAAGTAATGATGACTTGCATAATTATAACCATACAAGAATAATAAAAGGACTGGCACTTATGTTTATCACTCTCCAGAATGAGGAGTTAATTTAGGCATTTAAATGAATCGGGTTGGTCCTGATGGTGTAGTGGTAACTATACTTGCCTCCTAAACCCAGGAATGGGGGTTAAATCTGGTCAGGATCATTGGATTTTTTCAGGCATAAAAATCCTAAGTATGGCTTCCTTCAGAAGGGAAATAAAGCTGTGGGTCCAGTGTCATACATTTACGGCATGAAAAAGAACCTCAAGCCTGAAAGAAGAAGCCTCTGAGCAAAATTTGTAAGCCGTTTCACGTCTCAAATTGAATGGTACACTGATGACCTGAGGAGTTAAAGAGCATCCATAAAATAAATAAATAAAAAAAAAATCAAAGGAACGAATTGAAAACATCAGGGGGGGGGGAAGTAGGAACATACCTGTATGAAAAGTGGTAAGAAAAGCTTTGCTATTTCAACGTAGAGGTCTTCATGACCTTCATACTGCCACGAGTGGCCGACGTCATTCAGGTGCAGAATTGCGTGCTGGAGGTCTGGGGGTTCGATTTCTGCCAAGACTGTCCTCCGTGTTTATGGTTTTCCAAAGTTTTCCTCAGTCCTCATAAATGGCAAATGCTGGGTAGGTACCCTACACTTAGACCTGGAATGTTTCCTTCCTTAAATAAATCCTTTCCCAATATATATATATATAATATCAGTGCCAACCGCCTGTGGCGAGTCAGTAAAAAGTCAGTAAAAAGTTATATATATACATACACACGAAATTGCAAACAGGTATATGAAAACAATGGAGAGCGATGGCTACTATACTCTGTCCAGAAAAGCTAACGCAAGCCTGTAAAATTAAGGGTCCTAACTTTGTAACTGATATTATTGTATTGTTTAGTTGAACTACATACTTCATTTCTTCACTTACTTGTCATAATATATGGAACCGGTTTCCAGAACATTCTGTTATCATCAGCCAGGCTGAAATTCAACTGTTGGATAATTTGTTAAGCTGTGGGAATGTGTATTCTGCTCTGGTGGCTTGGCTGATGATAATAAAATGTTCTGGAAACCGGGTCTATATATTATGACAAGTAAGTGAAGAATTAAGAGTGTGCAGTTCAAATAAATCATACAATAATGTCAATCATATGATTGATTACACTGTGCAAGTTCAAATTTACATTTTAATTTAATTAGGTCATAACTTTTCTTACAATTTATGCTACAGTTATAGTTTCTTGAATTGCAGAATTTCATTTGGATTTTCTCCATTATGTACCATTTTCCTGCATAATACATTGGCAATTTTAGCAAAATGAATACCAGCATTATTAAATTTAATATCAAAAGTGATGAGGTAAAACATGTTCTATGGCAAATATTAAAGGTATATTTTAAACAAGCTATTAGGTTGTCATAGTTAACTCACGTTGATCAATTGCTTTATACTGCATTTTTCTCTTATTGGGGAAGATTCACATGTAGGTTTTTCACTTGTGTGAGGTTTCCGGTAGGTCATGACTAGCATCCAGTGCTAATCTTCCATCATATTAACCTTCCATATACCAAGTGGAGTACAAGTTTCCTCCTGTCATAATTTTTTTATTACTATTGCATTAGACTTCACCTATATACTTCATTCCTAATCACATTGACAAACAAACTTTGCCAAGGTTTGTACCTATACAAAATTTTTATTACTAGGTGCATTAGACTTCACTTATATACTTCATAATTATATTGTCAAATAGCTTTGCTGAATGTTATTAATATTGTATTGTGTATACCTGTACTCTGCTTGGTAAAGTATGTTAAATTTTTTCTCTTTCTTTGCACAACTATATGCAATTTATTTCATTAGTGAGTTTGTTTTCTTGTGCGAACAATGAAATGAAACAATGTGTCAACAATGAAAAGTTTTAAATTCCTTACATTTACATTGATTTTGTAGCAACTATGGCAAAGTAAAGAATCATTTGTAATAATTTATTCCTCTCGAACGTGAACATTTTCAAAAGAAACTATAAGCTTGAGGAAGCAAATGATTTGAAGTGATGAACATATGATAATGTTGATAACACTTCTGTTTCTGATGCATTTGAATCTGAAAACTGTGTGGAAAAAATTGAGGAGTATAATGATGTTCTGGAGTTGGATGGCAATGGAAACAGTGAAAGTGTAAACCTGATGTCTACAAATCATACTTGTAGACCCATCTGCACATATAATAGTGGGATGACTTGGGAAGTGATTTACATGAGAAATTGTAGATGGCAAAGCCAGGATATATTGCAAACTAAAACTGGACTTACAACTTCAATTAAAAATGTGAATACAACTCCTGAGGCATCATGCTATTCCCTGATTCAAATGTAACGAAAAGTATTGTCAATTACACGAATGAAAGAGCCAGTCATATTAATCAGTTCTAAATTTATCTGATATTGGTAAAATAAGGTATTGATTCCAGTCAACATTACAGGAATATGCATTTATAGATGTACATCTGATTATGGGGTGCAATAAAGGTAAAGTGAGAAGCTTTGTCCATGTTGTGGAATATAAATCCAATGTTTTCCAGCATTGCTTTCAAGAAATTGTTTTGCTGAACTATTCATCAGATTAAATGATATAAACAAAAGAGTGACAAATCATGTGCTTTCAGAGATGTACTGACAGCATTCTGTTCACAGCGTGGAAAGCATTATTAACCACATTGTGGTCTGATTGTTGATGAACATTTTGTTGGTTTTCATGGGAGATGTTTGTTCCTCATCTATATTAAATCAAAATCGGTACAACCATTGCTGTCAAAATGCAGATTCATACAGGAACAGGGACAACAGCAAAAAAGAATCATGGTTGCCGAGTAGTGTTAGATTTTAAGAACTTGTTGAAATCAGGTTATAGAATCATTACCGACAATTTTTTCACCAGCATTCTCCTAGCTCACTTGCTTCTGAAACATAAGAGTAACCCTAACAGGTCATGCAAGAAAGAATAAAACTGAAATTTCGACAGGATTTCAATCTAAGCCTGCAACGAAACAGTTTTCATCGATGTTTACTTCCAATGAGGTTTTGCTTTAATTTTTTTAAGTGAGTATTCTAGAATTTTATTTATGAGACTATTAATAGGAATTATTTTTTTGGGATCAGATTTGAATAATTTGATATTTTATATTAAAATTATTATTGTTTCGGAGATCTGACTTTTGATCTCATATGTCGCAAAAAAATAGGGCATGTCATTCTTCCAAGCTCTGAGCATCATGATAATAGTTGTGAAAATGAAGAAAATGCATACATTTCAGATATATTATTACATTACAATCACACTAAAGGAACAGTAAACACAGTGGACAAATGGTGAGTGAATAGTTCTGTAAGAAACAACCAACCAGTGGCCATTCTTGTTATTCAGGAACATTATAGACATTGCAGGAGTAAATACATTCGTGATCTAGAAAACCAAAAATCGTGAATGGAATGTTCAGTCACCTGAAGACAAAAGAAATTTTTTTTGTAATTGGAACAAGAGCTCATAAAACCCTACACCAATGCAGACTGATGAAATTTTACAGTTTATCATGATGGATTGTTGCTGCAATGAAGGACCTTCTGGAAGCTGAATATGTCGAAACTGAGGAAAGAGTGCAAGAAAGTTCTGGCATTGGAAGGTACAAACTACATGTAAACGAGAGAGAGAGAGCACATTCAGGGAAAAATGTGCTAAGTATTAATGTTTGTTTGTAAAGAACATTCTTAAAGTAAAATGGTAACAGTATGAAAGTCCTGTTCACATTGTCTTAAATGACTTTATGCAAGAAAATGTGCCCCACATAAACATTCATACCCATAAGGTGCCCATATTTTGTTTTCATCTCCCATTGTTACTCCAAAATAAGCATTGTAAACTTTTCTTATGAAATCTTTCATGTTCCTTTCATGTTTCTTTATTATGAACTCACCATAAATACAGCAAAATTTATGCGGGAAATTAACAAAATCAGTTAGCCCTGTTGACAACTCGCTAATAAGATAGGAAATGATGCAATCATAGCCTACTTGATACCATTAAGATCATAGTCACATCCACCAAAGTCTACCTGATAAATCCTCACAGCCTTCTAGATTATATTTCTGATGCTCATTAACAGATTGCTATAAACAGTTTCACATTAGAGCATTGGGTTATGGATGCAGCAAAATTGCCAGTATATTAATACTATAAAAAATTCAAAATAATTATGAATAAAAATGGTATATGATGTGGCCTTTTTAATGTCTATTTTGACTTCAGCACACAAAAATACATAAAAAAGAGTTAACATTTTTAAAAAAAGTTTTTTATACATTGCAGGCCAGTGTAAATTTTGCAACAGATAAATCTTGGCTATATTTATTGAAAGCATCACATTGGGTAATGGATGGAACTTTTAATCCATTCATAGATTGATAAGTGTTTATAATAGTTGGTATTCAGTAATAATAGGTCCTACAAAGAGGGAGGGGAAAAAAAAAAAAATTTACGGAACACTTTTTCATGTATTTAAGCAAAGAGCAATTGACTTACTATAATATCCTTTATGGCCCAAATTCTTATAGTTTTCTTTGAAACCACAGCGGTCAGTACAATTATAGAAAAATTTTGAAGAATTGTGCAAATATCAGATGTTCATTTCATCTTACTCCAACTTTCTGGGAAAAAAAACTGCAGTTGGAAGGTCTGAGTGATAAGTATGTAAGGGAAGAAATTACAGAAATGAGCACTCAGTTCTATTTACCTAGTAGCAGTTGTCTTTGTGCTACAAGATTACATTATTAATGTATATATGAATAAGTGAAAAGAACTTGATCAATATTTTCAACTATATCGAAGATAATTGCATAATGGGTACAAGATGTAGATGATGACAGTAGCAACTCATTCCTCCAGAAATATGGAACTGCATTCTGGAACATTTGAAAATCTGCCCAGAATGATCAACATTTGAAGTGTAGCATAGGAAGCTAAGCATGTTAGTTGGTAAGCCACATCCTTCTTCATCGATCGATTTGAAAAGCTTAAAATATTATATCAGAGATTGAAATGAGCATAAAAGACAACACAAGCAGATGAATCACCAGTCAAAAAGAGACGGAAATACAAGTTAAAAAATATTATAAAAAATTGTAAACACTTATGAAAATTTCAAAGAAGAAAATAAACATATGCCACAACTCATCCTGGAATTTCTTTTATTCAGCACTAAAAATAATAAAACATTTAAACGCAATTACTTTAAACTTCCAAAGTAAAATGATTAATGAATGTGGCAAATATCTGATATGTGACAGCATTAAACATGTAATATTTACTTACTTAAAACTTGGAAAAGAGTTAAATACAAATACAAAACACTGTTGCAAATAACTAATATGTGACAAATTAATTTTTAGACTAATACCTATTTCATGACATATTAATAATGTGAATGATATGTATTGTTTCAAATACATTCAATCTGATGGAAATACGCTGTGACAAATATCGCCAGTGTGATGAATTTGAATTGACCAGTCACATCTCTGATGAATGAAAGTGTGATGAGTTTTCCTAAAACCGTTGCTCCAATATAACTGGCTTTAAAATTTTGAAGTTCCATAATGTATAGTTTTGTGAAAAAATTCAAGCAGATTGATAAAGTATAAACTAATTAAGAGTATCATATAATTAAATTTCATTCAAAGATTGATCATCAGATTGAATTTATTCCCAAATTATATATTATGGAACTTCAAAATTTTAAAGCCAGAGTAATACTTCAAACTGTTTTGAATTTAACATTCAGACTGCAAAGTGAGATATACAAATTTGTTCCAACGTGGTTAAGATTTAAATAATCAAGTCTTGACCATCAGATACCATGCTACACACTTCACTGAGTAGACACGGTCTGGTCTGCAAACAACTTGCTCATGTGCAATGCTGCCACCTAGTGTCATCAGGAATACTTAGAATACAAAATGAATTATCCTATACTTTTCATTTTGTAGCTGGTACTTCACATCACATAAAAATTATTATTTTTTCTCATGATATTTATGTAGACTATTATAATATTGAAATATTTTATTTAAAGCCCAGAGTATGCTTCTTTATGCAGCATTAAAATCTACTTTCCATGGCAATGTTTTTAGCTGTACAGACTAATAATATTTGCTCTGAGTGATCCACTGCAAATTGAATCACAAGCAAATTCAGTTCTATCAGTACTGGTACATTACAACTAAGGCATATTTAGTTATTTACTTGATTATGAGTACTTGTTTCACAAATGAAAAAGAAAAGCATCAATACCTTGGTTTAACAGGTGTCTCTTCCCTGGTTTCTACTGCATGTGACAGCATTGCATCATCTGATTCTGGCAGGAATTCATCATTTGATCCATCTTGAAGAAATATTCTGCATATTTCTTCATGTGGGTCTACATCTACTTTTTCTGCTATAGGTTTGCACTGAAACTGCTGCTGCTCCTTTGGCTCCTCACCAACACATCTTGCTGAGTCTTGCAGTGGTGCAGGAGTATTTGTTACCACAGCTGGTATTATGGGACTAGCCTGTGAACTAGCCTGTGAACAAATAATCTCACATCACAACACACTAATTAACTGAGTAAATATAATAAATGCCAGAACTTTGCCACTTTAGTTTATATTTTAATAATAGGACCTTTATATTTCTCTATTAATTTAACATTGCCTTCCAACAAAAAGGTGTATATACAAATAGTCAAATTGAAAATGGGTGGTTAACAAAAGGAATAAAAATCTCAAGTAAAAAGCTGAATCTGCTGTGTAGACTAAAGAAACAGGGTTAAAAAAAATAATGATTTTAAGGATTATGTACAAAAATATAAAAGTATCTATCGCAAAGTAATTCTGGAGGTGAAAAGACAAGAAAATGAAAGAATCATATTAAATGCAAAAAATAATACAAAAGTACTGTGAAAAATAATAAACTGGGAAAAATAACGCTAAACAGCGTGTAACAGAACTAATTAATAAGGGCAACAAGCATATAAGAGAGTGTTCCAATACATATTTCTCAGAAATAAATAGCAGGCAAACTCCTTAGTTCAAATCACTCCCAACATTTTCACTGCAAAACCATTAGAGAGATAAGAAATAGTAATAATTCTATTTCCATAAATCCAATTAGAGAAAATGAAATACAAAAAGGAGTCAAAGAAATGAAAGGCAACTATTCATCTGCAATAGTTGAAATACTACACTATCTGATTAAACAATGTATAGAACAGGTGAAAGTCCCTTTGGTTAACATTCTTCGCTTGACTCGGGATCTTCCCTGATAAGCTTAAAATCGCAAAAATTATCCAGTTACACAAGAAAGGAGAAAAGACAAAGAAAGAAAACTATAAATCAATAAGTGTACTATCAGTATTTTAATTTTTTTTTTTTGAAAAATTAGTGTACAATAAATTAATAATGTTCTTGTAAAAATATAACATCCTTTCTGATGCTCAATTTGGTTTCAGAAAAAACAGGTCTTTAGAAACAGCCATAGCTAAATTACTGAATCAAATTCAGTGTGCAGTGGACAAAAATATGCAGACAATAGGAATTTTTTGAGACCTTACTAAGGCATTTTAGGTATTAGACCACAAAATCCCGATATCTAAGTTGTACAAATATGGAATTACGGAAACATGAATAGGTGCATTGAATCCTATCTGACCAATAGAAAACAAGTAGTGAATATGCAATATGAAAAACAACTAACAATAAGTAATTATCAATTTTTAAAATAAATTAATTAATCATAAACAATGAAAAAACTGTTGCAATGGAATTTCATACATGCCAATGTAAAAACAGCATTAAACCTCAAATTATATATGATGAAAACAATATTGAGTACAAGGAAGAAACAAAACTCTTGGATATACAATGAATGAAAACCTTAAATGAGATACACACACTCGTCATTTAGCAACTAAACTTAGTTCTGTTTAAATAGACAATTATGTGTCAGAACCAATACAGTGAAGCAACTAATATATTCTTAATTATCTAGAGAGTCAAAATGATAATTAAGAATATATTAGTTCTGTTTGTTATATACTTATAAGTCCAAAAAGGACAAAAATTTTGGGGAGAAAAATGTGAGAGAATATTTAAAATCCAGAAGAGAGCAATAAGAATTATAAGTGGAATACATAATCTGACGTAATGTAGATCCTTTTAATATACTACCACTATATACACTATATTCTATCCTTTTAAATCCTTTTAATATACTACTAACACGGTGTGTTTGTGAAACTTAAAGAGAGTTTTAATGTGACGACATGATTTTTAGTGTTTTACTTTAAATCAAAATAAGATTAACAAAAGTTTCACTGTGTGGATTCCCAAATTCCGTAAACATACTACCACAAGCCTGCCTCTTTATAATACAGGTCATAAACTATATTAAGAGACATCAGGGAGAATTATGTACAAACATAAATATTCATTCTCATAATATAAGAAGGAAAAATGACCATGTTCAGATATGCAGAACAAATATTTTAAAAAATAATCTCACAAATGTAGGTATTAAAATGTATAACAAACTACCAATAAATATTAAAGAAACAACCAATATAAAACAATTTAATAAAGAAGTTGAAGGCTTTCTACTAAAACATATCTTTTACTCAGTAAGTGAATACATGAACTTTAAATAAGGCATATTGTAATTCTAGTATATTTATTAAACTTGTTTACTGCTTATATTATATTCCGGACAAAGTCCATATAATGTAAAGGATCCCAATGGTGAATCAGACCAAAAAAGCTTTAACCCTTTACTTGAAACTTTATTATTTTTTTTTGATTTGACTAACATACCGTTAATTTTGCGCATAGGCAGATTTTTACAACAATCAAATGAAAGTGATGCTTTAATGTTTAAAATTGTTGCTGTGCATTATTGTTCCTCGTGATAATTTAAAGCATAGGTTTGCCTAGCGATCATTCTTAAGTCAGTTTTAACATTTTGAAAAGACTCTTAGAGCTGAAGATGCCACAAGGGCTGTGGCATTAGTGGAGAATGAATCTTATATTGCTGACGTCATTTACAGTTCTTATTAAAATGTACGCAGAACTGTTCAGAGAGGATGGTATCTACACCAGGATGCCCGATTCTAGAGGAGTACCTCTGATTGTGAAGATCCCTTTCTTTTACCGCAAGTTCTTTGCCATTTTGGCATGCAACATTGATGGAGGCCAGGAATAATTGCAGCAAGTACAGCATGTTAACATCAGCAACAGGACAGTTAGAAGGAAACTGTATGAAGTGGATTTGCAGTTCAGAACACCTGCAAAAGGACCAATGCTGACTAGGGAACACCATGTCTCTTGGATGCAGTTTGCTCACACCCTAAAAAAGTGGACTATGGGGTAATGGAGCATGGTACTCTTCACAGATGAGAGCAAGTTCTGCTTGAGTGCACCAGATAAAAGGAAGCGAGTTTGGGGAAGGCCAGGAGAATATTATGCACCTTGCATTTTCTCTTCAAATACACCTTATAATGGAGGTCCATTATTGGTTTGGGCAAGAATGGAACTGGTTTCATCGAGAATGAGTCACTGACAGCTCATTGGTACATCTAGGAAATTATTGCTGATCATGTAGTGCCTTTCACACCCGTTATAGGAGACATCATTATTCTTATGCACTATAATGCCCATCAAGACATTGCCCAGTGTGTTTCCAAGTTCCTGCATGTGATTGGGATTAAATATGTGGTATAGCCATTTTGTAGTTCAGAACTAAGTACAATAAAACATGCCTGGGACATGCTTGGGAGACTACTAAGGGTAGATTCCCACATTCTCAGATCTTTGGGCTCCAGGAATGAAAACTGATAGTGCAGATCTTATCTGGAGAATGCCTGACCGAATCTCAACTGTAATTAGGATTAGAGGTGGCAACAATCTGAGCTAGAGTGCATAATGTTTAATTGGGTTTTAAATTTTATATGAAACTTTTAAAAAGGCAATAGCTCATACTTTATGGGATGATGTCTCTATAAAATGGCATGAAAAATTGCTGTATGGAATACGTGACATTCCTACCTAGCACTTGACAATGTCAGAAAATTGTATTATAAGTCCTTTGGCTGCAAATAAATAAATCATAATAATAATAATTATAAATAAAGAAAATGTTACAAAATAATGAGAACAATGAAGCAAGATGTAGAGCATAAATTATCTAAATTAAAATTTCAACAACTTTTTATAATCAAACTACATTTTAAGAAGCTTTCCATGTAAATTTCAGAAAGGAAATTTTAGTACAAGAGTATGGAACAGAAAACAATAGGAATTAATACATCCTGCTACCATCAAAGACAATTAATGAAATTAAATGCAGTGAAGACCCAAAATTAAAAATAATTTAATCAAAGAAAGCTAACATCAAATGCCCATTATTCAGATAACAAAATAGATGACTTGGGATGTACAAAAGACAAAGACATAAAAAGTGAGAAGTTTCCTGTAACAAACTTAAAAACAGTAATAAACAATACTCTATCTTGTGTAGCAAAATTGTTTATTTCATTATGTATGAAGGACTTAAGGTCTGAGAATAAATGAGATACACTAATTCTAATACAATCACAATATCCAGCCAACCTAATGAATTAAAAATGAGCATTTTTACTCTGTTAAAAATGAGCAATATCATCCAAAAATTCAAAATTTCCCTTGAGTAATGTTGTAAGCACAACTTTACAAAATTGCATTTTGGTCAAAGGTGTGCCCACACAGTGTTGCACTCTTGTGACAATATCTGAACTACAAGTCAATAAGATTTCCATAAGTTATTATCCATGGAACAATGTTGTATGAGCTAGCAAGATGTATGGTAGACAGCATGTGTCAAATTCCAAATTTTAAAGAAATATGTTCTGATTATCTGCATAGTAGAGATATATTTGAAAAAAAAGTGCAACTGAAGTTAAACAAGGAAATGAGAAGAAAGGCAAATACTAATAAAGTCAAAGGATAATACAGGGAAAATTGTAAAGAGTGCCAGAAATCAGGATTGGAGTTCTTCAAAATGAAAAAATAAAAAACTCTAGGTGACCAATACCAGATAGAAATTCATTGCCACCATGATAATTAGCTGTTAATTCAACAGTGAACTGACAAAGGGCAGGCAGGTATTTATCATTCGTCCTGTTTTACAGTACAATTGTCACATATCTGATCAAATTCCAAACCTTATGTCACTGTTGCAGACGTTCTAGGGATGGTCTCTAAAAGCTTAATGATGGGGATTTGAGAAAAAATATTAGATTATGAAAACAGCACATATGATTTACTAACTTGCCAGAATTAAGAAAAAAATGAAAACTGATCCTACCCAGAAATATATAACTTCCTTAATCAAATTATTAAAAAAAAAGTAAAAATTGTAAATGAAGAAAAAAAGCTTATTATACAGACAACTCATGTTGCCTTTTTTCAGGTTTTCCTCAGTCCTGATTAATGGCAAATACCCGGTAAAAAAACTACTATCCAAATTTAATTTATCATTTCATTTATAATCAGTGTTCACCGCCTTTAGTGCCTCGGGGGGGGGGATATACCTTTTAAAAATAATAATATAAAAGTCAAAGCATAAAAAATTCATCAAAATACAAAGAATCAGACATGTGAAGCTAGAAAACAGAGGTTTGCTATTTATTCTTAAATAGATAGTGAGGGTATGGCCAAGAAATTGTAGACAAGAAAATCAAGAAATTCAAACAGGAAAAGAGGGTAAAACAGGTTACAACATTGTAAGCAAAAAAAGAAACTATCACCCACAAGAAATTTTCTTACCATCCTTGGACCACCAAAAAATTCCATAAAATACGAGAGCTTGGGATTATTTTGTCCCCAGTAAACAAATTCAGCTTAAATAATCTATGCAACTCTGGTTATAATGATAGAACACCTGATGGGAAGAAGCTAGAGTATATCAAATCAAGTGTTTGGAATGCAACAAAGAATATATTGGCAATACAAAATAAAGCATTGGAATTAGGCTAAAGGAACACTGGGAGAAAAATCAGGTACAATCAGATAGATAAATCAGCTGTTGCACATCGCTTTTAGAGAGATAAACAGGATATAGAAATGGAAATTAAATCATTGAAATTCATGGATAGACCCTTGGAGCTGGAAAAATGGGAAAAACTTTATATAAAGATAAGGTTATGAACTTTGAGATCCCAACAGAAGACAAATTAATAAAAAGTCCATGAGAGGTACACCAAGTACATTCAACCAACAACAAATTTGGCAGTCAATACACAGCTGATGATGCTGGCAAAGGCCTGTGAAACATGCTCTGCATAAATGGTAAATGGAACATAAGAATATTAAATCCACTCACTCTCTAATTAAGAATAAATAAACTACTTCACTGTATTGGTTCTGACAGGAAATTAATTTTAAATTTATGAGATTTGCTAGTTTTCTATGATGTGGTCTTTCTGTTTCCAAAGAAAATCTACTAATTATTATACAAAAATGGTTAACATCAATAAACCTATCTGGAGAAGTAATAGAACAAAATCTAAACCTCACCAAAATTTGTATTAGTCTCACCTACTTCACATACAGAAGCAATATCTATACATAAAATAATGGCTAACAAAGGGAAATCCACTCTCACCATTTTTGGCAGAATATACATGAATTTCTTAGAAACAAAATTATTTTATGCTTTTACACATATATACAAATGTTGGTACTGCTATGTAATGATGTCTTGGCAATAGTAAATGAAAAGAAGATGCAATAAAACTACTTAACCTACAAGACAGCACCATTAAATTCACAACGGAAATAGAAAACAACAATTTTCTTCCCTTCCTGGATATATAAATTATAAAAAAATGGCAATATACTGGAATTTAGCATTTTCAGAAAAGATACCCAAACAAATAATTACATAAAAAAACCAAAACTACATAAAACTGCAATAATTAACAGTATCACAATCTAATTAACAAAACTACCAATAAGCAAGACAGAACCAAGTACCAAAAAATCATAGAAATAGTGCAAAAAAATGGCTACACAATAAATCTGGTCAACAAGAAAATAGAAAAACAAAAATCAAAAACATCATAAAAGGCTACAAAGGAGATCATATGTACAAGAAATTTACATTCTGCCAGTGAGCACACCAAAAATTCCCGAAAATTTTTAAAGATGCAAACATTAATTTGGCTCCCATAAACAATAGTCCTAAATATCACACAAAAACAAAATTATGCCAGGAAAGCAATCAGGCATTTACGAAATCAGTTGCAAAGATTGCAATATATAGGAAAAACCAAACAAAATATGACCCTACGGTTTAAGGAAAATGTGAAGAATCAGCAATACCATTTCTGACAAAAAGCCACAAATTCAAAAATGAACCCAAACTCTTAAAAGCTCTTCAGAAACCCATTAGATTAACAGTATGGGAAAATATATTAAAAATAAAGAATATTTACTTAATTTTGATCTTCCAAACAACAGTAACTTCATCACCAAATTAGTAAATTCTACAGAGCGACATCTTAATACTATGCTGGGAAGGACAATGGAACTATGCTGATGTGGGCAACAGCATTCAAAACAAGTGGAACAAAATTAGTGAAATTTGAGTGATTTTGAAAAATTTTAAATATAAAAATGAAAGTTTTACAACAGAATTTCAGAACCAAATGTCTTGTCACCTTGTGGAGCAACAGAACGAGGAAATCATTCAGATAACCTTAACTTATGTATTCACTTTACACTTTACTCCATTCACTTACACAACTATGAGGGAGCAACTGAAGATGAGAGAGATTCTCCCGAAACGCGACTTACTTTTGTGTAAGTGAATGGAGTATAGTGTAAAGTGAATACATAAGTTAAGGTTACATTGCCACTTCATTGTCAACAGCTTCGTAAGTACAATATTTATATACAAATCCTTCAGATGTTTTCATTAAATGTTACCTACATGTAATTCATAAACACAGCCATATTCAGAAACAAAGGAATATAAGCAGTACTTTAAGTAAACTTACATAACTTCATTATACAGTATGGCAAATAGGTAGAAAAATATTTGATCTAAAATATATATAAAAAAATTAATATTTTGCCTTTTTTCCCCTTAAACCTAGGGTACTCTAGGACCCATTTAACTCAACTATTGAAACTCCTTTGAAATAGGAGAAAAAATATAATAAATAAAATGAAAAGAGGAAATGAATGAATAAAACCGGCTTTAATATTACTTTGGTTCCAAATGTGTGTTTATTATAAATGAAAGCAGAATGTATGGTCTGACTGCACAGTGTGATGTTTACATGTGCTGAACCACATTGAACTGAATATGTTCACAATACGTATTCATCCAAATGGGCCCAGCAAGAAGCAACACAATTTTTGAAGGCAGAAGGTGTTAATGGAGGCAAAATTTGTTATTGTATGAACCTTATAATGGGAATGCAAGTTGTGAGCACAGTCTTCAGATGCTTTCGCAAATTTCATAATGGGTGTGGATGCATGAAGGATCTAGAGTTGGTCAAGTTTGCTTAACCATCACTGAGGAATCAATTGCAGTCATAGACAACCTTTGTAAGGGAGAAATTTCTAATCACCACCAGAGAGATTGCAGAAACATTTTCAACGAGCAAGGGAACTGTTCACACCATTATGCATCCGCAGTTGGGATACCATAAGGTTTGCAAGCAGTGGACTCCCAAGCATCTTTCTGAGCAGAAGACTCTGTGAATGAGCACTTGGATGGAGCATATGCTGCATTACCAAGCAGAGGAGAGTCCATTTCTTTGAAGATTGGTTTTGCAGTCAACCATAGACATTCTTCGCCCAGAGTTTCCATAACCTTGTGATGATATGGGACATGTAGTTTGCACCACACTTAATGCACCTCTCCAAGCAGAGAAACCAGGTCTGCATTTCTCTTCTGACAGTTTTGTACATTTCCCTCCTATTTTAAAAGGCTTTCCTTTGGGATTATTCTTCACTTCTGGGAAGAGTCTAAAGTCATATGGAGCTTTTAAGGGCACACAACTATGATGGTCATTAGTAAACAAACAGAATAAAAAATAATTTCCAAGAAAAACAGAAAAAATAAAGGACCACCAAAATTGCAAAAATAAAAACATAGAATAAAAAAGCTAATTCATAAGAACCAGAGAAATAAGAAGAAGAAGAAGAAGAAGAAGAAGAAGAAGAAGAAGAAGAAGAAGAAGAAGAAAACTAGTTGGCCATTAACATTCAAAATTCCTTAGCTAATCACGAGGGTAAAAATGGCTTTAAAATTCAAGTAAAATCATAAATGGCAAATAGTTGAGAACAGCAGTTGCCTTTAAAATTCTAAAAACTGGAAATCATCACACTTAAATTTAGAAGTCATATCTTGCTCCACAAAAAACAAAGATTAACATGCACTCAACAGAAACGACCTTGTTCTCTAAAATATCCACAATTATGGTAGGTTAGTACAGTGAAACATGAAGAGGTGCAAGCTGGTTATATTTGTTTAAAATACCCATGGTGGTACACATTACAGTTTAACACTGATGCCAGCATCAGTTAAAACACTCACTGCTTCCTGGATTTTTCTGTACAAGGGGGTCTGCTTTAAGGAGAATTATTAACCACAAACAGTTTCAAATTTGCAAGAAACTTGAATGTAAGTTTGGCTTGGTAAGGAGAGGCATTATTTTTGTCAGGATTGGCAAGATAATTTACATATAATTTACTAGCAATTTAAATGGCACAGAAAACCAGTTTTTTACTCACATACAATGATTATATATTTTGTATTAATAATAGAAAAAGTATTTTAATTATAAACATTAATCTTATTATGTATTTCAGCAAGTAATAATTATCTAAGGATTGTTTACGTCACAAATTAATGGATTAAGGAGTACTATTCTTTCATGTACTACTGTATTTTTAAAGATTGAGAATACTGGTGATGTGCACTTCTTATAGTAGTAGCAGTACTTACATAATGCAATTTATTTCTATTTGATTTCAAAATTTTAGTAAGAATTGAAATTTCTCAAGTGTACTTTCATATGCATATAACTGTAGAAAAACAAGTTTCATGCAACGCCAAAAATATAAAACTGCCTATTTTAAATTGTAGCTGATTTTACTTCCAACAGGAAGATATATTTTCTAAACATTATTCTATTCTATTTAATGTTCACTAAAATAAATATAATATTTATAACAGAATTACCAGTTGCCATCCTTACATTTCCTGAATCACACTCATATTCATCACTGGTATGACAATAAAGTGTATAATATATTTAAAGCAGTTTCTAGGAGCATTCAAATCTGAGTCGGGTTTTTGTGATATTATGGACAATAGACCAATTATGACAAAAATTTCAAGTTGGACTGAAAATGCTGGAAAGTTAAGTAAGCTCAAATCAGCTTCTGATAACTTCATATGCTGCTGAGCAGCAAGGTACCAGAATACTTGTGATCTAACCTCTTTTTTATAAGCTCTAGGAAATGTTTCAATTTCTCTCAATACTGTTGATAACTTGTTATTCCTGAGGGGATGTTCTTCTTATATAATTTCTCTTATTTGCTTATGATGTTCCTGCTTCAGTTTCAGCCCCTGGTACACAGGATGGAGGTAATTGTCAACAAGGCAAATGGTTTATTATTTTTTTTTGTTTTTCCCCCTCCCCTCCCTACATATGGCAAAGGTCCTTATGGTCTTCAGGTAGACCATCCACAGAAGAACTGCACTTGCAATATTTGCAAATTTTTTGGCATACATTTATTAACTTAATGGATCAAATACTGCAATTGTATCAGCTGCTTCTTTGAAAATGCAACTGCTATAGAGAAGGGGCTGAACTGAAGAAGGCAGTTTCTCAGCCTCGTCATTGGCATTTACTTTACTCATTGCACTTAAAACTTTTAGTCAAGAATAAACAGTGAGTGAGTGTCTGCAGGAAGGCATACTATAGAGAGAGTATTTTCTGTATGCTCATGTTACTGATTAGGGTGCTTGAAAGACTTTACCATAATAATGTGTTTTGAGAAAAGGTTCTTGGCTAAATGATTTCCAGGACGTGCATTACAGGCAGAATGAAAAAGGCTATAATTCTTACTGATTTCACTGGTTTGTCTGAAACAGTACAATAAAAGTTCACTAACCACATCAAAGAGCTTCACCGGTTGGTTGCTGGTGACCCTGACATATCGAACTTATCAAGGAAAACACTTTCAACGTGGCTAGTGGCTTCACATGGATTGTGGATAAGTGGTAGAAACTTTTGTGTGTTTATCAATTACATTTTCCAACCATCTATGAGGAAAATGAAGTCTGTGCAGGCTTTTATGTTTACATCAGCAAGTGCACAATTCACTTAATTCAGAAATCAGAAAATGTTTTTCTCATTGGTGATGCTGTATTTTTGGATAGAATAATTTTTAAACTACACTGATTTTATCATATTGAATGGTGTATTGCAGCATAGAAAGCTGTGGCATGAGCAAGATCTATATCCTGCTTTGTTAAGGCACTCATTCTTTCAAAAAAAATCTGTTATTTAGCAAAGAAAGATTTAGAAATTAAATTTGGTAAGGCTAGGAGGGCATTCAAGATTAATGCTGTCTTGTGAGACGATGTTGGCAGAATATTTGGCATTGTGATCATGGTTGAACAGGAACTGTGTTTTGCAACTATGGCTGAAGGATAATCTAATCTATGGACATTTCAGAGTCTGATTGATGTAATGTAGGATGGGAACGCTACTGTGATAGCAGTAGCAGTAGTTTTCTACCTTTGGCAGAAATTTGGGTGTAGAATTTCTGTAAATTTCAGACACTTCCTTACTATATTTTTGGCCATTCCACATTCAAAACACACAACACAATTCTTATGTTCAACTTTGATTGGAATAAATCCAAGTATTTGCCCTCCAGAAATAGGCCACTCTCATAGGAAAGAACATATTGTTAATGTGAATCCTTTAAGCTTACCACTGGTGCTAAGATTAGGAGCTGAAGCAATATGGAAATTAAGTGAACACGTGTGCTTGATTATCAGTCTGTGTTCATGGACAATAGGCAGCAAACTTTGAGTTTGGAACAAAGAGCATAATGAGGCTTTTAATTCTAAAATGCCAATCATATCATTGCATTTGTTTTATAGTGAAACATTTGTTCCTTTGCAAGCACAAAATAGATGAAACAAAGCCAACATGCAGAACAGAGCATTGTGATTTCCTTTCCTCTGAAATGTCATCGATGATACCAGAGTAATAAATTTCACTATGCATATTTGTTATTACTGTAGCAGTTAATGTTCACAAAGTACTGAAGCATCTGTACTGACTGCACCTGTGTAATGTTTCTGCCTGTGAGAGTGTGATGCCACCAGCACAACTGGTGCATGGATGTCAACGGCCAGGGATGTTTATTTTGTTCTTATGATCTTATTTCTCCATACCACGTGATCCTGACTTCTGAGTTCAAGGTTTCAACCTTCTTTGCCAAACTCCATCAGCAGTTATAATTTTTTTTATCAAAAATAAATTTTTCCTGTGTGAATGTTATGGATAGGATTAGTACATAGAATATATGATGAACATGCACTGAAACCACAATACCTACATATTGAAATTATGGCATTATATGTGAATGTAACAGCTCAGATTATGCAAAGTCCCAATAATATTTTATTTACTACACATAAGCTTTGCAAAAACCATGGTTCTTTTCTTTTTTTTATGTACTTTATGTTTTCTACATATTTTACATGTAATTTACATGTCATTTAGAAAAGTTTTTGAGACCTGAGGCAGGCACACTTCACTGTACCACTATATAGAGTGATGATCTTGATGTATTCTGGAATTTTAGCTTTCACTGGCATCATTTCACATAGATTTGTTTTCTCATCCCCAGAGAATGTGGTAAATTTCTTTACTCATTCAGGGGAATGTATACAGCTGTTCAGAGATGTGCACTCTACTGTATGACTTGCCTATTTTCTGTCCTGCAGTGCAAATAGTTTTTCTCAGTCAGTGATTTCAAGAATGAGGATATCATTTAAGGCCAAAATCCCCTTGAGCCACTGGAATATTGTCTTAGGTGAACAATCTGTTCCCAGCATAGGAGTAATTTCCTCAAAACACTGGCTAGCAATCTATCCACAGGTGAAAATGTATTGTAGAAAGCCCAATATTCACTTCTAAGCCACTCTAACAATCTTGCATTCACATTCACTTGCTAGTAGGAGCAGGTACGCATGTTTCTGTAATGGTTTGAAATCACCACTCACAGCCCCAGATGTTCCCATCAACAATTTCCCCATACTCAAAACTTTCTTAATGCATTATGCATTACATATCATTATATTGAATGTTACAGAACATAAATATTAAAAACAATTCTTGAAACATTGTTACACTAGTGTATGAATTTATGAAATGATAAACTACCTGTTCAATATGAAACAAAAGCTTGCTATATATAAATATCTTATGCTGCTATAAATATACAATGCTACTTTCACATTTAGCTGTTATACTGTATCCTCAATCTGTTACAAAATAAAATTTTATATCAACTAGAGGAAACCAATTGACCTTCAGTGGAAACACAATTCCTAATAAGCCTGGAGTAAAATGAGAGGAAATTGAGCTTGTTTTGTCAAAAATTTCAGTTGTATTTGTGTAGCAAGTACACATTAAAGACTTTCTATGGTGTATTTGTGTATTTTGGAGTATGCCAAAAGTGAGATATAATATAAGAGCAAGAATATTAATTTATGTTATATGCAAAAGAATTTGTTCAAGTAATGCAGAAAATAATTTCCATCAAGAAATGTAATTTTAGACATGGCACTAAGTTTGAGCCCAAGAATTTTAATTGATACAAAATAAAATGTTTAAGTGAGGTGAATCTTTCCATGATTGACCAGCAGCGTGTATAGCTAGCTCATAATGTAAGCACGATTATTTTGTGAGTTTATCTTTTGTTGAAAGATTCACTTATCTTACATCTTATACCACAGGCACTTGTTTAAATCTTAGTTAATAGTTTCTATTTGTGTATAGATGCACTTTTTATCAAATATATAATTGTACTATGTAAGCAATTAGCCACCAACATATATGGCCTTACTATATTATGCATGAACCTGATACCAGCACTATTAAAAAATGTAAAAGGCTAAACCTAGCTCTAAAACTCACCTTCTGAAAACAATGATAAGCCATTCAAGCCTCCACCAATCTATTACAGTTATGAATGCTGACTTACTAGCATAAATGCTGGCACATACATAAATGCATGACAAATCAACAACAATAAAGTAAAATTTTGTTTTGATTCTATCGCAAGTTACAGAAAAGCAATTGAATATTTTGCTGCACTAAAAGTGTAATATCACAATTACTAACTAAATAATATAGAACTTCATTAAATGTACTTATGAAGCTGTTGACAATGGAGTGGTATGTATATAAACAATGTAATACAGTTTTTTTCACACTAACTCCATTCACTTACATAAAAGTTGGACATATGTTTCAGGAGCGATCCCTCCCATCTTCAGCCTCTTGACAAACTGTTGTTAAACGTGGCGTTGATGTTAAACATTGGGTCAACCCAACTGCCACGTTTAACAACAGTTTGTCAACAGGCTGATGATGGGAGGGATTGCTCCCGAAACATATGTCCAACTTTTATGTAAGTGAATGGAGTTAGTGTGAAAAAAACTGTATTACATTGTTTATAAATATAGAACTTTTCAGTGGTCATTAAGTGGCCTACATCCTATATTTATTAAACCTGTTGTAAGAAAGACTTGTGATCAGCTACGAAATGACTGACATTATTCCTGTACCATCCAATCACTAAAATCACCCTATATATATCTTCCCTCTCCCCCTTTTAATCTTAATTAAAATCCTACAGCGCTCAAGATATGAACGTCTTCATGTTTGCTTTTCACTGAACCAGCAGTATTACATTTTTCACAAGATCATAAATTGCAGTGCTGGGCCCTGTTCCACAAAAGTACAGTTTAATACATTGTAAATGTATGAACCTGTAGCTTGTAGTTATTAGTAGAATTTGTTCCACAAATATTTCTGCTACACTTGCATTTTACAACTGCATACTTACAAATGTCAGTTAGTGAAGTATACTGTCACTTAATATTAACTTCCTGCATATAACTGATTTTTCGTTTTGTTCCACAGAAGTATTATTAATAATCTGGCACTTGTAACTTGTATAGACTTCTCTACAAGAGTAGGAATATTGGTAACTTCAAATAATAATGCAAGTTTTAATATCTTTTTAATAATTTTGGGAATCAGTTGATATACATATATAATATAAAATAAAAATAAAAATAAAGTAACACTATTAACAATGTAACAAATTAACAGTAATTATAATAGTAGTAAAGAATAAAACACTTAGAAAAAGTCACACTTGAGATCGCTATATTTCGAACTCGTGGAGTCCTTCTATGGCAAGAAGACAAGTGACCTCTGCTTATTATTTATATTATTACTTTTTCTTAGTGTTTTATCCTTTACTATTATTATAATTACAGCGATCTCAAATGTGACTTTTTCTTAGTGTTTTATCCTTTACTACTATTATAATTACTATATATATAAACAGTGAAATGAATGAGAGTAGAAATGTGTATAAAGAAAGAATAATGAAAAAGTTCAAGTGCTATGAACCAATGACTGATATTGACCTTCATTTTTTCAAATGTATATTTCAGTTCAGCATCTTTGTTTTTTAAGGTTCTTGCTACATGTCATGAAAATAATATCTATTTTCTCATTCTCTTTGATGTCATTTTCATAATTTTTTTGCTTATAATGAAATTATGATTGCCAAAGAATATAAACAAATTTCTTCTGTTATCTCTTGACGACTGAAATGCTGCTATGTATTCGTATGCAATCATCTCAAAGTTAATTACACTTGAATATTGATAAATGCATAAACTTACAATTCCATACTTTACAAGAGCTTGTGCTAATATACATTTACTGTATTATACTATACATTTGTATAATAGAGCTCTGGAATGAGGCAATTGCACAGAGAACTTCCAAATAAATTCCTCATGAACATGACAATATGATTCAGATTTATTTTAACATTTATACACAAAAATATGTTACTTTTAAGTCAGCTGTCTTGCCATCTGAGCAAATAAATGTAGACTGATGACTGCTTGGAAGTTCAAGGTAGTTTGAGTGGGAGGTGAGCCAGCCTTGGCTGAGACACAAAATCCCACACAAGCAGTGACAATATATTCTGGAAGCCTGGTATAAACAGATTATACTAGGCAAAGTTATATAATGCTCAGATTGTCAAGAATATGGGAATTCTAAAATGTATCATCATAAACAACCTTATTTGTAAAGTGTGACAACAGTCTTTCTTCTATAATGTACCAAAATTGCCAATTTATTTCCAGTGTAATTTCAAGGATCAGCACACTGCAAACCAAGGGGTTGTCCTGTCCATAAACAAAGGCAAGAAGCAACCTAGTTTTATAAACAAACTAAAATACTAGCAATTAACATTTATTACTCCATGCTCAACACCGAAATTTGGCAACAATTTCCAAGTTTGGCCGTCACAAATCAACAATTTTCGAACTCAGTCAAAAATATTTCCTTTTACTTCTTCATTGTTTACCCAAACACAACTCTATTACAATCAGAAAATGCAAAACTTAACATACTGATAAGCAAATTCAATTCCTTATTCTGTCTATTACAGCCACTAATTCAGTCATTAACACAACTACTTCTTGCCTTACTATAAATATAATGGCTGTCAAAACTAGAGCTGAAATAAACATTTGCCCTTGAAACCGTTAAGGAATTAACAACAAATATCATGAATTACATTTTCTCTAGCAATACAATATGTATAAATTACTCACTACAGAAAAAACATTGGCCCCTCATATTAATTTTAACCGGTTGCCCCATGGCCATTTAAACTGCACTAACTGTTCCTGAATACTCAATAAACAGAACTAGGTATTTAAATGGCCTGGAATTTAAATTATTTTGCTCACTTTAACACATTTTAATGAAACAAAATCTGAACTAAAGGACATTAATTGCAGTATGAGCCAACTACAAGTATTACTATATTTATTGGGGGGGAAGGAAGGAAAGAAAGAAATTTCAATTTTGGAGTATATTTTACGTGTCTATGATTGAGATCTGTGGAGCTAAAAGAATTCTCTACTTTTCTCTTGAACGCTACTACCATTCAACACTCATGTTTAGCATTGCAAGTTCTAAGCTCTCAGCATACAACATACAATAAATATTGTATGGTGGGAAATGTTTTACGTAATGGCAAACAAGCTGCAAACATACCTCTTAACCAAGAGAGTAGGTTTTTGTACACATACACATGTGTGGCTTTTAAAACAAGGTTGAATCATATAATTGCATTTGCATGACACAATAAGCTTAGCTTGTTATGCTCAGGTCAGGCTATAAAATTTTCAGCTGCTGAGATAGATAATGAAGCAACTTGATACAGGAATCTGTTCTTGGCATCACATGTTTGGGTTTGTTTATTCAGAATATTTTTGTTTCAACTAAGTACTAATGAGGCAAGGTTCACCTGGCAAGAAATTACAAAGTTACATTCCCCAATTTGTATCCTGGCTTCAAATAGTGATGTAGTTTTAACTCATTTAGGAAGTTTGTTCCTGCAGGTATTAGTGCAGAGACAAAGCTAAGGTGTCCCAAAAACAATTGCAGCACAAAAATGTTTTTCTCAGTATAATCTGTCGTGTAGTCTCACACACACCATTTGATTTTTTTACCATTTTTTTTACTGCAGATTTAGTAGCTCTCATAGTTATTGAAACAAATGTTTATGAGTGTAAAGTGTATGAAGATGACCTCAAAAGGCAAATCAGAACTTAAAAGTAGGATAGAGAAGTGGTCACATGCAACACAAAAGAGATTTACAGCCTACTTTGCACAATTATTCTCATGCAAAGTAGATTAATGATGTTATTTGAAAATCTATAATGGACATGTACTGGTCTACAGATGACATGCTAGCAACTCCATTTTTTGGAAGATGCATGTCAAACAACAGGTTCTCGTCTATATTGTGGTTTATTTCACCAGTACAGCAAACATATATGATAAATTACACAAAACTATGCCTATTTTTGATTACCCTATTTCAAAATTCAAAGAAAATTACATTCCTGGTGAAAAAGTCACTGTTGACGAAAGCTTGATGTTCTGGAAGGGAAACCTGAGTTGGAAACAAAATGGGTCAGAATTGGTATAAAAAGGTTTGATTTTATGAGAGTAAAAAAGAGTATGTGTACAATATCTGCATTTATATTGGCAAAGGGACTGACTATACAGGAGAAAAAATCTTGCGGTTATTTGGCTCCATAGTCATGCACCTCATGGAACCTGTGCTTGATCAGGATTGAACTGTATACCTAGACAACTGGTACAGTTCACCTAAGTTATTTATTGTTTTATAAAAGAATGACAAATGCCATTGGAACAGTACATTCAAATCTTATTGAATTGCCAAAGAAAATGAATGCACAGGCTCTAAAGAGAGGGGAAATGGAGGTGCGTCAACTTTCACTTTTGGCTTACATTGCTTGGCATGATAGAAGGATAGTTACAGTTTTATCTAATTTCAGTGCCAAAATTTTGATGAACAATACAGAAAAACTAGATGCCAAAACCAAAACGACAATTTTCAAGACTGATATTATACATAAATACAATATGCATATCTGTGGTGTTAAGTGGATCAGGTATTCCAGGCATACCACTCTTTATGAAAAACTGTAAAATGGTACAAAAAACTATTTTTTTCATATGTTAGATATCACCATATACAATTGCTTGATAATTTGGAGAGCTCTAAACCCACAAAAAATGACATATCTGGATTTTTACTTATCAAATGCTCACAGCCTAATTGCAAGCTATCAAATTCAGAGGCCTGTACACACAGGGGATAGAAAGTCTAAAACCCCTGCCACCCTCAGATTGAGAAAAACATTTTTCCAAAAGGATATCTTCTACAAGAAAAAAAGTTGCGTTACTTTCTGAAATATGTGGAATGCTGCAAACGGGGCACACACAAAGAAACCAACATGATTTGCAGTGACTGCAGAGGCGTGCTCTTAGGTCACTATCCATGCTTCGAGGTGTATTATTCAAAACACAACTTTTAAAGGTAACAATGAACTATTTTATTGAATTCATTAAAGTTTATTTTTTAAAGAAATGTTAAAATAATTATAGGTTGAAAATCATTCAATTTGCAGCACTTGTAGGACATGTATACACTTCCATATCACTCGGGGCCGATTTACTCGATATCTATACATGTCCATATTTGGAAAAAGATCAAAATGTCTGGATTCAATATTCACCATGTTGATCATCCAAGCAATACCAGAAAAGGAGGCTAAGCAATATTCATTGAAACTTCAATTACATACCAAACACAACAACCTATAATAGAACCAGAATATCAAATTCCAAGGATTGAAGTTCAATTTAATTCCACCACATTTCTAATTGGCACCAATAACAAAGATACTACATTGAATTTTTGGGCAATAATGCAAGAATTGAGAACTATCTTCTTGGAGGTGATTTTAATTGCAAACATCCCAGAAAGGAATTTAAAATGATTGAGTCAAATTTGTAACACTTACATCACTAATATTTTTAAAAAGGAAAACTAAGTTTCTGAAGGCAATCGTTCCCATCTTCCGTTCCAGATCGACTGCCAGCCTTGTTCTTCATGGTAGTTAGGTTTGTCTCTGGTGGTGGTTGGATGAACTTCTGCATTAAGATGTCACTTTGAAATCCTGCCAAGTTCATCCAACCACCTTCAGAGACAAACCAAACCACCACGAAGAACAAGGCTGGCAGTCGATCTGGAACTGAAGATGGGAGCTATTAGCTCCAGAAGCTTAGTTTTCCTTTTTTAAAATATTAGTGATTAAGTGTTACAAATTTGACTCAATCATTTTAAATTCTTAGTAATAAACATCACTGTTACAAAAGTCCATATTTAACTAATCCCAGAAGGGGCTGAAATACAACCCCCATACATACATACATAGTCTACCAGCTGCAAACATAAATCATCCATCTCATTCAGTTAAATTATTACCCAGCTGGTGGAAGTGCTTCAGATATCCTAGACTTTTTGTTGGCAGAACTTTAAATTTGCAATGCACCATCTGTATGACATGTGCTGAGTTCCGATGAGTTAGCAGCTCACGATGTCACATTTCTGCCCTCTCTGAGTATGAATTACTTCAAACTCTATTAAATCAGTTTTTTAAAAGAAGCTTGTACATCTCTACTATTGATGCACTGAATGAAACAAAAATTCTTTTAAAGACACCTAGAGATATTCATATAGCAGCAGCCACATTAACATGTAACATCCCAAATGCTGCAAACCTAGCTGGTGACTCATAATCATACACTATAAATTATTCCATACCAAAATATTATCTCCTATCCCACATAATGCATTATCACATCAAAATGTAATGTAAAAAGCTCTGAAAACAAATTTGTTACCCCTAAAATAAAACTAATCTTCATGGAGTCAACACAGAACTGAAAAATTCATGAAGAACTTGGCATATTACAGATCTTGAAAACCAGTTCAGAGTTTTCAACATGAAAGACTGCCCACTACGAAGGAAAACCAAGCAATTAATAACATGTATAATCCAAGCACCACCTTTAAAAGCAAGCAATATGTGTTATTCCACTTCTGAAGAAAAGGCAGGCACTTCTACACAGAATTTATACTCTGAATTTCAACCAAATCAAGTCCTCAACCAGGAGTTTAACAATTATATTAGTGAAATTGTTCTACTGCTACAACTGACAGTATTAAATGGTTTTTGCACATTTGCTCAAGTAAAAAAATGCCATTCAGTGATCAGTAACAAGTACACAGGAAAAGATTTAATTAATCAACTACTTCCTCCCGAACTTCCTAAAGAGCAATAGTATTATTAACACAAATATATAATGGAATTCATCTGAGTGATTTTCCTCATAAATGAACGAATGCTACAATAACCATACTTCTTAAACCCCTAATAAAAACAAACATGAACCTACTAAGTAGAGACCAGCCAGTATACTCTATTCTCTAAAATATTTGAACAGTTGCTTCCACTGCAAATCTTAAAACAAACAGAAATATAATACCTGCTGTCAATTCAAATTTTGTTCACATCATTCATGTCAAGCTACATAGAGTTGATGTTATTCTTGAACATTCAAGAAGGTAGTATGTCTCAAACTTTTACTAGACCGAGAAAGCCTTAAAGAATAGCATAACTGACCACTTTACAAAATTAAAAAGCATATCTCTGACACAATATTTTATGTAATTTTTATTTGCTTATAGACTTGTTACATCAAGTTTCAAGCATTGTCAATACATACCCACAGCTATTTGCACCATATTAATATTATAATTAATATATTCTATAAAGGCATTTTATTAGGTAACTTTTTAGTTATTTTTTTTAAGATTTTCTCAATAAATATTTTGAGTACGAATTTAAATCTAGAGTTATAAGGGAATGCCTTCAAACAATCGTAACTATGTCACAGGCTGTGTAGAGCTGAAATGTGTGCCAGGTCATCAAGGAATTGAAGAAAACTAAACAGCAGATAAGTTGACCAAGAAGAGAGTAAATAACCCCTTTATTGTACCCGAACCTGTCTGCGGTATTCGCAAACTAAATACAAAACCTGCAATACAAACCTGGACCAGAAAGTACAACAGACATTTAAATATCTTGGGTCAGTCACTTGGCAAAATTTATGTTAAAGGTTTCGAACCAAGCTCTCTCACTGAGTCACTTCGCTTGGAAAGAAACTATGGAGAGCAGTTCCACTATTTAGTGAACATTGACCATTAGGGAAACATCTGCAGATTATGTGAGCAGTGTAATGCTCAAAGCCTCAAACTCTTGGGAGGTTTAATATTGAACACTCAATGGTTATGAAACTTGCAATTTATTAAGAACATAAAACTAGAACTCCTATAAAAGAAAAGGGACAGCACAATAAATGAGAGGCTTATGTGGGAGTGCTTTAAGATCTAAAATAGTTCCCATAATTCACTATCACAACTGTTATGAATTTGTGATATTGTTTGTAATGCATTTTGAATGTTGTTGGAAGCAAAGTAAATGAGGAATTATCGCTGTTTTTCTTCTGGGTAAAAATTCTGGAAAATAGTTTGTAGTACTTTTTCCTTTTTGGCATATTGGGCATATACCATGCTGTCCATTTCAAAAGTGCTGGTGTTCTAGAGGGCATTGTGGCTAGCATTTACTGGGGAGAACCAATTGCTCTAACATGAAATTGTTGGTTAGAAATGGACCACACTGTAAAGTAAATAAAGAATTCTTCCATTGTTTAGGAGTGAAAATCCTTAGAAAATTCCTTTGTTGTGTTTTCTTGAGCTGAGCCTTGTCGTAGCAGTAGTAATGGTGGATAAAATATTGGGGATAAATTTCTTGTGTTTTTATGTAAATTTTATGCTAAAATTACTCTCCTCTCTCTCTCTTTAAACTGTGTAAAGGGAAATAATTTAATCCTCTTGTTCACTGTAACATGACATTTTATTTCAATTAATGAAAAATTCTTGGAAGAGTGAATTATTTAAATTGTGAAATTATTAAGTTTGATGAATAAATTTAATAGGATTTGTTAAAATTTTGTTCTCCTCATAACATATTTTGGTACATTAATCTTTCTGCAGCTGCATTCTGGGGGCTTATAAGCACCAGCATATTTAAAGGTAATGTCTTCGCTGCAAGCCACAAGCAGGAGAGTGCCAATAATTATTTGAAATGTAGTAGAGTGGAGAGAGAACATGAAGCAATCTTGATGCTTTAAATTTCGAATGTAAGTAGTTTTGAATAGCAGGAATATAGTATAATATAACAAATTATTTTTGTCGGAATCATTTAAAATGTCACTAATTTTGTTCAACTAGGCTGTTGCCTTCATCTACAGCATGGTTTACCTCTCTGCTATCCAGCATGGTATTAAGATGTTGCTCTGTGGATTTTACAAACTTAGTGATTAGGTTACTATTGTTTGGGAGATCAAAATTAACCAAATTTTTGTAGCTGACATCGAAGTAGCAACTTTTAACAAACCAAAGGAGGAAAAAATTAGCATAAGATAGCAATATGGGAAAGTCCTAGAGCAAATAATTAAAAAAGAAACCCCCTCCCCAAAAAAAGACCATATCATAGGGTACTCAGATCTTTAAAAGAAAGATATTTATAGTAGGGTGACAAAGAAAACAAAACAGTAATAATGAGTCAGATCATGAAAACAGTATGTACAATTTACTAGGTAGTCTATATTACGAGAAAATGAAAACAGAAGCAATAAGAAAACTATTAACAAAAACCACAATTCTGAGCTAGGAAGAAAAAAAGAATATTATACCAGATAACCCTACAACACCTAGAATCTATGGCCTGTCAAAAATACATAAACCTGGCAACAAAATGAGACCCACTGTAGACGCAATAAATTCACCCACATACAATTTAGCCAACTGCCTTTTAACAAAAAAATTCATACTTTACCGAAATACAAAAGCCAAAGCATAAAGAACTCATCAGAATTTATAGATAGAATCAGATATCTGAAACTGGAAAACAGGGAAGTGCTAGTTTCTTATGATGTCTCTCTGTTTCTTGTCATCCCCACATTCAGAGGCAATACATAACAGAAGGGTCTAACAATGGGAAAGCCATTCTCACCATTCTTGGCAGATATACATGAGTTTCTTTGAAATAAAATTATATGAGGTTTTCCACATACATACAAATGTTGGAACCATTATTTTGATGTCCTTGCAATAGTAAATGAAAAATGGAAAGAGGATGCAATAAAACTACTCAACCTGCAAGACAGAACTGTTAAATTCACAACGGAAATAGAAAACAACAAGGTTCTACCCTTCTTGCATATAATAATGGCAATAGTTTGGTATTTGGCATATTCAGAATATATACCCACACAGAGAATTATTAAAAAGAAAAAAACAGCCACAATCAAAAACAACATAATTCGCATAATCAATAGTCTCACATTCATATTAACAAATCTACCAATAAGCAAAACAGAATAGATTCTGAGTACCATAAAATCATAGATACAGCACAGATAAATGGCTACACAATAGATCTGGTAAACAAGAAAAATGTCAAAAACAAACAAAAGATCTCTCTCTCACACACAAAAGAAATTCACATTCCACCCATGGGCACACCAAAAATTTCAGGAGATTTTAAAGAGGCAAACACCATTTTGGCTCCAGTAAACAAATATAGTTTAAAAAAACCTAATAACCAATACGAAAGAATAAATTTTGCCAGGAAAACAATCAGGGATTTAAATATAACATTTAATTTCGTGTCTGAACCAATACAGTGAAGCGACTATTATGTTCTTAATTATCTAGTGAGTCGATTTGACAATCACATGCTCCACTTACTGTTGAATTATGCAAAACTAGTTTCGCAGGCTTTTGCCTGCATGCTCGGTTGCGAGTCGACTGTCGGCATCATTGTTGGTTGGCTGGACTTGGTGTAGCTCTCGTGGGCATTTTATGAACTTCTGGATTAATTTGTCTTCTGTTGGGATCTCAAAGTTCATAACCTTATCTTCATATTTTTATATAAATTTCTCCCATATTCCCAGCTCAACGGGCCGATCTACGAATTTCAACAATTTCACTCATATTTCTATATCATGTTTATCTCTCCAAAAGTGATGTGCAACTGTTGATTTCTCTATCTGATTGTACCTGATGTTTCTCCAGTGTTCCTTCAGCTTGATTGCAATGTTTCTTTTTGTTTTTCCAATATACACTTTGTTACATTCTGAACAGTTTATTTTGTATATTCCTTTCTTCTTCTCCTCCGGTATTGTATCATTATCACCAGAATTGAGCAGATTTTTGGGGGCTAACCTTGTTCACTGGGGACAAAGTAAACCCAAAATCTCTTGAGTATTTTTTGGGGAATTTTTTGGTGGCCCAAGGATAAAAGTGAATTTCATGTGACTAATCATCATTTATAGAAACACACCTTCCTACCAACTAGCAAGATGACTCCTCCAGAGATTTCAAAAAATTCCAAAATTTGATAGCTTAAGTGTAAAGAATTCTGAAGAGCCGGTGGAGAAAATCAAAGGTTTGTCTCTCCAAAATGCAAACTTCCAACCTCTCTTCGGAAATGCTTACAGTTCATGAAACTGAGCAACAAGAACATTGAGGAATACATCCAACTAACCGAAGTATGTATTAGTCAGAACTTCAAGTAAAAAGGTGAATTTTACAAACAAGAAGCAGTTTTAGCTATGGGGAATCCATTATCGCCTTTTCTGGCTGATTTGTATATGAGTAGTTTAGAAATGCACACCACCAAATCTTGCCTCCTATACCGAAGATCGCGGGTTCGAACCCGGCCAGGACCAATGGATTTTTTCGGGGCGTAAAAATCCTAAGTATGGCTTCCTTCGGAAGGGAAGTAAAGCTGTGGGTCCTGTGTCGTACATTTACGGCACGAAAAAGAACCTCAAGCCTGAAACAGAGGCCTCTGAGCAAAATTTGTGTCGGCCGTTTCACGCCCTGAGTTGAATGGGACGCGGATGACCTGAGCTGTTAAAGAGTGTCCATAAATAAATTAAAAAAAAAAAAAAAAAAAAAAAAAAAAACCCACCAAATCATTTCCATACATTTTCAAAGTATGACACAGATATTTGGATGATATCTTTGCAGTGGTCAACAAGAAACTCTTTGATGATTCTTTGCAATTGCTAAAACCAACAAGGTAAAGATTTTAAATTCACTTCGGAAACTGAACAAAACAACAGGATTCCCTTTCTTGACTTAAAAGATTATAAGTTCAGGCAACAATTTGGAATTTGGAATATACAGAAAGGACACGCAAACCGAGAATTACATAAAGGCAAGTGGATTCAATCCCACAGCACACAAACATGCAGTTCTCAATAGCTTAGCACAGAAACTCAACACCATACCCATGAATGAGTTCGAATACAACAAATAATACCATCATATTATACAAACAGCAAAATTCAATGGGTATGACCAAGAAATTGCACATAAGAAAATCAAGAAATTGAAACAAAAGAAGAGGTTAAAGCAGGTTACAACATTGACAGCAATAAAAGAGTCTACCATCCACATGAAATTCACTTATCCTTGGGCCACCAAAAAATTCCAAAAAATACTTGAGAGTTTGGGATTACTTTGTCCTCAGTGAACAAGTGTAGTCTAAAAAAATTTGCTCAATTCTGGTGATAATAATACAATACTGGAGGAGAAGAAGCAAGAAATATACAAAATCAACTGTTAAGAATGTAACAAAGTATATAATGGAAAAAGAAAAAGAAGCATTGCAATCAGGCTGAAGGAACACTGGAGAAACATAAGGTACAATCAGATAG
Source organism: Metallyticus violacea (assembly GCA_030762175.1). Taxonomy (NCBI): domain Eukaryota; kingdom Metazoa; phylum Arthropoda; class Insecta; order Mantodea; family Metallyticidae; genus Metallyticus; species Metallyticus violacea. The sequence goes on from CM060846.1 coordinate 378,028,007, forward strand.
AGAAATCAGCAGTTGCACATCACTTTTGGAGAGATAAACATGATATGAAAATGGGAGTGAAATTGTTGAAATTCGTAGATCGACCCGTTGAGCTGGGAATATCGGAAAAAATTTATATAAAAAGTATGAGGATAAGGTTATGAACTTTGAGATCCCAACAGAAGACAAATTAATCCAGAAGTTCATAAAATATCCACGAGAGCTACACCCCAGCTAACCAACAATGAAGCCGACAGTTGACTAGCAACTGAGGATGCAGGCAAAAGCCTGCGAAACTAGTTTTGCATAATTCAACAGTAAGTGGAGCATTAGATTATCAAATTGACTCCCTAGATAATTAAGAATCAGGCATTTACGAAATCAATTGCAAATACTGCAATATGAAATACGTAGGCAAAACAAAAAGAAATATTACCATACAATTGAAGGAACACATCAGAAATGTAAAATATAAACACATGGATAAATCAGCAATAGCAGACATTTCTGGCAAACGAACAACGAATTTCAAAAGAAACCAAACTCTTAAAAACTTCAAAAATCCATAGAATTAACAGTGTAGTAAATTATATTCACAAACAAGGAAAATTTGGTTAATTCTGATCTCCCTAACAATAGTAACCTCATCACTAATTTCATAAAATTTACAGAGCGACATCTTAATATCACGCTGAGAAGCAAACAGTGGAACCATGCTGAAAATGAAAGCAACAGCCTTTGAAACATGCTCAAGTGGAACAAAATTTGTGAAATTTGAGCGATTTCCTCAATAATAATTTGTTATATTATCAAATGTAAGTTAAATGTCTGCATAAATGAGTAGTGGTTGTGATGGTGTCCTTTAAATACTTTATAATTATGTATTATTGTGATTAATTTGGGGGGGAAAGAGGGGGAAAAAAAAAAACATGGTCGATAAATGAGATGCTGTTTTTACTTACATATTGCACCTACTTGCTTTTTTAGTTATGGAAACATTTGAAATGCTGGTATTAGATACACAAAATACAAGGTGATTGAAAGGTTTAAAGACTGGAGCCACCAATGGTCAAGGGTTGGAGGGAGTATGGTATGAGGGTGATGAAAAGAAGCTTGGTTTCTCCTTGAAAAGACACCAAACATTTCTCCACTCTCCTTTTATTTAGTCAAGGGCAACAACCTACTGAATGAACATGTGTTAGGGGTTGTTGGAAGATTTTTGTGTGTGTAAAAATGGATGTAACAGTGGAGCATGTTTGCATACAATTTTTCTATAAAACAGAGAAATCAGCTTCAGAGACCTACAAACTGTTAAAAGTTGGCTTCAAGGATAAGTGACTAACCAGGTCTAATGGTTTTTTCTGGTACAACAGATTTAAAGATGGCAGAGAATCACTTGAGGATCAGGCGACCTTCCATTTAAGAAAATGTCAACATTGCCCGAGTTATTGATTTGGTGCTTCTGTCCGCTGACTTAGCACAGGGAGATGGTTGATGAAATTTGATTTTTATGAGTTCAGTCAATTTTCACCAATGATTTAAGCATGCACCATGTCTCTTCAAAATTCATTCTCAAATTACTGTTGAAAGAGCAAGAGCATTACATTCAGGTATGCCAGGAAATAATCACTAGGGCAAAACATGATCCAGATATGTTAAACAGGATCATTACAGGCGATGAATCACAGGTTTATGGCTATGACCCAGAAACTAAAGGACAGTTTTCACAGTGGCAGAACCCAGATTTGCTGTGACCAAAAATAGTACGCATTGTCGATCAAAAGTGAAGATGATGGTAATTTTTTCCTTCCTTTTTCTTTTCTTCTTCTTTCCTGATTATTCAGTTATTATGCACCATGAATATGCTTCTAGGGGACAAACAATAAACAAGGAAGGGTTCTTGAATGGTTGCACGAAAATGTTCAGAAGAAAAAGCCAGTTCTCTGAAGAAATCCGAACTGGTTTTAAAAATCTTAGGTAGATTAAATTCATTATGGAAACCGAAATGAACAGTATATTACCCTTTTTTGAATTTAAAGATAATAAAAAGCAATAATAAACTGGAATTTGACATTTATAGAAAGGATACACACGGACAATTATATAAAAGCTCATGGTTTCAACCCTAGACCTCATAAAGAAGCAGTCTTTAATAGCATGGTTTATAGATTGGTTAATGTACCACTAAATACAGAAGAGTATAAAAAGGAATACATACACGTAATAGAAGCAGCAAAATTTAATGAATTTAACAAATAAATGATTGATCAAAAATAAAAAGACTCAAATGAAAAAAAGAAAATTAAACAAATTACCACACTTAGTACTTTTATCAAAAGAAAAACCTTACAAGTTCACTTACCATCCATACCTCAATAATACATTTCAGAAAATCTTCAAACAGTACGTCTCTTTAGAACTTAAAAATAAGTACAGTGTTGGCAAACTGTTGAAGTTAAAAAAACAGACCCCAGACCCAAAGAAGAAAATTCTGTGAAAAAGTTTATATAGGCAAGACAAAGAGGAACATAGGTATCAGATTAAAGGAACACTGGAGAAATATTAAATATTAACAAATAGAAAAATCAGTGGTTGCAGCACACTTTTGCAATGAACACCATGAAATAGAGAAGGATATCACTTTATTAAAAACTAAAAACAGTGCAACATCCAAAGGAACTAAGTACACAGGAAAAAATTTTCACAAAAAAATATGAACATACACTCAAGAATTTTGATATCCTAGAAGCAGACAACATTTTGTGTAAGTTCGTCAATACACCACCAGAGCAATGACAGTCACTTACACTGCCAATTTAGATTGATCCGTTAGTCATTCATGGTTGACAATATGAACAAGGTCTCAGGAAACATGTTCCAGTTTTTTAAAAAAAGTTTTAAGAGTGGAACGTCAAGAGTGTTTTAATGTGTTGACATGATTGTAAGTAATTTTACTTTTAATCTACCTAAGATTTTAAGATCGTTTCAATGTGTTGATTCCTACATTCAACATTAATCAAGAACTGGTTTCTTCATTATGATAATGTACTTATTCACACAAGACCTCTAATCAGAATTTCTGGCCAAATTCAAAATTCCTGTGCTTTCCTAACCTCCATAGTCTCTGGATTTAGCTCCAGCAAATCTTACCCATTTCCAAAATTAAAATTACCACCCAAAGGGAAGAGATATGACATCATTAAAGACATCCAAGCAAATAGCTCTTTACATTCTAAAGGAGGACAAATTCCAGGAATGCTTCCAAAAATTAAAACTCTATTGGAATCAGTGTACATTCAGAATGGAACTACTGTGAAGGGATTCATTAAAAGAGTTTGTAAGTACTACTATTTGAAAATTAACGGCCAATCTTTAAATTTTTCTATTACACCTTGAAACTCTGACAACTGTTACATTCAACTATTTAAAAAAACTCAAATTTATAACAATAACCACTCTGTAGCAGCTAATCTTTAATAGCACTGCATTCAGTGAGAATATCACCTGAGATGTTGAGGGCAACAAAGAAGGTGGAAGTTTTGATGTTGTAGTGACTATTGGCTGGAGTTGGAAATTGAGTAAATAAACACAATTAGAGATGCCTTTACATTGTGTTTTACATTAAAAATTAAGGCTGCTCAACAAAGTATATTCATTTTAATGTACATAGGTTTATACATCACTATTCCAGATGATACACTGAATGACACCTTATAGTTGTTTTAGTAATGTGCTTCTAATAATGTAGCATATAAATTTTTCTACAAATTAAGGCTTAGTAAAATAAATAGTTTTGAATGGAAGTTATTATATACAAAGAATAAAATGTGTTATGTTTAGCTCTGCTTCATTTTCTTTTTCCTCCCATAATACCAATAATAGAATGGTTATAAATCTTAGCTTGGGTTAATGAATGATAATAATATTGGTGTTTAGCAATTATATTGACATACACTCTCTAGATTGTATACAACTTATCTATTTTTACATAAATGGGGAAAAAAGGAGCTCTAACAAGTGAGTAAATACAGTAAAATTATGAGGGAGTCAAAAATAGAGGTTGATGTCTTTTAATCTTAGTATCATACATTTTACAAAATGTTCCTTATTCAGTATTACAGTAAAATGTTTTTCTTAAATTTTTAAGTGAGGATAAATGAAATGAATTAACACTAGTAGTGTCTAAAACTATCTGGTATTTCCTTTACTTCAGAAAAACACTTTCCTGGGATAGTTTTCCAAACTAAGATTATATAAATGCCCTCTAGGAAACCACCATTCCAGCCACATCATTTAACAATGGTCATACAGTGTATTTCTCATGGGCACTTTTGAAATTATCCAAGAGGCATAGAAAATCTGGGGTAAGGGAGTCACACTAAGGTTTTATATCTGAACTTTATTTTGAAAAGTTTTTTAAGCACTCATGGGCACAGATTTTCATATGATCCATGAGCAGGTAGCAAATGTGTAGGGCAGTGACTTTTCAGTAGTTCAACTGAAAACAGGTTATGTAACCTCTATGGCAAGGATGATGAATTTGACTCCTATACATGCAACATTCTAGTTTTAGGTTATAAAACTGAAGCTTTTAAAATGCATGCTAAATGCATGTAGTGCTGATTTGTGAGATAAGTATAAAATAAATGGACATTAACAAACCTGTGGTAAGCTCTCATGATTCTCTAAATGCAAAACAGGCTCATTTGCACTAGGAACTTCCGCTCCTCTTGTCCCTTCCTGTAGAATATTTCTTAATATTCTGAAATTCTTCAAAAATTTCTGTTGAAATTCAAAAGCATTCTCCAGCTTGAACAGGCATCGTGGACAAATAGACTGTGGTAATGGATCCCCTGGGTAAATCTGCAAAATTATAGAAATTTGTCATTAGGTAACAGAACTTTAGACCGTAAAATTCAATTTTAGATATTTAAATTAAGTTCTTTAGCTTCTGTATTTAGGTACTCTGAAATAAAATATTAGGCATATATATTATTTAAAAATAATCATAACATGTATATCATTCTCAATCAGAGCTAATAAAGTTAAGTTTCAAGTGCCTAAAATGGGCTATTTAACTGCTGTTTTTAGGCTCTATATAATAAAAATAGGCAGTTATAGTTTTTAAAAACACTGAACTAAGTAGTCATAACATTTACTTCAGGCACAATATCAAGATATAAAAATGGACTAAACATATTTCTCAATAAGCACACATGCAAACGAATTATAATTTACAAAATTTCATAGCTTGCTTCACATTAAATAACACTTTTTATAAATTGTCCAAGTAGAAGTTATGGTGTTAGTTCTTGAGAATTAAATTGTACGCTGAGAAAGAGCATTCTACATAAAGTGAAGATGCAGGACAGTATTTTAGGTTTTGAACAATTTTCACTTTGATCATTCTTTCCTTTGTCACAAATGACTTCTCTGATGTAACCAACATCTGCCAACCACATAGGTTCTAGGGGAAGAAGAATACATAGAAGTTTCAGTCAAAAAAGTCGTATGTTGCAGATTTTACAAAAACATTCTTAAAGAGGAGAATTTATTCACCTTCGGAAATTGCACTGTGATTTGCTCTATATTGCAATGCTTGCATGAGTCGTGCAAGCCACAATGGACAAGTGAAGGAAAAAACGCCCTTAGTGTACACATGGCAGATATCATGCATGAAGAAGCATGTCACAGCTATTAACATTTGGTCTTCATCTAGGTTCCTAAATTTTAGTCCACTGTTCATAAAATGAGCCACAGTGTGTCTTGATTCATATTAATAAACTGTTTAGTAGATTAGATGAGGTCTGGAAAGTGTATTGGGATTAAGTCAACAATTAAGGTGGCAACATAATGCCCAAATCTGTTCATTGTTTCATCAACAGAGATCCATAAACTGAATCTGAAAGAGTCTCTTTTATCATATGGAGATTGCAAATAAGTTTTCTGAAGTGTCAACTCATAAGGGCTTGATTGGTGGCAGTACTTCAAGAAATTTACTGCCACAGGTGGCTGAGGTCGTTAAGCCGCGGACTCGTGAATGGGAGGTCTGGGGTTCGAATCCCACCAGGACAGTCCTACTTGACTGAGGTTTTTTCCAGGTTTTCCCCAGTACTCATACCTCATGCCGATGAGATACCCTAAACTTAGGCCTGGAACGTTTCCTGCCTTAAAAAAAAAAAAAAAATAAAAAAAATAAAAAAAAAAAAAAAAAAACCCCAATTTATCATTTCATCTCGTGTATCATCAGTGTCCACCGCCTGTGGTGCCTCAGTAGTAAAAATGGGCTTTAAACAGTTTACACCAAAAAAAAAGTTTTTTAAGTTTTGGATGCCATGTTTCCTGCTACAATGGCATAACACAAATCAGCATTAAACTCATTTTTCAGCATGAAATCTAAAAGGTCTGTGCCAAAAGCATTTCAATTTACACTTCTGTTCCACATATGCTTTATGTACGGCACCTTTTGCATGTTGTATGAGGTGATTCCCCCCCCCCCCACAGATACCTGAAAAACAAACTTATTCATTTATTTGAGCATTTATAAATTATTTTGTTTTAGAACATTTTATTAAGCATGACTTACTTTAACAGCTAAAAGTTTGTGGGAAATTCTTACTCATTTCTTAAGTGAAAACTTGAAAAAAATTAATTTCCATTTTGAGTAATGCAGTACTGATGAACTAATGGTGCTTTGGTTGATTTTATTTTTGGCATTATTAAGGTTTTGTTTTACAGATCAATACTCTGAACTCTATAAAAACGAACTGTTCTGTAGTGCATAACTAAATTACTATTCTTGTGAGAGGAAATAGTAAGATATATAGACAATGGAAGTCATACTTGTATATTCACATTGTCATCACTAATTGCCACATTTTCTAAAGGTGAGAAGTGTGTAGTGTTACACGCTATGAAAGTCATAGTAGACATTTATGGAAAATATAAAGCATGAAAAATAGAATACAAAATACAAATGTAAAAATAAAGCAAATATAGATGCTAATGTTGAAATAGGCATCCTTAGGTTCTATAAAATCACTAATTTACACATAAATATTAATAAAAAATATAGATACAAAAGCTCATGCACATATATGTTAAGTAAAAGAAGTTTGTCTAAAATGTACTCTCTAGTCAAAAATACAGAAAGTTTGAAATAATAATAATAATAATAATAATAATAATAATAATAATAATAATAATAATAAAAAGAATTAAAATATTTCAGTACAATAACTGGAAAGATATTTGTAACAAACATTTCCTTGCATTCATAAAAGGAAAATCAATTATAAAATTAGATAAGTGTTATGTAAGCTATAATGTCTAGGTTGTAGATTCATGGTGAACCAGAACTACTTTTTCCCCAGACATTTAGTCAGTGGCTATGGCTAACATCCTAGTTGTGCTGCTGACATTTTTTCAAATACTCTTCTGCTTGTCTTGGCTGCAAAAATGTCCTGAGCAGGTTGTATAGTTTTATAGTAGAAGGGATGCTCAGTTGGGAGGCCTCTGTTGGTTTGCAGAGTATTTGTCCCCGACTGGTTGGCTGAATTTGTGGACTCTTGATTGGAAGGTGAAAGTGATTGGTTCCCTCTATTACTCCGCTTCAGATATCCTATATAATAATGGATGCCAGGTTTAATTTAAGCAAAGGATTTTTCCTTAATGTTAAAATTGAATGGATGTTAGAAAATTTCTATGGCTTTCAAGTATGGACAAGCATAGTAATGTATAGATTTTGGTGACAAGTTATACCACCCCACAAGAACACAGTGTACTGTGTACTTCTGAAAGTAGAGAGTGGGTCCCATGGGTCTTTTGCAGAACATAGGTTATTGATCTGCTGCATGAGCTTGTACATGGTCTTTATTTTTTTGTTGGCTCATCTGTCTTCCAATTGAATATGCAACATTCTTGATATAAGATATGTGGTGTCGATATTGTTTCATTTTGTTTGCCAAGATCAAACAATATCTATCAGCAGTAGCAGAACATGAGAGAAACCATTCCATTCAATTTCAGGAAACTACTATTTTATCAAAAAATATACATTACTATGCTCACCTATATTATGACAAAAAGAGTTCTCAAACACGCATTCAATTTTAAAAAGAATGAAGAAGGCCTTTGCTTAAAGGTATCCTCTGTACATAAAATACTTCCAAAGAGCAGTAATACAGCAAACAATCAGAAATCATCACTTTTGCCTCCCAATCAGTCCAAGCTGTAAAAAAAAACTCGGCAAGCCAATCAAAAGCCACCCAACTGAGCATACCTTTTAGTATAAAAAAGACACACAACCCATGAAACCAGCTGACAGTCTACAATCTATACAGATAGTTTTAACATCTAAGGATCCTCAGTGTGCTATATAACCAGCACAAGTAGTTAAGGCATGGAGTCATGAATGCGAAGTTTGGAGTTCGATTCCAGCTAGGACCAATTCTCCTTGGCTGATGTTTTATCAGTTCTCATCAATGGCAAATGCCAGGTAAGCACCCTAAACTTAAGACCTGGAACATTTCTTTTACAAATAGAATTCTTTTTCCAATTTCCCATACCTATCACCAATGTCCACCACTTGAGATGTCCCAGTATTGAAAATGGGCATTAAAACATTGCTATAAACAAAGTGTGTCATACAAAAAATTAAATTAATTGCTAACCTACACTTTCAATTTCATTTACAAATTATACAAGAAATACTAATAAATTCAGTAGCATTCGAAAGTGTGTGGATCTAAAATTTCATTAAAAATTGCAAGGTACAGATAAATGGGAAAGAAATTCAGAAAATTTATGCATCTAACTTCACATAACTGTAAAAGGAAGTAATGTCAAATATGTTTTTTTCAGTTAAGATTTAAACAAATTATGGTATATACTTCTTAACTTCAGCTGTTTTTGTATAACAGAATATTCTGATCACCTATGTCAAATGCATTTGCCAGTTCTAAAAATAAGCCAGCAACTTTTTTTTTAAATTTTTATTCAGTTATAAAACTCAGAAAGTGCATTTGCTATAGATTTCCATTGTCTAAATGCATGATATTTAGCACAGAGGACATCTATTTCCAGAAATTGTACCAATCTGTTACTTTGTGCCTTTATTACAGACCATTAATCAGAAAGTGCTCATCATAAACTGCAAATTGGAATGAGACTCCAAATTATTTCAAATACTTAAAATACAAATAATGCACCACAACACTTTACTGTTGCAAAATTCACCAATAATTCTCCATTATGTAGGCACACTAAAACCACCTACAGTTTCAATGCAATTTCACATTACATGTAAGTTTGCCACTTTTGAAGTCAAAAGATATATATTTCAGATTATGTGAACTACTATACTACATATTATGTTTGGGAGGAGGATGAATTTATCTTCAATTTTTCACATTCTGCTCCAAAGGTATACATCTCAAGATTTTCTACTGCCTGAAAGTCTTAACTGACGAGTTTAGTTTAGTTCTCGGAGCATTCAGTGAGTTCATGAAGCAGCCACAGAGACCAAGAACATTGAACTTGTCATATACAAATACCACAGTAGTTTTCAATCTGTATTTACAAAAATTTGTTTACATCTACATAAATAATTACAATAAAAATAAAAAGAACACTTAGCCAACAACCAACACCAAAAACAGACAAATCAATCATACAACTTTTATGAATACATATTTACATATACATTCATATGTTGTGCAGTATACTATTGTCACTCATATATTCCTTTACAGAACAATAGGCCTTTTTACATAGGTATTTTCTAAGAGCAGGTTTTAAGGAATTGTCATTGTTTATTAAGGCTTTTAGGCTAGAGGGAAGAGCATTGTATACTAAAATGCACTCACAATAAACGCCTTTTTGATGGCATGAAAGTGCTGAAATTGGGCGATGTAGATTTGCTTTTTGTCTAGTATCTGGTCATGTATATTTTGATTTTGAACAAATATTTATTTATTTCTTATATAAAAGTTCATGGGGGATAAAATATATTTGCAAGGAAGAGTTAAAATTTCAAATTTCCTAAAGAGGTTTCTGCATGAATGTCTACTGTGTGTACCAGCAATTATTCGTATGACTTTTTTCTGTAACAGAAAGACACGTTCACTTTTAACTGAAATTCCCCAAAATATTAGACTGTACTTCATTATTGAGTTGAAATAAGCATAATAAACCAATTTTAAAGTCTTAATTGACTCCAACATTACTAATGCACGTATTGCATAGCATGCACTGCTTAGTTTAGGTGTAATAAGATCAATGTGATCTTTCCAATTCAGACGGTTATCAATTATTAAACCAAGGAATTTAATATATTTGGTTTGTGAAAGTATACTGTTATAATATCCTATCTGTAATTGTGGATCTAGAGATCTGTGAGTAATGAATTTCATAACATTTGTTTTATCTAGATTTAGAGACAATTTGTTTGCTTTGAACCATACAGCCTTAGAAGAGTCTTGTTTTGACATGAAGCCTATTCCTCTCATCAGTCCAACAATTTTTCATTATTGAAAACACATGTTCAACTGTCCATGGAAATAAAAAAAAAATGTAACTATTTTAAGTAAACTGGGGGCACTTAATGATACAATTGTTGAAAAACTCCATCCATTTCCAATCTGTCTGTACCTCCTTCTTTATAGTTGTTCAGACATTGTGTCTAATACTGTGGCTTTATTGTATAGTTCATCACCATTAGTCATCAGTTTCAAATGTTATGGTTAGGACTCTTTAAATCTAAAGCAATGTAGTGCTCGAATAGAAGGAATCAAAACCAATCCACATTTCCAAATAAGCTAACTTCTCTAATAAACTCTTATAGAATAGTTTTTAAAAGACACCTGATCTGATGGACACAAGTTCTTTAAATTTTGGTTTACTTGAAACAGGAAAAGTTCACCCCAAATTCTTATTTTCAGGTTATCTTGTAATTTACTTCATAATTCATATACATTTGTCATGTTGAATTATTTTCCACTTGCGAATGTTTTTGTTATAAAGCTTGTATAATTAGATAATAAATAAATATAACACTCTAAAGTGTTAACACATCATTTAGGTTTTTCAAATATATAATTAAATACCAATTAAAGGATTAGTTTCTTCCTCTCCTGAGAAAGAAAGCAGGACCCAATAGGCTCCCAGCTTTTAAACAGGAACATCGAAAAAATTAACAAATGGCTCAAAAGAGAGCAATATTTCTGATCAACAAATTGAAAATACCTTTTAGTTTTTCAGATAATTCATTCAACATATTAAAAACTACACTTTCTACATCATAAATAAACAGATTGCATGAATTTTTAGACATATTATGTAAAACATAATGATTACAATTTATCTTTTAGATTTAAAAAGTTTATAGACAATGATTTTTTACCACAATTAACTGATGTTTTGTCTGCACCAAAATCAGAGATGTTACAAGTTTTCAAATTACATTAATGTAAAACAGCACATATTTTATCAAATATACCATCAGTAGTTTTCATCAAAATCTTATTAAAACTTTACAAATCCTTCGCTCACATCCTTTTTCTTAATATTTTACAATTGGACTAGATTTCAGATTTCTCTTATTAGACACATCAGTTGCCACTAAAAAAATAAATAATAATAAAAAAGTTTCATCCTTAATTAAATTAATAAGTAACAGTTCAATTGAAAGTGCTGCTATTAACATTCTACACAAGGATTTCACATTTGGTACAGCTGCTATTAACTTGTTACAGAATTTGCCAGTTTTATCCCAGAATTTGTAGACAAACATCTGCATTACATATTAAAGAATGATGAGATGCTAATTCAGCAGGTGCAGCAGTTTTCTATATATGAATTTTTCACACTAAAGAAACTACCTATTGATTTATTTTATTTTCTACCACTCAATCTTGTGTTTCATAAGTTTTGTAACAGCAGCAACACCTTCAGCTCTAAATGAAAAAAATCATTCAATAGAGAACACATTTTGCCAAACCAACATCATTGCACTCAACTAATCAGCTTTTAAATTTATTTTCTCTTTGCCATTCTTCTCTAAATGTACACTTTAACTTAAAATTTAATTACTTGACTGAATTTTGCTTTTTCCCTTTCATAGCCACTGCTGCTCTGGTCACCCAATCATAATTTTACTAAACATCTGTTTCTCTTATTCTGAACTACAAATAAACAACAATGCAAGCTAGTTAGTTCTCGGAGTATTCAGTGAGTTCTTGGAGCAGCCACAGAGACCTACGAACATTGAACTTGTCATATACAATTACCACAGTAGTCTTCAATCTGTATTTACAAAAATTTGTTTGCATCTACATAAATAATTACAATAAAAATAAAAATGAACACCTAGAACAACACAACCAACACCAAAAACAGACAAATCAATCATACAAATTTTATTATATACATATTTACATATACATTCATATGTTGTGCAGTATAATATTGTCGCTCATATATTCCTTTACAGAATATTAGGCCTTTTTACATAGGTATTTTCTAAGAGCTGATTAAAGCAATTGTCATTGTTTATTAAGGCTTTTAGGCTAGAGGGAAGAGCATTGTATACTAAAATGCACTCATACTAAATGCCTTTTTGATGGCACGAAAGTGCTGAAGTTGAGCAATGTAGATTTGCTTTTTGAAATCTTTTTGTAGATTTTCTCTTTAGGAAATTAGAAATTTTAACTCTTCCTTGTGAATATATTTTATCCCTCATTAACTTTTATATAAGAAATAAAAAAAAATTCTTCAAAATCAAAATTTACATGACAATAATAGACAAAAAGGAAATCCGCATCATGCCATCAAAAGGGGTTTATTATGAATGCATTTTAGCACACAATGCTCTTCCCTCTAGCCTTAAAGCCTTAATAAACAATGATAATTGCTTTAAATCTTGTGTTAGAAAATATCTAAGTAAAAAGGCCTATTATTCTGTAAAGGAATATACGAGTGACAATATTATACTGCAAAAATACATCAATGTAAATGTAAACATGAATATAATAAAATTTGTATGATTAAGTGACTTGTCTGTTTTTGTTGTTTGGTTGAGTTGTTCTAGGTGTTCTTTTTTATTTTTATTGTAATTATTTATGTAGATGAAGACAAATTTTTATAAATATGGATTGAAAGCTACTGTGGTAATTGTATATAGCAAGTTCTATGTTCGTAGGTCTCTGTGACTGCTCCATGAACTCACTGAATGCTCCGGGAACTAAACTAAATCTTCATAGTTATATGTTGCTGGTGCACTTCAATGTGCTAAATAGTAACCTTCTCCCGCATTCCCCCACCCACTTTGGCACTGCATTACATAAATAGCCACAGGCTCCTCCTACAAGTGATGATTGCACCCCCTCCATTGTGGATAATAGAATGGGCTACAGAGCTGGTATTCTAGTGAAATTTTAACAGACAACTGGGAAAAAATGGAATTAGCAATGCATATACACATACTAACCTAAACCTAACCTCAGGTAAATCCTAGAACCCCATAGAGCCAGTGGTTTGCTGCAAGCTACAGCATGATTGCCTTTACTCCCCTCCTTTTTGTAAATATAAATTGATAGTGAATTGTGTGTTACTATTTTACCGCATAAATCATTGTAATGGTAGCAAATCTCCTTAAACTCCAGCAGAACCTACATAGTGTCATCTAGCTACAGAAATCATTAGGAACTAATCATCATAAACAAAATAAGTGAGTGCAACAAGAACCTAAGTGCTGGATGAACTATTCGGAATAATTACTGGTTTTATTATCAGAGAGTTAATATCCACTAATCATATACGAGATGAAATGGTAAACTGGGAAAGGAATTTTGGGAAGCAGTAATTTAGCGTCTCTCATCGATATTTGTCATTGATGCGGGCTAAATATCAGCTCGGAAAAACGCCACGGATTGCAGAGGTCGTTAAGGCGTGGACTCGTGAGCGGAAGTTCTGGGGTTCGATTCCCACCAGGATCGTCCTACCCAAGTTTTTCCTCAGTTCTCCTCATAAATGGCAAATACCGGGGAGGTTACCCTGCACTTAGGCCTTGAACACTTCCTTTAGGGAGAAAAAAATTATATCATTTCATGCATCATGAGTGTCACAGACTATGATGCCTAAGTAGTGTTAAAAAAACCTCACGAAACCCAGTCTGGGAATGTGATACTACTACAAAAGGCGCACTTCCCGTTCACGAGTAGGTGCCTTAGTGACGCCGGCCAACGGTTTCAGTCAGTCAGTCAGTCAGTCGGTCGGTCGGTCGTTGATAACGATATAACATAACGTATCAGAATTTAACTTACCAAATCAGAAAGGCATTTCCGGATTTTATATCCTATCTGCCGATTCAGACCCTCTTCTTCAAAAATTCCAATTTTACGTCCCTCAATTTTCAAGCAAAGCCGACAGGCTTCCTTAACGTTACATAAACTTAACTTTTCCATTTTTACAAAGTATATTACTTCTTGTACATCTACATTACTGTCTTGCGTTTATGCATAACATAACATTAATCACAAAACCTAGCTGGTAGACTTTCCAACATCTTCTTCAGCTTTAGTCCGTATTTAACTTCACACGCAATATTCCCTCCAACGCCACCATTGTAATATTGCAACGCATTTCCATTTTCAGTGCTACCAAGATTTGCAGAACTACTCGAAGTTCTTATTTCTCTGAGGTACCAACATTGATTGTGTACCCTTAGTTTTACAGTTAACCGCTATGCACTTTCAAACGCTGGACCATAGATAACCCTGCGCTGGACCAGAAGAATACGAAAACTAAAACTCAAGTTAACGACATTTAAAGAACGTTAACGTGCATATATTGTTTAATGTTTTTAAATATATATAATAATTAATGTTCTAATAGAAAATACTGCCAGTTTTAGGGGAAAATTTTTTTGGAATATGTAATTCAATCTCTTTCCCCCAAACTCTATGCCTTCAGTAGGCATAGCATCCCTACAGAAGCACGACTTGGGTAGCGATTATGATGTTTTGAGCATTTTTAAGCCAAGTGCTGGACTCGCGGATGTCACAAAAGACTTGGGAAAACTAATTGCTGATTTCAGTAAGAATGCTCATGTTGTAATTGTTGGTGGTGCAGGTAATAGCCTTGATATAGATAATAATTATCAGATTGAGCAAAACCTTGATGCCATCAGCGCTAAAAGCAGGCGAATGTGAAGTTTCTGGGACTGTTAGATAGGCATGATAGGCCTTAGCTTCATAGGAGGGTGCACAGTATGAATCTGAGGCATGAGCGTGCATTGAATTTTTTTTTTTTTTTGATTGCTTTATTTAACGACGCTCTTAAACAACTCAGGTCATTAGCGTCCCATTCAACTCAGGACGTGAAACGGCCGACAAATTTTGCTCAGAGGCCTCTCTTTCAGGCTTGAGGTTCGCGTGCATTGATGACATCCAGAAACTCCCACATTTGTATGATAGATGTAAATCACATAGGTAGAGATAATTTTACTGTACATGGCCTGCACTTGAATTCTAGAGGCAAAAAATCAGCTTTCGGTCCTTATTACTGACAGAATCAGGGGTAAGAGTCCTGTTGTTATAAATAGTTCAAGGTCCCGTTTTTTTTTTTAGGATAAAGACGCCTGATCCAGGCCAGAAATTCTTCAAGTCAAACTTAATAATAGTTAATGTTATATCAAATGACAATCGTATCAATGATCATAAACGCACAGAAAATGAAGTAAATTGAAGAGTATTCTCCAAGCAATAAAAATCTCTGTATATTTCATCAAAACATTAGAGGACTTAGAAGCAAAACAAATGAATTATTAAGCAGCTTAACTTGTGACAATATAAAACCACATATTATCTGCGTATCTGAACATCATTTGAAACAACAGGAATTATCACAGTTGTCATTACGTGGTTATTGTCTGGGAGCAGGAGCTTCAAGGAAAAAACTAAATGACGGAGGAGTTTGCATTTATGTCAGGCAGGATGTACCATATAAAACATTAGATGTATCAAAATTTAATTCAGAACAGGACATTGAATCATGCACAATACAATTGGATAGAAACAATACAAAAATAATTATAATTGCTATTTATCGCTCGCCGTTAGGAAACTTTGAAATTTTCTTGATGAAGCTTGAAGATACCTTAAACTTTTTATTTAAGCCAAAGCATTAAATAATTATATGTGGGGACATAAATATTGATTACTTAATGCCAATTGTAAAAACGAATCGACCGAATTCCCTTCTAATTGCATATAATAAGGTTCACACAATTAACTTTCCCACCAGGATTGATAAAAACTCTAGCACAGCAATAGATAATATATTTGTAAATTCAGACAAACTGTCATTATATTCGCTATCTTCATTGATCAATGCTCTCTCTGACCTCGATACTCAAGTAATAATGAAAAAAGTTCTGCAATAAAACTCAAAGAATGTTATAGATATATAAAATATAGAGATATTAATGATGCTAACCTCTGAAAAATGGCGGAGACACTTCGACAAGAGTTATGGAATAGTGTTTTCAGTGCAGATGATGTTAATAGTAAATTCAACATTTTTTTTTACATATTTTTAAAATGCATTTTTCCCACTAAAAATTAAAAAAAAAGAAGTTATAATATGAGCAGGAAATGGTTAACCCAAGGAATTAAAAAATCTTGTCAGCATATAAGACAATTATATAATGAGCAAAAACTCAGTAAAGACCCTAAATTAAAAATACATTTTAGAAAGTATTGTAAGATACTTAGGTAAGTCATAAAAGCAGCAAAAGGCCTCCATTAACAAACTCTCTTCAATCAGTCAAAAAACAAAATAAAAACTACTTGGAATATAATAAAACAAGAAACAGGCAAACATTTCCAACAAGATGATGCAATAATCTTAAATATTAACATTCAAGAGACACAACATCCGGCAGATGTAGCAAATGTGTTTAATTATTACCTTCTTAATGTAACAAAAAAAAATTTAATTTATATTCTGGTGATAAAAGAGATGCAAAATTGTATTAATTAATTGTACAAATTAAAAATTGTACAATTAGCACCGCCCCATCATAATAATGAATTCAAACCAGGTATCACTACCCCAATAGAAATTAGTAATATCATTAGAAAACTAAAATCAAAAAACTCTTCTGTATAGGATGAGATCAAGAGCAAAAGAAATTAGTACCCCCCTGAGTCACTTGTGTAATGAATCTTTAACATTGGGTGTATTTCCTGAGAGGCTAAAATATTCAATAGTGAGGCCTCTGTACAAAAAGGGGGAAAAGATAAATGTCTCTAATTATAGACCTATGGCTATTTCACCTACATTTTCTAAGGTGTTTGGGAAAGTAATGTACTATAGGCTTTACCATTAACTTGAAAGCAACAATATTCTAGTTAGTGATCAGTTTGGCTTTATGAAAGGAATTTCAACAGAAAATGCAATATATAAACTCTCTAATGAAAATTTAACTGCATTTAATGAAAGAGCACATGTAAGGGGAATATTGGCAGATTCTGCCAATCAGCCAGATTCTGATATATAAATTAGCTTTCTATGGGTTAAAAAAACCAATATTTAAAATGGTTTATATCCTACCTTGACAAAAGGAAACAAAAAGTAGTGATAAATTGTCCCTTCAATAATAAAAACAATGCATCAGAGTGGGGAATGATTCACCATTGAGTGCCTCAAGGATCTGTTCTGGGTCCTGTTCTTTTTCAGATATATATATATAAATGACCTCTCCTTGTCTATCCAAGATGTAGGAAACACTGTTCTATATGCAGATGACATAAGCATGCTGATAAATGGAAAGAGCCTTAATGACTGTGCCATTAAATTAAATCTGGTTCTCAGTTCACTCTGTGTATGGTTCAAAGCAAACAAATTGTCTCTAAATCTAGATAAAACAAATGTTATGAAATTCAACACCCACAGATCTCCAGATCCACAATTACAGACAGGATATTATAACAGTGTACTGTAACAAACCAAATATATTAAATTCCTTGGTTTAATAATTGATAACCGTCTGAATTGGAAAGATCACATTGATTTTATTACACCTAAACTAAGCAGTGCATGCTATGCCATACGTGCATTAGTAATGTGGGGTCAATTAAGAATTTAAAACTAGTTTATTATGCTTATTTCAACTCAATAATGAAGTGCGGTGTAATATTTTGGTGAAATTCAGTTAAAAGTGAACGTGTCTTTCAGTTACAGAAAAAAGTCATACGAATAATCGCTGGTACACATACCAGACATTCATGCAGAAATTTCTTTAGGAAATTAGAAATGTTAACTCTTCCTTGTGAATATATTTTATCCCTCATTAACTTTTATGTAAGAAATAAACAAAAAAATGTTCAAAATCAAAATATACCTGACAAAATACTAGACAAAAAGCAAATCTACATCGCACAATTTCGGCAATTTTATGCCATCAAAAAGGCCTTTATTATGAGTGCATTTTAGTATACAATGCTCTTCCCTCTAGCCTAAAAGCCTTAATAAACAATGACAATTCCTTAAAACCTGCTCTTAGAAAATACCTATGTAAAAAGGCCTATTGTTCTGTAAAGGAATATATGAGTGACAATATTACACTGCACAAATATCAATTTTGGTTGCTTTGTTTATTTAAGGACGCTCTTTAACATTTCAGGTCATCAGCCTCCCATTCTATTCAGGGAGTGATGAAACGGCCAACACATTTTGCTCAGAGGCATCTTCTTTCAGGCTTGAGGTTCTTTTTCCTGCCGTAAATGTACGACACGGGACCCACGACTTTACTTCCCTTCCGAAGGAAGCCATACTTACGATATTTACGCCCGAAAAATTCCACCGCTCCTGGCCGGGTTCGAATCCGCGACTTTAGGTTTAGAAGGCAAGTATGGTTACCACTACCAGGACCGACAACAACATATCAATGTATATGTAAATATGTATGTAATAAAATTTGTATGATTAAGTGACTAGTCTGTTTTTGTTGTTGGTTGAGTTGTTTTAAGCGTTCTTTTTTTATTTTTATTGTAATTATTTATGTAAATGCAGACAAATTTTTGTAAATACAGATTGAAAGCTACTGTAATAATTGTATATGACGAGTTCAATGTTCGTAGGTCCCTGTGGCTGCTCCACGAACTCACTGAATGCTTCGAGAACTGACTGACTGACTTATACGACCGTAGATTCCAAGGCTTACAGAAATAAACGCGTGAAGTGTTTAGTTTTGGATAGCCCCGATGATGAAGAGAGTGTTTTGTATCGGCAACAAACATTGTTTCATGATGTTGGCCATTTCACATTCATGCCATTGATAACATATATATATATATATATATATATATATATATATATATATATATATTCAACAGGCAATTTCATATACTCTGAACCAATGCACTGCATCAGAAAACGTTCTTTTCTGTTTTCATTCTGGTGGATGTTCACGAACTTTTTGAGCATTCAACTCTTTCTGATACACCGAGAGCTCTTTCCATACATTACAACATGTAAAGATCATCTCAACAACAGCCAGTATGGCAGTAAATGGGGTATTTCTGTCTTTATCTAACTTATATCTGTTGTCATTTGCTCCGTCCATTTCTAAGCTCACATTGTCGCCAAATTGCTGCTAATACCGTGCAAATATTGAGTCATGGTTCTGAGCACTTTACCCTGTGCGAAATATTTCCTATGTCTTATTATATAATTTTTAGTGCGAATATACAACCCATGGGCCCAAATTTCTAAAGAAAATGTGTTTCAGTAAAGGTCTGGATTTGCTTTGTATGACTATCAGGCAGTACCTAAAAAAAACTAACATTTAGAAAACACCGATATTTTCAGAACCAGAATAAATTTGAATGCTGATATCTGTCTTTTTTGAATATTTGATATTTATTAAGGTGAGTGTTATACTTTTTTTTAGATGAAATATTTACCGCAAACCCAAGGCAGATTCTTTTTTTAAAGTTTCGGCATCATCGTTGTCATCCCCCTACAAAAACTATCCCTTCAGAATCACCACCAGCAGCTTTTGATTCGCCGGAAACCGGCCCGTCCAGGCTAATGATAGACGAAATGAAAGGAATCGCACAATTACCAGAGGACAGTGACGAATTTTATATGTAAACAGCATTGTTTATTGAATCTTTTAGCATTTCATATAATCATATTTGGTTATCAAAATATTTTTCTGTAATATAAAATTCTATTTCGAATAGCTATAAAACACAAAAGAGAGATAAAATGCCAGTGAAAATTATAAGTATTACAACAGCCTTAAATATTAGTGAAGATGTTTCACTATATAGTGATGTATTATTCACAAGATGACATAAAACTAGTGGACAGATCGCAGCAGCACGTTTTAATTGCGAGTATTCGTAGAGTACACGTGGCGATAGTGCGCCCCATTTAAACCGCACGGTCCCCTAAAAGTGAAGCGCACTGTAATAACTCCATGGACGTAGGCCCCTGAATATTCAAGCATTTACGTGGCCTTTACCATTAACTACGCAAGCACTATTGGCCTAGTAGAACGACGAGAAGTTAAAGTAGAAATGGGTTGTGCACTTGAGTCTGCAAGTTTGAGGCCGAACATGGGGCAAGAAAAAAGTAAACGTGCAATTTTGTAGAGACTAGTTCGTGAAATGGTGTGCAAAGTGTACCATTTCTTTAAGAAGAAGACAGCCGATACACAGCACGCGGCCAGCAGCTCAGCTAACGGTGTTGCTAAGTGCCAAGAACGTACGGCTGAAGCCTGTGGAATTGGTATGAGAACAGTGCAGAAAACTGCTAAAGAAGTAAGGCCATTCATGAATGATAGTGGTTCTGTTGTTTTTAGATCACCAGGAAAAAATCGTATGCGCAAAAAGGGGGCAACTGATCTAGATGACTTTGATAAAGGTGTTATACGTAACTTCATTTTTGACATGTATAAAAACGGGACTATTCCTACTACACATAAACCAGCATTGAAAATGGAGAATTCAGTTTACTTAAAGTGGGGCAAACATTCCACGCTGCATAATTTGAAGGGCATGGGCTGTAAATATAGGCAGCGTAACGATGGGAGAAAGTTTCTTTTTGGAAATAGGTGGCATAGTAGCTGCTAGGGTTGTGTTTTTGAGAGCCATGCGTGACATTAGGGGAGCTAGCACACTTAATAATTATTATTTAGACGAAACGTGGGTGAATCAGAACCACATAAAGAAGATGTGCTGGACTAGTGAAGACTGCTGTGGTGGCAGCAAAGTACCAGTTGGTAAGGGGGAGCGGTTTGTTGTTTGTCATGCCGGTTCTGCAAAAATTAGTTTTGTTCCAGAATGTAAGTTAATTTTTAGAACAAAATCGACCGTTAAAGAGTATCATTCTGATATGACACACTTTCTGCTGAGAAGAAAAAAATGGTTTGAGAAACAACTACCCCATATCCCACCTAACTCTGTCATTGTTATGGATAATGCTGCATCTATTCATTTCAATTAGAAAAAGATCTTTGCTCAAACTCCAGGAAGGCGAACATTATTGTTTGGTTGCCCAGCAAGAAAATTCCGCATTCTGTAACACAGATAAGGGCGGAATTATTGCATTCGGTAAAAAGAAAAAAGTCAGGGTGCGAAATTGACATTAGCACCAGGAACCTGGTCACCGGATAGTGAGACTTCTACCTTATCACAGCCATTATAATCTCATCGAGTTTGTTTGGTGAAGAGTAAAGCATTAGGATGCCGACAACAATAAAGCTTTCAAAAGCTTTGACGTAAAAAAAACTTACACACGATGCAGTTGAGAGTGTAATAATTCCAGTGTGGGGAAAACTGTGTAAGACATGCAGAAAGGCTGCAAAACGAGGATTTTTAGCGAGAACTAATAAAAGACAGCGTTAACCGGTCATCAATCAGAGGCAAAAGACGAGTCAGAGGACGACGAAAGTGATAGCGAGCGAGTAAGCCTTTGTAAGTATTTTGTATATTCACGCAACACTAAGGGCCGATCTCACCGAGCTCAATTAACTTTTAATTCCTATTTAACTGGGGCGTTGCATCTCACTATTAACAATTGTATGCCAATCTGTCATTTAACTCCAATTAAGTTAATTGGTGTATATTTGGCCATTTAACGAGTTAATTCTAAATTAAATTTTCTTAATGGTAAGGCGAATGTTGCATATACTATTTGAAGACTACATTATTACAAGACGACTGAGGATAATTTCCGAGAGACAAGATTTATTTAACAATATGGAGAAAATAGACTTCCAAATGCGGTTTCGGCTGAGTAAAGTTTGGGTATTAGATATTTTAAGTTCCATAGAACATGACCTAGAATTCCCAACAGGCACGTGAATTTTTATAATATTTAAATAATGCTAAGTTGTCTTATTATATAACCCTAAATATTACATAAAACAGGAATATTTATGTTGTAGGTTACGTTAAGTTACACAAAGGAGGTTTTGTCTTTCCATATTTCGAAAGTTGGTTATCTGAACTGTCAAATACTCGGTATAAAATGAAATGAAATTGAGAGTAGCTTATTCTGTTTATTTAAGGAATCAAGCCATATCTTGATGAATGTACACTACGAGTTAACGCTACAGGAAGTACATGTATAGCAGCAGGGGATTTCGGTGGATTTAGTAGAGCAACGCCCCGACGAATTGAGTATTAAATGAGCGCTGCTATAGCTCAGCTTCCTCCCTTACACATTAAATTCTTTTCTTTCCCTCCATTTCTGATGGAATTGTCATGAAAAACGAATTAGTAACGATCTCCGGTAGTTTACAAATGGTGTATAAAGCATTCTTTGCTGTGTCCATGGTCTTTTAAATCACAAATCACGGATTTTCAATAATTCAGAAGGCCGTGATGACTTAAATCCTAATTAACTAATTAACTGCGTATTTAGTTTGGCCAGATACAAAAGATTTAATTGGGAATTAACTTCTTCAATAATCTTAAATCTTAATTAGTTAATTCTCAATTAATAAGAAATTGGTTTTATCGGCCCAAATAATATCTTCCATATCGAATGATCTTGGTTTACCTTATGTTTCATTTCTTTCCTTTCTCAATCAAACAGCATACTTCCAGGACACCTCGGCACCTTTTGGCACCTCGGCAAAACATATAGCTATTCCTCTCTGCACAGCCACGGGTGGCCGAGATCGTTAAGGCGCGGACTCGTGAGCGGAAGGTCTGGGGTTCCAATCCCGCCAGGACCATCTACCTTGACTGAAGCTTTTTCCAGGTTTGCCTCAGTCCTCATAAATGGCAAATGCCGGGGAGGTACCCTAAACTTAGGCCTGGAACTTTTCCTTCCTTAAAAATAAATCCTTTCCAAATATATCACTTCATCTCATGTATCATCAGTGTCCATCGCTGTGGTGCCTCTGTAGCAAAAACGGGCGTTAAACACCATTCATTCATTCATTCATTCATTCATTCATTCATTCATTCATTCCTCCCTCTCTGCGCAGTAGCCAGGAAGAAAACGACCCGCACAGATAGCGGCTCCCGACCCTAGCAGTTAATGAAGGATTAAGTTGTGTTTAATGGAAGAAATTTGGGTTTAGAATACCTAAAAGATTTCGACAGTATGTCGAAATATTTTTAGGTGATCTAAACCCAAATAAATAATATTAAGGGTGTTTCAACGTTTCAAGAAAGATGGTCCACTTGTACCCCATGAAACTAGCGGTGGGGATTGCAATGCTCAGCCTACAAAGGTAAAGAGAAATCAGTGATTTGTTTATTAAAAGCCTCAAGGGTGTAGAACCACATTTTAGGCAGAGGGATAAGTAGGAGAATTTATCTTTCTTCAGATCTGAACATCCAAAAAATATTTGAAATGTATGACACGCATAAACGAAGATATATTGAAGGTTAAGAAGTCATATTTTCTCCACATCTTCAATATATGCAGCAATATTAGCTTCTGAGGGCCTCTTATAGATATTTGTTCTCTCTGCCTTGAACTGCAAGAGAAGTTGAAGCAAGCGAATCAACAAAAGGATGAAAAGTGAAAGATAGAATTGCAGGCAAAAAAGAAGATTGGTATATCACAAGTCAGTGCATTCTTTAACCATTTAAGAGAACTTTCTTTCGACATACAAAAGAATCTTACACTTCCCAAAGAGCTAGATCAAATGACGTACTATAATGGACAGTTCTATTGCTATAGCTTAGCTCTCATTATTGGATCTACTTCAGTTCCACTGAATACAAAGACTGTTTCTATTTACACTTGATGTGAAAATGAAATGCAGATGTTTTCAAATCAAGTTCCCCTTACTGTTGTTCATGAGTTGTATGAACAATGTACAAAGGGAGAAGATCTTGCTTAAGTTACAGTAATCTAACTTGTTGCAGATGATTGTGCAGGTCAAAAAAATGTGAATATGCATACCACATGCTCTTTTTGGTTGTTCAAGCATGCCCCTGGGAATTTGGAGTCATTAGAACAAATATTCCCTGTTTTTTTTATTATTATTTTTAATGGTATTTATTACCCATTTTTACTATTGAGGCACCACAGGTAGTGGACACTTGATGATACATGAGATGAAATCAGAAACTGGGAAAGAATTTTTTTAAGGAAGGAAATGTTCCAGGCCTAAGTTTAGGGTACCTCCCCAGCATTTGCCATTTATGAGGACTTAGGAAAATCTGGAAAAAACCTCAGTCAAGGAGGACAATCCTAGTGAGATTTGAATGCCAGACCTCACGGTCATGAGTATTTACCTTAACAACCTTGGCCACCCTTGGCGGTAATATTCTCTGTCACTGGACACTCTATTCTTCCAGATAGATCTTTTTGTCTGATTTAAAAAATACTTTAGAATGAAAACCACCATAATTTAATTATCAGAATACCAGGAAATCTTCTCAAAATATGGTTGAGTGAAAATTGTGGGAAAAGAATGGATAGCACTTTACTGGAGATGGTAAGCCAAGGCGATCATAAAGCCAAACCACAGTCTTCACTTTTCGCTTTCCAGATGTAAGTGTGACATACTCAGACACTCCAAGACCCACAAGAATGTACTAGTATCTGGTGAGATGGCATACAATACCAATATTGGTAAGATTATGCCTATAACAAA
Organism: Metallyticus violacea; assembly: GCA_030762175.1. Lineage (NCBI taxonomy): Eukaryota > Metazoa > Arthropoda > Insecta > Mantodea > Metallyticidae > Metallyticus > Metallyticus violacea. The sequence continues at coordinate 378,053,121 of CM060846.1, forward strand.
AATATTTCAAATAACTTCTTGAGCTCAATCCTGCAACAATAACTGTTGGCTGTAGCTTCGACCCAAAGCAAATTACATATGTTAAGAATCTCCTGGCCAAGCGCTTTGGAGAAAAATGGCAAGAACTAGATATTTTTTAGTGGTACTGCAACCTCACAGGATAGAGTGAAGCTGGTAATAGTGACAACATATGTGATTGTGAGTGTGCTGAGTTTCAGAGCGAGAATTTAGGTGAATTACTTCTTTATAAGGTGTAAGACTAAATACAAAGATTTCAGCATTGTCGAAAATCATCTAAATACAATGTTTTCATTTTATTTTATGATTTTTTTATTGTTTTTCTTTGTTTCTGTTTTAATAAATTGGGCATTAATACATTTAATTGAATATATTATTTTAAAACACCCATAGGCACCCATAAGTATAGATAAAGGAAATGAAATTAATTCACAGATGTTGAGATCATAATTATTTGGTTTCAAAAGTAGGCAGTTCCAATTTAAAAATGACTTACGTTGGGTTCAAAAACAGATAACCCCATGATTTCATTTCTAAAACAATCAAATTTAGTATTTAAACTATAATTACAGCTTTAATATTTATTTCCTTTTATTGATTGGTATGCTGAAAGGTATATATGGCCTATAAAAGTGATCTGAAAAATTTTGAGCAATATACTGACAACAATAATGTGGATGTAGCTTTTTACCTTTCCTGTAAAGAGAGAGAGATATCCAGCTTTGACATCAAGCCTCTCGTATGGCTCTAAATGGGCTACTCCCAATGATGAATCCCTTTGTTCTTCATCTTAGCTACTGTTTAGAGAGGTAAGCATTTCATTCACGCACTTATCCAGGATCTGTTCATTCTTCTATTGCTCCTGGATAATCTTTCGCCATATGAGATCAGCTGCACAATCATCTGTCTGGATTCTCTGTCTAATGAGGCAATCTCCTCTTCCTGCAATGGAAATATTTTTATTGTTATTTATTACTTGGAACTTTACTTGAACTCAGAAGTTTTCATTTCAGTTTAAATGGCAATGATAAGGAGGGAATCTAATGACGTGATGACCAATGTTTTTTTGCTACTCATTTGTTTCATACTGTGACTCCGGTTTGATTGGCACCCAGTACATGTTCTTTCATCATGTACTTGTTTCTTGCATGTAATTTTTTCAACCATTGCATTGTCCAGGATTTGTTTTCTATCACGGAATAGTGTTATACATTATCCATTACAGTGGTCAATTTGGTAGGGACGTTCTTCAGTAATGAATTGCAAAACCATTCTGCTAAAGATACAGTGTTCATTTTCTTGGGTAGTCCATAGTTTTTTCATGAAATAAACATTAGAAAACAATTTGGGACAAACCAAGGGAAGTTCCTGCACATAAAACAGTGATGATCCCTCCTTTGACTAACTTTCATAGAACTCCAGACAACCAGCTACAGAACTGCAGACAGCCTGGTGGCCTGAAGAGTCAAATATAAGATGCAAAAATCTGGCTAGCATGTTCAGAACTTTTGCATCTAATATTTTACTCTTCAAGCTATTCACAGTTCTCTAAGTTGAGTGAAAGCTTAGCAATGACTTAGTTTCATCGAATTAATAAAGCAAGCTACAAATAAAACAAATTATATAAAATTGTGAGGTAATCCTGCATGATTTCTTATGCTGCCCATCGATTTTATGACATTGCACCAGCAAGTTCATTTTTAAAATCTGACAGTAAATCATCTTCTTAGCCCAATTCCAAGCAGATAGGAAATTAAAAAGGATATATGAAGTAAAATGTAATGCTACTTTTTATACACAGCCTATAAATAATCTAAAAATATAAACTGTCTACGTATATAATAAAGAGTGTAAAATGTAAGTAAATAAAACTCTCAATGTTTTATATGGGTACACAGAGATACCCATATAAAAAGTTATTTGGAAGGTTACAGTGTGCAAAAATAACATCCCATCCTCCATGTAGCATTTACATTGTAAGGACCAAATGTTGTGTATATTTTTAAAAAAGACTCACTTTAAAGGCAGCTTTGTAATAAACTACATTTAATGTTTACATATAAATTCAAGAATTATAAACCATTTCACACATGACACATACAAATGCAATGTAATACTTTGATATGGATGTGAAAAAAATTAAGTTCTTACCTTATGTGAACACTGTTGCTGTACTGCCAAAAGTACTGGTCTACATGTAAGATTAATAAGATGTAATTTTTGACCAATGGCCATCACCATGGTACATATGATTAGGACATTGGTCCTAGTGAGCTGCAAGATTAACATCACAGCATTGAATTTTGCCTGTTCAAGTAATGATGAGCTTACGTCATTTTCAGTCTTTCTACTCATTGTCTTGACCATATAGTTACTTGGTATGGGATAAATCAATAAAAATAAAGTCCTCATTCATATATACTCAGAATGTTGTAAATTACAAATAAGCAAGAAGAAAAATAAAGCAAATTGCAAAAAATACTTTGTAACTGCAGTAACATAAATAATGGCATTTAATCTTAAACTAAACAATAAATTATGTAAATCATATTGTGAGCTGTGTAACATGATTCTGAAAAGCTAATACTCTTCAGAATCTCATTAGTATTATTATAAAATGTAAGCCTTAATTAAGCAGTCTAGGAAACAGAAGCAGAAAGCTAACTGATGCATATGGAAATTTCTAAGGATAAATCTTCAGCAGCTAAGCAAAAATCACACTTCTTCGTTGTGCTGATTCAATTGACTATGGACTAATGCTATAAACAACGTGCACAGCTGTTAGGTTGTATTACCTAGGCAAAATTGGGCAGAGCCACCAACTTATTATTCAGAAATACACTGCAAAAGCGGATGCACGTTCTAATCATGCCTAGGCCAGCTTCTCTAAAACAAATGGCAGTGAGCTTAATGGCCTAATTTGCACCATTCATTCCATTCAATTGAATATGTTACATTACAGCAATTGGCAATGAATGTTTAAATCTTTACCCAAAGGTGAATGGGTGTTTCAGCACATATATATTAAAATGAATTTTTCAGTTAATAATTTCAGTTAATGCTATACACAGAGTTCTACATTAATGCAAAATATTGCATATTGCAACAAGTAAAATCATGCAAAAGTACTTGTTAAAATGGAAGTTTACATAATATTGGATTTTCACATACACTACAGCAAATTCTATACATTCTAGCACCATTGCCTATTGAAATAGTATGCCCCTCATTCTTAGGCATAGCATTTATCTTCTCTTCATTCTCAACAACAGTTTCTTCTGTACTGGTAAATCAGTGTCTGTGTATGAGACTCTTGAAATGAGCAGCAGCCTAATTTTGAGGATGTCCTATTCTTGCCATCTTCTTTACTTTGTGCTTCATTACCCTAGAAAGAAAACAAGCATCATATAAGTTAAGTTTTACCTGTTCATTAAATTGATAATATGAATTTACAACTGTTTTAATTCATTAGAGTTAGATTTGTTTTTAAAATATTTGTCATTGTATAAAATGAAATGGACAGATTGCAGATTTCATTTCTACATTTGTCGCATGTGTTACACATTCAGTAATAAAGTATTTTTAGAATTTTAAATTATCAAGACCATTTCAAACCTCAATATCCACTTAAAAGTTAATGTAAGTTCAGTGCTTTTCTGTATGCTTACAGTTTTATTTTGTACATCATCTAAATGTATTAATCAAGGATTAATTAAATTTAAAAACCAATCTAAATTAGGGTTAGTGAGTCGATTATTGTATCATATATTCCATGTGCTATAGAAATGTTCAGAACGTATTTCATGAGCTACTGCAACCAATGAACCCTGAGAATGTATAACTGCCCTCAAATGATATCATATTTCAACAGTAGTGTGAACAAAAGGCTATAACATCCCAGGGATCTTGAATTTGTGCCTATAAGCCATCTTTTATATCTTTTATCCTTTGTGCATGTGCAACACATTGCATTTGGATGGAACAAATACTGAAGGAAAGTTTATAATGTTCTGTGTGTGTGTGCGTGCGTGCGTGCGTGCGTGCGTGTGTGTGTGTGTGTGTGTGTGTGTGTGTGTGTGTGTGTGTTAACATTAAAGCTTGCTGTGTATGGGAAACAATATTACAAAAATTAACTATTATATATATGCTAGTTAACCTACAAATTAGCAAAGAAAAATATTTTAATGAATACAAACAAATAGAAGAAACAGCACTTAAAAATGGTGTTAAAAAATAACTAGTATATAAAAAGGTGCAGAAATTCAAGAGACAAAAACATATCAAAGAAACCACAACACTATCAGCAGGAAAAGATAAACTAATTTATAAAAAATTCACATATCATCCATGGGCCACAAAAAAATGTCAGAATATTCTAAAAGATTTTAATATCATTGGCACTGATTAATAGATTTAATGTTAAGAACTTACTGATAGATAATGTTAATGACAGTATTTCACAAGAAGGAAAATCAGGAATTTACAAAATAAACTGTGCAGAATGTGAAAAAATCTACATTGGAAAAACAAAGAGAAACATAGGCACACGGTTAAAGGAACATTTCAGGAACATAAAGTAAAAGCAAATAGAGAAATCAGCAGTAGCATATCATTTTTGGACACAAAATCATGACATAATAAATAAAGCAAAATTATTAAAATCAATACAAGGACCTACGGAATTAGCAATGTGGGAGAAAATCTACATCTACAAATACAAAGACAGCATAATGAATTTCGACATTGCCAGGGATGAAAACATAAACTAAAAGTTTATCACACCGCCACCAGAGCAGAATATACATTCCCACAGCTCAACGAATGATCCAAAAGTTGAACTTTAGCCTGGCTGAAGATGGGAACTAAATGTTCTCTGAAACCGGTTCCATACATTTATGAAAAGTAAGTGAAGCTTTAAGAGTGTGTAGTTCAACTGAATCATACAATGATATCAATTAATTACAAAAATAGTTTGTCATAATGTGTTACAAAGGTTTATTAAAAAACAGGTGATTTATGCCAGAAGGCAAACCTGCTCTCTTAACCACGGTATCACTGCACACTCTGCTATAGAGCTAATGGAGCCCCTTCATTCTAACCAGTGTCTTTAGAGTATGCCATATAACACAATTGCTGCAGTGGCTACATAGCTTAGCTGGATACCTTAGAACTGTAATGAACAGGAATTAAGAAGAAAGAGAGGTTCTTCCCCCTTTTTCTCCTTTTATTCCCCCCTTTTCCCCTTTAATCCTCTTTTTTTCTCCTCAAAGGGTGTACAGTGAACACTACCCACTTTAAAATCTGAATGTCCTGGAATCCTTTCTAGTTTGAAAAATGTAAGTAGTGGCAAAAGTCATTAGTTTTGTATGTTATTTTTTTCCTTAATTAAACACAAATTGTCCAATGCAGAAACAGTCTACCAATTTTTATATTGAAAACATTTTTGACACACATTTTAAAGAACTTTTTGAAACAATGTGGACTTTCAATAGTTTCAAGGAAATAAAAATATTAATTTGTGGGTAATTGTTATAAAAACAGGACTTCTTAGCAATGGATGCCAGAGTGTACTGGGTTTTTGGTCAATAGTTATATTGTCCTATTGACTTGGCAAAATGAACCTTTCAATGAGAATATGTAGATCACACCAACAGTGTCTTGTAGTAAATGACTAAGCACATCACAAAATCATGATTTTTGTTATCAATAATTGTACATCATACCGACTGTATTTTACAGTGAATGGCTAAGCACAGCATATAATCATGATTTTTGTTATCAACAAATTCACATAAAATAGTGGCCCATCATTAAGTAATAAAGTGAAAGTTATTGGACTAAAGGAAAAGAAATGGACTGAAAAACTATTTTAATGTTTCATTTTATCCCTCATTCTCAAAATAATGAAGATACCAATGAAGGAGAAATATAGAAACTATATCAGCTGTATGTAAAAAGGAAAGTTTTACATGGATGCTTCAGAATATATAAATGATGACATTGAAGTTTTTACATATCAAACTGCTGATTCCACTGCAGACTGCACAAAAATGTCAAGCAGGAAACCAAAATGGGTGATAATGATGACATTGGTGAAATTGAAGAGGGGGGTTAGAAACAGAGGATGCTCCTAAAAGTTTCTCCTTCTTTGATGAATATAAAGGAACTATAAATATTTGGAGCAAAGAAAAATCTGAACAAAATGAAATAATGTTTGGGAAGAGTGCCATTCACTGCTACAGCAAGCAGGTAAAATTGGCAGTTCTGTTGAGGTCAAAGTTAAAATAAATATGTATATGATATACTACTAGATTCAAAACATTGTGAATAGGAAACATTATTTTTAATACTTTTTTGTGTTTTACTAAAACAATTAGTGCTAGGTAGTACAACAGCAAGAACATTTAATACGAGTACTACCAAATGTTATAACTATTTATCCTTCTGGTAGTTTGCAGTATACCTCTTTGTTTTTAAGGTAATGAAGATGATAAGCTGGTTTATTATCACTTCATGCATGAATAAAATGGAAACATATCTAGAGTGGGAAATAAAAAATTAGACCTGCCACTTCCGTCTTGAACAGGTTTCACTGTATTACACTATCACATAAATCAGTTATAATAAAGTTCTAATAATGATAGTACTTACAATTCAATCTAATGGTGATGGAAAATCCTAAAGCGTCGTATAATTGTTCTATGTTTAGTGCTAGGGCTTTTTTGTTCTTTTGCACCATCAGTGTATTGCAATTTGTATTAAGAAATGCAGTCTTTCTTTCTTTGCTGAAAAACCGGCCTACAGTTTTTATTCGAAATTAAATAAGAGTCATTAAATGCATGTAATATTTATAACACAAGAGTGAAACAATAATATTTTTCTTTCTTAAATCTCCTAACATGTAAAATGCAACAATTTAATAAAAATTTTTGACATGTATAATCAAATTCCATTCAATTTATATTGAGATATTTCTGTTGAATAATTATTGTGAAAATTCTTGTTATTTATTTAACGCATTTTTGTACTCAATGACACATAAAATATGCAACGGGCATTTAAACATATATGAAATATATGTATTTGGGTAAAGTTTTTTCAATGCAGCTCATACAATGTGCATTTCTAGCTTCAAAAACCAGGTACAGATAGCCATAAATAAACACGCTGAAACCTTACTTACCGCTCAGGAGTTTTCGGGAAACCAAACAATTGCATTTCCTTTTGGTGCCACAGACCAATAAATAATGATGTTCTTAATGTTAGCCTCTGTATAAATTCTTGAGCAGCGAGAGCTGCATTCCCGAGTGACAGGGTAGAGCTGAACAACTCGGTCCAAACGGGAGATAACAGGGATGCACTGAAGTTACTTGCAGTGTGAATAAGGAAGTAGAATTGTAAGTGTGTGTTGTGGAAAATTTATAATGAGTGCATCAAAACAATTCATATGCCTGAAATGTGGGAAGGAATATAACCGCAATAAAAGTCTAACATAACATGTTTCTAAAGTACACCCGGAAAAGCTGCATGTTATCGCGCCTGTTCTACAAACACAACAATCGTACGCTTATTGCTGTGTGAAATGTGCAACAAGAATTTCAAATGTTCAACTTCAAAAGTTATCAGCAAGATTACCACGATGAAGAAGGAAAGAAAACAATGACCTGCAGCATATGTTGTCTCGAAGTAACATTGGGGATTCTTTTATTTCATTTAGAATCAGTACATGAAATAAAAGTAAAATCGGAAGAACTACAGTTCTCATCCTTTGACGAATTTAAAAACTGGAAACATGAAATTGAGGTAGCAACGGGATCGATGTTTGTAAAATATGCTCGTTCTCGCACTTCTTCTGGCAATATTGTAAGGCATTGTTATGCGTGTCATTGTTCAGGCAATTTTGTTTCTGAAAGTAAAGGTATCAGACACAAAATTGCAAGGAAGCAATAAAATCGGCGGCGTTTGTCCTGCAAAAAATACGAGCCAGGCAAGCCGAAGATGGAAAATGCTTTGTCATATATATATATATCTCAATTTATGCTAGTCATCAACATGACTTAGGTCACTTGGGACTGTCAGAAAAACAAGGGAGCAGTACAGCTGCAGATATTACAAATAAAATTCCTTTTCAAGCTATACTGGACAAAAATTAGAGATTCTGTGTCAGGTGCTAAATTGCAAAGAATTCATCTCTTAACCAGACAGGGTTTATATATAATATTGAACGATACTATAATTTGTGCTCATCCGTCAGGCATCAAAGTGATGGGACTAGTGTTCAGGCATGGGTACTTGAAATGAAATCCAGTGACAGCCCCTATGTGTTGTTTTATAAACCACAAGACGCGACAAGTAACTCCCTCCCGGAATTACAAACACAGATTTCGTATTAATTATAACGAACAACGCACAGGGTGAACTATAAAAAAAAAGTTTGGAAGCCGCTGTATATGTATTGACGGAACGCATGGAATTAATAGCTATGGTTTCAACCTCACAACACTACTAGTACTAAATGACGAGACAAGGTTTTGCATGCGCCTTCCTTATATCACAGGAGTGATTTTCAGGTGCTGTCCATATTTTTCCAGTGCATAAAGTCAGAAGTTGGAAATATTTCCCCTAAAATTTTTATGTTAGATTTAACATAATCGTTCTATAATGCTTGTATTCCAATAATGGAAGCTCCAACAATTGTATGATCTATTGTACATGGCGCGTAGACAGAGCCCGGAGAAAAAATATAAACAAAGTTAAAGGCCAAGAAAAACAAATAGATATTACAGGATTGTAAGAAAATTACTGGAAGAGAGAGATGCCACCGGATTTTAGATAATCCTTCCTACTGCAGTCTGCACTTGAAATGTGACCCTTACACCCTGAGTTTGCTTCATACCTCCAGGAAAACTACGTGAGTTATGCACAATACTGGCTCATAGGTAGCACTCTGACATTAACACAAATACGAGGGTAGGTCCATAAGTTTTATAAGGATTATCGTCTTAACAAATGCTTTACCTGTTAAGTAAATAATTGCAGCGGTAACTTCCGCTCGGCTGTGTTCTGTTGTTCAGATATAGTTGCATAAAGAAGCTATGGGTGGAAGATTGTGACATATTTAAAATGGAGTTTCGAGCTGTTATTAAGTTCTTCACAAAAGGACTTACTCAAAATGAAATTAAACAGCGATTTGACGGTGTGTTTGGGAAAGCATCCCCCTCATATTGTATCCTAAAAGAACGGGCCAAACTTTTTCATATGGGTCGAGAAAGCTTTGAAGACGAAGAGCATGCAGGTCGGTCCTTGGAGGTGCTCCTGAAAACATCGCTCTTGTGGAAGAAGAAATTATGGAAAAACCGGCCGCTCTAAGCTACAGAAATAGCAGCAACTTTGGGCCTTTATAAAACAACAGTTCTTCCAGTTATTCATGAACATTTAAACATGAATAAGGTTAGTGCCAGTTTGGTGCCTAGACTTCTTTCCTCAGTCCAAAAGCAGCAACGAGTCATCTGTTGTCAGGGATTGTTGAAGCTCTGCCGTGGCAACGAGAGAGAAGTTCTGCAAACCATTGTTAGAGGAGACGAAACTATGGTCCTCTACTATGATCCCTTATTCACAAGAAAATCAATGAAGTGGTGTAAACATGGCGAAGCACCGCCCCTAAAGGCCAAGGTCACTCATTCAACCAAGAAGATCATCTGTGAAAGAATACTGTTCATTGACTTCAAGGAGAGGAACACCACAGTAAATGGGGAGTACTATGCTGGCCTACTGTACCGACTACATGCTTCCATCAAAGAGGAAAACTAAGGGATGGTGTGCGCCTTCTTCACGACAATGCGCCTGTCTACACAGATCTTGTTTTAAAGGAATCTGTAAAGAGATGTGGCTTCAAGGAGATCGACCATCCACCATACAGCCCAAATTTAGCTCCCAGCGATTATTGTCTCTTCTCAAAATTCAAGGAGGTTCTTTGAGGAAGGAAATTAAGTGTGACGAAGAAGTGATAGATGCCGTGTATACCCACTTTGCAGACAAGACTTCTGCCTCTTTGGAGGGGGAGATTAAAATGTTAAATCCAAGATGTGAGAAGTGTATTGCAATAAAGGTTAACTATATTGAAAAGGGAAATATAGTTTTTCTCTTTATCATACCTATAAAATGATTAGGCCGGAAAATTATGGACCTACCCTCGTATGTATATCGAACGAATGCATCACGCGCTGAAATGTATGTTTCTGCATGGAAAAGGTGTGAAACGTCTGGATAAAGAATATTTGCTATAATGTCCTTAGTTAAATACAAGCTGTACGACAGGCTAATTGTGCTTACAAAAGGAAAACTAAGCTATAAAACGAAAGAAATACGTCGTAGGCACAAATAAAGCTTGAAAATAAACAAGGAGTTCATCATAAGGGAACATTGCGGTTGGAAGATCCCATCCTCATCTAAAGTGACAGATATACTTTGTGAAAGGTAATAATTAGCAGTGAATGTAATACGTGCATTTAAGATACTCTTGCACTTGTGTTGATTCCAGAATTAAATGGAATATGTGTAAACACATGCACACTATATATCAATTTCGGATTCGCTATGAACACCCTATAGGGCATTCTGAAATATTAATTAATTTATAATAAACACTGAGGATGTTTCTGTTCTCAATGAAAAGGAGGAAATACTTGCCCAAGTGAGCAAACAACAAAGTCGCACCTGTTCTGTGCCCCTATCAGAACAAAAAGAAAAATTTGCGTGCGAGTTTTGAGATTTTTTTATTTGTTTATTTAAGGACTCTCTTTAACATCTTAGGTCATCAGCATCCTATTCTATTTAGGGTGTGAAACTGCCGACAAATTTTGCTCAGATGCCTCTTTTTCAGGCTTGAGGTTCTTTATCGTGCCGTAAATGTACGACACGGGACCCACGGCTTTACTTCCCTTCCGAAGGAAGCCATACGAAATTTACGCCCGAAAAATCCATCGATCCTGACCGGGTTCGAACCCGCAACCCTAGAAGGCAAGTATGTTTACCACTACACCACCAGGACCGACAAGTTTTGAGATTACATTGAGGAATTTACACAACAGCTGAAGTTGAAATTGTTAAGAAACACATGGGATCCTTGGATAGCCGCTGTTCGCAAACCAAAATGAACAACAAACCAAAATGAACAAGTACCCATGCCCAAAACTAAAAAAATTCCCAAAAGAGGAAGATCAATCCTCAAAAAAGACTTCGCTTAAAAAAAATGCGCATTCCCCTTGCAAAACCCGATACAGAAGAACTTGAAGGTATCGCCTTTTATTTTTTTTATTATTATTTTTTTTTTTTTTAACGTGCAAGCTGGAAAAGCGCAGAATTGCACTACTGCCGCCGCCACCACTTAAGTCCGCCACTACCGTCCGGGACTGAAAAGAACAGCAAATGTACGCCTTTCGCTGTGAAGTGCGTGCAGTGATTAAGTTCGGCTCTCCACTGTTGCTCGGGACTGTCGCCTACTGCCATTGCACGAGTCGCTCTAGCAGCACGCTGCGTGACTTGAGTGAGACGAGTTTTTTCGTTCGGGACGAGAATTTGTCTCCTGCCCGAGAATTTGTACAGGGGCTAATATCAAGTTAGCAAATTTTACGCCGTAGTCCGTTACACTGGTAATATTGCGTCTGTTCCGAGCATCCCACAACCGCATCGATAGCAACGCACATTTCTTTGTTTCGAAATTGCAAATAACCACTTTTAAAGAGACTCCGCATAAAATTATTCTGTCTTCCTTCTATTTACACACTCTAAATCACATATTAATGAAAAAATGTGGAAATAGATTTAAATTTGCAGCTGTAGCTCTCTCATCGTGATTGAGAGACATCTATTGGAGTTGTGAAACAACAGCGCCAGTTTTGTACCTGTGTTCCGTAATTTTTTACGTTAATTGGGGTTCCATGGTCACCAATCCAGTTGCATTATTTATCCTTACTTGCTGGACGAAAGCACTAATGGAACGTATGCAACTCTTGCTGCTACTAAGCGACAACGGAGATAGCGTAATGTAGTCGCTATAGGTTGCATGGCTATAGCTAGATAATAAAAGCTTTCAAGGGTTGAGACATGAAAGCTCAGATGGTTAGAGTGTCGTGCTATAGTTGTAGCGATAGCGGTTTCGAATTCTCACCTCCATATTTAGTTTCCTTCCCTGGCGGAGTTAAAGGAGATTTGCCACAATTTCAATGATTTACTCGGTAACATAGTATCACGCACAGAATGGCCTATAAATTGATGTTGACTTTTTTTTTACTGCAATCAAAGGAGATTTGCCCCAATTACAATGATTTATTTGCCCCTATCAATTTATATTTACGAAAAGGAGGTGAGCGCAGGTCATCAGGCCGCAGCTAACCGCAGCAAACCACTGAATCCGCCAGTTTCTAGGATTTACCCAAGGTTAGCGTTAAAGTATGTATGTATGTATGTATGTATGTATGTATGTATGTATGTATGTATGTATGTATGTATGTATGTATGTATGTATGTATGTATGTATGTATGTATGTATGTATGTATGTATGTATGTATGTATGTATGTATGTATGTATGTATGTATGTATGTATGTGAATTAATTGCGAATTTGAATAAGCGCATATTTCCCACCGTTATAATATTTCACCCGCGTAACAATGTCCTATTGATTTTATTAAATAGGACATATATAGGTTACAATATTTTTAACAAATAACATTTATACAGTTACAAGCGGCCACGCTCACGCAGGATCTAAATTAATATTACAAATCTTGCTCCAATGCAACTCTTGCCAGCAGTAAGAGTTGCACGAGTTGCGCTAGTGATTTCCATCCAGCATGTAAGGGCAAGTAATTGCTGGTTACGTCGTAGCAGATGATCGTTTACCGAAAGGTGTTTTCGTTGTTGTAGCCACTGAAAATACACATTGAAACTTAAGTATGGGTAGCAAACAGAAATAAAACTTTAAAACTTACCTAGAATAACAGAAGAGCAAACAAAAATGTTAGGAAATAATGTGCCTCCCTTCAACAGTAATACCCATCCTCCGGCCCTAAGAAGCGCAGCAACTTGGCAAATAAAATAAACCAAACTTAAGAGAATACCTAACCTATCCGGACTCTAATATAAGTGAATAATCGATTTACAAAGAACCCCGTGAAAATGAAACCTAACTTAGAGATTAAATTGTAAGATAATAATCGCACCAGCGCGGTCAATTACATATATTATATGACTCGGTAGACGCTGAGTTAAGCGAGAATATAAACCATGTATGGAATTAAGATTAATCAAGTCGATAACATGTAAAAGGTGTGAGCTATTAAGAATTCTATAAGGGAATTTTTAAAGAGTTTGCGATCATTTTCTAATAATTTATAGGTAGACATGTCAGAAATGCATTAACATTTGTAATTTCGCATGGAAATGACAGCTCCACGGTTAATAAATAGGTTCCTGACCATAACTTCATTTTGCAAACAAGTGACATGTGCGTTTCAGAAAAATGATTCAAATATTGGCCACGTCAGGCAAAAAGTTCTCTCTTTCCATTAACATTGAACAATGTGAATAGTTTTCAAATGAAGCCTAGTTCAATAAAGCAGGTTCGAAGGTAGAATTCGCTAGCATTAAAGGGAGGGCTTAATTTAAGACTGCTGCTTGATTTTTTCAATGTAGATTGCTCCTTTCTGCGTAAACGTGCCGCCAAATGCATCCTGTTGGAAGCAATCCAGGTAGTGTGTGTATATATATATGTGTGTGTGTGTGTGTGTGTGAGTGTGTGTGTGTGTGTAATTCCAAGTTTTCCCGGGCGTTTCCAGTCTTCCTAATGATAGACTAGCTTCTAGTATTTCCTCTCCTTCTCTCATCTTCTCTTCTTTTCACTCACCAAGCTCATTTACCTTATTTTCTTTTCCGATTTCTATTACAGTGCACCTTTGTATATTCAATGCAGTCACTTTCTTTCTACGTCTTTATTGACGTCTATCAATGGTTCTTCATTTTACCTAACCCTCTCAAAATGATCGCGTAATGATCAAACCATGTCACGAAGGGCCCAACCATGCCTCCCTTTTATGTTCGCTTTCTTTTCGTGGGGAATGTAGCTTAGGCCGCTATTGTTTGCGTTTGCCTCCAATCGCTGTTTGTTATATTATGCTTTAAGTATATTAAATAAATACCTCATTCGTCCTTAATAACTCCCTACTGTCTCTGGACTAACAACGCGCGATCAAAGTAACAGCGCGATAACAAATTCTGATATTATAGTAGTAAACGATACTTTGGTAAAAGCACTAACAATTACTTCAAGAAAGATTTAAAAAAACTAGGCATAAAGCACTTGCTGCAAGAACTACAGTGGCTTTTAAATGGGATGATGCATGTTCTTGAACAACACAAGCTCGTTCTACAATTGGAGTCTTGCAATGTTTCCATATTGTGTTCCCAATGAAATCCCACGTTTTCCTTTAAGTTAATCCCTCTTTGGTACATACCATTAACGCTAGGGCAAAATATCTAGATTCGCAATAATTAATCTACGAGGAACGTAGAAATAATTTTTTGCAACATTACTGAAAAAATGTTTATTTTAGCATAAATAGTTTTCATTATGCAACGAGTAAATATTCCCATTAATTTGGTCATAGATGAATGAACTGCTAGTATTATATTGATTATGCAAGTATTTTGGTCGCATTCCCATTGAAAAGCAACACTATTGTATACCTTCCATTTATTGTAGTTTACTTTCAATAGAGGAATGGTTCATAAAATAAGGAAATAAGTTTTTGTAGAATTTAACGTCCATTATATTATAGGAAATGTCGTTGAATAAAACGAAGATTAGTTTATTTATCAATACTGTGAATCAATTCTCACACTCTTTGAGAAATACCGTGTACCTACTCTTATGCTGAAGCTTAAGGGTTTCCCTGGAGTCGGCGCCTCTCTTTGTGTTAACAAAAGAAGAATATTAATAGTCCTCTGACTAGCATCTCTCCAGCTCCCAGCAGTACCAGATTTTATACTTTCCAATGCAACAGCTCCAAAGTTGGGGGGGGGGATACTTTATTCATGTTCCTCATTATGGAAAATGATTATTGTGCTACTGAATAGCGTGCTCTGGCTCGTTGCGGGGCATAGTGTTTTATTTTCTCCTGTCTTCAGCTTGTGTTTATTTGGTAGTTCTATTCTTTTTTATATTACAGGCTGTAGTGTAGTCAGTTATTATGGAAATGAATATTTATGTATGAGTGTACATGCAATAATATGCATTGCGTAACTCTTGAAAAATGTTTATTGAAGATGCCTCGACACTTGCTTCTGCCTTGATTTTGCTTATTGTTTTGTTTACTTACCCTTTTCAACCCCTCACGCCTTCTTTTCACAAACGGCAGCGAAGGGCAGCGAAGAAAATCGGGGAATAACTGCATCAATGTGAAGAATTGTACTACGACTTCAACAAATACAGCCGAATATAATAATCGTAACGCACAGAAACAAGCAACGGCGTACAAAAAAAAAAAAAAAATAGAATGCGTGTTAATAGTTAATCATAGGCAATATACAGCTAACTCAAATGGGAAACTGTAATGTAGCAATGTAAAACGTAAAGGAAACAATTGATACGGGAAAAGGCATACGGGTTTAACAGTATAAGTTGTGGAAATTTATCAACTTAAGCTAACCTAACCAAAATTTGAAACTTATGCGTTAACAGTAAAACTTTTCTATGCATTGTCCACCCAAAAATAGGTTACACGTATTATAGTGAGAAAAGTGAGGGCAAGTTGTGAAGATTAAAAAAAAATGTTGGCCCATGGTGATCGCAAACCCACTGCCTTCCCGTTTGCAGTACGACGCTTCCTCTAACCAACTGAGCCACAATGTCAACATAAACCGCATGGTAATTATCTACGTAGATAAGTTGACTGGAGGCGCAGTTGTCCCCCTCAAGGCGTTTAAAATTAATACATTTCTAATAAATAGTCAAAAACACTGATATTTTAAAATAAAGGATTTGAGAAGCATATCTGAATAATCTATATTTTCCTTGTATATCCATTTTAAAAGTCAGTTGTGTAATATACTAACAACGAAGCAACCTGAATATAAAGGATAAACTTTTTCTATACAGACTTGTCTAACTTATTTTTATTGCAAGTTTTTAAACAAAAGCGATTGTAAGCGTCATGTGGCCCGTTCCACAAAAGTATGGCTAATACATTACAAGTGTATGGAATTTTGTTAACTTTTAGTTATTAGTAAAATTCTTTTCCACAAATGTTTCTGCTACTTTTGTAATTTACAACTCCATACTTACAAATGTCAAGTAATCGTTCTTTTTTCTGTTCCACTGAAGTATTAGTATAAATTGGACACTGGTAATTTATATAAAATTTTCTACATTGTGGGAATATTGGTAACTTCAAACACTAGCACAAAATTTATAAGCTTTTTAATGATTTTGTGAGTCTGTTGGCCCAAATGTGCTAAGCATTAGTGAAAGTGATGATAATGAGTAGAAAGTGTATAAAAATGAATAAAAAAGTATTTCCGTACAATGATAAAGTTAGATTAAGTGTAATTAAAGCACGGCTTATGACTGATATTGGCATTTCCTATTCCAAATGCATATCTCAGACCAGCATCCTAGTTAATGTATTTTAAGGTTCTTTTTATATGCCTATTTTCATTCTTAATTCTCTTTAAAAGAAAAAACTTTTGACACAATTTTTCCAGTTTTTTTCCCTTATAATGAAATCGCGAATGTCAAGCAATATAAATAAATAAATAAATATAAATGATAAAATGGACTGAAAAATTAAATGACCAAGAGCTATCGGGAAGTTCAATTCTTCAGCCATCTCTAGACATCTGAAAGTGATACTCATAAATGTAGCTTTATGAGACCGTCTTCTCAAAATGGATTATTATGCTTGAATATCGATTTTTTTTTGAGTAGTGTTTAACGCCCGTTTTCACTACTGAGGCACCACAGGCGGGAATATCGATAAATACATCATAAAATATTTAAATTATCATTATGTCTGAGAGGAAAAAAATAAGATCCATTCTACAGGAATGACAATAATATTCTCTGTGCATTAAAAATCCCTAAGGAATGGACATAACCTAAATCAAGGTATTGGGACGCATGGCAAACAGCTGTTCCACCATCTTGCTCTTATATGAGTTCGCTTGCATTTTTTTACTAATACTTTACCAGTGTAGAATTTATTTTGTGCAACAAATAGTTACAAGACCATACTTTACAAGGACTTGCAATCATACACTTGCATGTATTAGACCATACTTTTGTGGAACAGGGCCATGGTGTTGCCGACAATGACTGCAGCGCTGCTACGCTCATCGTATACCCAGCCGGTATGAAAAGAGGCGGCAAACTTTGGATATGCCCGTTACCTCGATATCCCAGCATTAACACTGATAAAAACCTCCGCAGCTGTAGATTTGTCTGCTATTAGTCCTAGACTGCTATTTACTGAATCTATTATAGTACTTCACGTGGAGTTTGTCAGCTGTTAAATCCCAGAGTGTTACTGGCTGAGGCTAAAATATTGTTAGTGCGGTAAGAAGGAGAACTTCTATAGTTAAACAACTGATCTCAAAGGCTCTAAGGGAAACTTGGCAACTATAGGCTGCCATTCAACATCACTCCACGTGGAGTTTGTTTGCTGTTATATCCCAGATTGCTAATGGCTGAAGCTAAAATATTATTGGTGCAGTAAGACAGAGAATCTCTTTCGCTATGTTATCAAAGGGTCTGAAAAAAAAGGTGGCGGCTAATTACACACTGTTGTTATCTATTCAAAGTAAGTCGGTTGGGTACACGAAGAACGCGGGAACAAGTTTTTATAATTAGGTCAGTCACCTCTCATTGTCGATCTCTAACTAGTTGTGTATAGCATAACGACACATTCAGTTTTTCAAATGGATTTAAGGAAGTATTTTACTGTTACCAGTTCCGAGTTCATCTAATAATGTTGAAGGAGCTGGTTTTCATTCAAATAAGAGATCAGAGCTTAGTGAGTCTATTGATGTTAACGAAAATTAAAGTTTAACAGCCGATTGTTCTTTTTCTAGTGACTGTGATTATTGTGAAGTTAGTGAACAAAACATTATCCGCATACAGGTACATATTTACAAATTAGTTTCCGAGGGTATCCAAAATAAATCTGTACTTGCATGTATGTATTTCTTTCTTATCACCACTATAGCATTGCACAACAATTACTAATATTCTCCTAGGCATGCAAGAAAAAATTGTTAGTAACACTAAAATAAAATTTTACTATGAGAACTCACCATAAAGACATAGAAATTTATTGAAGTGAAGTGTTGTCCACGAGGGTCTGTATTATCGTCTTTGAGGTTGTGCTAAAAATTCACAATATATGCAATATTTACACAAAACTTGTTCTACAGTATTAAATTGATACGCTTGTATCTTCTATCCATTACGTTTAACACCTCATCAGGATTGAAATCCTGATTCCAATGTACAGACTTTCAAGCAGGATTACTTAAACGTTAATCACTGGTTCCATTTCTCAGGTAATTCTTAAACCGTTTCGTTGTTGAAAACGATCTTTCGGCACTGCCTGTTGAGACAGGAAGGGTGGCTAACGTTTTAAGGAGACAAGAAAATTCTGGGGTATAATTTTGCAGGATATCCAACCAAAGAACTTAGGAAATCATTTGCTCTTATTTCGTTCTCTGTGGATTTCCATTTTTGGCACCAAATCTATTTCAGTATCGCTGATGTTACCACCTGAATACAACGAAAACTAATTTCATTTATCAGCTGCAGTTTGTCCGACATTTATATCTTTGTTCTGTTCAAAACGTGCTTTGAGAGTTGAAATCAATTCATCAGAGCATGGAATAAAGGCACACCTTCTGAAGTAATCTTCTGCTCTATCTGCTTGCGATTGTCCCTCTTCGTCGTCTGCTTTCCTGCTAGTCTTTGAATTTGGATTTCAGAATCTAATAGAGTTTTCATTGTGTTCGCACAACGCCCGAAGATATTGTTAAATTCTTCACTAGAATTCCTTATGGTTTTCAGCTAATGTACAACATCACTGGTATATTCCACGCAAGGCTAAGATCGTGCTCACGGTTTTGCAAATAAGTAGAAAGACGGACCGTGAAAGATGGTTTCCCGCATGTCAACAGTGAGATGAGAAATGAACTCTTTCTACGACTGCCAGTAATTGAGCTACAGTCCTCGAAATAGATTTTTCGTATAATGAAAGAGACTGAAGGCTTTCAACAATTGGTTCCAGAAGCTTAAAAAACAAAACAAAACAAAACAAAACAAACAAACAAAACAAAAATAGAACAATTACGGAATTATGTCTCTTTACAAATCTTGTGTTGCTAACACCCGTCATTCTGGACTTCTTACTGGAAGGCAATGATCATTAATACTGTTCTTTAGAGGGATGCCTACAAAAGAGTGATTACGAAATAGATTACATACGTTACTCACTACCTAAACAAATACACATATGAGTTGTAGTCTGGGCAGAGGACACAGCTAAATTCAGACTGTGACTAGCACAATGAATAAATAACGCTTTAGGGTATAGCTCTTTCACTTTAGCTTGAACTCCATTAAATTTTCCAGTCATAGATGATACATCATCATACCCTTGCTCCACCTGGAAGCTCATATTTAGACCTAAGCTGATGCACTCTTCTATGACTGTCCTAGCAATGTTGTTACCGGTCAAGTCATATGCAGACACGAAACCCAAGAAGTCTTCTCTCAAAAAATAGCAGAAGTTGACATATCGTAAACAAAGCGTTAGCTGCTCGGTTCCGGAAATATTTAAAGTTTCATCTGCAATGATACTAAAATATTTCGTTTCATTTACATCACTGATAAACATTCGTCGTATTATTTCCCCACATATTCCGAGAACTTCATTATGAATGATAGGGCTAATTAAGTAGCATTCCCCCCCCATTAATCACCTGTCTTTCTATGGCTTTATTACCAGCATCATGATGAAAATGTAGGATAGTCCGAAAATTTCAGTCTTTCTTTTCAGGCTTTGACAATGTTAAGGGACCACTATCTGCATCTCCTTTCAGAGGCAGTTTCTGTTGTCCATTAAATAATATTATTTTTACTATTAGAAGAAGAGATTGTCTATTTTCCTTAATTTCTTTTCTCCTCTGGTTATTGATCTGAGATGTAACATGTTCTCGACCGTTCTCTATTGCCAAAAACCGTTCAGCTGATAGGACACAGTCTTTATGATAACCAGTTGCCTTATTATTGTTTAATGCTTCTATACCATCCTTCCACTTACAGAATATCTTTGTGACCAAACATCTCAAGTAGTGATGACCACTTTGACCCACACCTTGCTTACAAGAGAGAACTCAATAA
This sequence comes from Metallyticus violacea, assembly GCA_030762175.1. Taxonomy (NCBI): domain Eukaryota; kingdom Metazoa; phylum Arthropoda; class Insecta; order Mantodea; family Metallyticidae; genus Metallyticus; species Metallyticus violacea. Next base: position 378,073,583 of record CM060846.1, read on the forward strand.
CGGCAGTAAACACCATTTTGCACTTTTGAATATGTTAGCCAGCCGCACCTATCCACCCACTTATTTTGAAATGCAAATCTCTTAGACTCATGCAAACGTACAGGAAACACAAATGATTTATCAGTCTTGATATCGGTTGTCAGTATCTAACAGTCTCTAGAAATGTTAATACAGTTTGTTTCTTGTACCAACAGGCCATTGTCACTACCGGTATTAATCTGTAGGAAACTGCTCAATGCTTTTGAGCCGTGACCTTATCACCATCAGAATCAGCTTCATTCAAAGGGCTAAGCGTCGACACTTTACTGTAGGCTTGAAAAACAATCGATTTTGGCTTTCCTCTTCATATTTCCAAAATCTCTTTTTGAATTTGTCACAGCACAAAAACAACCTCACGACACTAGAAACGGGCGCGTGTAAAATATCGCTGGTGAACCAAATAAAAGATTCTCGTAGTAGATCGAAAGGTCTTAAACAACAAAAGATTTTCTCCAAGGAATCACAATGACCTGTTTAAGTGGAATAGACATAAACAATAAATCGTGTTTCATCTCATAAAACGATAAAAATGTTAATTCCCTTATTAATCAAGTCTCGATTCCTTCCCCCTCATTTAATTCCCACTACTTGTTAATCTTCATGACTCCTTCCCCTGTGGTGTTCGGATCAGCAAATGTACAGCAAAGAAAATAAGAGCTAGTAGGAACAATTGTAAGTCCGCGGAAAGTCATCGGAGAGGAAAAGAAGAAAATCGTCACCCTTGTGAATGAACCGCCACAACTAATTTAATCAAACATACCCTTCCCCCTACTCACTAATTGACAACCGCCATCTCATAATTTCCGCTGCAGTGTATAGTCAGGAGCAAAAGAAACGGTAACGGTTTTATTAGATTAGTAAAGTGTTTTGGTAATATTTTTCTCTTATATATTTATTATTTTCTATTTCATTTATTTTGAGGAATAAAGTATTTAGAGCGGAATTTTTGTTTTCTTAGGTGGGTCATATTGTATATATATTTCATACCTTAATCAAATGTTGAGAAAAGTTAGACCCGGACATCATTTCTCCATTTTCATAGTCTTAATCATTTTCATTTTCATTATCATTTGTCGTGCTAGTATGAATGAGTAAGAGTATAGTATCATTCTGTAGTTAGCACATGAGAAGAAATATTTAGTTTGGACAAAAAATTAATTATATAGGGACTTCATCTATATATTATCTTGACCGTAAAAATATAATTCAGTTTATATCATAATGCTTTCTTACAGTCCTTGACATTAGCATAGATCATATACGAATCCTCATGCGTTAATAAACCAGTATAGACTTTTGTATATATGGGTTAAATAGGTAGTCATAGAAAATAATTATTATTATTAAGCTATATCTCAATTAGGTAGGACATTGGTAAAATGCACAGTATCTAGTGTTAAGTAGTGTACTGTATTATTATTTCATTGCCGTGGTATGAACCATTAATAAAACCATAGTGCTCCTCAGGGATTGTCAATGTCAACTGACTTTACCTGAACCTTCACAAGTGACTTTGGGTACATGGAATGTTTGGAAATAAGGAATGCAAGAAAGTGAAACGAGGTGCGTGCTGGATCAGAGAGGTGACTCACTTTTACTGCTCTTTTGTTCAGCACAGCCTTTGAAACTGGTTGGCAGCATGACTGTGTGGAGATGCTAAGATGTGAAGCTTGAATAAACGTTTTCACGGCATTTCCAACTTTATTTATTTATTACATTTTTAATACATTTTGGGGGATTCGGACACCCTGGATCCCCCTTAAATACGTCCTTGTCTGCATGTCATTTTTTATTTGTTTTATTTGCGGAAGCTCTTTAACATCTCAGGTCATCAGCGGCCCATTCAAATCAGGGCGTGAAAAGGCCGGTGAATGTTGCTCAGAGGCCTCTTTTTTAGGCTTGAGGTTCTTTATCGTGCCGTAAATATATATACGACACGAACCCACGGCTTTACTTCCCTTCCGAAGGAAGCCATACTTAGGATTTTTACGCCCGAAAAATCCACCGATCCCTGGTGCTGGGAACTTCTAAATGAAACTTGGCAACCTAATAAAGACTATGACTTCAAAGGTGATTCTCCCAATAAAAAAACGAACGGACATTGAGTGGTTTATAGGTACGGTACGCACCATGGGGAGCTTTCTGTGTACTTTTCTCATCTAGCACTGGGACTCGTGGTGATTCATACAAATTGAGTAAATTTGTTAGGGAACCATTTTGCAGGTAGAAAGATTTCCATGAAAGAGCCCGTGAACATGTGAATACTGAAACGTATATAACAGCTGTCAATAAATCAACAAATTAAAAAAAAATGTTGTGAAAAAAATCCGTGCATGAACAACTACATAAAAATTACAGAAAGTAATTTAAACAAATAAGTCAATACTTAAATCTATAACCTCATCTACTATATATTGTAGAAATGTAGAATTTCTTTTAGTGGGAAAGCTATCGAAGAGGGAAAATTCAATTCCTTGTTGAAATATAGAATAGAAATTGGGGATAATGAATTAGCACAGCATTTAGAAAATTCTTTTTCTAATACAAAGTACACATCTGTCAAAACATAAAAGGAAATCGGAGAGATATGTGGTAATATTATTTCCAGAGAACAAATTTTGGAAGTTAATCGGGCAGGAGCGTTTTCACTTCTTGCAGACAAAACTTGTGACATTAGTGGAACAGAATAATTATCAATTGGTACGAGTTATGTATTTTTGATGAAAATGAAGGGAAGGACATTATCAAAGAAAAAATATTGGGTGTTTTTTTGTTTTATGTGTTTGATGCTTAACATATTTTAAACCCTATATTACAAGCCTTACGTCAATATGCATTAGACATAACCAAACTAATAGGACAGGTTTTTGATGGGTGCTCAACGATTACTGGAATATATAGTGCAATTCAGGCTAAAATAAAGGAAAAAGTCCTAAAGCAGTTTATGTATACTGCTCAGCCCATTTGGTCATTAATGAACTCAGTAGACTGTCACTTATTTAACACTATACAATCACTATAAGGACTGTTATAAAGTTATAAACGCAGTAGACCAATTGTAAACATTCCTCTCTTCTGTGAAACTAGGTGGACTGAAAAGTATAAAAGCATTCGTACATTCAATGACAATTATGGTAATATTGTAAATCACCTTCAGAACATTTCCCAAGAAATTGGAGATTCTACAGCCAAGCAACAAGCCTTCTCTTTGCATAGTAAGCTCACTAAAACTAGTTTTATTTTGTGTGTTTTTCTTATGGCAAAGTTCTCTAGTATATCTAGTATATTAAAATTATTATCTAAAACTTTTCAGGCCGAGCAGTTGGAAACGCTAAAAATGAAACAGCTGATCAGAATGTTGAACGAATCAATAAATACTTTATATAATGGAACTGTGTTCGAGGAGATTTTTCAGAATGCAGTACATATTATCTGGGGGAAGTAAAAATCCCAAGAATAATTAGAAAACGTATCTATAGGATTAATATCGCCATTGCAGACCCAAAAGAATATTATAGAGTCACGGTGTTTCACTCTTGTATAGATTCATTGTTAGTAGGTTTAAAGTTGCGATTTTCTGAAGAAAAGGCTTAGCTTATCATTTATTATTGTTACATCCTGCAAAAATGTTATCAATGGCAGATTCAGAATTTGAAAGTATTCCTGGTATAACAGGGTAATTTTATGAACTAGATAATTTCAAGGCAGAATGCATTATATGGAGGAACATCTGGAAAAAAAGAGACCGATAAAAACAGCAGCTTATGGAAGTGCAATTTATTGACTTACCCAATGAGCCTGAATATTTATCTTCCGTAAAACATGCTTTAGTAATTTCCTAACTCTTCATGTTACTGTGTGTTATTGGAGCGATATTTCAGCACAATGGAAAGAGTGAAAACATAGACAAGAAACACGATATCATAAAATCGCTTAAATGGACTTTGTTAGTTAAGTATTCATAAAAAAGGAGTAATGAAAAAGAAGCATAATTTCTGGAAAAGATTTGTTTGTGCGTTATACCTTAACGCCACTATAAGCAATAGACCGGTACTTTTTTTTTTTTTAATATGCAATAACGTTTATTAAATCGAGTAGCGTTAGAATGCCTCATCTTAATATGAACTTTACAACTAACGTTATTCAACGTTAATTATGTAAAGGTGTTTCTTAAAACATTTGGTTGTTTAACTTATTTTTCAAACCAGTTAAATTTTAACCATCATCTACACATGTTGCTCCTCCCTCAAAAATATTTCCCCAACGCCCTTGTCAGTAAGTAACAAAATATCAATTTCTGTTCACTCTTACTTCCCTTTTATTAAACTTGTTGATAATGTGAGCTGATGAAAAAATGCAACAAATGAAGCAAATAGGCTTGGAATGGGAGAGTTTCATTATATTCGAACAAAACTTGTTTTTTTACAATAAGCGCATTTGGGAACCGAAGAGCTCACCGATAATACTTAAATATTTAAAAGGTTCAGGGAAACCTTGGGCGCTGTGCTGTGAACCTCACGTATCGCTTCGAAACCACGAGGCGACGATTGGATTTCATATATAAGGAGAAACATATCTAGCAAAGCACGTTTTTCTACCTGGCAGTTTTTACAAGGTGGCAGCCGCAGTTCTGGATAGGAAGTTAAGACAGTACGACGCTTCTCAGTATTACGTCCAGCTCACTCACAAATACGTTCTTCAGTCATACATTCGCTCAGTCACACATACGTTTCGTTCGTTCTATGATAATCAACAACGCTTATCAGGGGCAACAGACGAGAGGCACACAGGGGCAGCATATGTAGCACGCGTCATCAAGTCATAGAGATAACGAACCAGATGGCCAAGTGTAATGTGATTAAATATTTCAATGCGTTCAAAGGAAGCAAGTTTGTATGCTTTGAACTACCACCTTCCATCTCCCTCCTCCCGTGACCGATAAAACACAAAAGGTGACTTCGGGCCCCTGAACGACCCAGGTATGAAGTGGGATCCTCGGTCCAACGACTACATCAACATCCGCACACAAAAACTTCCTCGGTGTTTTTTTGTAATGCTTGTATATTTAACAAGGGTAATATTAGGCACGCGAGTATGAACATCTTTAACCTAATCCCTATTTAATTGCCAGCAATATACTGACGACTTAAGTTTTGTATTTAATGAACAATTACAATACTGATATTTTGGGTAGGCAACTAACTCTTGAAATAGGCAACTAAGTATACGTAACATAATAACATTATATCCCTTCTTGTTTGAATTTTAAGTTAAACTTTTCTTTATCTCAACTCAATCATTCGTTTGTTGCTGCATATCGCAATGTAAGTTTTCACCGCGTTGGGTTATCAAAATGTAGACCCCGTAATAAGGAAATTGATGCATATATAATAATGAAAATAATTGGATGAGCTCTCAAGTTAAACAGAGGATTAAATATTTAACATCTTAAAACTACTAAAAATTGTGCCGTCAAATTAAATAGAAAGAATGCACAATACATAATGGGCTCTTTTGCCTCATTGTGCCCACACTTTCTTCTTCTTCTTCCCCCCCTCCTCCTCCTCCTCCTCCTCCTCTTCTTCTTCTTCTTCTTCTTCTTCTTCTTCTTCTCCTCATTATTATTATTATTATTATTATTATTATTATTATTATTATTATTATTATTATCTGTGAATAGCAATATATACGTATCAACTAGAACAAGAGTTGTTTGAAGGGACTTGCAAAGCGACTTTTCGTCTAGCACTTACCACTGGTTCTTGTGACGTTACATATTCAAGATACAGCTCTCCTTAACAGTGTTGCCAGGTTGAGGAATTTTCCCCTCTGCATAGATATATTTCAACCCGAAAGGGAATGAGAAAATTCTTTAATATGTAGGGATTTTTAAGTTAAATTTGTAAAAAAATTTAAAATATTGCCAGTTAATAAATACATATTTTATGACTGTTCTGAAGGAATTCAAATTCGTTTTTCCATGCACTCTGCATTTAATTAAGAGTGTTTCCTCGTTGAATGTTTAAGCATTAAGGATAATATTACTTCTTTGGTACTTACTGTAGTATATGTAGCAGAACACCATTGACGATGGCGCAACAATCGCGGAAAGGATAATTTGGTTTCTATAGCGATAACGTGTATCGTGGTGGGCGAACACAATTCTTTTGCATCTCGACTTTTGAACGAAAATGACGAAATTATTGTTTTTCGTTGTATTTCCCATTGTCTTAATTTGGTTGCTGCATCGGAAAGTTTTCCAAAAAATATTGGGTCATTGTTATACCTAATTTTTTTCCTTTTGTTTTACCGCACCAGAAGTCCGAAAGCACAATGTATTCTAGAGGAGTTACAGCCTTATACGAGAGCGAGTTATCAAAAGACGATAAATCCCTCTATAAGGTGGTTAACTCTGGGGAGCCGTGAGTACTCAATAAGTGGTCTATTCTGTTTAGCTTATTTGCACAGGTTTTAGCCTGTGCAAAAGAAATTCTATAGCAGATTTGATATTTTCTAAATTAAACTATACCTTGAATAAAGCATATCTGAAATTTCAAAACTATTTATACACACAATTCATTCAATACGTTCTTTCAATCTAAGAAGGTTCTTATACCCAATATTGAAAATGAAGCTGAACGATTTTTGAGGATTATACCCTCAAACTTGCCTTACACCTGAAAATACTGTAGGGAATGTCGTCTTTAAAAGTAATCGTAAACATCCTTTAAACTTCCTTCCTTTGAAGGATATCAAACTAGGCTTAGCAGTTGAGGAAACATAAAAAGAAGCACAACACTCCTCCATTCATGACTTATCGAAAGATAGAGACATTCAGATCCCGCTGTGTGGAATTTTATCAAGTAGCGTTCAGGGAATTGGTGAAAGGTTGCCAGTCCAACAAGAATTAATGCGCAGTCTCGCGTTTTTGAAATCCTCAGTTGCAGTGGTAGTAAACAAGACAATTAAAAAAATCTACATTTCAGTATGACCACTAATTCAAACATTTAAAACGAAAATCACTTCTGATCTTGAAAATGAAAGATATCTTATTTTTTCTCCACTAAAGAGAAAGGGGTTTATTTAAATTTGTCAACACTAGAATTCAGGAAACAAATTGCATGCCAAAATATTGATTGTGAATATTTATTTACAAATTTAGCAAAATTAACTAAAAATTGTCTTTCTTTGCCCCACTCTGATGCTTCAGTGGAGCGTATAAAAGTTTCCGATATCAAAACCAAAAAGACGAACAAATTATCCTCATAAACAGTTTCTGCACTTGTGCGTGTGAAGTTAGATATGAAGGATATGAAAAAATCGTGTTATACTTATGACTATCCTATTAGTGATGAAATGCTGAACTTATTTGATGAAAACATACACATGAACGCAAAGGATGGCAAAATTGCAGAGTTGTAGGTAGAGAAGGAAAGGGTGACGAGTTCAGTAGTGAAGCATAAGTACGAAAAAAGGAGGAGCATATTAAGATTCCACATTTCTAAAGCAAATGTGTATTATTACTGTACTTTAAAATTTATTTTATCAAGGAGTAAAATAAGTATTTAATATTTAATTTTGAGAATTTTAAGATTAGAGAATAATAATTTTTAAGGTTTTAGGAGCAATAGGAACATTTAAAATGGTAGAGAATTTCTCTGATTCTCAGGGATTTTGAAGGCCTAAATGAGGATTTTCTCTACTGAAAACCTGGCAACAATGCTCCTTCTTCTATGTAATGTAAAATTGGTGTTTCGGTGTTGTGGGAAAGTGTCTCCTCGGTGAGGGAGGATGACGTCGGTGAATTATATGGAACTTTGTCGTTTATGCTTGGTGAAAGAGAAAGTATCAATACCGATTTTTGAAGGGGAAGATGATTCTCGTCAAATTTTGTTGAAAATAGAATGCTGCCTCCCCATTAAGGTAAGGGTAAGCGTCACCCACGCCATGTCATTTCACCTAATGGCGCTAGCTAAATTCTCCTTACCCATTAAGAGTAGAATTAGTGATTTCCTTCATTGTTTTCCTACATACTGTTTCATTGCTAGGTCTTCTAGGTGATGATATTAAACTGTTAATTTTAGATCAAAGTTGAGCTTTTCTGGTACCGCAATAATAGAACGCAAAGTTCGTCTTTGTATGCAAACACCGAACCACGAGAGGTTATGGTATGTTGACATAATTGTTGCTATAATGATAATGTAGTCTAATACGAGGTCAGGATAAACAAATTACGATAACGGTTTCGTGAGATTTGACACACACCTGTTGCTGCACATGGTTGTGCAAAACTGTAGCTCAGTAATTACTGAACAAAATTGATTTTATTGGTTGGTTTGCAAATGTATCAATGATTACTTTATAAGTTGATCTATCATGATTTGAACAATTCTGGTATCAACCTCGTAACCTATTAGAAGGAATTTTATTCAGAGATCAGTTTGAACATATATTTATTAATAATAATAATAATAATAATAATAATAATAATAATAATAATAATAATAATAATAATAATAATAATGATGAAGGCGATAACTAGAACTGACAAGAACCAAACGATAAACACCCCACATTTTCCACAATGTTTTACCCTAACTTCAAAGGAAATTTATTACTTATTTGACTACACCTTTTATTTATTCAGAGCCTCATAACTAATTTCCTTGTACGTAAAATACCAAGCGTTCCGTCCAGCAATCGCCTACCTATGCACGCAACGGCTCATCGGACAAAACCCGGGGTTATATTTTCACCAGCAGATATTAAATGGGCTGCATGATATTTTCAATAAATGGTTTGCAATTCAATAACAGTTACCCACTGAGAAATTTAATAATAAAGCAACAGTTATAATTGTGATAAGGAGTAATGTTGGTAATAGTAAAAACAATGGTGGTGATAATGATATCGACGTTAAACGTACATTTCTATGTTCCATTCATTTTCCTACTGTCACTTAGTATACAAGGCTGACCCACCAAATGATTCTGTACATTAAATAGTTTTATAGTTTCCTGTCCCAATTCTTGGTCGCTGTAAACATTAATTAAACCATTGATGTGTAAACCTTTTCCAAGAAACCTCTCCGTCTACCTTTCCCATTTTTTAATCTCATTAATAATATTGATAATGAAAGCATCATTGTGAAAATAATGCTAATAGTAATGATAGTGATGGTTATAATGTTGGCTGTTGAAAACACATACACTATATTGACTAATCTAATCATTATTTGATTCAATATTAATACAGTTTACTGTCATAATCATTGCTTTCCTGTAAATACACTAATTAAATAGTTATTTTGTCCTACTTTTCCCAACGATCTCTTCACTTAGCCTTTCCATTTCATTGTAAATACACTAATTAAATAACTATTTAGTTCTACTTTGTCCAACAACCTACTCACTTAGCTTTTCCATTGTTTACAGTTCATTAATAGTGATAGTAAACCAACAATGGAAATTTTGATAAGGATGGAAAATAATGATAGTAACAACAATACTGATAATAATATACTCCTATATTTTTCTTGCCACTTAATATGCTACATTGACTTAACTAATCATTATTTGACCCCATGTTAATACATTTTGATACAGTTTCTGTCATAATTATTGGTCTCATGGTAAATACATTACTTAAACTGTTGATGTGTAAAACTTTACCCAACAAACCTCTTCACCTTCTATAATATTGTTTACAGTTGATAAATAATGACGACTTAAACCAGTGATGTGTGAAACTTTAACCAACAAACCTCTCCACTTTCTATCCTATTGTTTACAGATGATAAAGGAACAAACATTGGAAGTTATGATAATTATAGAAAATGATGCAAATAATGAGAACATTGGTGGTGATAATGTTGAAGATACACTCCTACATTTTTCTTTTTTGACTTAATGTCCTACATTAACCTATCTAATCATTATTTAATCCCATTTTAATACCTTTTTCTGACATATTCATTTGTCCTCATGGTAATTACATTAAATAAACCATTGATATGTAAAACTTTTCCCCTCAAACCTCTCCATCTACTTTCCTATTGTTTACAGTTAAATAATGATAGTAAAGAAACCAACATTGGAAGTTGTGATAATTATGAAAAATAATGATGATAATATCAACAATTGTGGTTATAATGATGACAGTATTGAAGATACACACTCATTTTCCTCCTTTCACTTAATTTGCTATGTTAACCTACCTAATAATTGACTCCATATTAATACAGTTTACTGTTATAACCATTGTTTTCACTCTAAATACTTTAATTAAATAACTATTTTGTGCTACCATTCCCAACAAACCCCATTACTTAACTTTTCCATTTTTTATAGATTATTATATTAATAAACCAACAAGGGAAATTTTGATAATTATGGAAAATAATGGTGATAAAAACATCATTGAAGGTAACAATATTGACAGTGTTGAAGACACTCCTACATTTTTCTTGTCACATAATCTACCAAATCATTATTTGACCCCATGTTAATACATGCTGGCACAATTTACAGACATAATGATTGGTCTGTTGATGGATACATTAATTAAATCATTGATATGTATAACATTTCTGAACAAACCTCCCCACCTGCTTTCCTATGGTTTACAGTTCATAAATAATGATAAAGATACCAACTTTGGAAGTTATTATTATTATAGAAAATGATGGAAATAATGACAACAGTAATGATGATGTTCACAGTGCTGAAAATATGCTCTAACACTTTCCTTCTCTGACTTAATATCCTATATTGACCTACCTAATCATCATTTGACCCCATGTTAAAATATTATGGTAGAGTTTATAGTCATAATTGTTGGTTTCTCTGTACATACATTTTTAAAACAATTGTTTTTTGTACTTTTCCGAGCAAATGTCTTCACTTAGCTTTTTCATTGTTACAGTTCATTATTAATGATTGTTATGGCAATAGCAACTTTGATAATTATGGTAAATCATGGTAATAGTAACAACAGGGGTGGGACAATATTGATAGTGTTGAAGATGTACTGTTATATTTTTGTCCTGTTACTTAATGTGTCATTAATAATCATTATTTGACCCCATGATAATACATTTTGATATAGTTTAATGTTATAATCCTTTGTCTCAAATTAATAATTATTTTTTGATTCTGTGGTATATTTTTTTTAAGTTTACTGTCATAGTCCTTTGTATTAATTTAAATATATTGTGAACGCATGTCTAACTTTTCCCAATATACCTCCCTACATCATTTTATTAATCCTGATGGTGTAGTAGCAACCATACTTACCTCATAGACTCAAGGTCATAAACTTGGGCAAGGTCAATGGTAAAATCCTAAGTAAGTCTTCTTTTGGAAGGGAAAAGCCTTTTGTCCCATTTCATAGATTTATGCATGTAAAAGAACCTCAAGCCTAAAGGAACAGGCTTCTGAGGAAAATTTGTCAGCTGTTTCGTGTCCTGAATTGAATAAAATGCTAATGACCAGAGATGTTACAGAGGCACCTTAAATAAACCAAATAAAATTGGGATAGTGATAACTCTTAACATTCCCCTTCATTTTCTTCCTACACTGGAATAACAAAGAAATTGATAATTGTTCAACCATAAATAATAATGCAGATGATGATATACTTCTATATTATCCTCAGTTTCTTCCTCTCAATAATTTTAGAAAGTAGCCATAATTTTATTTCACTCTACATGTATTGAGTTCTAGTTTCTTTTCAACATGCTTTGTTTTGCCATAAATGTATTTAATATACCATGGGAACCTTTCCAGCTCTACCTTCCCCATTTAACATCTTCACTACTTGAAATAAATAAACAATTAATGGTAAATGCTGTCACCTCTAAAGTGACCATTTAAGATTCTGCTTTATAATGGCTGGTATATCAGGTGATTGTTTCATTAAGATTGAGTTTCAGAAATCCACTGTATAGTACATGCTAAATCTTGGAACAATTTATCTGCTTTCTATAATTACCTACTAAATACGCATCTGATCTCTACAATGAAACCAGGCTTGCAGTCCTTGCCTTTATACTTCTATTCAATCTCTTTTCTAACCCTACACTACTCTTAGATGTATTATTTTGCTTTCAAATGAGCCCTATTGCATTTCTGAATTGACTTGGGTATAAAGAAAACTGAATCTTTGGATAATGGTTTCTTAACCAGAGGAGGAAAGCAGTTAAAAATCATACTGATCAACTACACTGAAAAGAATAATTTACTATTGGGCATTTTTTTTATTTTGCATAAAAATATAACCATAAAACTACTCTCTAGATTGTGTTCTATAGTATGTATAATAATTTTATTGTAGCACTGATTCTGATGTAGTCATGCATTCTCCCAAACCTAGGTGAAACTTCCATTAAAGTATGGTGAAATACACCCTGGCTGCTCATTTAAGCATAAGGTGGCCACAGAATAGGGAGAATGTTTACATTATTCTAATAAAAATGTATTACAGGGAGAAAAAATAGAACACCTTTTTGCCAAGAGACTACTTACATTTTGTGGCAGGAAGGGCAGGCTTTTGAGTTTGTTTGCGCTTCAAACATGATAACAAAATGTAGAATATAAATCTAGTTTTCTATATTTTCTCTTCATTGACAGTCCATCTTCATCCATTCTATCCCATTTTTTCTTTTCAAGTGACAATTGAGTAGCTTTTCCTACACTAATTTTAATTTTTTATGCATATCTGCAGTACTTTTTATCACATAAACCTATAATTTCCTACTGTTATATATAATCTTACTGTCTCGAAGGCCTCTAAAATTCCAATATTATGAAACAAATGTACCGTTACTGGGTCTAGAGTTGGTGCATTTTAATTTAATTGCTCAAGCTTTTAATTTTTCTATTAAATTATATCCTAGAACATTAAATATCTTAGAAGCAGAATTTGTGTACCCTAAAACATGTTGACTGTTCTATAAATTTTTGTACAGGTATTCTTAGAACCAGGTGAATAATATAAAGCATATTAATATTTGTTAAAATCACTGCTGTATAATTCCCTTCCCTTGACACATGAAATGATCAAATTTCTCCTATGACTGTTGAGCTAACCTGAACCAAATGGTACAATAATTGCTCTTGATGCATGCAGAAATTTAGCACTAAGGAATATTCTCTGCTATCACTGATTTTGTCATTTAATGGTTAGGGAGCACTGAAAGGATGAAAATCCCAAGCCCTATGTTAATGAAATTATATATTTGTGGGTTTGGTAATTCAAGATGGGAAAATGACATTAATTGTTTTGTTACCTGATGATAGGGATCAATAAGAATATCAAAATGGTATAATTAAATGTCTGAAGGCAAATATATACATATATATATATTTTATCCTAAAGTTACGTATTCATTTCTTTACATTAAACTCCACTTACATAAAAGTAAGTGGAGTTTAGTGTAAAAAATGAATACCTAAGTTTAGGATATATTACCACTCCATTGTCAACAGCTTCGTAAGTACAATATTTGTATATATTTTTATTTAGAGGAACTTTATTATTAACCTAAGTTCAGGCAACACAGGATAGTCCTGCTAGTATACCATCATATATCATGTGAACAAAGTTCAGTTTGATTGTGTTTTACACAATGGTACCATTAATTTCATTGGTGAGTGGCACAGCACTTATGCAGTAACTTATGGCATAATCAGCAACCAATCAATTGATACTTTGCTCATTAGGGGTGTGTTGTCCACCAAGTGGAATCTGAATTTCTATGTCTGCACAGCACAGCAGTAAAGAATCCCAGTGCATTATCAATCAATGGTTTTACGTTATGACTATTTTGAATTGCTGTCAGTCACTTAGAAATGAAGTAATGCAGGTTGCCAGCTTTTAGTTTTGCTTGGACCCCTGCCCTATACCATGTGGATTACCCTGCATTACATTATGTAGCATTACAATATAATGCAAATTTCATCCTTTCATCCTTCATAGGAAGGTGACACTGAGGAAAATGTATGCAATCCATAATTTAAATTTTTTTAAATTAGTGATGAATAGTATTTTAAAACTAAAATGGCAATTCTCAGTTTGATAAAACTAATATAACCTTTGCTTCTAAAATTGATTTTAAATTTCTTTGCACATTGGGCAGTTTATTGAAACATTTTGAACTCAGAGATTGAGGTGGGTACAAGCAAGATTCAAATGCCAAAAATAGTGTACTGTATTTAAATAATTGGTTATTTTATAGTATAAAGAAATGTAGCCGAATTTGTGACAAGTGTATAAATATTAACATTTTCACTGTCATTAATGAACCTACCATTAAAGAATCTCTAGTAAAAGTAGTTTTAAGAAAATAAAAATTCTACATTTAACATATATGGACATTAGTATTGTAGTATTAATAACATGGATCCCTTCTACATTAATCAAAACATTTACAGCATTGGTGTATAATTAAAACAAAATTACACAAGGAATCAAATACTGGTGTGTTTTTTCTTTAAATATTGTGTAACATTTTACTAGCCATTTGGTCTAAAGGCTTACAAGATTCATAGAATAAACGTAATGCTAAAACAGAGAGTCAAACCTGTCAAAGTCAAACACTGCTCAAGTTTCTGTTCCAAAGAAATTTCTTGATTCTTGTACAGTGAATGAAAATAGTTTGTAAATACACTAAAACTGTTTATGGAATTATTTTAATTTTATTTTATGAATTTCTTGATTGAGAGTCAGTATAAGGCAAAAAAATATATAACTTTTTTTTTTAAATTATTCTTTGCAGTTATGTTTTATAGCTACTTTTGTGGTCAGTGTGCAAAAATATAATTTGGTTAGCTAATCGCACTCTATTTCTTCTATGCAGAATGAAAGAAATTGCGAATACACAATAAGACTTTGTAAGGTTATTAGTGTAAGCAATTTTATAATCATAGCCTTTTTATTTACCTTAGATAAGGTTGAAATATAACTAATTATTTGGAATGACAAATTAGTTGTTAAATTAGTCTTGTGAATAAGCAGGTGTAAGTTCTAAGCATAGAAAATAACCTGTACTACATTATTGCATTGTTTACCTACCTTCATCTGATACTGTCGTCGTGGCTGATCTGAATAATCTTTTTACTCAGATACCACCCCCTCTCCTTTTGGGGGATTTTAATGCACACCATCCCTATGGGGTTCTACTAC
This sequence comes from Metallyticus violacea, assembly GCA_030762175.1. Lineage (NCBI taxonomy): Eukaryota > Metazoa > Arthropoda > Insecta > Mantodea > Metallyticidae > Metallyticus > Metallyticus violacea. The sequence goes on from CM060846.1 coordinate 378,088,805, forward strand.
GAAATGTGCCAGAGGTAGCATGTTAACTGACATTTAAGGTCGCCGCAATCCTACTCTGCTCAATACTGGTCAACTCACTTTTCTTTCTGACAGTTCTCATAGTTTTTCGCATTTGGAGCTATCTTTCTGTTCCGCCTCGCTTGCCGTACATTTTACCTGGAACTTCATCTCTGATTTGTCCAGTGACCACTTTCCATGTCAAATACGTATGATGTCTTCACTCGCTCATTCTCAAAGCGCGCCGAAGTGGCTTATTGCCGAAGCAAATTGGAATCTGTTCCGTTCTGTAGCCATCTTTTCAGGGCGTAATTTTCCGTCTACCAATGCTAAGGTCGAGCATCTCGTAACGGTCATACAGCCGCCGATTAGGCTATTCCTCATTCGTCTTCCCACCTTAAACGCTTTCCGGTTCCTTGGTGGACCGACAAATGGCGGGTTGCTTTGCGTGCATACCGAGGTGCTTTGCGAGTCTTTCGTCACCACCCTACGTTGCAGTTGCAGAACATGATTCGTTATAAATAACTGCACCCTAAATGTCGTCGAGTGATGGATAGCAAAAAGGCGTCTTGGATGGCTTCTGCCTCATTTAACCACGCAACGCCTTCATCTGTTTGGGATAAGCTACGCCGTGTTGCAGGCAAACCTGGGTTTACGCCTATATCTGGCCTTAGGTACAACACCGTGTACTTGCTACTCCGATTGATATTGCCAATACGTTAGGGCCCACTTTCGCTGATGTTTCAAGCTCCCCCATTTATCCTTCATTTCGCACATTAAAGGAGCAGGTTGAGTCCAGAGGTTTCTGCTTTGCCTTCGATAGCCAGGAGTGTTATAATGGCCCTTTTACCGCCAGGAAATTGGAGCATGCCCTTTCTACCTCTCGGCATTTCGCACCGGGGCCAGATGACATTCATGTTGCAGCATTTGTCAGCCAAAGGTAAGGCTTTTTGGCTGCAGATTTTTAATTGTATTTGGTGTAATGGCACATTTCCGAGCGCTTGGCGAGTGGCCACCGTCATTCCTATACCTAAACCTGGAAAGGACCCACAACTTCCTTCCAGTTACCGTCCGATTTCCCCCACCAGCTGCGTTTGCAAGGTGATGGAACGTATGATTAATGGGTGACTTATGTGGTGGTTAGAGTTGAAGTACCTATTGACGAACTTCCAGTGCGGTTTTCGTCATCGCTCTTCAGTCGACCATCTTGTGTCTCTTTCCACCCACATAATGGATGGTTTTGTACGTAAGTGCCAAAGGATCACTGTATTCTTTGATCTGAAGAAAGCCTATAATACTTGTTGGAGAAGTGGTATCCTTCGCACGTTTCTTGGTTGGCACATATGTGGTCGGATGTCTGTTTTTATTTAGGAGTTTATGAAAAATTGGGTTTTTAGTGTTCCGTGGGTTCAGGTTTATCGTCTCATTTTATTCAAGAGAACGAAGTACCTCAGGGCTCGGTACTTAGCGTCACACTGTTTGCCATCGCAATCAATTCCATTACTGAGTGTTTACCGCCAGGAAAACCATTCTTCGTTGTTTCTCGACGATTTTGCCATCTTTCTTTCCTCTCGGAGAACTTGTCTTTTGGAACCCTGCCTCCAATGCTGTCTAGACCGCCTTTATGCTTGGAGTGTAAACAACGAGTTTCGTTTCTCTACAGAGAAGACCGTCTATATGAACTTCTGGCGCTGTAAGGAGTATCCTCCAGCATCTCTCTATCTTGGCCCAGATGCTCTTGCTTTCGCAGATTAAGTTCCTTGGCTTGGTATTTAATAGGAAATTATGCTGGTCATCGCATATAGCGCAACTTCGAGACAGGTGTAAACGTTCTCTTTGTCTTTTACGTATTTTAGGTCGCACATCATGGGGAGCTCACCGGACGGTTATTTTACGTTTCTACCGTTCTCTAATCCGGTCCAAATTTGATTATGGCATTGTAGTTTGTGGCTCAGCGCGACCTTGAGTTCTTCGTCGCCTCAACCCCATTCATTACCGGGGTATCCGTGTCGTCATTGGAGCATAACCAACGAGTCCTGTGTCTAGCCTATGTGCGGAGTCTGGAGAACCTCCGTTGTGTTATCGTAGTGATTTTTTACTTGGTGCATGTGGTTGCCGATTAACTGCGCAACCTCGACATCCCACGAATGAGACGTTTTTTAATATGTCGCTCGCTCCTTTTTACGCTGCTCGGTCTTTTGCTCCTAAGGCTGCTGGCTTTCGTTTTCGGGAGTTAAGGACTTTGTACGTAGAGTTACCTGCTTTTTCTTGGCTGGTGAAACTTCTTCTCCCCCTTGGCTTTTAGCAGAGGTCCCCGTCCATCTTGGGCTTACGTCCTGTCCTAAAGCTTAGACCGCAGCACCTATTATTATTCGCCATTTTAACGAGATCGTCTCATCTTTTGCTAGATGCAATTTTATTTATACCGACGGTTCGAAATCTGACAGGTGTTGGATGTGCCTTTGTTTTTAATGGAGGTTGTTTTACGTTTTATCTTAGCGCTGCGACATTTATTTTTGTATGGCGGAGCTTTATGCTATGTAATGGGCGGTTTTATTTGTCTCTGAACAGCGACTGGGAACAGTGTCATTTGTTCTGATTCTTTGAGTGCCCTTTTATCTTTGAAAAAGCTGTACAACAACTTTCCTCTTGTACAGAAGATCCAGGGTGCAGTGTTTACACTTGTTGACGCTGGCTTCAGCGTGATACTGCTATGGGTACCTGGACGTGTGGGACTTCCAGGCAATAAGGCCGCAGGTGTCGCAGCTAAATCCGCCCTTTTAGACCTTGCTGAATATGAGCAATATTTTTACTTGGGGGGGGGGGGAATTTTAAACATTCTTTACGTCGAGGCGTTCTCTGGTACTGGCGCGAGAAATGGAGTTTACTCCAAGATGATAAGCTCTGACAGTGTAAATCAGTCCCTTTTCATTGGTCATCCTCTTCTTGCGCAGTTCGTAGTGAAGTAGTTTTAGCACCTTTAAGAATCGGGCATTGCCGTTTTAGTCACCGTCACCTTTTTAGAGATGAACCAGCTCCAGCATGTACTCAATGCGATCACCTTTATACAGTGCATCACATTTTAGTAGAATGCCCTCATTCTACTTTGATAGACTGTCCCTGGGTTTGCCCTCCTCTATTAAGGACATATTTCAGATGATGTGGTTGCTGTTGAGCGAGTGCTCCATTTTATCCGTATTTGTAGATTTTGGAGCAAGGTGTGATTTTATTTTATTTATTTGTTTTTGCATTTTTAGACCACGTTAAGACTTGTGTTTTCAGCTCTTGGAACTGTATTTTAGTCCCAATCTTTTGTTTGTTGTTGACCATATTACCCTTGAGTTTTGTTTTGGAGTTTTTATTCTTATTGCATAATGTGCTAATGCTGCATTTTTCTACACTGAATTTTAGTGTAGATAGATTATTTTATTCTTGTTTCAGTTTTTAGTGTGTTTGGGTGCTAATGACCTTAGCTGTTTTGCACCCTTTAAACAATAATCATCATCATGTAGCTTCAAAATTTAGCCATTTGCGTATCATACCGATGGCTTTGGTGTTTTTATTTTGTCCACTACATCCATCTGATATTAGTCTTAAAGTGTTCACACCAGGTACATCAGATGAGGTGAGTCTGTGGTACAGAGCAATGGCTATCTCATTGGAGCCTCTGTGATATACATTTCACTCCAACAGTAGTTGTGTACATTGTCTTTTGTAAATTTTGAAGTAGAACTGCCAGTGACTATTGTAAAATTGTAGAAACTCTATTGTCAACTGAAATATGTTTATTGGTCTGACAACTTGTGTAAGAGCGAGTTTTTTTTGACAGTCATACAAAATGTTTAGAAATCCATCTCTTCTTCCTGTAATAACTTATAAAATGCTTTGGCTTTGAGAGAATGAACTTGTTTTTAGTCATAAATCTTACTTTGTTTCTGGATTCCTTTCCACTTTATTTGTTCAGCTGTTTGTAAGCAAAATGAGCACAAATCAAGGACTACCAAATCCGTTATTATATTTGGTATTAAAAACATTTACAAAATAAATCTCTTTTACTTTTAATGCATTCTAAACTGAACAATTATACATTCTCCACAACTTTCTGGTGTTCAAATCATAAGGTACGTAAACATATGCAGTCGTCTTCCTTTGGCAATAGCTAGGTTCACTGCATTGCAAAAATTCAATAAATTTACATATTGCTACAAGATGAGGAGTTGATTTTGCACTTCTTCTATGCCTCCCCATGTTTCACATTCAATATTTCCTCCATTTGTTTTAAAACACCTTAAACCGTTTTTTTTTTTTTTTTTTTTTTTTTTTTTTTTTTTTTTTCCCAAGCCTATAATATGTAGGAATAAGGGTGCATGTAGTGTACAAGGGATGTTGTATTTAAATGTTATTCCTCTATTTGAATTTTATACACAGGTAATCTTTACTGAAGAACACTTGCAAAGTTGCAGAATGAAATTATCCTGTTGTATTTTGTTTTTAGACTGATTAAATACCTTATGACACTTCATTATATCACTTATTTGTAATTATGTACATTGAAATATTTTTACATTGTGCTTGCAAGTTGGATAATGCGGCAGATGGGCAGGAGAATACATGTAACAATTAAAATTACAAGCAATTACCTTATTGTATAATAATAATAATAATAATAATAATAATAATAATAATAATAAGCTAGAAAATTAATAAAATTATGTACTAAACAGAAATGTAAGAAGGCATGCGGGTTATATTTAGGGTTTAATTGAATTACCTTTCTTTCAGCATTCTGTTTCTTTTCTAGTTTTCTGGTTATCTCTGTTGCTTTCTGGATTTATCTGGTAGAACAAGAGAAGCATGTGCACTAAATTTGCTTATGTTTTACTGTGATTTGCAACCATAAACACAACTATGTTTTCACAGCAACATTGTGTTTAAGCTACAAAGAGAGCATGACAACCATATTTGCACATTACCCCAATGTCATCACTAACTGTCGGTCCTGGTGGTGTAGTGGTTACCATACTTGCCTCCTAAACCCAAGATCGTGGGTTTGAACCCGGCCAGGACCGATGGATTTTTTCGGGCATAAAATCCTAAGTATGGATTCCTTCGGAAGGGAAGTAAAGCCGTGGGTCCCTTGTCATACATTTACGGCACGAAAAAAGAACCTCAAGCTTGAAAGAGAGGCCTTTGAGCAAAATTTGTTGGCCGTTTCACGCCCTGAGTTGAATGGGACGCTGATGACCTGAGATGTTAAAGAGCATCCATAAATAAATCAATCAAAAAAAAATTAATCACCACCAACTGGCTCTTTCATTGGCAGAAGATTTTGAATCTAACAAGTTTGTATGTTTTACCTCTTATTGGGCATTTTGAAACTAAACACAATTTCATTACTCTGTTTCAGCCAATATGGGTGGGTTTCAAATCTCATTATTTATATTGATAATAGAATTTATTGTGCAGAATGAAATTATCAAAACATGAAAATGCTCAAAAATTTAATTTAGGAGGTTTTGAAACTACATAACTATTAAAAATTTGTAATTTTGAATACCTTGCAAATCAACAGCATCAACAAGAACTTATTCTGCAAGGATGGTTAAAAATGCCCAACAACTGGCAGGAATTTAAGATTACATTCTGGTCGGTACACAAATTACTACAAAAATGTTACTCAAATTCTCATAGGTTGATGGAATCATATCTTACACAGTTGCAAGAAGAGATTAAATTTGAAGCTGTTTCAGGTCTTATACTTGCTATGATGATAAAAGTGTTGGATTGGATGTGTTTTGAGCTTAGATGAAGAAAGTAATTTTGTGTACATATATATATTCCCTTAAACTAGATGTAGATGTCATGATCTACAGTGTCATTTCATGTCAAGTCAAATCTAGGCACTTTCCACCAAGCCAACTCCAATTTGAAAAATATTATTTCTGGATATAAATATCAGTCAAGTAACAGCAATGACAAAAAATGGTTCAATAATATCAGTAGATCCTCATGTATGATGCGAGGAATTTTATTAAATTTTTAAAATATTTATTAAATTATTTCTAATAGTTTGCCATATATCCTTTCTTTTCTAAGACAGACTCATGAAATTTGATACAAATTTATTTACCTTTATAAAGACATTAATATATATAGATCATTTAATACAAAATATATTTATGCATATAATGGTCTTTTGGCCATTCATTTTTAAGAAAAAATATTCAGGATCCCGCAGTGCTTCTGTAATGAGGAAAATTAACATACTATAGTTAATAAGTCATAAATTGTGTGGAAATTTAAAAAATTATTCTCTCATTAAATAGAAAAAATAAAAGAAAAAAATTATAAAAAATGTGAAATTGGTTGCTTAATAATTTTTTTGCAATATAATAACCTTGAATATTAATGTAATAATTTTCGTAAGCTAGAAAGCAATGTTTTACCTTAAACTCTTTTATTACATAGCAATTTTGAAACATAGGAATTTCTCATTCACTAATTGCAATTAAATCTATATTGTTGTCGAATACTGCCATACACTAATGGAACTGGTAATTCACATAGAACATGATAGGGAATATGGCATATGTCTTCTGTTTGTGGTCAGAAAATTTAGGTTCATCTTATTTTTTTAACCATAAACTTGACGAGAAGTGTACTTTTTCACAAAACAAAATGCACACCCTATACCTTTGTTTGATTATAATATTTTACTGCAACTTACTTCCCAACTTTTATAAAGTATAATTTAATAAAACCTCACCCTTGCTAAATTTCCTCCTTCATCTTAAGACAGTAAATAATTCTTAGTTCCATTGTGTTTATTGTAACAAATCTATGGTTACTTATGATAACAGGAGGTGTTCTAGTATCTATCATCCTATTATCATATTCTTGTATATGGGTAGGATCATTTCATCATTTTTGAAGAAGAAAATAATGTCTAAAACATTGTAATTATCCAGTTGTAAAAATCTCCTGGGGTGAAAATGTAATTAGTCGCTGATGTTTATGTTGTAATTAATTTTATTGTGCTTCCAATACCATCACCATCACATGAGCTTTTGCCATGTGAGGTTACATAATATTCAGTTCTGCAGCAATGTGAACACTAGTTTTGTAACTACATATATTAAAAATTTTTACAATTTTTAAACTGAGAAATTGCACCATCACTGAAACAGTACCTTTTTTCAGCTGGGGAATTGATGAAGTTCTAAAATTCATTTCAAAAAGTACTGGACTGTAAGAGCTGTATGGTTAGAGAGCCACCTATTAAAGAATGAGTTTTAACTGCATTAGTTAATGACTTGTTATAATATATTACAAAGGGATGCTCATAGCTTGAATTTTTTCTCAGTGGTGTGCATTTTGGCATGCAAGGAAATAGTTTTATATAAAGTTCAACAGTATAACAGCTTCAAATTAGTAATGGGTTATCCCTGTGATATCTGCTGTGTAATAATGAACGTTTAGTTGATCTGTGACTCTGCGGATTTTCTGAATGATGTCTCTTACAATAGTAGTGGTTATTCAAATGATTCTCACATGGCCATTATTGATTCACTATTTTATATGGTATTATCTTCATTTTAGAATCATTTCATTCATAGATTTCTTCCAGAATGCTCTGGAGATGCTATTGACTAGGACCACTAAGGAGCATACAATTTTGAGAATGTATAGAACACAATGCATTTTCAGGAGATATTTATAGTTCTTTCTCTCTGGTGGAACTGCAAATAGCAGTTTCAAATTCTGGTGGGACTCATACTGCATATGTACCCAGATTTACTGTCTTAACCATTTGGATGTAGAGGACAATAAAATTATAATTTTTGGAGTTGGATGGCACGCTTTGAATTTCAAATATAATTGCATAATAATGATAATGATGATGATGGTAATAATAATCGTTATTATTGTTATTATTTATTCTCAATAGACTTGTTACAAGTGTATGACATTGCCAAAAATTATTCACGAGGTGTAGTCTTGACAATCAGGAGGAGGCAAGTGAAAAGAATGTGCTACATAAACATTAATGGTTTTATAACTAGAAATTTCTTCTGGGCTTAGGAGCCGTGGTCTGTTGGAACTAAGGAGTTCAAACGTTTCATCCCCACCTGCGGAGGACATCTTCAGTTGCGCGGTCTGAGTCTTCTGGGCGAAGGTCCTGGTGCCACGACTCCAACAGACCACGGCTCCTAAGCCCGGAGTCGGTCCTGGTGGTGTAGTGGTTACCATACTTGCCTCCTATACCGAAGATCGCGGGTTCGAACCCGGCCAGGACCGATGGATTTTTTCGGGCGTAAAAATCCTAAGTATGGCGTCCTTTGGAAGGGAAGTAAGGCCGTGGGTCCCGTGTCGTACATTTGCGGCACGAAAAAGAACCTCAAGCCTGAAAGAGAGGCCTCTGAGCAAAATTTGTCGGCCGTTTCACGCCCTGAGTTGAATGGGACGCTGATGACCTGAGATGTTAAAGAGCGTCCATAAATAAATCAATAAAAAAATCCTAAGCCCGTAAGAAATTTCTAATCATAAGTCTGACTCCGGCCGTGAAAGCTTCCGACTACTCATTAATGATTTTGTCAGATACCCATGGTTAGAAGTCTAACGGACATGCAAGATCTGAGTCTCATCATTTAACATGTGGCAACATTGATATACTATATACACTCTTCATGTGCAGATAAACAGTTCAAAGCCCCCCCCCCCCCGGCAATTCAGCCCATACTTGCTTTCATCTGATCGCCAGACTATACAAATGATTTACAAAATATCTATAACAAATAATCTCTTATTTCATTTCCATAGTTCATCTCTGACTTTTTTACACACACACACACGCACAAAAAACAAGGCATTTTTTAACTGTGCATAAATTAATTTCCTACGTTTGTTTTAATTAGTGTTTGTTATTTATTATACAGTGTCAAACCTTTTATTGATTGATCTTTATAAATTGATTTAAAATTTACCTGTTTGCCATGGAAGTTAGTAATTATAATCATTTATTGTTGGTGGACTGACTACAAGTTTCTGACATTGCCAAAAATGAATCAAAGGTAGAAATAATTTACAAATTACATAATCCCTTATTACATTACCATATATAGTCAATCTAACCTATATATACATCTACATATTAGGTACTTTTAACACATATTTACATTTTTTTCTGATATGTGCCTTAATTGGAGTTGGTAATTTATTATACAGTATCATACTTTTTATTAATGGATATATATATATATATATATATATATATATATATAAATGAAAATAAAAAAACCCTATTAATAAATATATATATGTGTGTGTGTGTGAAAAATAAAAAAGCACAATTAACAATGTAGCTAAAATAAAAATAATTAGAAAATTAGAAAAGGCCAAAACACTAAGAAAAAGTTGCAGATTAGTAATTGCTATATTTCGAACTGCTTGAGTTCTTCTATGAAGATATGGAAGAGATTTCATAGAAGAACTCAAGCAGTTTGAAATATATCAATTACTAATCTGTGACTTTTTCCTAATGTTTTATCCTTTTCTGCTTTTCTAATTATTGTTATTTTAGTTAAATTTTACACACACGCGCACAATGTAGTCATGTCTTTTGTAAAACTATGATTCTATTCATATTGGTAATACCAGTGCTTCTCCATACTTTTATACCATATGATAAAAATAGATAAACTATGCCATTAATATACAATATATGTAATATGCACTGCTCTCCACTCTTTCCCAAACAAGCGGGATGGTTTTTACATGAAAGCCCTGTAGTACATTATCATCTAGATATCAGTATATATAAGTTTGAGTTAATTTTTACATATATAGTCAACATGGTAATCCCAAGTTAGTTATCCAAGCATAATCCTAAGAAATTGTAGCTAGTACCTTTTTTATTTTTGAGTTATTTAAGCATACTGCAATATCTTTCTCCTTAATTAATTTACTTTCTTAAGGGTTAACCTTTAAATTGAATCATTTAAGTGAACTGGCAGTTTTTCCAGGCATTCATTAATTGTTTCTCCTAAATTATTTAGAGATTTGATTTTTAAGCCTGAAAAAATCCATCAACCCTGGCCAAGATTGAACCTTGGGTTTATGAGGCAAGTATTCTTACCACTAGACCACCTGAACTGACTTTTACTCCAGAGTCATAACAATGGTCTACTATGTTTCTTCTTGCCCTAAATTGAATGGAATGCTGATGACCTGAGATGTTAAAGAGCATCCGCAAATAAAATAAATCAACAAAATCTGTAGTAAAAGTCGACAGATATTTATTTTTCCCATATACTCCACTAATATCGCTTTCCCACTCTTTAAAGAGAGTGCATTTTTTAACTTTTAGCTCAAGCAGTATATATATCTGCGAATATTTGAGAAATATTATAAATGAAGGAACAAGTCATATCCAGCATTACTTGTAGTAATAAACTGTATATTTCTGTACCAAATTTCATAACTTGATATGTTTAACAATGAAATGAAATTTTATTGAAATTGTAATACAGTACAATTAAATAAATTTCTTTGCTAAATTATTTATAGCAAATTGAATATAATTTTTCTTAGTTAAATATGGTGGACGTTTGTAACAGTGATGTTTAATATCAGGTTAGAATAACTGAGTCGACTTTGTAACACTTACATCACTAATAGTTTTTAAAAGAGGAAAACTAAGTTTCTGGAGTTAATCGCTCCCATCTTTGTCAAACCAAACCACCATGAAGTACAAGGCCGGCAGTTGAACTGGAACTGAAGAAAGTTCCCCCATCTGTCATCTAAAAACCTTACTAACCTCTGTCTTTGGTTCATCAGTAGCTTACCTATTGGAATTCCAGAAGACAGAAGCTCATTCACCAGTTCAAAAATTTTTTCCCATCATCAGATAATTATTTATCCATTCTTTTCCTTGTTTATTTTTCTGATTATTGCTCTCATTAAACTCCTACTCTTCAATTCTTGTTGAATTCATCAATCACCAATTAAAAAATATACTATGCATATATTTTGAATTTATATCAAATTTATTCATTTATAACTCCTGCCCAGATACAATTTATATAACATTTACGCACTATTCTTTCTATCTAAATCTACCACTACATATATTATTATATTCATTTACACTGGTAAACCATAATTTCTATGTCCACGAAAAAATAAAAAGAACTACCTTCTCACTAACTACATATATGCTATACTTGCACTTATAAATTGCTAACAAATCCAGTGGCCCAGAAAGCTTCAACACTGTGGTTATTTTACTACCAGGAACACTTTATATGTGCACCATACCCTATCCATTTCTACTTTTAATTAAATTTCTAAAAGCTCAGTTTCCCATGATTTATTAACATTCCTCAGCCATTTGCTTTTTACTTTAACTAGGCCCCGGTCTCCTTGATAACATTCACTGATTTCACATTTAATGCCTTTTTCTGTACCATTTCTTTGCATAGATTGGTCCATTTTTCCATCCTTAATTTTCCTCTCATTATTTTAGTTTCTTCACATTTGAGAATACTTTGCCATAATTTATCTTTCCTTCCACACATTGGACATTCCTTTATGTTCCTTTCCCCTCTTAAGCCTTTCACACATATTCTAGCCCAACAGTTCATTCTCTTGCCATTCTGTCCACTAGTTCCAAGTACTTTTTCCCAACCCTATGCTTTCTTTCATTCTCTGTAAATCCTCAATGACTTTATTTTATTAAACTACTAAATATTACCTGGGTTTCAATATCTTCAATTCTTAGTATAATTTCTTTTCAAAAGCCTCCTCCTCTTAATTCCCTATCCCTCCTGGTCATCCCCAAGCCAAGTTTTTCCATAACTTTAAATTCAGTTGACCCAAGTATTACACCAAGTAAAATTCTCTTGCAACTGTAAACACTGTTTCAAAATATTTTGTTCATCTAAACCCTTTATCCTTAACCAGTATTTGAAAATTATTACAATTATTTTTCCTTTGCTTCCTACTCTTCCTAATTCTGTTTGTGCAACCACATTAGGTAAAGTTTTGGCACACCCAGAATTTGTGTAAAAAAGTTCCTGTGTATTAAGTCCACGTTTAACCAGTCTTCATTAATATCTCAGCTTTCTACTCCGTACATAATTTTAGCCTAAACTATTGCTGAGTATATTCTCTCTGGCCACTTTATGTGCATTCCTGGAATTTTATACTTGCAAACATTAATAGCATTCAAACTAATCTTCCTTTTATTTATACATATTTTTTGATTCACTCCAATCACCATTGATGTTGAGTTTGATGCCTAAATAATCAAATTTATTAACCATTTCAACTTCTGATCCTCCCCAAATCCATTTTTAATTTTCTGCAACTTACTTCCTTTCTTTAATACCATAATTTTTTATTTCCAAATATTTATTCTTAGGCCCAATTCCTTACAAAATTTAGATATTGCCTAAATTGATTTCATTAATTCCACATTATTATTGATCCTAACATAGAGCACCAGCAAATAAGAAGCCAGGAATCACAATATTATTAACTGTTGCGGTATGCCTGTAAAATTTACTGATTTTCTAAAATGTTATAATATCAATGAATAAATTCAACAGTACAGGATGTAATTGCACCCTTGTCTAAGACCTATTGTGTTGGGATTATTAGCAGTCACCATATCATGTGCAATCTTAATAAAATATAAAAGTATAAATTTTGTAATGCCTTTATAAACTTATCAATAACTCCTTTTCTGCTCAATTTAGCCTACAATGAATTGTGATTAATTCTATGAATGCCTTTTCCAAATCCACAAAAAGTATATTTATATATCCTTCCTCCTTTATGACGTAAATATTTTATCTATCATATTTATTATAAAAATATTATCCACTGTTCAATTTTTTCTAAAATCTGCTTGAAATTCTGATAGTTTATTTTCATGTTCTGCCCATTTTTGCAATCTTCATGCCAATATGCCAGTGTATAACTTCCCTAGGAGAGCTAATAGGCTCTATATTCTCTATAATTTGCTGGATTATTTATATCACCTTTTCCCTTAAATATTGTCTCTATAATCGCTGTCCTCCATCTTTTGGGAAATTTATCTTCCTCAAATATTGAATAATTGAATAATCTGAAGGCGCTAAATCTGACAAGTAGAGAAGGTGGCAGGTAATTCAAGGCCAATTTAATTCTTTTCTGCGCTGCAGTTGGGAACTTGTAAAAGGTACATTGTATTGCCAAAAAAAAAAAAAAAAAAAATTCTTTTTGGAAATTCGTTCCAAGTATTTTCTCAAAATGTTCTCTCATGAGCAGGAACCTTCCCTGCCAAATTTTGGACACAAAGTTTCTTTGGGTGAGGCAGGGTGCAAAATTGTGGGGGGATGGGTAGTTATTTTCCCCTAGCAACAATTTTACCGTAAAAATTTTCTTGTCACCAAAATTTCCCACAGATAGAGAATCCTTTCATTATAAAATGACAAGGAAAATATTCAGTACATATATTACTGAAAATAATCATTATTCTCTTTATTTCTATGAAAATAACAACAATAATACATATAGAGATAACAAATGAGGATTAGATCTTCAATATTGTGGCAACTCTGCACCTATTCACATTATGACTGCAGTCAACATTGAAGTTTCAGATTATTAACTGCACTGTTGCCAAATCAGTAAAATTATCCCACTTCTGGTTCAGATTTTTCTCTTGCCCACCATTTTCAATGATTTTGCACCCTGTGAGGGAACCATCATGTTTCCATTTGATTGTTATTTTGTTTCTGGATCATAGTAATGGATCCATGTTTTATCCAAGTCACAACATGATCCAAATTGTTGGAAGAATCATTTTCAAAATGACAGCAAATGAAGTTGTCATTGCTCTTGAATCATTTGAAATCCATTTAGCCATGATTTTTCCGGTATTCAAAACATGATGCATTATATTAAAGATACCATAAGAGATCTTAAAAAAATTTCTGCTATGCATTACAGCCCAATTCATCAATCTCCTAAAATCATATCAAGCACATCAGCATTTTTGGGTATGGACACAGAAATGGGTCTTCGAATTTATGTTCATCTTTGACATCTTTTCTTCCTCTCTTAAACTTAAATAATAAATTTTGCATTTATTACTAATGCAAAAATCTGTGATTTCTTTAACTATAGACATAACACCTTTTGCTGTGTGACATGCAGTTGCACCTTGCAGAGGAAACTTGGCAAAGCAAACTGATTTATAAACACTTTTGTTTTCAGCATCAATGCACATTTTTAGTCTTCTTCAATACTTGACACCTTTTGTGCTTTTAATTAAATAAAATTGTTTGTTTTGGTATTTTAAGATTATTAATAAATTATACAGTTACATCTATATTTCCTTGAGTGTATATTTTATGGGACATTTTACACATTTATAATCATAGAGTAAATACAAATAAAACATAAATGATAAGTTGTGTAAATTAAAATATTCTGTACTGTATGGTTACCATGATGTTTCCACAAAGCACATTTGAACATTAACGTCATATTTAACTGAATGTTTTTGTTCAAAAATGCAAGCATACTCACTCAATGGTACAATTGAAAATAATTCTAAATATCACTATTATCATCCAACAAATGTTGACCATGAAATACATATTTGCTGCATATGCAGATATTTTTAGTATGATAGGAAATCTCATAACAACCTAAAGAAATCTGAATTGCGAAAATTATTTAGCACTCCAGGATAATGTGATTGTTCTCTGTCGCTTGAAAGTAACACCTGAATAATAATATAAAATAAAAATTCATTCTACACCATGGTATTGTATGAGGAAGTTACTTTTGATTGAATACTTTTAACAAATCACATATCTTTTTATCCAATAATGTAATTATTCAGAGTGCATGATTTTTCCATATAGTTTGAAAAGTATCAATTTATCAAGAGTATGAAGAACTCATCCCTATTTTGTATTCATAATGGCCTCAATGGTAGATTTTTTCTTCATATCATGCTTCAGTGGAATGTGCCATGATATGCACAGTCCTCATGTGTTGCATTTTGACTTAATGCAGTTTTGCAGCTATTAAATCACTAGTAATGTGTTTTACAGCTCATACTTTTTATACTCAAAATTTTTGGCATCATTTTTGCTCTGGAAATTTAAATTTTTAAGAAGACAATCAGTTGAAAACTATACATGAAATTTGTAAGCCGTGCATACTTCCCCCCCCCCCCCTTCAGTTTTCTAAAACCCAGTTCTCATCATTTTTGACTCATTTAAAGTGCTTCTATGCTTCTAATGAGTTCTTAATTCCATTCCCCCCCACTAAGATAATCCCCTTACATGATACTGTTTTTGTTTTTGTAAATTCATGCTGGTGTGAACAGCTTTGCTAAATCTGTGACCCACTATGCTACTCAAAGAGACTTTTGCATGCTACATGAAGCAGGGTGAAAGTCATTTTCTAGTTTCTGATTTAATTTACAGAAGCTTTTTGGTAATCTCATTATCTATTACCAAAATTTATAAATAAATTTGTATTTAATTTCTTTTGCAAAGTGCAACATCCTGTGCTATGGCTGAGATGATACGCTTTGTTTATTTGGTTTATTTATAGATGCTCTTTAACATCTCAGGTCATAACCATCTCATTCAATTTAGGGCGTGAAATGACCGACAAATTTTGCTCAGAGGCATCTTCTTTCAGGCTTGAAGTTCTTTTTCATGCCATAAATGTATGACATGGGACCCATGGCTTTACTTCCGTTCCAAAGTGAGCCATACTTAGAATTTTTATGCCCCAAAAAAATCCATCGATCCTGGCCGGGTTTGAACCTGCGATCTTGGGTTTAGAAGGCAAGCATGGTAACCGCTACACACCAGGACCGACGAGATGATACGCTGTAGACATTGAGCAAGTTAAGAGTGATATGTCATGAAGCAGTAGTTTAAAGCATGAAAGGAAAAAATGTTTTTCTCTGTTTTGACAGTATTTACAGAAAAGTATGTAACAGGGTTAATTCATATGGTGATTATTGAAATACCACTATCGGAAATTATCTTAATTGTGTCCAAAATGATATTGAAACTTTAATCGGGAAATTTTGCATAAACTGAACACAGTAACAGTAATAGTGCATAAAATTTGAAAGAACAAAAATTCTGTTAATTTTGTCACATCTTTAAGCAAAAAGATAAATATATACCATTTTTAGGAGATTCTTCCAAGGTAGAAGGTAGTACAATTTTTTATTTTGCACACTTTTAAATATATTTACATATATTCACATTTTTTGCAGGTTGCTAAAGATGACAAACTTCCAAAGAAGATATGTTATGATTGCATGCTCAAGTTGGACAATAGCTATCAATTTCGAAACACAACGTCAAATGCAGAGAAACAATTGCTCCAGTGGCTCAGTGAAACACCAGAGGAAAACAGCATTGTGCATAGCAATACAATAGAAACGGAACAGGTGTGTAGTGAGTAGAGCTTTAATATTGCACATTATATCATTTGGTGATGAACTTGACTGAAATGTGATGGGAATCAGCAATTGTGGTGGTAGCACATCTCCAAGGTTAATGCATGTTTCCCTTGTTACTTTTTTTTAATTGGGTATTTACTTGAGATATTGAACAGTACACCTTTCAACCACATCTTATCATGTACACTTATTTATGGGTTTTTCTTTCTACATACTATACTTCTAAAATGATTATATGACTTTTACAATTATGTGAACAATTCAGATAACTACCATACTTACTTGTTCTCACTTTATCAGAGTGCATAAAATAAAAAAATAATTAAAAACCGTATGTAAAGGTACAATTTTTAAGGAGCGAGCAGCTTTAAGGCATGAATATACCTACTTGGCTGATCCTATAATCTGTTGTGTGTATGATTGGTTTGCAAGGATCTGCAATATTCATGTATATGTGCAATATGGACAACACAGTGTTAGCCTCATTGATGCACATGTTAGAATTTGAAGAAGAAAATTTGCTCATGTTAAGCATGTAAGTTCCTTGTGAAAAAGTAGATAAATCATCTTTCTTGAGAAGAACTAAGGGCATTTATTTATTGTTTATAGAGCTCTTATACATGCTGTTAAATCTTGTCCAGAAAGATATTACATAAAGGCTTTTTAATAGATCCAATATCCCCCTCAATCCAGAGTAAAAATTAGGTCTTGGAGCAAGATAGGTGATGTATTAACTCAATTTTAATTTTAAATGATATTCATTCATTTTATTATGTTTATTACAAAATTGCTTTTTTTTTAAACATGCAAATGTAACTCACTATAAACTACCATATATAAAATCACAGTGCATTGCATCCATAAAATAAATTATATAAAACAATTATCAATTTTCATTATTTCATTTGTCTACAAGTGAAAATAGTCATAGGGTACAAAGAACTCACTGAAAGTAAAAATTCATTCAAAATTCAATCATGAGGTGACTGATGTTGGTTGAGTGTTGCTAAGTGATGACATGTATTCACATTCCAATTTTGATGTTATTTTCTGAACTTCTAATTTATCTTTAGGTTGAAGCTGCACATTAAATTTTGACACAGTTGTGGCAATACTGATAAAAGGGGTTGTAGCAGTTTGCTAAATATTCAGCTGTCAAAGAGATATTCTTTCCTCTTTACCTTTTTTAATTTTCATTTGATGAGACTATGATCATCCCCCTTAGGAGAAAACTTTAAGCTTATTTTATTACAATAAGGGAATAGGCAAGCTGACACATTCTTCTTGGTGACTGTCAGAATCCAACTGCAGCTGATACTCTGCATACAGCTGGGACACACTTGTTAAGTCCAATTCACATGCTGTGGTGGACAGAAGCTTAAACACTGATTCCATTTTACTAGCACAGTTTGAATTCCTTCACAGGTATGCTGCACCCCAATCACTGTCTGCCATGCACTGCAAACTGTCCTTAAAAACCACACCTTAAGGCTTCTAAAATTATGTTAATAAATTCTCATAATAGAAAGTCTTGTTATTAGGATAATGGTAAGTGAAATGACAGTGGCATTGGGGAAGGTGGCACCTTCAATGATGTTATTAGTAGTGATAAGGTAAATTTATGAAATCAGAAATAATTTTGTTTTGCATCTTGAATAAATAATACTACTGCTACACTATTTTCATTTTAATTTTTATATAGTAGGGCTGCTATAAGATGTCACTTGGCAGATTTTAAGTTGGCTACTTTGGTCATTAACAGAATAAACTGTTAACACTTCTAATTCCAAATTTGGTGAGAATATTGTTCTAGAAATCAGACAAAAGCAAGAAAACTGGAAGAGGTGCAGTTTTCTCATTAGAGAAATTCCCTTTAGATATAATGTGCTTTTATTCATATCATCCAAGATCACATGTTTTCTATAAGTTCCACATATCTGTATTTAAACATTGGGAACATCAGAATGCTAATTTTCAGTTTCAATATCCCATGAATGATTTCTTTCAAGAAAGTGAACAAGTTTGTCATGTAAAGCAGCTCAATCAAAGGCGACATCTACTTACAGAAAGGAGTGTCATTAAATAGATTGTGGTGTAAAAGTGAGATGAGCCATTTTTATGAAAGTGAAGATGCTTGTGTCTAAAAAATAATAAACATTATCCTTATCCAGATGAAGAGGTGTTTTTGTAAAGTTTTTGTGATTATGACCAGGAAGTCTATATGCCATACAGATTGTAGATTATATTACTAGCATATACATGACTGCCAGTATGTATTTTTTTTTCTTAGCATTCAGTAAATTAATTTTTTTTCTTTTATTTATACCGTGAGTACAAGGAGTGAACAATTTCTCTGTTAAATTATATTAAAGATGGGAGATAAATAGGGAAGAATTCTGGGATGGAGGGAAAGGCATTACACAGTTATCTCTCTAAAGTGGGTAAATAGGTATTGAAATAAATAAATAATATGCTTAAGAATGTAGATGAAGTTATTATGAACATTATTATTGCTGCTTTAAATACAAGTGCATAATGATTCTTGACACATTTAAAGTCAACAGCTGTGAATAACCTGGTAACACTAATTGTTATGCTACTGTACAGCTGGGTCAATGATGTGCATGAGGTTATTAGAGCAAATTGTTCCACAAATAAAATCTGTGCACAATGGACGTGCATTCTTAAAAAAGATAATTATAAATTATTGATAAAACATGTTCTTTTTTATGCCTTATTTATAAGATAAAATAGGTAATATCTACAATAGAGGTTTACATAAAGTCCAATAACTTCTTCACTCTTCAATTGCTCAAAACCTACTAGTGGTGTCACTCTTGCGGGTATACCATTCTGAAGAGAAACTTGCCAGTGTTGTTGCAAGTTATAGTTCTTCAATGTGTGACTTGGTAGATGTCCACAGGTTAATCTAACTTTGGCCAAACCCAACATATCTTCCCTGACCATGGGGTTTTTTTCATGAATTCTCTGCTTGAGTACCTTCACATCACAGGGCAAAAGTGGCACATACACATGATCCCTTATGTATTTGCATAAGAATAAGTAACGCACTATCAAATCAAGGGACTTTTGTGACTGTTGGATCAAACATCTGTCCTGTGCTCCAGTATGTCTGATCCAGCACTGACACATCTCCCTGTTCAGATAATGCACAAACATTATACTACTGGAAGGAAAAAATATCAGAATCATGGGACATCAGCCATAGCTGTAACATGTCCATTCACAGAGACTTCATTGAGGAAGAAACGCTATACCTTTGTTGATGCAATATCGCAGAGAAAGCATTAATCTTTAGCAAATTATACTGATATTTAATGAATTCTGGTACCCCCAAATGCAACAATTATATTTGTTTATGGTTTTTTATTTATGTGAAATGCAACTTTATCACTGAAAATTTATTCATAAAAATGGCATCTTCTTCTTCCTCTCATAACATAACTGGAAGCAGATTTCTGCCTCATCTTCTGCTAGTTTTATTTTGTAGCTGGAATTTGTATTCTATGCAGAACTTTCCATATAATCATTACTGGCATTTGGAGGTCATGGGGATGCTCTACTCATAATTTCTGTGAATGCCTATCTTCTCCTCACTTATGCCAGGATGGCCACTTCTTTACTGAGAGCACGAAAATTTGTACTTACAAATTTCAAAAGCCATGATTTGCTTGGTGACTGTTTACCATACTTTGTGGAAATTTCCATTAAACATCCATGGCACATTTGTTATGAAATTTTAACAAAAATTTCTTGACATCAGAAGCTGCCATGTTGCAACTAATGCTGACTGTGGATAATTTATGGAACTATGTGCTTTGTGGTAAATGCAGTATAAACAAATTTGGTGAGTTGCTCTTCTGACTGGTGTACATATGAAAGTGAAATCATTGTGGTTTTTGTGTAATGGAAATATTAATAAATTTAATGTAAATCCTGGATAACTGCTACAAATGTTAATTGAAAATGGATGGTAATAATTATAATTTTTAGCTTTAATTATATTGATAGCTACTCTCTAGATAGTCAATTTTTTTTGACATAACAGCATAATTATTCCTATCAGTGAATATCATTTTTCTTATACATATTAAGAGCTGTTCCCCAGCTGAGGATGAGAGCAAATGCTCTTGAAACATGTTCTGATAAATTAATCACTTAGTAAAATATAGTGTCACCTAATACCAACATCTTAATGTGTGTAATTAACCCACTTCCACTGTCTCTAACTTCTATTAAGTTTACAATAATTTTTCTTACACCTGTTTGCCACATGGAATAGGAAGATTCTTGCCTATTGCACCCTCCTTAAATTGCATTGCAAAAGAGAAGTCTAATAACATGAGAGACTATAGGTGCACGAAGAAGCACTTAGCTAGGGAAGCACTTAGATGGAGGAGAGGGTATGGTTGAGCATACATGTTAATATCTTCTGTTAATATATGTTTTCAAACATAACGTTAATTTGGCTACTACTGGACTTCACCTATGATTCATTAATCATGTAGATATTTTCAGATCTCATTAAAGTGTATGAACACTTGAAGCTATTAACAGTGAAGTAGTAAAATAATGTTGATATAGAGTAGGTTTGGTGACACTTATATTCACGTGGTTTTATAATTACATTTAATAACTTCTTCTACCAGTTGGTCTTCTGCTGTTGATGGAAGTGAATGTTCCCGAAACATGTCCAATTAAAAAAACCAAGTAAGTGAAGAGTAAGTGTCACCAAATTGACTCTATATCAATATTATTTCATTAGTGTTTATCAGCCTCTGGTATATAATAGATGTTACTTTTTTATATCTCAAATAAAAATGTTCATAAATGATTAAAAGTGCTTGTCTAGAATATCTGCTTGTCAACTGGTGGGTCCTGGTTGCTACATTTTGTCTCAGTAAGTTCTTTTTGAAATCTTCCCTTACCATAAAAAGTATTGGCTTTAAGTGCTATCAGATTCTAGGCTAACTTGCACTATCATTTCATTCATTGACCCAAAGGACGAATAACAATTGGTCAGATGTTAAATGCTTACAAAATAAGAGATAAATATATATTTACAAGGAAAAACTGCATGTGCAATGAAGTAATTCTAAGGAATAAAATGCCTGGAGTAGATAGAATTGAATGAAACACCAAACAATATTAATTTTGAAAAAAATAAAAGAAGACACCAGGGACACTTGTAAGTTAACAGTAGCAGCAGTTATTTATTTGAGGAAAATAGGAGAGGTCTCAAAATTATTGCACAATTTGAATATAACACGAGAGAAATATGTTCATCAACTGAGTGTGAACTTCTAAGTAGATTAACATTTGTTACAAAGAATTTTATAACAACCACTAGAGAGTAAAACAAAACAAAACGTAAAACTTTCATAAGTGTGTACCTAACAGAGAGTTTATATTATGGTCATTGAAAATAGAATAGATCAAAAGGTAGTTCATGAAATTGAGTATTCTGTTGGTGAATTAGGTGATTAACACATTGTTGAACCCTTCCTCATAGCATCAAGCCTTGTGGGAATTAGCATGAGGTGGACGTGTAGACATGTTAGCCCTTCTTAAGTCAAGTACAGAAGTTTTCACCCCAAGTCAACAATTGTTATGCTGCCATTTTGTGATTATATTGAGCGTAGAGGTACCACTTTCAGTACCTTTCAAGGGATATTGACATGTGTTTCTTGGAAATCTCCATGCTACAATCTTTCCTATACATTGAAATTTCCATTAAAGTGTTTCAAGAGAAGGTTTTCTTAAGATTTGTACTATTTTTGTATGTGTTCACACATTTTTGGGCATAATTATGACTTTCAAATATGAATGAAGAGGAAGTGCATATCAAAAATATGGTAATGGAAGTGCTCAATGAAGAAAGTATAGAAAATAAAAATTGGTGGTGAATCTGATGGCTATGAAGAAGATAAACAAGAAGACGGTGATGACAATTCATTTTCTAATGCATCAGAAAAGAAGATCCAACAAGCATGTGCATCTTCTTGTCGCATTCTAAGACAGTCTGAACTTAAGAGTTATGCAGCAATTTCAAAGAACAGTGACTCACATACCAGCTAAGGTGGCTGATAAGAGACTGCACATTTCAATGGAGTTTAGTAATAGTATTTGTTTCACATTTCTGTTGTATATACAATACAGTAAACAGTACATAACCAATATTTTAATTCTAAATAATTCAATCCAAAATGTTTTCAATTTAATTAGCTCAGACCCCAGTCCCCAGTTCATTTGGGACCAAGCTCCAACCAACCAATAACATAATGCTACAAATATTTTATACATAGACCATAATTTTAACCAATGAAATAAAATTTTTGCATCAGTAGAATGTTTCTAAATTACACATTTACCCCTAGACATATAAACAAAATGTCTAAAAATTTAACTTTATCAAAACTAATATTAACCAAAATACTTAATTCTTTATAATGCTTCACCTAATGAATCAGTTCACAAATCACTACACAAAGTTGTGGGCTCCAATGGAGGCCTCAATAGTATCGTTAGTTATTGAGCCCTATTTTCCCATTTAAATCTATTATCTAGTAATCTTTCTTTCTTTCATTATTGGTTTCTTCACATTTAACAGTATGTGCCAATTGTTATCCTTTTGGTTACAGAGTGGGCATTTTTCTAAATACCCTCTTACTCTTAACCCTTTCAATTTTATAAACTCCATTCTAACCCATGCAGAACCTTCTGTTGCTGCTTTATCGCACTGATCAACATAATCTTCTCTACTCCACATTGATTTCAGATCTGTATGTATACTCGATGAAATTTTGAAGTTAAAACTGAGGAATATATCCTGCCTTTGAATATCTTCAAACCTTTATTTGATTTCTTTCCAGAAACCACTTTCCAATGATTCTCTAGATCTTCAAATTTCTCCAAAACCAATATTTTCCAAAATTTCTCAATCCTATTGAGCCAACTTTCTCCTTGATTGAACCTTTCTTGACTTTCAGACACTGATGTAAGCTGTTTTGATCATCTAGATTTCTAATCCTAAAACAATATTTCAATATGCTATTCAAAATTTTCCCATTGCCACCAATTCTTCTTAATTCTACTTGTGCAACACCAATGTATGAAGCTCTAGGCAAGGCCAAGATTTGCTTACAAAGGTTCCTATGGATCATATTCGCATTTATCCAGCCTTCCTCTATATCCCAGATATCCACTCCTTAAAGCATTCTAACCTCAACTATTGCCAAGTATTCTATCTCCAGTCATTTTATTTGCATCCCTGGTATTTTCCTTAATCATGCTTTTATGGATATCTAGGAGAGTTTTCCTTTGGCTAGTATCATTTTTTCTGCTCACTCTGTCCATCATCATTAAATCTTGCTCCCAGGTAATCAAATGTATTAGCCATTTCAATATCTCTTCCTTGCCAATACTATGTCTCATCTTGTGTTAACTTTCTACCCTTCTTAATCACCTTAATTTTTAACTTACTTATTCATTGTTGCACTCCATTTACTACATAACTTATCTAGTGCTTCAATTACTTTCATTAATTCAACATTGATTATTGGTCCTGCTACAAAATCATCTGCAAATAACAAACCAGGTATTTCTTTGTTGTTATTTACTGGAACATGTCTATTATTCACATTAATTACTTCTAGAATATAATCAGCACTTAGCTTTCAGCCTTGACTTAACCCTATATTATGTTAAATATTTTTAGCCACTTTGTTATTTGAAATCTTTGTAATTCTTTGTAATATTCTTATAAACCTATGATTTATTCCCTTCCTATTCATTTTGGTCCATGGTGCTTCCGGATTTATTCCATCAAAAACCTTTTCAAAATCCAAAACAGCTTATATAACCTTTTTGCTGCTAAATATTTATTTACTAATGTAGCTATCAAAAATATTTATTTACTGTTCTCTTATTTTTCCTAAATAATGCTTGGAATTCTGATATTTTACCGTTTTCTACTGTCCAATTTTGCAATCTTTCAGCCAAGACCCCAGTGTATATTTTACCTAGTACTGATAACAAGTTAATACCCCAGTAATTTGCTGGATTGTTCACATCCCCTTTGTTTTTAAATATTGAAACCATTAGTGCTGTTCTCCAACTTCTTGAGACATTACCACCTAATATGGAGTATAATATTGTAACTAATAAAAATCAGTGTATTCTCATTTAAACTCCACACCTTCTAAAATTCCCCAGATATACCATCCACACCACTAGCTTATACTTACCTGGCGTAAGGGCTACCGTGATCAAGAAGGCGGTTCCCCCAGGGTGAGGCCTTTCCATTGCACTTCAGTTGGGCTGACCCCTGTGATTGCCCCAAATGTGGGTAACTCGGGCGCGTAATTTAGCTTGGTTCCTTTTTAATCTTCTAATTTGCTCTTGCATTTCACTTATTCCTATCAAGCTGTCTAAATGCTCAATATACTGTGAATTCTCAGTGCCATATATTTTGATCAATCCAATGACCTGCTTCTAAGAGATTTCTAAAATAGCTACATCAATCATTTGATCTTAAACTAGCTTTCCTTACTTTATCCTTGTACATTCTCTTCACTAAAGACCATATTGTTTATTATCATTTTCTCTCATTGCCTCATATATTTTCAGGCCCATCCCCCCCCCATTCTGTTTTTTTGAACTTTCATGAGGCATTTATATAACCATCTTTCAATCAAAAAATTCTCTTTTTCATGTTGTTCCCTTGTTTGGCTCCAGTTCCTTAACTCCATTATAACTGTTCCCTTTGCATTCCTGCACTCATCATACCATCCCTCTTGCCTATTAATTGAATATTCTTTCACCCTCATTTTTGTTCCTGCCATCTTCACCATCTTCTCTAGCCTTATAATGGCTTCCTCACTTCTATTATCTTTTAAAAGTTCCTTTATACCTATTTCCCTCGGCCTTCCTATCTGTATCCTTAGGTTTTTAAGATGTATTTTTAATTCACCATCCATCCAATTGTATTATTGAATTTTAACTCCTTTCTGGTCAGGAACTTTTATCTCTGTGCCTCATGCACTTTGGAATGTAGCCCTTATTGGGAAATACTTCTTGAACATGCTATATTCACACTTCAATATTTATGAGACACATTCTCTACTGTATATAATATGTAATCTAAGACACTGGTCATTCTTATTTACAAACAAATTATTTCCCATCTAACCCAGTTGTAAACCCAACTTATCTTGAAATACCCCTTTGATTTGCTCCCACATTCATTTTCTTTTTCTTTCTTTAACTCCAAATATCACATTCCTCTTCCTTTGCTTTTCTTCAGTCCTCTCCAAATATGACATGCTCTGACTGCATTCCACCAATTCCCTATTCATTTTTCCTTCAAAATCTCCCAATATTGACTTAATTTCCTGAAATTTGCCTCTTGTTTGTTCCTCAATTCCCATCTCCATTCCTTTTAAATTTGCCAGTCCTCAGTAATGCGCTTCTACACACCCAAAATTTGTTCCATTTCTGGACTGGGGTTGAGTTCTACTCCTCTGATTAATAATAACACCAACACATACCATGACCTGTTTAACTGCTCATTTGATCTTCCACCATCCATTAAAATGAATCTGTATCTATTAAAAAGACCAACTCTAACCCTATGCATTTCTAACTGAATCCCAATCTTTATCTCTAAGCCAGCATGCATAAAACACATCCATCTCTGACTCAGCAACTCCTTCAATGAAGTTAGTACAAGATTCATCTGTGCATGAAGGTGAACATTAGCTACTGCCCATAATGAAGTTTCAGGCTCTAAGCAAGATATTACACTTTTTTCACTTATGGGAAAAGAAAATGGTACATGCACAAGCAACCCCAAAATGTTTGTATCTCCTGCCATAATGTTGTGGAACATTTGTCAGGAGTCAAAAGACCAAGTGCAGAATGTGTGGAATGCCCTCAATTCATGAATCCTTTTTCAGGCTCATTCCAAAAAAGTAGTAATGTATACAAATTAGTGGATTGAAGGAAAGTGGCCAAACTGGAGCCATGAAAGAAATGCTTTTGGCATTAATGTGAATGAATTGAAAGCAGTGCTTGATCTTCCATATCTAACTGGGGCTCTTAGATCATTCCATTTGAATTCAAATGATTTGATTGCAAAAGGATTCACCAGAGTAAAACTACAGAATTATAATAAATGAGAGGAGGTTGAGGTATCTTCTAAGAGCAATGAGATTTGATGACAAAACAGATAGGGAACAGAGGCAGCTGAATAACAAATTGGCTCCAGTACATGATATATTTGAAACTTTCAATTAACTCTGCTCAGAGCACTACACTATTGGGAAATATGCAACTATTGATGGAATGTGAAAATCATTTAGAGGGAGATGTCCTTTCAGCAATACATGAATAAACAAGCAAAATATGATATAACAAATTATTATTGAGAAAATCACTGAAATTTTACTAACTTTGTTCCACTTGCTTCATGCTAGGAAGCAGACAGTGGAACCATGCTGAAGACGAAGGCAACAGCCTTTGAAGCATGTCCAAGTAAGGGAGCAAAATTAGTGAAATTTGTATGATTTTCTCAATAATAATTTGTTATATTATGCTATATTTCACTGTGAAAATTCCTGCGATTCAAAATTACCAGCATAATATGGTTTGAAAATGTTTCTAATCACAGTTGCCCATTTCTTATGTGCAAAATATGGAATTGTATCAAGATAAGCATGCAAACCAAGACAACAGGTCTACAGCAATTATGAAACATTTGTAACACCAATTTCTGGCACAGGAAGAAATATGACCAATAATTTGTGTACTACTTTGCATTTTAGGTTCTTATTTCTTGCTCCGGTTTATTCAGTGGTTCTCAGAGTTTGAATTTAGAACTGTACCAGCATTTTATTAAAAAAGCAAAGATAGATAGTTTCTAGGTATGTCCTTTGTCATAAAAGTTCCAGGCCTGGCATTGACAAATTCATCCTACCAATTTACAGCCTATGTGCTCTTCAGAGTAATTCCAATATTTCTGAAGGTTTTGAAAGCAGACTGAGAGAGCTTTTCAGTGCATATATTGTGGCCTTCTGGATAGCTGCAATGTATTTTGATAATGGGCCTCTTGTGCCATTCATACACATGGGCTGTTGATAAGTGTTGGTTGTTGTAAGCTTTATATAGAAGGTTCCATATTTCAGTTACTCTTTATCCACATTCTTCCTCACCACCATTGAGACAAACAGCATTTTGTTCATTACTACCTTGTCAACTAGCAGAATTTCACAGAACTACTTCAAGTCACATATGAATAAAATCTACCTGACATAATTGTATATTCTTTATTTCTGGAAATTAAAGTTGTAATTATAGGACCTAGTTATTTGCTTTTTGCAAATTTCCATATAGATAAGCCACTTTTCCTTAGTAAATCTGAAGTATCTGATGCACTCTCCTTTGCTGCCTGTTGTGTTTGTGAAGTTTATCTTTGGAGTTTCTCCATCGTTAAAAAATATGAATTCATTTTTATTGGATATAATTTGTTTCAGAACTTAATATAATCAGTTTTAAATAATAACCCAATTTAAAATATGTTTGGTATGTGAAACATTTGCTTCTGGGTACACTAGCATCAAAATTAGCAATATTTAATATCCTTTCTGTTCATGATTTGTTCTTGATTAAGACATATTTCATTATGAATTGATGAGCGAATCTTCTACTGTTCACCCTTGAAAGTCTAGCAGAGTATTGAGTGCATTGAGCAACTTCTTGGCATTCTCTTTTGCAGATTATACTTCAAGTTCTTTAATATTACATAAATCTTGTAATAATACATAAGAAAAATATTTAAAAATATAATTTTGTATCTAGCTTTGAACCATCTCAACAAATTAAGCTGTATAAGTGGTTACTGTATTATCTCCTAGACTATGAAATCCAAATAAAGATTTTCTGCATAGTGCATTTAACCCTTAATCATGATTTTGAGGCTGTCTTAAAGATTTGAAAAAGAACTGTAAGAGCTGATCCAAATATGCTCCATTCTGTACCATTTTGTTGGTGATTGTAATGTAATGATGTAATATGGGGTTGGAGTTTTCGTAGTTAACAGATAAGAGTGCTCTTGTGCCAAAAGATTGTATCCACTGAGTGAATTTGGGAGTGTTCTGATAAATATTTTATGATTTTAACAGAAGCCAGTGATACTGTCATTTTAAAATTAAAATTTTGAATACTTTTAATGGGAACAATATTCAAATATTGCTAATTTTCCTTTTGCAGCTTGTTTTGAAAGAGGAAGCAATTGAACTTGGAGATCAAGGCTCAGACCTAACAAAAGGACTTGACAAAATAGAGGGAGGTTTGGGCGATAAAATAGAGAGGACAGGAAGTGAAGATGAAGAGACTGAAACTGATGAAGAGCGTACAAATACTGATGAGAGTGGAGATGATGGTCCTGGAAAAGAGGAGGCAGAATCTGAAGATGAGCCTTATGAGCCACTGGAACCAACAACATTTGTTAATGTATCCATAGCATGTGATGAGGCAGGGCCATCAGGAATACAGCCAGCTGAACAGAACTTAACATCAGTGACTGAGTCACAAGGCGAGCAGCAGCCAGTTCAGTTCCAGGCACCATCCACAAGTGCTGCAGCTCCAGAAACAGGCAGTGGGTAAGTACAATACTTTTGTTTCTCTTAAGTGGATTCACATGTATTTTGTGTCCTGCAGAATGCATAGTGCTTTTGGGTTAGTTGCAGTTGTTTGCATTTCTGACTTCAGGATGTGCAAGTGCTCAAATTGATAAAATTGGCAGTGTGTATATACATTTTATACAAGTAATTTACGTGCATTAAGTTCCACACTTAAGCTGTAGCCTGTGAAACCATTTTGTAATATAATAAAAGTTTTAAACTGTATTTAATGGAAACTGAAATGAAGCACAAAGAGTTTCTCTGGATGCTTGCATTTCAGATAGTATAAATGAGGGATTTTTAAAAATGCATTCATATCTAATATTACAATTTTAAGAGCATATAAAACCTGAAAAACAGAGGTGGCTTTTAAAGTTTGTATTACATGTATTTTACTACATCTCATTGCAAAAAAGAGACATAATTATGATAGTAGTAATGACAAAGTTAAATTCAACCTTATGCCTTTAAATGCTTCTTATAGATATTTATGTAAACTTTAGGATGCTTTGAATCTAACATAATTTGGTGCCTCTGTCATTGTCTTCTGGAGTACTATTTGAAAAAATCAAAAGGAGGTATTTTTATTATAAACATAATTTTCCTTTATTTATGTAACGTTTTAATTTTATTTGTTGTTCACTTTTGTTACATCCTTTATTTCTTAATTGTTTCTTTCTCATGGAATAAATTTAATCAGAGGTGGAAATACGGGGGTAGTTGTATACCATTTCTGAATCATTCTTTCATTCAGTATTCTGCATCCATATCTGAACATAAGGTTTCTAGGTGCAAAGTTCAAATTAACATCATTTAAAGAAAACAAGGAATCATACACATCCTTTCCAATTTGTATTTAAAAACAGATGTTTTGTACTAATAGCAGGTGAAGGACCTATGAATCATAATGGAAATGAACTTCAAATTTTTCATTAAACACGGTTTTAATATTTTATGTGGAGAGTTAAGTTGCAGCATGTTGGCAACTGTCAATTTAAGATCTAAAGATACCCACTAATCAAATATCCTGTATTAAAATTAATCCTTACCTTATAAGGCAATATTACAATATGAGTAAATATTTTATGGTTCATCTAGATAAATGCTATTGTCAGATTTAGTTATGATTTGGAACCATTAATATCTAAAATGTTTGGTGAAACATGCACTTACTCCCAATCACAGGCAGTAACTTGCATTTCAAGCAGGCTGAGAAATATTGGTGGCTCCTTGTTAAAATCTGAGGTTCTCTCCAGCATTTATGAATTGTGGGATTCCTTTTTCTGTTTTATTTTTGGCCAGGTGAATATGGACTTAGCCTAGTGACACAATAATCCATATTTTGAATATTTACAGCCTTTTCCAACTGTTTTATCTTCTCAACTCTGTCTTCTAACTTAGCCCTCAAATCTATTATCCCAAGATAATTCAGACAATCATTTTGCAAAAAAATTATTTACCTTGAGTTAACTCGGTCTTCATTGTTTTAAATTGCTGAGAATGCTGTCATGTGTATACTGACACAATATGATCTTATAACAGTATATTGTGCTTTGGTGTTTTCTTCTGTTTTTATGCTGTTAGATGACAGCTATTGTAGTTTGTGATCCTGTGGCATAAAAATAGCTATTCTTACCTACATTAAGACCCATGTAACACATCACTGTCCTAAGAACATTTGAAATGTGGAAAGGGATGAAAAATTTCTAAGCACAGTGATGCTGACATTTCATTTTCAGAGTTTGGTAGTGATTCTTTGGAATGTTTATCCTCAAACAGCTATAGTGATTCTGATGCATCAGGTAACAATATTTGTCACAAAGAGAAGAATTTCTAGGCTCAAATAAAGTGTTACAATAGTTCTGTATAAATATGACTATAAACATAATGACACTTTTGAGCAAATAATAAAGCGGCACTTTTCTAAAGCAAACATTGTGTTATTTTGTGACATACCCTGGTAATCTTGAAATAATAACACCATCTCCTCTCACCGTAATTTTCTACCTAAAATATATACAAGAAATAAACATTTTCAGTTGGCAAGGATATTATCTCTGCATATAGATGTAAAAAATATTGCAAAACTGTAGGTTGTTTTTATACAGATTACTTATAAAATTTGTATGTTAAGGGAGTAATTTACGGTATAGCTGTAGAAGGTACATGGAATATAACAAAATTAATTAATGTGCTTAAACAGGGTCCCATGCACCCTAGCGTTTGTGCAACCCCAGTCTGGTAGATTAGTAATTTTAGCATTTTAAAGTCAAACATTTTATCATAAACCTTTAGTACAAATGTTTTTTTGCATACTAATAATAAAACATAAATATAAAGCTCTCTGTTACTCAAATAATGACATGCATAGCTAAAAATTTAAAAAATGGACATGTCAGTTTTTGCATTGTGACACATCATGTAATCTTTCTTAACTATTAACAAATGATTTAGGAGGATCACTTTTCCAATATTTTAAGCATTGTAGTTCATGCCCCTGCAGTCTGAACACCTCAAGCAGCTTACAGAGAGAAGATGCAGTAATCAAATTATTCAATTTCTAATTCCTTTACAAAATAAACTACAATGGAAATGAGGTATGTGCCCAAGCAATCTACCCAAGGGCCTTAATGTTATAGAGCTAAGCCTCTAAACATTTCCATTTTTCACATATGTAGAGGAGGTGAATGTCAGATAGTGATGATGCAGTCTAATAAAGATTTAAGTTAGTGTAAAAAAATGTTTCCTTCCATTTTTGCAAAATACCAAACCTTTATACTACCAAAACTTACAGAATTATTGAATCAGTGATAGAAAGTTTTATGCCAAATTTTTTTAATATCACCTTGCAAAATATTTATATACTCATAGAAAAATTGAATTGCTGATAATCTTTTTACTGCATCATACTGAAAAAGTATCAAAATCAAAATAATTCCTTTTAAGACCTTCAGTATTTTTAATTTGCTATGAGCTTTTATTATTCATATTGAAATATTTTGATCTCTTAGCTTAATTATATTTATACAACTATAGCAGAATTCAATTTGGATTGATACATCTTCACTTAAAAGTTTTAATACATGACATGTTTCAGGAACTGTCATTCCCATCCTTACCTGTTGACTAACTGCTTGGTAAGTTTATTGTTGCCTAGTTTGGTTGTGCTAGTTCCAAGCCTCTTCCTTTTTGATGTCGGTAAGCTGGGTTAGGAATTTACTCAATACGCCACATTGTGGAATATCGAGTGTCCATTCATTAATTCATCATGGTAGTTTAAGATGATTCTTCCCAATGCAGAATATTCTATAGGAGTATGTAGTTTTTTTAACAACATGGCTTGGCTTCTGTGTAATTTCGTGCAATGTGAAATTAAACAAGATGCCATATAGTTAAATGAGCTACATACTCCAAAGGAATTATCTGCATGGGAAAGGATTTTCATCTTAAAATACTGGTAAATTAATGAATTTGAGCATGACAATAGTAATCTTACCAAGCAGTCAACTGCTGAGAATGGAAAGACGGTTCCTAAAACATTCTGAATTAAAAGCTTATAAGTGAAGTTTGTATCAACATAGTTATATATCCAAGTTGAATACATATATTGCTTAACTGTCAGTGGCTTCTAAACCACATAATTAATCACAATATTCGGTGTATGGAGGAATTTTGCAGCATATTAAAAAAATATTTAAGTGTAGTGGTACTTGTAATTAATTGATAAGGATCAAATAGCAAAAAAGTTTTTAAAACTGTTCGTAATATAATGGCTATTCTTCAAATATTTCCTAAACATTGTGTATTCCATTAAAATTTTACTTTCCATACCATAATATTGCATGCTTAAAAGTTGTGTGTTTTCCTTTCTTAACTTTAAATGTAACACATAAAACTTGCACAATGAAGCAAATCATTTGGTAATTTTTGAATAATTCAATCAAACCTAAGCACCCTTTTGGCTTTGCTTACATGTGAAACAAAAAGAGTGTTTAGGTTTGACTTTATCATAGGAAAATTATCATTATTATGTGTTTAATTTCCATAATTACCCTTGAGGATAAAGGATATAAAACATGTCCATGTTATGCAGATTCCCCAGTCTCTTATTTAAAATACCCAACAAAGTGCTTAGAAATCTTAAGATCTTTAATCTAGTTCTTTTCATTTCTTCACTGTATGTTCACAAAGTTCAAAACCACTGCTGATTACAATACACTTTGATAAGGGTCCTTATATATAAATCCTGCTAGATTTAAAAAGCATAAAGCATAATGAAAAGTTAAAACATAATTTGTTTTAAAGAACATGCCTACTTTCATGAACATTATGATATTTCTCATTGCAGACTTTCCTTGTGTTGAAATACTTCATTTCTACATCTATCTAAAATACTTTATAATGCATTAATGTAATGTCTCGTGTAAAAACCTGACTTTTATGTACAAGTTTGAAATAAATAATTACAATTAGACTTACATTTATGGATTCATCTGTTATTGAAAAACCACCTAGCTAATTTTTATTTTATTTAACATCTAGAATGTATAAAATATTGTGTATTGAGCATTTTGTCATAACTACCATAATTCAAGTAATTACCATTGAGTTTAAATAAAGTAGAGTACCATATGCTTGTGCATATTTCTTTTAGTACTGTAACATTTTGATTGCAATTATCTCCTGCCTGCATTTATAGTATTTTCATTGTTACAAGGGAGAAGAGAGGGAATTGTTCTTTAGCTTTCTATTTAGTAAAATGCCTAATATAACATTATATTTGCTTTGGTAAGGGGAAGAATCAATAGATTTCTAGGGAGCATTAGATTCATAATTTGAAATTCCAATAAAATGTGATGATATCCTAAGCCATACCTGTCAAGATGTGGAATATATTGGCCAGTCATAAATAGGGTAGCCCATGAACAGCTTTTCCACCTACTTGGTGTCAGGTAAGAGGAATGGGTTAGTTCATTGTCATACCTGTTATTTGAGGCGAAAGACATAAGACATTTTAAGAACTGTCAACATGCAGATGATGATACAAGCAAAGGTCCATAAAACATGTTCTGAGAAGTTCAATGGTAAGTGGTGCATTGGAGTACAAAATTAACTTACTATCCTAATCTAAAATAATATTTATAGTGAAAAAATTGTACTTACGAGGCTGTAGACAATAGAGTGGTAATATATTCGACACTAATGTATTCAGCATGTTTATGCTAACTCCCATTAATTACATAACACTAGGACATGTTTTGGAAGTCCTCGCTTTCATCATCAGCTGTTGACTGACTACTTGAATTGGTGGCTGGATTTCAAGATGCTTTTGTGGCAGGCTCTGATGCTTCTAGTAGGAACAAAGACACAGTAATAAAATTTATCAATAAATCTAAAAGACAAAAATCTATAAGAGAATTTTCCCCATTGAAGATCATCAAGGAAAGATACAAATTCAAAAGCTTCACATACCATCAAACTTACCATAAATTTAAGAGGATATTCAAAGAATAAGGTATAATTTTAGCCCCAAAGAACACATATAATATAAAAAAATTATTAGGTTGCACAGTAGAAGACACCAAACCAATAGAACAGAAATCCGGAATTAATGAAATTAAATGTGCAAATTGTCTTCAGAGACAATCAGAATAACAAAGAGAAATTTGGCTGAGCAAAGAGCATGCTTGGAATATTCATTTTAAACAGGTTGATAAATCAACAGTAGCAGTTCACTTTTGAACCAAAAATCATGAAATTAAACCAGAGGCTAAGCTGCTGAAAGAACTTCACAACCCAATGGTATCCACTTCGGAAAAGATTTTCATCTTAAAAAATAAGAAAAACTTAATGAATTCAGAGGTTACGGGTTGCAGTTTTCTGTTCTGCTTTGATCAAGCTCATGGTTGAAACTCTTTATGGGCTTTTCTTCACAAATATTTATTACTTCTACTGTACAAGTTCAATTAGTTTCAAAATATTCCATTCTTAATGGTTCTTTATATCCAAGTCATCCCCAGTATTCCTTTAGCCACACTCGGAAACTTTGGGATTACTTTGTCCCCAGTGAACAAGTTCAGCCTAAATAATCTACTCAACTGCAGTAATAATGATAAAAATACCTGATGAGAAGAAGCCAGGAATATATAAAATCAGCTGTTCATAATCCAGCAAAATATATATTGGCAAAACTATAAGAAGCATTGGAATTAGGCTAAAGAAACACTGGAGAAAATCAGCTACAATCACAGAGATAAATCAGTGGTTGCACATTATTTTTGGAGAGAAAAATGTGATATAGAAATGGAAGTCAAATTATTGAAATTCATAGATAGACCCTTGGAGCTGGAAATATGGGGGAGAAAAATTATAAAAAATATGAAGATAAGGTTATGAACTTCGAAATCCCAACAGAAGACAAATTAATTCAAAAGTTCATAAAATGTCCACAACAGGTACACCAAGTCCATCTAACCAACAACAAATCTGGAAGCCGACTCACAGGTGATGATGCGGGTAAAAGTTTGTAAAACATGTTCTGTATAATGTTAAGTGAAGCATAAGAGTATTAAATCGACTGACTAGCTAATTAAGAATGAGTATAGTTTGTTTTCTTTCCCCGAAATCTTGTGATACACAATGAAGGAGTTGAAAAAACAAATGTCAAGAATGTAGAAAAATATTTTTCTATACCCCTTAACTGTGCATTATATGATGGAAAACAGAGCTGTCACTTGATCCTGTAATTCAACACCTCCCCCTTTGCTATTCAAGGGCATATTTAGGTTTCTTAACCTATCTTCTTCTCAGCTTCCTCATTTCTGTGATGTCAGCTGATTTGTGTCTAGTGGAGAGGAAATAAACTTTCTAATTATCTCTCCACTTCACAAATGGGATATTGTTGGTACTCCCATTTCATGCTCCCCAAGCTTCAGTTTATTTGTACAGATATCAGCTGTATATCTTTTCTATTATGTTGCACAGTCCCAGTTATACTCTCATTTGCTCTTCTAAATAAATCTGGAGAGCATTTTCAATTATCTAAAAATAATGTTTGATCTAGTCTAACAATGGTTCACACATACTGAGCACTACTTTGATACTGGCAGGAAGACTAGAATCCATCAGATCATCATCTACATACATTTTAAAATATAGAAAGTAGCCTCTACATGGTTTGCGAATGTTTATGCAAAATCTTGCCCTTTTGATCTATTCGGCTGCACAAATGGGCTTTAGAGCAATGTTCTGAGAATGGTAATATATTTCAGAAAATTTTGAAGAGAAATGTATAATAGGCTAATTTTTTCAGGTTATCACTTTGATTTTCTTTGTCATCATCCATGAAATTTAGGAAATGCAAAATCACATATATATATATATATATATATATATATATATATATATATACACCCTGGTCTCTGCTCATTTTATTTTTGTTTTGAGGCCATAGAATAATATAATAGATGCCAGAAATGTGTGGGTGTAGCAGGACAATGTTTCCAACATTTCCTACCATAAGGTACATATTTATGTGAAGACGTAAGCTTACACCAAGATTTTAACTATGAACAAGAACCACGGAAGTTGTTTGAAATATAGCAAAAATTCTGTGACTTTATAAGTATTTTATCTATTTCTGCTGCTATAGTTCTTGTTATTTTAGTTAAATTGTTCCAAGAGCTATTTTATTTTTAATTTTTTTTTTATATGTATAGCATGTAGTAGTTTTTGTGAAATGTTGGCAACATGAATTCAAAGATGTAGCGTAACCCAGAGAACATAAACTGCATTAATGACACAGGCTGCAGAAGCCTGAAAGAATATTTAATATTATGGTCAATCAAAAGGGCAATCAATTGATCAAAAAGCGACTGTAACTTAAATTATTTTATAATAATTTGATACGCTTATAACATTATATGAAAGGGACTTTGCTTCTGTACAACTCATAAAACAATTTCATAGAATCTTTATTAATTTACAAGCATACCTTAAGATACATCTCTGTAGTGTCCATAATAGACAATTTATCTCTGTTCATGTTTTATTCTGTGTCTGAAAAAAAATTCTGTGGATGGTCTTTTTAGGAGTTTAATTACTTCTTCAACATGGATTGCATGTCCCTGCACCTGGATGTGCTTTTTACACAAATTGCATCAATTCCAATTGCATCAATTCTTGAATTTCAGTATAAGATATAATCACCCAAACAGATTTTGCAACTTAAAATCAAACAAATGTGAAAGAAATTAAAAATCATTAAAAACCAGTCATTTTTGGTTTTATTGCAAATGTTTTGATTTTTCATAGAAATGGGCACATTACTGCAAAAATGTAATAAAATTACAGCGATTTATGAACTACAAATAATTCTATCCACAACTCTCAGAGATGTTTGCATTATAATCAGTACCGAAAATCTGGTTAATAATGATTACACCTTTTGTGTACTGCTACTGGTAAAATGTAATGTGATAGGTATTAACTATTTCAGTAGGAAGTATTTGCTTGAAAAAATATATTTTTAAAGTTTAACAAAAGTTGTACATTTACTTAGACTATTAGTTTGTCAAATAAAACTATATGTGACTGCAATAAAATATTGAAAATGTTAAATAATGTTAACATTATTAAATAGTTTTAAAATCCAATGATAATCATTCAGGTTCTTCAAGATTCATTACAGATTGTCCACATCCATTAATGCGTGGTTTTTTTTTTTTTTTTTATGTGGCTCTGTTTATTTTCATTCTTTGTATATAATTTTATATCATATTCAAAATCAATTACTTTTAAATTCTTAATTTTATTATGCTGATTTTTAAATCCTTGTGGTCATACCTTCTTCTAAAGACAGAATATCTGTTTTACATTGGTTTTTCCCTCCATCTATTAATATGAATAATTCAATGAATTTTATATCAGAAGCAAGTAATTTTTTATTTTTAAATAAACATTTTTTTTTTTTTTTTGTTGGTAAAATTAAATTTTCTGGATTTGTGAGATTTGAAAATTTGAGTGATATCAGTCAGTACCTACAAAGAGCATGTATTGTAGCAAACATTAAACATCCAAATCAGCCAAGTTCTAAATGTGTAGTTTGACATAATTGTTTGAAGATGTCAGAACCTATCAATTCCTCACATTCTATTCTGTCTTATGTGCATTGAAAAAGGATAACAATATAAAGATATGTCATTTTTCCATAAGCTGTAAGCCAAGAAACCTGCGTAGGCAAAGCTAATATTTTAGAACTAGTGGATCTACAACATAACATAAAATGGTAAGAGATCAACTGGGCCTCTTTTATGTGCTGCATCCAAAGAGTTAGTTAATAAATATCCAAATTGTGTCATACATGTCCACAATACATTGCAGAGAAATGCTAGGTTAGCGAATGAGTTCCTTGTACTACAATTCCCTAATTAGAAAGAAAACATTGTGTTAATAAATTTTATAGTTCCACTAACTTTTAAAATAAATGGCAAGAAATTACTGTTCATCTGTAAAAGCAGCAATGGTACCATGCACATCCAAGAGCATTCTAATGTTGTCCCTTTACTTAGCCACCTTGACTAATCTAAACCATGGTGTTGAACATAATGTACTAGTAAAACATGAAACAAAAGCTCCTGGCTAATTTTATATTGTAAGGAACCAAATCTAGCATTCTTGTATATTAAGGTTTTCATGAATATCTTGAATAAATTTAGCCAACACAGCTATATGATATTGTTGTTGATGGTACTTTTATCCATGGCAAGTGAATAATTGATGAAAGTCATCAGTTTCTCTACCATTTGTCATGTTACATCAACAGACATGAGTTCAATGCTCTTTGCAAGTTTTTAGTGAGATATGTAAATATTCAAAATCAGGAAACTCTTGTGCATACAGAATCTTAGCAGCCTTATAAATATTTTGATAAACTCTTCCTCCTGGAATAGTTTAAGTATATTGGCAATCTCCCATAATACAATATAAACTAGTACATTCTCCCCTCTGCTGTAGTTTATATAGTAATAATAGATTCACTTGCTTTTTTGATATTTCTAGCCCTGTAAATAAGAATATGGTATTAAGTTACACTGTTTATTCTATCCTCTAACAATAAAATTCTGAATGGTGTCAATTGAAATCAAGTATTTTTCTATGGTTTTGGTTTCAGGCATAACTTTTAATAGCAAATTTACCATCAGTTCCCTTAGGTGGTCAATTGACTACTTACTTACACACTTTTCTTAAATTATATTGCATAGTTATAAGTGACAATCATTACTGCACAAAAAACTTTTCTCAAACTCATTGTAGCATAGCGCTTGAGTCATTGTTTATCAACTTTTGTATCCATGGCTAAAATGTAGTTTTAACTTTTCATTTTCACACAAATTTCATAGACTACTGTAACCATCACTCATAGCTGATTATTATAGGGATGAAGGAACATCTAAGACTGCAAAATGCAAGACATGTCAAATAGGGTTATGTAAGAAAAACAAAACCAAAGGCAGTTGAATTAAAAGTAAAACTACTAAAATCAAGTCAACACATTAAAACTCTCTTGATGTTTCACATTAAAACTTTTTTTTATTAAAAAGTAAGTTGGGACAGTTTCATGAATCACTTGCTCACATTGTCAACCATTTGAGGACTAACTTCAAGTAGGATGTATACTTGACTGTGTGCGCTCTGGTGGTCTGTTGATGAACCTGTAAAATATGTTGTCTGCTTCCGGTATATCAAAATTCATAAGTCTATGTTCATATTTTTTTATATAAATCTTTTCCCATATACTAAGTCCCTTTGGGTGCTGAACCGCTCTTAGCATTATTATATCCTTTTCTATTTCATGATTTTCATTCCAAAAATGTGCTGCTACTGCTGATTTTTCTATTTAGTTGTGTCTGACATTTCTCCATTGCTCTTTCAATCTAACACCCAAGCTTCTTTTGGTCTTGCCTATATATACTTTATCACACTCCTTACAGTTGATCCAATATATGCCTGAACAATCTTCTTTTGATCTGGTTTCAATTTTGTTTAGATTCAGCAATTTGCCCACATTGTATGTATTTATTGGTGCCAAAGCGATGTTGTATTGATTGAATACTTTTTAAAATTTGTGATTGATATAAGAGTGGTATGTGAACTTTTTTTTTTCTTTATATAAATTACTGAGTGTGGTGATTTGTTTGATTTTCTTTTTTCCTTTGAATCTTTTTATTTTTTGATCTATCATTTGTTTGCTAAACCCATTAACTTTTGCTGTGTGTATTATATGTAAGGATTCATTCTCATGTTCTTCTTTTTTAAGTGGTACATTAATAAACCTATAAATCATACTATTGAATGCTGCTGCTTTGTGAGATCTAGGGTTGAAACCTTTAGCTTTTATGTAATTGCCTGTGTATCTTTTCTGTATATGCCAAATTTTAATTTGTTATTATATTTTATTATATTCAAATCTAAGAATGGTAAAGTATTATTAGTTTCAATTTTCATAGTAAATTTTATTGTTTCTCGTAAATTTAAGAGTTTGAGATCATCTTCTATGTATCTGGTTTGCATGATGGCAAAAACATCATCCACATATCTGTACCAGATCTTGAATATATATGGGAAGGCTTTAGTTATGTGCATTTAAAAAAAAAAACTCATAAATAGATCTGCCAACAGATCTAAACCTGAACTTAGTTCCTAAAATTTTCCTTTAAATGTGAAGTAAGCATGATCTAAACATAATTCCATGAGCTTGACAAATTCTTTTATATGTTTCTGTAATATTTGTAGATAGTAACCATTTTCTTAACAATGTCAGGGTTTTCTTATTTGGAATACTTAGGAACAGGGCTTTTACATCAAATGATACCAATGTTTCATCTGTAGATAAACTTATAATCTTTAATTTTATTTTTTAGACTTAAGATTGGAAATCTCAGTAATGTATTAAGTTGAGTGGTTAACCATTTTGCCAGATGGTAACATGGGGTATTAACTTTGTTGATGATAGGTCTCATGTTTTTTCCCCACTGTATTCTGGGTAGTCCTATTATCCTGGCTATTAATGGATTTGGTATTTTAATTTTATAAATGTCAGATTTTGTGAACATAGTGCACTCTTTTAATATATCATCCATTAATTTTTTGCATCTGTTAAGTGTTTTTGTTTTTACTTCAATAAATTTTAACCAGAGACAGTAGTTTGAAATGTAAAAAAAATTGTATGTGGTTCTTGTATAATCAAAAACTATGCCAAAAATGTCATACCAATATCTCTGAGAATGTTTCATTATAACAGCTTTCTGTATAGATATAACCTGCATTTTTATAATTAATGTCTTTTTGTACAAATAATTTGTTACAACATAGCGTAGAACAAACCCAATTTGTATAATAAAATATATCTTATTTTCGAAAACCGTGCAATTATACTTAAAATAAATAATAAATAACCTTTTTTTTTATTTTATTTACTAAAAGACATTTAGTCAGAGATGACTTATAAAAGAGGAACCAAATAATGAGCAAACATAAGAATGAATCATTGAATTGCCAACAAATGAAATGAATAAGCAAAGGGGCCTGGGGACATAAAACATTAAACATAGAAGCTTGATTCAAGCTGGATTTGAAACTGATTCACAGATCAGAAGCCATATTGTTCTCTGTACAGTCATCTGGTTAGTAAGAAATTTCATCAACTTGAGTCAGAAGAGCACTTAAATATGTTACATTGAGCATACATCAAGTATATACAAACTCACTGCTGAAGCTAAATTCAAACTGGATTCAAACTGGCTTGCAATTTAAAAGCAAAATACTTTCCTCTTTACATCACAGTAGGCTAGGAGGCTATAAGGGGAAAATTCCATAGTTTTTAGTGAGAAAAATGACCAAAAATTCATAAGAAAGTTTAAATTGACCACTAACAGGCATTTTAATGTTAATACAGCATAAACTGGATACTCCTGTTGTACATTCCATCTTACCGCTCCTAATAACACTTTTGAATAAATAAGGCACTTAAGTTGTCGCCATGTTCAGTAAAGAAATATTATTCTTCGCATAATCCTTGAAATTTTCTCTTTTTTAAGGTGAATGGATTTGACAAGGGCATGTCATCATTTGCTTGCAAAACAGACTGACAGCATGGTAGCTCGCCAGCAGGAGAACAGACCTCATGTTCATATGTAAACAGTGTCGTGTGTCAACCTATGACTATGTCTATCCTTGGTATAGATAAAGAAGTCTTCATTTGTTTATTCAAATGCTTTGTTATAATATCCATTAAAATTAATCCTTAGAGAAGTATGAAGGTTTTTATAACTGAAAATATAAGGACAAGAGCTCACCATGGAAAAATGCTGCGCCATTCTTTTCAGACAGCCTCTTCTACTAAAGTGGATTCTTGCTGGGAGCATCAATAGCTTCAATGTAAAATGAGGTTATCTCTTGTGTTTATGGAAGTTCAGGTTCTATTTACTCTTACGTCCGCACTAGAATTGTGAAAACTTAATGATACAATAAATAATATATTGAATATTCAATCTTGTTGCATTTTGCAACCTAATTGAGTTGTTAAAAGCTGCAGAAGATATGTGAAATATGGCACCAAGATAAATAAATGGCTCCTATACACTATTTAGCCTTTGGTAGTTTATACATGCCAAAGGTTGGAAAAATTAAAATTTTGAATTTTAAATCAAGTTTCAAATAGACTTTTGGTATTAAGCAGAAACTTTTGCATATAGAATTCAAACAATATAGTTTATTATGTGCGTGAATACTTATTTTTTTAAAAAAAATGGACTTAATTATTTTTATCTAGGTGTCTGAAACATTCACTACTGTGGCTGAGGCACTAAGTATCTGCATATAAGTTGGCAGACCTGTTCAGTTCTTGGTTAGGACAAGTACCTGAAGTATGCATTTTATGGAGTTTTACCCCTGCAACGAAAAGACAAATGTTAGGTAACTGAATGCGGACCTTTTTAGCAGGGTGGAGTTAATCAGCACAGTCCTCTTGAGGGAATGCAAAATGGTACATAAATTCTTCCATTTATTGATACAGGTTGGTGTTTCAGAGCAATAAGCATTGAGCATTCTTGGTAACCTCAGCACCTGTAGCTACAGAATAATTGACATCCTTCATGAACTGCTTTATCTGTGCCGTGACTTTTAACTATTCAAAACTATTGTTAAGTTGCTACTAAGGTAGCAACTTATGTGCAAAGTCTTTATGAAAATCTTGTATCTAAATGTAAATATATACTGGAGTTGCCTTGCAAATCAAATTTTATTAAAGGGATTGGAAAGCCGCTTTTTTTTTTTCCTTGCCATAATTTTACCTTGAGCCCTGATTTAATCATCCCTGTTGGGAAATAGCAAATGAAAGCCCATGCATTAATTCATCTTTCAAA
Organism: Metallyticus violacea; assembly: GCA_030762175.1. Taxonomy (NCBI): domain Eukaryota; kingdom Metazoa; phylum Arthropoda; class Insecta; order Mantodea; family Metallyticidae; genus Metallyticus; species Metallyticus violacea. The sequence continues at coordinate 378,132,415 of CM060846.1, forward strand.
ATCTGCAGAGGAAGACACACAGCTTTCTATTAGAACTGAGAGTGAAGACTGAACAAAAATTTTAAGCTATGCAATCAGTTCACAGCTCTTTCATAAATGAATAAAAGTAATAACACAAATAAATAATATAACAAATTCAAACTAAACAACTAATATAAGTACAAACCCTTGCGCTGCTTCCGTGCGGTCACGGTCTCTGAGAGGTGTAGCAGCGCTGACTATCCTCGATAGTGAATATGTTTGACAGCATCATAGTCCTCGTAGTCCAGAAATGAAAATCGGGCCAGTATCGCTGCACGACCCGTCATATGTACATGCAGCACTGCGGAGAATAGCAGTGTGTTTGCCGCTAGGTGCTGGTGGGCATGTGGAGAGGCCCCTACAACTACCTCTTGCTATTCCATTCCTGAGCGACAGCGAAAAAAACCCAATGTTAACATAAGTTTTGCATGTATTATTTTATTTGTTAAACCTAACGTAACCTAAGATCCTAAACTATGCTTTATCCTCCCTAACTTTCTGGTGTCGGTCCTGGTGGTGTAGTGGTAATCATACTAGAGCCTTCTAAACCCAAGGTCGCGGGCTCAAACCCGACCAGGATCGATAGATTTTTTCGGGCGTAAAAATCCTAAGTATGGCTTCCTTCGGAAGGGAAGTAAAGCCGTGGGTCCCGTGTCGTACATTTGCGGCACGAAAAAGAACCTCAAGCCTGAAAGAAGAGGCCTCTGAGCAAAATTTATCGGCCGTTTCACGCTCGGAATTGAATGGGACGCTGATGACCTGAGATGTTAAAGAGCGTCCTTAAATAAAACGAATAAATAAATAATAACTTTCTGGCTGCAATATGTTGTTCCTTATTACAAAACTTGAGTTTTTCAGATGTTTCAACTTCATTTTATCACTTTTTACCACGCGTTGTCTTATTGGAAATCGCAATAAACTCATATACATACACACTAACCTTAACCTAACCTAAGGTAAATACTAGAAACTTGTGAACCCAGTGGTTTGCTGCGGCTCACTACGGCCTGACGGCCTATGCTTGCCTCCTTATCGTAATATAAATTAATAGCGGATTGTGTGCTATATTAGCGAGTAAATCGTTGTAATGGTGGCAAATCTCCCTTTAACTGCAACAAAACGTACATAGTGTCATCTAACGGCAGAAAGCATAAGCAACTAGGCATTATAAACGAAATAAATGAGTGCAACCAGAATCTAAGTGTGGAATGAACTGTTCGGAATAATCATCAAGATTACATTGGGGGGGGGGGGGATGGTGGCGTGTGGAAGCGAACTTAAGACCTTCCCATTTATTGCTCGAAGCTCCTTCCTATTGACCTTACATGTCGTTGTGGAGGGTTGAATAATTACTCTCTGCATCTGTTGAGTAACACTAACTATGGCTTTATCAATTGCCGCCAGGGACTAAGCACCAAGACAGTTTATCTGTACGTTTAAGTGTGGAGTGATGGTCGAGGCGTGTGATAAGTTTGAGGTAGTGGCGGAGCAGAAGTTATGTCCGATGACGATGCTGAGGTTTTGGCTTCTTATGATTGCGTTGCTGCGCCGACCGGGAAGGAGGAATCGGCCTTCTTACCGCGGCGAGCCATCTCGTGGTCTGGGATGGTGATTTTTTAAAATCTCCGAAGGGGGGAGTAAGGTGGGATCTCGCCCCTCCTCGGTGGCATCATCCAAGAAAAGTCTATACCCTCTCCCCATGCTATTAGTAATATGCAGGGAGTGACGGGACTGTGTTCGGGTACCGCTATTTTACTCCGGAATTAGTGGAGATAGATGAAGGCTCGCATGCCAGCAAACGAGCGATATGCGTGCTGTTTTTTGGACCTTATTGGTCCATAGTGCCCCCCTCGGGGAGTTAGAAGTTGGCATAGATGCCCGTACTTGAATTATGCAGGGTGAATGTGGGGAGTAAGTGGCACGCGCCTACTGTTACTTGTGTGTAAGTTGCTGTTAACTCATACTGTAAGTTTGCGAATGGAATCTAGGAATTAATTTGTTTGTCTACTTTTCTTTTCTAGCATTCGAGGAAATATTGAGTTGATCATCCCTTGTGGGGCTTCGTCGATTCATTTGAAGCTTTAGGGCATAGTGGTATATTTAGTACTTTTGGTGTAATTTATCAAATAATATCACGAGAGGGTCTGAGATTGCCGATAAATTATCTGCAAAACTGAGATCTTCAAGTGATATTTATTAGGACAATCACGAATAAAATAAGAATTTAAGTATAATTCCTCTAAACTTGGCTTACAGAATTGTAATAATTATATATTTTCAATTAACCTTTTCAAGCCATCTTGCGACAGAAGAATACCGAATGTCAGTAATGCCAATAGAGAAGAGCAAAATACGAGTAGGACTATTTCATGAATAGAATAAGAACTAATATATATATATATTTGAAATTGCGCACAGAATATTCACCCTTGTATAAAATGTTATACCTATGATTATCTATTTGAAAAACTCTCCATTTTGCGTTAAGATTGTCCATTGTCCAGCCTTGTGTTGCTATCAATAGCTCACCACTGCCTCTAGCAAAAATGGTCATTTATGCGTGTTCAGGAATTAAATAGTGAGGGTATAGATTTGGCTACACTGACCACAAGACAAATGCACGTCGCGTGATAACACTGATTTGATATTTTTTTTCCTGATAATTTCACTGCGTGATCCGGCTGTGATTGGTCAAAATTCAAAATGTTTGTTTCGTTTCATTGGTCGATTTTAAGATGGCAGTACAAGAGTGAAATAGTCAATATACTCGTAATTTGAGGATTAATGAATAATCGTATCTTTTTTTTAAAAATTTTATTAAGTTTTTTATAACAAATACGGAGACCTTATATTAATAAATGTTTACCCGTGTACTCTTTATGTATTACGTACAATCGATAAATTAGTTTTTTAGTATATTGCTCTAATAAATTTCAAATATCTATATTTTAAGAATGTTCATGAGAGTGCAGTGTGTTGTATGCGACAATACGGCCTGTAGAACCCATGGGCGTTTACTTTATGCGCCGCTATGGTGGGTCCTCTTCCCCCTGAGCTACCTTGACGTGGTAGCACAAGGGCTGTGCAGGATAGTGATTGTGTTCAGTATGCTGTGTCTTTGAATCCAATGAGCCGACCATGGCATGGGGAAGTTGTACTAGTTGCGCCAGATATTCCGGTGCCCCCAGGCCAATAGTTCGGTCAAAAATTGACAGTGGTTGCAAATGTTTATCGTTAGTACTTCCGTATTCTCCTAGTTTTTGAATAAGTTGCTTAAGATTCCTGTTTTTATTTTTGTATAGATTAAAGCTAAAATGTTTGATGAATTGTTCATTTGTATAATTTGACCTCTTTGTGTAGTAGGTATGCCGGAGCTACCGTAAGTAATTATTCTAAGTATGCGATTTTGCTTTGTTTGTAGTCTACAAAAATAAGTTTTAGTAGTATATCCTCAAATTGGGCGTGCATATGTTAATATTGATCTTATCTGTGTTTTATAGTCCATACTTAGTTTAAGACCGCTATTCACATTAATAATTGGGAAGTTTGTTCAGCTTCGTATTTAGCTTTGTCTCTAGCTGTATTATTATCATCGCTATTTTTCCATAAAAGACCGTTGTCCATTATCACATCTAAATAGGTTACTTTGGTCTTCCAATCAGTTGGTTCACCTTTGAATGTTAGCGCTGGGAGTGCATGTCTCTCATGGAGACGATTTTCTAGTGTTTAGTTTGTCTCCACTTTTCGAACCATGGTTTGAGAGTATTTAAAGCATTTTCAAGCTTTAGGTTGTATTCGCCGTATTATCTGCATAGATGAATTTGTCAGCCCCGATTAATTCAGGAATATCATTAATTTAGTTATTGAATAGGTAGGCCCCAGTAGGCTTCCCTGAGATATCCGTGCTAATCCCTAATGGTTTTGCACGAAAAAAGGATGCTACGGACGTTAGTTCGGTATGAGCGATTAGTTGGGTAATTTGTAGTTGAAACAATAAGCGAGTCTGAAAAACAATATGAAATGAGTTTCTTGATTAGGCTTGCATGCCAAATGTTTGTCAAAGGGTCGCTCAATGTTCAAAAAATCTGTGCCGGTTACCTTTTCGTATTAAAGCCACGTGCTATCGTTGAGTGATGTGCTCTGAACCCAAATTAGGGTGCGAAATCTTTTGAGGATAATTTTCTCTAGTGCCTAATTCGAGATGTTTAAGAGGTTAATTGGTGTGTAATTCTTTTGGATGGATTGGGCCTTTCTTGGTTTGGGAAAGAGGTTGGAAGCACCCGTGTTCTAGGGTGTAATTGTATGTGTTTGTAAGCAGCGTAAGAGCTCTCATTAGGTGTGGTTTTAAATCGATGTTAGGAATTATCTCCTGCCCTGGTGCTTTTTCAGATGGTGACTAATAAGCATTTTATTTTGCCTGGGTTAGTTTTCCGAATTTTATTATGATTGCAGATTGTTCCAATTGATCGCACTTCTAGCAAATGTCATATCACAAGTATCATGGTTCGGCGTGAACGTAGCTGCTCGTCTTATTTCAACCGTAAGGACCGGTGGCATGTTGTTACACGTACGCGTGAGGTATTGTACTAATCTCCATATAGTGCGCTGTTTTGGGTCAGTGTTTTCTTGTTGCACCTTCCAATGATTTCTAGTATAATCTCAAATTAGTTCGTTTGCGTGTTCTCGATATGTGTAATATTCGTTGCGAAGAATTAAGGTATCGAATACGTTGCCAATTGCGTCTCGCGCGGTTCCTTTCTTGAGTGGCAGTTTTGGTATCCGCGGAAAGCCCAGAGAACTTGACGGCCGATAACACAGAGGCATGCAGCGTTCACTTGTCTGCAAAATGAAGAAGTCAGTTGTTTCAAGTGGTTCGTCATGTTTATCGTATGTGTCGATATTTATGTCTGTAATGTGCCTGTTTAATTGTGTATGTGAAAGTCTCCCGGTTCATTAGGTTGTAGTTATACCTGGGTGGCTCTTGTTTAAATGTAATTGGTGTTGCAAGAGTACCGGATAATGATTTGATGTTAGATCATTTAGCTCACTAATGTTTTTATCGCCAGGGGTGTCCGAGGTCGTTAAGGCGCGAACTTTTGAGCGGGAGGCCTAGGGTTCGAATCTCACTGGAACCGTCCTCACTGACTTGAGTTTTATTTTATTCCTCCAGGTTTTCCTCACTCCTCTTAAATCCTTAAAAATCCTTTTCCAATATATCATTTCATCTGGTGTATTATCATTGTCCACCGTCGGAGAAGCCTCAGTAGTAACAATAGGCGTTAAACACCATTAAAAAAACTCATGTTTGTGTCTGGCGATTTCCTTTAGCAGCCTTATATCTGGCATGTAATTTGCTAAGTTCGAAACAAATGTAGGTTCCTCTGGTTTTACAATTAGGTATTTTTTACTATTGATGTATGATAATACTTTTGGCCCGTTGTATTTGGATTAATGTAGTTCCATAAATAAAGTTTTGCATTTTAGTCCCCAGCCGCAAATAGTTTGTCCAGATTCATAATTGTTTCAAGGCCGTTTAAGTCGGTGTCCTCTGGGAGATTATAGATGGCAGGTAGCGTTACCTTTAGTCATAGAGACTCTTATTTTCGTTTAGTGGCTTCCAAGCGATTAATGAAACATGAACTTGGCAATGTTTAATTCTGAATAATTATTGCAGTGTCCCCCCCCCCTTTCGGTTGCGATCTGTGCGGCACTGCATATCCAGGAGTGTTAAATCGGATTATCTGTATTTAAGCGTGTTTTGTTTACTAGAGTAAGCTGAACAGAATTTTGTTCTAGGAATTTAGTTACTTCTTTGCATTTTCTACTTATGTTTCTTGTAATCATAAAATTATATTAGCTGTATTTGAGCTATTAGCCATAGCATCGCTGATGTAGAGCTGCAAAGAATGTGCATATATGGTCAAAGATTAAGGCGGGATTGGATTGAGGGGAAGAGATTGATTGCAGGAGCCAGTGAGCATTGGCCCAAAAGATATCCGAGGCTACTCCCAGATTTGGCACTCCTAGCTCAACAAGAAATTTTGCCATGGTTTCGCCATTTTCAGTCTGATCGCGAGTGGTGAGCGATTTTAGGCTTAAATAGGCAATTCTAATATATTACTGGTGGATGTGCGAATTTTTCTCTTCTGTGTGTTTATTCTGTTTCTGGTGTTAGCAGAGGGGCATCGCTCATGGGAGGTTAAGGTTTCCGCTGGCGGTATCCGTGCTTCCTCGGCAGCAGAGGGGCGGGGATTAGAGGCTGGTCATGTCCGTCCGCGGCGGTCCTGTACTAGCCATTGCCCCTCTGCTCTGTGCGTCCCAGCAGGGATATGGCTACTTCTGTAAAGGGGAGGGGGGTCCTTAGCGCGCTGGGGCCGGGGCGAAGTCTTTTTCAGTGCTTCATGCCATGCGATGCAACCGCGCCAAGTTGCACCATGGCTGGTGAAGCCACATAGCAGACGCTTGTGTTCCTTGGGCGGAGGGATGGGGTCCTGTACATTTGGCGCATATGAAATCTGGGCCTGACATTTGCACTGCACGTGTCATAAGTGCTAGTAACGTGAGCATGGTTTTGGCTCTTGACTGGCCCCTATATGTCTCTACCCTAATACTAAAATGTGCCGGGTACTTGAGGCCTAAAATCTTCCTATTCTCTATAGTGTCCCACAACAGTAAGGTATATTGGCAGGAGTTCTCTATTTCTATTTCTGTAGCATATTTGCATGGCTTGGATTGCCTCAAATCCGACATAAGCCAATTCCTGTTGCATGTGTTCTTCGGAGAACTGAGAGCATGGTCCTTTAATAACAAAACTAATGGTCTTGTTCTCTGGGTGGGGGAAGAGGTAAAACAGTGTCTCTGCTCCTTGAGGAATTTCATGATCTTGTCATATTCACTCAAGGAGGTCGGCTCTTGACTATGAAGTCTCCGGAGCTTGGAGTAGTGTAAATTGGTAACTATGTATGTTGTGTGTCTTGTCATATTTCTTTAAGAATATTTGTATTTTGATTGGAATTTGTTGATGTAGATCAGGGGCCAAATCTAACCATTCCTCTGTGTAGTTGTTTGTTGGAGTCTTGATGGCATTAGCATAGCTAGCTGTGTGTGTAGGGTATGAGAGAGGAGAGTAGAAGTTGAGGTATGTCGTAATATGGTAGTGTGTAGTCTCTTACGTGTCTTTGTAAGTGCCAGACTTGAGAAAAGGATTAGTCTGCTGTGCGATTGTTGAGGAGTATGTAGTGCAATTGTCTGTTGCTGGGGCGTTAGTGTCTTTGTTTTTTTAACGGCAGTCTCAGCTGGTGTTCTCGTCTGCTCAGCAGAAGTCTTAGTCTTCGTCCTGTCTGTTTGTGTGTTAGAGACTACATCATTGTCTTGTCTTGTTCAGTTACAATGCCCACTTAACTAAATAATCACATTTAAATCCCCTAGCAGTGAGGATGGTAACAAAGAAATGCATAAAAAATCATAAAATCAACAAATAAGTATTACTTTCTGAAAATTTGCTTGCATAATATTGCATGTATAATATCACCAGTACTGTTGTTTTAATACTGCTGTTGAGTATGGTAGGTAGGCCTCAAAACAATCATCTAAATGAAGAGCAACACCACTTTTTATATTGCCAGGCACTTTCACTTCATTTGCCCCTACTGTAGCACACAATACATCTTTTGGTAATTTTTTTTCTCTTATCTGTGGAGGGAATGTGCACAGGTAAATGAACCCATTCTTATGCCTGCAGTCTCATAGGTGTTGAGCTGGAAGCAGGTTGCCCTCGAACCGAGTACTCTGGCAACTACACAGTCTCTGGTAGCTGCTAGGTAGTGTTTATTCTAAAGTCTGCTAAGCTTGTTTTTTTCTTTCCCTTAATCTTATGATACACAATAAAGGAGTTGAAAATACACATGTCTAGAAGGTAGAAAAATATTTTCTATACCCGTTTACTGTACATCACATAATCTGAAACAGATCTGTCATCCCCTTCTGGTATTCAAGGGTACATTTAGGTTTGCTGACCTTCTCTCTTGGTGTTTGGCCTCGTTTTCTCTTCAGCTTTCCCTTTTCAGCTGATTTGTATTTAGTGGAAGGAAAATAAACATCCTTATTATCATTCCATTTTACACATAGGATATTGTTGCACTCCATATTTCCTGCTCCCCACTTTACAGTTTATTTGTATAGATATCACTCGGCACAGTTCTAATTGCATTTGTTTGTCTCTCAGTCTTCTAAATAAATCTGGAAAGGAATACAAATTATCTAATAATACTGTTGACGTCAGTTCAACAATGGTTCACACATACTGAGCATTATGTACTGTTGGGAAGAGAGTATATCAGATCATCTCCTACATAAATTTTGAAATAGAGGCAGTAGCCTGAACTAGATTCACAAATTTTGTAAAATTTTATGCCAAATCTTGCTCGATTGGATCTATTACACTGAACAAATGAAAGCCTCTGAATTTCATTAGACTTTCATCTAGAGCAATGTTCTGAGAAGGATGATATATTTCCAAAAAATTTGAAGAGAAATGTTGTATGATAGGCCTAATTTTTGTCAGTTTATCAGTTTCATTTTCTTTGTTGTCATCTGTGAAGTGTAGGAAATGTAAAATCAATTTTAATCTCTCCATACTCATTGTTTCATGAAAAATTGGTGTGTCAGTGCATCGGCTTTTGCTCCAGTACAATTGAATATGAGATTATCTGACTTGGGACATCAAAATAATTAAAGCAATATAAGCTCTAATTTCATCTGCCATTGTGTTAAACCAATTTTCATCGTCTTTCAACATTTTTTGTCAGGATTGTTCAACTGCCTTGTTACATAAGCATTAGTTTCATCACAAATTTTGTCAAATAAAGTTTCCATAAATTCCGGAAGAATTGACAATGCAGAAGGTGTGTCTGATGCATACTTATTCAATAAGTCTTTACAAACATCACTGTTAGCTGTAAAAGGGTACAAAACAGGGTTATTGTCAATTTAGGTTCAATTCCAGTCCTACTGTTTTTTCTGCATTGTAGTAAGAATGCTCTTCAAAGGGCCGTGTACATCATCATTGTTTTCAGAATTATTTTCCTTGCTACTTTGTGCACTAGATTCATTGTCACTGTTAGTATACCCTTCTTCAGATTCCCTATCATATTCAGAAAAATCACCACTTTCACTGTCACTCTCTAACATATTTTGTATGAGTTTTCTCAAACCCCTCATCATCCTCAAGGATTCTTTTCACGGTCATGGAGACTACTGAGGAATATGAAATAATACTAACAGTGAAATTCTTTTTCCTCAGTCAAGACTCTGTGGGTAAGGTCACTGGGGGAATTACAAATATCGTATGTCAGCATTTCCTTCCTATGGTATACAAATGACATCTGTGAGGAGGAGACTAAACTAATTGCAGTTATATAGAACAATGCAGCATTGCGAACTGAGCTCGTCATATGACTTAAATGCCTAAAAACTGCTTGCAACCATTGGTGTCAAATGATACTAATGGATTAATAGTCTTTTTGGAGGAAGGAAAAAGGACGTGGTTTCTGCCTGTCTTGGCTATGGTCTTTAGTGAATGGTGTTTACAAAGAAAATAGAACTTAGGTGTATATTGACTAATTATAGAAGAATGAAGGGGAAGAGTGAAAGTCTAAAAAACTATCCTAACAGGGAGCTTAACTGAGATAGAAAGAGTGATATTACAAGCTACACACAGTCTGGCATGGACCTCCAAGGAAACAAGCCATCCCTATACCTATGATGGGTCAATGACAAGATATTGTGTTAGGATGATTAATAGGCACATGATTAGTTGATTGTTCTGAGCCATTCACTAGTATTAAAGTTTAAAATAAATAATCATCCAGATGTTTGTCCTTAACAGTACCCTGAAGAAGGCCATGGAGCAAAGATGACGATATGCTTGAGTTTTAATATAAACATCACTCAGCTGATATACCATGGGCCATCATAGATAATCAGTGCCTTTAACTCTTACAAAATATTTGCTTGGCAGGGCAAAGTCATATTACCATTGTGCCACACCACTGCCTAATTAAAATTAAAATAATTAATTCCACACTTGTTATGGTTGTACACTGTTCAAATGATTACTAAACAATGGAGTGTTTCTATGGAAAAAGACATGTAGAAGTGCATAATAGCAAGTACAGCTGTATGTACTGAGTCAGATACAAGTGAATTGTATGGGACTAAACTGTATAGATTAACTATTGCAGACATACAAGAAGTATTTTAGAGTTAAATCTGATTCTTACTTATTGCTTCTTATTGCAAAATTCATATGACAGCATCAAAAATCTAGATGTTAGCCAAACAGATGGATCTTTTGCCAAGCAAGATGCAAAGATGAGCTGGATGAGTATTAATGAAGAGCATATTTTGGTTACACAAACTTGTATTAAACAAGCTCTTAGAATGAATATTCAAAATATATTTATCCTCCATCAGGCATAATGTATCTGAAAGATATAATTCATACTTTTTTCAATGTAATGGTGTAACTTCTCATGTGAAGTGGTTCCAACCCATAGTAGCTTTTCCTTGCTCATAATTTGGATGGCCTAAAGAATCGAAAAAAAATTAAATATAAAATGTACCCAAAATCTAAGAAAAGTACTTAAAATGCTGGAAATTGGCCTTAAAAATATATATCAACAGTTTTATAGATAAATATATCTTAAATTAACAGTTCTCAAAATTGCAGTAGATGCAAAGATTCTTGAATGTGAAGGACTGCATTTGTTGGTGAGTACATTCTTGCACATCAAAAAACTTCTTTCCTCTTTCGCACTGACTGCAGGAGCATACTTTAAGAGTACATTCATAGAAAGTTAATTCCTGTTTTATTTATGCTGTTTTAAATATCTCTCCTGAGAGTACTTTAACAATTTTGAACAATGCTTTGTAACCTGGGTATTTGTCTTAACACATATTTCAATTTTGTTGACACCTTTTCCCAATGTCACCATGCATACTATATCTTCAATATTCTTAACCAAAGCAACAGAATCCAAGTCATGAACACATTTGATGGTGGATGGTAATGACCAAAATTTGTCTACTTGCAAGCTAGTTATCCTTCCTCTTTATTAACTTTGAACAGTTGCTTAGCTGCGTGATTTTCTCTGGCTTCTTGAATATCGAGGAAATTTAAATGATTTCACTATAGTAAGAAAAGCATCGAACCTAGTTCCCTATTGTGTTGTTATTAGTTCAGTAGGCAAAGGATTGTTAGGAGTTATGGATTTGAAATGTTCTCTGCATGAAGGGGATTGGACAAATATCTTTTTAGTATTTGAAATAAGTGTAATCTAACTTCATCTGCTATTCTGTATAGTTCATGCGCTAAGCACCATTCTTGAATAGAGGCCCCTTGATTGATTTTGGTGCTTTAATCATCTATGCAACTGCATTTGTAACAAAAAGCAGCATGTCCTCTTTATAGATCCATTCAGGCCATGGGTAGAACATTTTTTTTTTTTTTTTTTTTAAGAGAATATACATACTTGGGAGTAGAACTTCTGAACTCAGCAAAAATATTTTATTTGGTCTATCCAGCTTAAACATTCATACCTTGGCTATATATTTCAGCCTTCAGCATTGGTCATTTTGTCAATGGAAATGAAGATCTTCTTCCCCTGGTATTATCTCTTATTCTTGTCATAGTACAAGAGATATAATTTTTTCTTAGTATTTACTTTTTCTGGAATCAAACGTCCAATGGAAAGTTCCAGAAAGCTGTTTAACTTTCAATTTTTTTTATCTTTTTTAATTAAGTATTCACGGATAGTGACATGCCACATAACTGTTTTAAAAATTTGGAAGATGTAATCATTTGTGTTTCTACACTCTGAGCTGGTTGTAATTGTGATGGTAGTTTTTATTTTTACCAGCATTTCTCACCACATGCTTAGTTTCTCACATCCAAAATATGTTGCACTGTAAATATTTTCTCAGCTGCCACCTTTACAAGTTTACAAAATAATATTGTTCCATCTGTTGAGAATACTTCCTCCTCCATTTCACTAGCAATATTTTTAAATAAGTGGATTTACTAGGTTTCATTTTTGACATTTTTGTATAAAGCTAAGCGTCACATGAGCCAGTGTGAGATCCATATAGCAACTTCCCAGTTTAACTGAAATGCATATGCCCGGCTATGGTGTCTCCCTCAACTAGATACCTCACCCACACCCTGCTTGCTTTAGGATCCTACTATTCTATTCCATCAATCTATGCACGTGTTAGCATGGTATCATTGCATAATGGTCTAATATCTATGAAAGAACTGCATATTCTCAAAGGACCAGGGCCATGTTTAAGAATAATTTCTCTTAATAGAAACAAAGAAGTTTGAGTCTGTGCATTAGTTGTGGATTCACCACTAAGTCAAAGTTGGAAAGAAAAACAGACAGTCATTTTGCATCTTCATGTCTTTAAGCCCATTCACTGTAGCTGCATCTTATCAACTTTCAGGGTATGTAAAGAACATTCCTTTCAGGAAAGGTACTCTTATCACATTTTATCATCAAAACTATGTATGTAGAGATAATGTTATTTGCTGGGAGTGCAAATGCAGACAGTGCTGAGAAGAAGTGGAAGTATATTTTACTCTCTCAATCCTGGTTCAAAACATTTTAAACATCCTAAAAACTGTCAAAATGACTTGACAACTTTATATTGTGCAAAATTACCAAAAACCTTAAGATGGCAAAAAATAACCTAATGAATAAATTTGCATTTCTGTAACCAGAAGCTCTTGTTTGAGATTTAAGTATTTACGGACATTGTTATATAGGATGCAAGGGAAAAAATGACATTGTCATCAGAATATGCCCCCAATAATCGACTCTTGTTTTTTTTTTCCATTATCAAGCAAAAGTATCAGTATGATACATTGTATCTGCTATGCTAATTGTTTTTGTATCCTTTGTTACTGTCAGCCATATTTTTGTGCATGTAATAGCTCAGAAACAAGAAGTATTTAATGTAAATAACCTGGACTTACAAAAAGCTCTGGGAATAAAATATTTTTACAATTAGCTGCTAACTTTTTTGGTCTGAAATAAAACAATTTTAAGTTTATATCATTAAAAAGATTCACTGCAGATTCTGTGCATACTTCTTGTAAATCTATTCTGAGTGCTCTAAATAGTAGTAACTTCACATTTCTTGAAGCAGAATCACGAAATTTGCTTCTTTAGATTCCAAGGAACAGCTCTTAAAAATATTTACATTTATTTTCTTTGGAAGAACTAGAAGAAAACTTCCTGATTTTATGAAAACATTAAAATACCTGATGACCTTATTTTGATTTAAAGTAAAACACTAAAAATCACGTCATCACATTAAAACTCTCTTTAATTTTCACAAACACACTTATAAAAGTAATTTTGGTACATGTTTCGTGAGGTACATTCCTCACATTGTCAACCAAACTGACGACTCAAAAACCAAAATTACTTTTATAAGTGTGTTTGTGAAACTTAAAGAGAGTTTTAATGTGACGACATGATTTTTAGTGTTTTACTTTGAATCAAAATAAGATTAACAAAAGTTTCACTGTGTGGATTCGGACATTCCGTAAACATATTACAACGGCATTCTAGTCATTGGGAACAAGACGACGAGTCGTCGTTTTGGTTGACAATGTGAGGAATGTACCTCACGAAACATGTACCAAAATTACTTTTATAAGTGTATTTGTGAAACTTAAAGAGAGTTTTCGACATGATTTTTAGTGTTTTACTTTAAATCAAAATAAGATTAACAAAAGTTTCACTGTGTGAATTCCGACATTCCGTAAACATACCGGATGACGTTTATTATTTACCCATATATTGTGCAATATTAGATATATTTCTTTCCCTTGTTGTATAACAGAAGTAATTTGTTTCATGTAATATAAGCATTTTTCATTTCAATATGTATGCTATACTATATTGACTTTTAGAAATAAAATGAGTAATACTACATTATAAATAAAACACTAAAATAAAAAATAAAATATGAGATGTAGAAGAATTTTCAAACAACACAGTATCACAAATGTAGCCAGATATCTCTCAGAATGTGTGACAATAGATATTGCACATAATGTGGGGTTAAATAAGACAAGAAAAATAAATTATAGTATAATGGTTATTGGTAACATTTCTTATCAGTCGCAACAAAATTAATTTCATTTTGTAATTTTGTTGACATGATCCAGTGCTAAATTTGACATGAAGATTCCATGACATTTATTATGATGGCTTCCCAACTATCAGCCTTGTAAGCATTATGAAGTCATGTATTTGGCCACCTGTCACTCTATGGAAATGAACTGAAGATGATTGGCCAAAAGCTTGACCTGCTCTTAACCCAAAAAGCTGAATAGTTTTACTTCTCCAGAGGCATGATTCATATGCAGTTTTAACAGAGCATTATGAAAGAAGTATCATGACATTACCATATTGTTTGGGAGCATGTTCCCAGAAATATTTCCTTCCTTTTTTTAAATACAGTTTCTGATCATGGCAAACATTTTTTGCTTCAGTCACCACACATATTTTGCCAATGTTTGTTTACCTTCAACCACAAGATAATAAAATGCTGGCATTAGAACTAATGTAAATGGTAATCCCTTGGTAATCACAAGTTCAGACATACTCATTTCCCAAGAAATGAATTCCCCTTTCATAGTAAAACAGTTTGTAAAAAGTTAATTTTGGAACTTGATGACATGAATTTTGTTATTTTTTTTATATATTTGTATCTTATGTAAGTAAAAATTATAATTTTGTTGTAATTTTAACTATCCATTTTTAATATATACATTTTTCAAATGGGGAAAGAAAGCAAAGAGGAAGAAAAAAAAAACAAAAACCACACAGCATAATTTACTAACTGCCGTGTACTTAAATGTTGGTTATTTGAAAACTATAAGAGATACATACATTATACAAGTGTCATTTTAAAGCTTATTAATAGGGATTTTATTTAGTACATAACGTGATGCCATTTTGGATTTTTTCAAAATTCACTGCTTCTCAAAATTTTGAAATTTCAGAAAAATAAAAAAATATTTTATTTTTTAAAAAAGTTAATAGTTAGAGATCTTCTAGCTACATCATCCAAATTTCAAGGTGGTATCATACAACTTTTAAATTTTCTTTTTTGCATTGACAAGGAATTAAATGCTTTAAAGTTCGTTTTTTCACAATTTCTATAAATAAGTTTTTTTTTTTTTTTTTTTTTTTTTTTTTTTTTTTTTTTTTAATTCGGTTTAACGTCCACTTTTACTACTGAGGCACCACAAGCGGTGAACACTGGTGATACACGAGATGAAATGATATATTGGGAAAGGAGTTTTTTTAGGGAAGGAAATGTTCCAGGCCTAAGTTTAGGGTACCTTCCCTGGCATTTGCCAGTTATGAGGACTGAGGAAAACCTGGAAAAAACCTGTCAGGGAGGACGGTCCTGGCGGGATTCGAACCCCAGAATTCCCGCTCACGAGTCCGTGCATTAACGACCTCGGCCACTCGTGGCAGTTTAGATAGATAAGTAGTGAACTGTAAATGAATCTGATAAAGTTATAATTTCAATTATTATATAAAGTTGAAGGGAGATATAGATTGGTCTGCGGTGGGTGTATCTTGTCCTTTGACTTTAAACAAGTTTAGATATAATTTCAATATTAATTCAATTGAGTAAATCTCATATAAGTGAAACCATAATGAGAGTTCTAAACATTTTGACTGAGAAGAGATAATTAGTAGATTTGTTTCTACTTGGTTGATCATGTACTGTTCCTTTCATCTTTCCTCACTGCTCAGTTGAAAACTGTGTTCCTTTATGTGCACTTTAATATGTTTGAATAGTGTGTATTTATCTTTCAAGTTTTCTGTGATATTCAGTAACACTGAGGGCGAGTATAATGCATTTAATTTCTTAAGTAAGGCTTTATGTGAAGTTTAATTAATCAGATTTGTGATGAGATTTTTTTACTTTAAATATGGCGGAGAGTAAGTGCCAAAAAACTGTTTCACTCCTTTAAAAGAGGAGGGGAAGGGGATGTTGGGTTAGTAAAGACTTGAGAAAAGTAACTGATTGCATGGTTTCACTAAATTATGAAATTAGACCACACATGAAAATATGCAGTTAATGTAGGTTGCAGCTGGGAAAGGAAAAGACTTATCACTTGAATAACATTTGCTGGAAAAGGAAATTCATGCTCAGGATTAAGGTATTCAAGGGCCTAGTTATGTTAAGGAGGTTGAGTATGGGGACACAGATGCAGTAATTAAATGCCTCTTGGTGAATCTTCAATTAGTAAGAAAAAACAGAGTTTTAAGAAATATTGCAAACAAAAGATGAAGATTTAGAGGACCAACAGAATTTTGTTTACTTATTATAATTCAGAAGAGGAAACTCAGTGATCCGCTGTTCATTTGAAATTATTTGTAAGTCCACAAAGGATTTTGTTGATGAGTTTTCAGTTAAGCTGAATGTGTCGAAATAGGGTGATTTCTAAACAGCAATCTGCTCACTTTTTTTGAGAAGAAAACGGAAATTTTCTGTAATGAAGCTGTCGTGACATGTGATTTTGCTTAAAACTATTTATTCTACAATATGAAGCTCATTCATTCCATTGGAACATCTCATGGCTATTGTTCCTCCATTTGTAGTGTGCTACGGAAAATAATGAATTGAAGCATAAGAGTTTTGTTTTCACCTCAGAATGTGTGCAAGAGACACACTTCTTGTTTATTCCTTCCAAAGAAAATTTCTTGCTCTTTTGAGAACAGAATTTAAAAAAGACATTTTACTTTTCAGATGGTTTGGCAAAACAATACAAAAATCAGAAGAGTATGCAAATATCAAAACGATTTCTAAGACATTGAGGTAGAGTGGCATTTTTATGCCACTGCAAATGGCAAAAGAGTTTGTGATGGTGTTAGAAGTTAAGTGGCTTGCAGCAAAGACCAGTCTTCAAAACCCTCTCTCAAATGAAATCATAACACCTCAACAGCTGTTTGAGTAGCGGAAAGCAAACATCACTACAATAACTTCTGTATACTACAAATGAATAATACCCAGAAACAGAGCGATTTGTACTAGTGCAATTTGATGAAGTTATTGCTGTTATTATATCTGATCAGTTTCATGCCTATTTCCTAGTGTCAACAGAAGATTTAGTGACGAAAGCACATTTGACCTCAAAGAAACTTTTATATCATATTAGAATTATTCCCAGAGTTCAGTATGTACATTTTGACAACATGACTTGTTTAGTGGCATGCGCCTATGACAACAATGGTGGATGGGATGTTTCTTCTCAATAGATGCTGTTGAATGTGAAGTCAAAATATAATTTTTACACCCAGTTGGACCAGCTACATCCTTCTCTTACCCTAAGAAACCTGAGGTTTTCACCATGTCAGGAAATTTCATTCTTTGCATCTAATGGGAGAATGTACCAACTACCCCACAGGAGATGACAAAAGTATCCAGTATGCTAGTTAAGAAGAAAAGATATTATTAACAATAGATATGAAAACATTTTCATTTAATTAGAAAGTTATTGTTATTTTCAAAAGAAAATATAATTTTTGTATGGTACCATTAAGATACCACCTTGAAATGTGGACTGAGGAGATACATTTTATGCATACATTTTTTTAGAAAAATTAAATTAAATTTTGAGAAGTGAATTTTGAAACCATCCACAATGATATGTTAAACAGGGTGTTCCCCTTGAAGGGATCTGTTGGTCCTGGTGGTGTAGTGGTAAACATACTTGTCTCTAAACCCAAGTTTGCGGGTTCAAACCCGGCCAGGACCGATGGGATATTTTCGGGCATAAAAATCCTAAGTATGACTTCCTTCGGAATGGAAGTAAAGCTGTGGGTCCCATGTCGTACATTTACGGCATGATTAGGAACTTCAAGCTTGAAAGAAGAGGCCTATGAGCAAAATTTGTCGGCCATTTCACGCCTTGAATTGAATGGGACGCTGATGACCTGAGATGTTAAAGAGCATCCATAAATAAATAAAATCTAAATCTCGAAGGGATCTAATTTCAAATTACTGTAAAATGTTAATGGTTAAAAATACAATGAAGCTCAATGTGTCTTCTGAAAGTAAAATTCACCAAGTTTTTATCACAGGATATAATTTTACATTTTGTTAAATGAAATCACCACATTTCTGTGTGTGCCCCAGCATTTAGTGATGACATCAAGATGGTAAATAATTTCCTGCCATTTACATTGCAACATGTTTTGAGTCACAGTGGCAATGGCTCTACCAATCCAATGGCCGGGAATCTCGTACAGGGCACTGCGAACATTTTTGCAGCAATGGGGTGGGACACTATCTTGCAAAATTGAACATCAAGCTTTGGGGGTTGGATTTGATGTAGGAAGAACTATTCCAAAATGTTGAGGTACATGATGCCAGTTTTTTATTTTTTCATGAAGAAGAAAGGCCCATTACTTCACTTATGACTCAACTCTTGCCTTATCTTTTGTTGATAATTGAAAACATTACAAAACTGATGAGTTTGCCTTTCAGATGGCATCTTCTGTTTCATTATATCTTTAACTGTTAACTTTTTACAGTAATTTGAAATTACATTCATTCAAGGGGAACACTATACATCAATTGAAAGCCCTATTCATAAGCTTTAAAATGACACCTTCTTCATGACTTGCTACCATATATCTGTAGTAAATATAGTTTTAAATATATGGTGGTCAGTAAATTTTAAGAATTTTAGGCCTTTTGTAAATTCAATATCTTAATAAAAGAGTGTTCTGAAAATAAAAATGTTAAAACATCTTCTGCAAATATGCAGAAAATTAAGCACATTCATGACAGGAAGGTTTTATGCATTGGTTAATTTGATATGGACCTACCCATAAACATCTAGTTTCTGATCGGACATATATAGAGTATACATATTATCTTATCATGCTCACATAAGTAAAGTGGGCAGGCAGGGGGAAGCAGTACAGAGCATAGCTGCACACCTGTGCAACCAGTAAAGTGCAGAAAACATGTTTACCTTCTTGAGAGGTGATGCTGAAAATGTTTTTTGTCTGCTGGAAGGCAGGTGTTGTAATGCCTAGATGAATTTTAATTCACATTTTGCAGCTCAGCTCCTGTAATGTTGACTATTTCCTTTCATATGTTGTTTGGAGTTTATCCATTGTTTGCAAATTGGATTTATAAACCCTGTCTTTTAAACTGCCTAATAAATAAAAATTATGGGGCATAAATCTGGTGTTTGATCACGCCATAATCCTTTACTAATTACTCTCTGATCAAGTTTTTTTTTGGGGGGGGGGGAAATGGTGTTTAATGCCTGTTTTTACTACTGAGCCACCATGGGTGGTGAACACTGATGATACATGAGATGAAATGATATATTGGCAAAGGATTTTTAAGGAAGGAAATGTTCCAGGCCTAAGATTTTAGGGTACCTCCCCGGCATTTGCCAGTTATGAGGACTGAGGAAAACCTGGAAAAAAACCTCAGTCAAGGAGGATGGTCC
Source organism: Metallyticus violacea (assembly GCA_030762175.1). Classification (NCBI taxonomy): domain Eukaryota; kingdom Metazoa; phylum Arthropoda; class Insecta; order Mantodea; family Metallyticidae; genus Metallyticus; species Metallyticus violacea. The sequence continues at coordinate 378,152,000 of CM060846.1, forward strand.
TTTTGGGATTTGAACCCCAGATATCTGCTCACGGGTCCGCATCTTAATGACCTCAGCCACCCGTGGCGGTCTTTCTCTGATCAAGTGGATCAGCACTTCCACATAATGAAAATTCTTTGTTACATATTAATTCTTTGACTCATGACTAAAGCAGCATATGAAAACAGAGAAATGAAATTCAATACTGCACACAATAACAGATAACTGTTCTTATCAGCAATTATGCATGTCATTGAATGGCAGAGTGGCAGCTAGTTAATTATGGCTAATGCAGGTCTTCTATGCAAGTGCGGAAAGATAAGATGTATGCACTGTATTTTTCCTCCTCGTTGCTCTTAAGACAGTATTCTTTCAGTCCCCCCCCCCAAAAAAAAATAAATGGTTTGTGAAAATGCAGAAATGTTTGTGTTACCAGCAACTATTTTTGGTAACATTTGCAAATCTCACCTGAAATCAATAACAATCAATAGCTTTCCATTTTGTTTTGTTGTTCTGGAACACAGTTGAGTTAGTTGAAAAAGTTAGAGCCAAACAATCTGTAATGAAAATGACCTCTATAATTTGTATTTTGCTAAGATAATTTTGGGCCCAGTACAGTTGTCAAGGTTTCAAAATCTGTTGCCAGCAGAAAATGATGTAAAGATACAGTTCTCAATGTATGCTAATATTGTCTTTCTTCACATTGTCCTAATTTGCTCAGTTTTGACACTTCAAAAGCAATTCCACCTAGTGCCTTGGCTTCCTTGGTTTTCTGCTCTGAATTGTGAAAACTTCACAACCCATGATGATGAATAAGTGGTCTTTGCATGTTTATCAACTGCCTTGTTTGCATGGTATATAATTTTCCGTTTGGTGTAGTCAGTCCTGGTGGAAACCATACTTGCCTTGTAAACCCAAGATCACAGATTCAATGCTCAGCCAGGGTGGATGGATTTTTTTCCAGCGTATAAATAATAAGTATGACTTCCTTCAGAAGGGAGTGGGCTCTATGTCATAGATTTATGGGAGGAAAATGAACCTCAAGCCTGAAAGAAGAGGCCTCTGAGCAAAATTGATCATCTTTTTCACGCCATGATTGAATTAGATGCTGATGACCTTAGATGTTAAAGAGCATCTGTAAATAAACCAAATCAACCATCTGGTCAAAAGAGTCTCTGTTTTGTTTTAAACAGCAAAAACATGTTTCTATAAACTTGCATTGTTTTTATTTAAGTAAAAAAACCATCTATATATTCATATTAGTATTGCTTGTGTCTTTAACCATTAAAGTAATCCCACTTGGTTGTCTTTTTTTTTTCTTTTGTTTTCCATTTAATAACCTTTATAAAACCTATAGGTGCCATACACATTTCATTAAAGCACAGTGAAAAGTACTAATTAAAAAGCTGTTCATGTCCAATTCATGCAGGGTTAGTTTGTTGTTTTGTTTTATACCTTAATTTTCTTTGATGGGATATTTAAAAAAAACCGTAAGTGGTGTCCTTAGCCAGTGTTAGTTCATAGCAAGTATATGAATGAGTCTCATAATTCAGTAGTGGAGCAAAAAGAGGTACGAACTGCACATATAGCTGAACAAATCAAGTCTTGAATGCAGCAAATCATCAACAATAATACCTTTAACATCAGTAGTCATTGCTGTTAGCATATCTGTTCCAACTCTCAAGCAAATATTTATAATAGAAGGTAATATACAAAATTGAGAAATGCTAAAACAGGAGGCTATGCTCAATTCATTTGTATCTGTACTGCAGTAAATACTACTTTTGTGAACTTGCACATCTGTTAACTAAAGCGAAACCAGTTGCAACACTTTTGATTGTGGGAAAATTCAGCAATGTAGCTGAAGCAAAAGTTTAAAAATGTAATTAAATATAAAATAAACATTTCATTTTCTCAATTGCATCAACACACCCTCTAATTGTTCAGCTAATAATTGAAAACGTTTACATTAAAATATTGCCTTTAGCTTCTGATGATGGTATAGATTGTTAGCATGGAACTGTAACACATATTTTAGTGCATTTGTTTTGGAAACATTGCATAATATTCTGTTTGACGGCAAATATTTAATGCAGTTTTTACGGATAAGCTTTAGTGAAATCTTGAACTTGAAACACGTGTGAAGGTTAATTTTCAAACATTTTGTTTTCAATACAAAGTTCTCTGCAGACACAATTTACATGCATGGATTCACTTATTGCAAGGGATTAGTTGCTTTTACCATGTGTTTATTGGGTAATTATAGAAGATTTTGGCATTAAGACTTGTGCAGTAATTGAAACTAAATAAAGATTGTTGATGCTGATGGCATGGTAAGGACAACTAATCAGCTAAGTAGTGTAGAAAGTTTTAGATGGTGGATTATGTGGGATAAATTTAGATATATTTAGTATTGTTTAGCTGACTCAAAGGAGGATTTAGTTAACCAGCAATGGCATTTTGTGATTTGGGCCCAGGAGGGTAACACTTTGGATTTGTTCAGTATAACCTTGTTTTAATATCTTCTACAAAAGTGAGACGTGCATGGTGGAGAGTTGGTGTTCAGGTAGGTCATTATCTCAAATTTAAAGCACATTGTGAGTTGAATGGAGCTCTGAAATAACCAGACAGAAAGGATAAGTGGGAGTGAAGTAAGAATATGTGTGTTTAAAATGCGCAGAATATTTGCAAGTGGCATAGAATGGGAGCTTAAGTTGGATAGGGATGGATGAGAATGCAAGTACTGTTTAATTTTTTATTTTGAATAATTTGTAAAACAAGGTTCTACTGTACAACTACCCTCTAAATTCCAATGAGACAGCATTAGAGAATCTGTGGCATGTTAAAAAAATTGAGACTTGGAGGTGGGGGTTAAGCTGCAAAAATTGTCAGGTTGCCACTAACTTACTGAGCCCCGAGTATGAATGCTGAATGCTTTCCAGACTACTTGTAGTGATTACTCTTAAAACTATAATCTATAAAAAGGATTTAAAAAGTCTGAAGCTCAGTCAATGCATCCTACAAGGTGCATTTAATAAGTCACTACTGATTTAAATAACACTTCAATACTACAGAATAAAAAATGAGCAGTACAAATAAAGAATTAACAACAGTTAATATGAAGTCTTTACAAAGAACAATTTGCTTACTGAAAGCAACTCAGAACTAGCAAGCAATACGCATATATTTAGACAATAGTAGTCACTGAGCTTTCTCCGTTTATGGTAAATGCTGAAAGATATGTTCGCCTTAATGTGTGCATTACAGATATAAATGTGCTCTACGTAGCATGTTGTGGTGAGGAAACTTGATGATTCTGCAATTTTTTGGTTAAAGTGTGCATCACTACAATGAGATATATCAGCACAAATTAATAATTATCAAATATTATCTGTCCTTGAATTTGTCATCTCTCCTGAAGAAGCACTTCACTATGCAAGTTTGCTGTTATTTCTATAGCTCGCTGAGAAGAGTATCAAAGAGGGCCAGGAAACCCATTTGAGTATACCATGTATATTTCCTGTGATCATTGACTGTAATTTGCTTCTTAGCCTAATATGTATGTTGTGCTTGTAAAGCTAACCTAGATACAAACCTGAGTGTGCCGAGATGTAATTCTTCTGACACAATATTTTTTCTACTCCAGTTGCATTGCTGCTTCATTGTTTGTTACTTTTTATAGTACACGCAATAATCATCCAGTGCATTACTTGTATTTATTTTAGCAGAGATATGAAAGCTCTGTCTTCTTTTTCTGCTTTGTTTTGTTGCCCACCACGATTAATTTCAGCAAGCAAAGTATATTTAGCATTGGTAGGTCTTAATTGTGCCTTGAATCATTTGTTTATGCACCTGATTTTTTGGAAGTGTTGAAGTCATTTTGAAGAGCTTCCAAGAATTATGGAAGAAAACCAACATAAAGGAAAGAAGTTTAATTGAAAGAAGAAATCTTGCCTTCAGGTAGGTAGGTTTATTTTTATATGTACATATGCAACAAAAATAATGTGAAGTTTTAAGTAGCAAAAAACTTGATGTTTATATTTTTAGAGGGTTAAATTTTCTTCTAATACAGTTTTCATGAAAGTAAAAATTTTACTTGACTGATCTTGTGTTATGATGATCAATAGAGGGCAAAATATTCTAGTGCCTTGCAGAAAATTGCAATACATATTTCTAATAAGTATTGTAAACTGCAAGTGGGAGTTTTAGTGCTATTATTGTTAAATGGGTGGGGGGGGGGGATGTGACATTCTTATTTACTGTTGAAAAATTTTAACAGTAAATAGTTAATAAAAGGCAGCACTAGTTCTGATTAATATGCTTTAAAAGAAATATAAAACTATAATTGCAGCAATTAAATATGTATAATTCTGAAACATTATTTGTTTGAACCATATAAAGTTATTTAGATGCATTGACCATATATTGCTGATGCACAGCATTAATAGGCTAATAATTTAATGTTGTTAAGACAATGTAGAAACCATTAGATGCAGAAAGGTGTTGCTTAGAATAACATGCTTAAATTTTTTAATCCATATCCTGGAAATTAAAACAAATTGTGTTCAGGTTACATGGATAGTTTATCACCTATATAATAACTGTGGTTGGTTCTGTAGCTTTCCAAATAAAGTATGTGCTAGGGAAGAATTGAAACATTGGCAAGAAAGAATCAGGATAACTGAAGGGATACTTTTCAATGGTTGACAAAGAGGTTAGAACAAATGACATTACTGGAATAAATTGATTTTCTAATCTAGCATAATGTAATGTGCTGTTATAATAACCTGCACAACAAAGAAGTTTTCCCTACATAATTGCAGCATTTGACTGCATTTTGAATTATTGTGCAAAATGAACATATTTACATAGAAATTAAGTTAAAACTGTAGTATTCTCTAAACAATAAGAAAATGGCACTTTTTTGTGCAAATGAAGTTGCAGAGATTCCTCACTGAATGTGACACACTTGAAAACTTCTAGATATTAATTATAGGATATGGAGTTGAAGAATGCAAGGTGTTTTGAAGTAAGAAGTAACAAGCAGGGAAGCTGAATGTGCCTTTCTTCATCAGATAAATGCTAAGGTAAGAAATGAGTTAAATATTACTTTAAGTTGATGAAGTGAGTAACCATAGTGTTAAATAAATAAATTTGCACTATATTGCCAACTGTGTCCTTTTGGTTGAAGTGCATATAAATAAAAAAGATATTTTTGAGCTTGTTCACAAGAGGCTTTAAATCCTGAATGACAAGCAAAATAAACTCATCGATGTTTACAAGTAATGGTTAAACTTATCGAGATATGAGACAGAGATTGACTTTGATTGAAAAGCTTTAAAGATGAATTAGCAGCCCTCTGTGAAAATAAACGCAGAAAAATCTCCAGGACTGCTTCCTATTAATCAGAAAAGTTAGTTCTTAACATAATCAATTTTTACCAAAGAAAGGACAATCCTATCAGCTGGATTGGTAATGCAAATTCAGTTGAGTAGATGTAGAGGAAAAAAATGTGATCTAAAGAAAAAGTGCTGAAAAATTATTCAGAGAAATAGATAACAAAATTGCACAAAATCAAAAAAAAGAAAAAGTGCAAAAGGAAAATGCAACAAAATGAGAAGTGAAATGCTTTAATAGTTCAGATTCATGTGTAATCAACTAATGTTTGCAAACTGTGCAAATAAATGATCACTTGGAGATTCACAAAGTCCCCTGAAAAAGTTTGCTAATCTGTACCGCATGAATAATTTGCCAAACTTTCATGGAATAACTGAAAGTACTTTGCAGGGGAGAAATTGGTCGCAAGTAGTAGAAATAATAGACGTGGCTTCGTGGTTGTTTCTTTGAGGCAGTTCCAGATGGTTTAAAACACCCCATAAGCAGTTCATATTTCCAAGGCATAGTGTTCTAATCCAAATTCTGAAGCTGTTTTTTTTTTTTTTCAATTATATTAGAAGTTCACTTTCATTATCTCACATGTACATTTGGCTCAGAAATAATCTGCCAATTTATGGTCATTTGCCTGTTTTCACTTTAAAGCTCCCATTAACAAAAATTAGCTTCACCAAGTCTCTCTCTTTTTTCAATTTCAGGATGGGGACTAATGTTTCAACAATGTCTAATTAGTCATTGCCTTAGTTAGAATGTGATTGGGGTGTGCAATAAGTGAATTGTAATGCTTATTTTGTGCATTATTGTGATCATTGTAAAACCAGTTTCTGATTAAGACAAATTTTAAATACAAAGCTGCACAAAAATTGTATTGAAAATTATTGGAACTTAAAATGGCATCTTATATTTTGGTTAATATATTGCTGGCTTTTGAGAATGTAATTAGATAAAATTTTCTGTGTATATTGCTTAATTCCAGTTACAAAATATTTCAGTTGCTCTTTGAAGGTTTATTAACAAAATCACGATGCTGATGAATTCTTACACAGTGAAACTGGAAATGTTGGCACTGGTTTCTTGAGATAATTGGAAATTTTGACCTGTCTTATGTATAAAAATACAGAACTTTGTTTATATGTTATTTGAGGGAAGGTATGTTGCAAAAAAAAAAAAAAAAAAAAAAAAAATGCCAGACAAATCATGGCATGCATAAAACCAGAATGTTACAAGCACCCATCTGCAGATTAGGAAATATTAGTTTTGGTAACGATCTGGACACTTGAATTCATAAATTAATTTTTTTGAAGTTTTCGTTGCATGGAACTATCACACCTAAAGATATAGATTGCAATACACTGGATGTGTGTGTTATAGAAGTATTGATTGTGGATAACTAGCTTTTCATAATACAAAGGAGTAACACCTGTGCATCATTAACATAACATGTATTTGACTTGTAAGAGTAGCCTGCCTAAGTAAACTTGTTCAGTTTAATTCTGGCATTTTGGTTCATATTTAATTTTTATGATGGAGCATCAACATTAGACCATAAGTATTTAATTACATTTATTTCAGAAAAATAGAAGTGATACTCATATGACTGGCAAATTGATTCTTTAAAATTCTGAAGAAATTTGAAAGAAGGCTGGTATGTTAATAATGTGTCCATTAAAACATCAAAGCATAGTTGATTTGATGTAGCAGAATGTTCTGTAACTATATTGGTGTGTCTGTAAGATTAGCTTTTTGTTTTCTCCTCTGCTTCTTTTCTTTGATCTACTCAGAACACACGAGGGACAAGTCATAAGTCATCACAACTGTTTATTTTCTTGGGAACAAGGAACAACATGAAAAATCTTAAGATATTTAAGTAAATCCACCCAACTTACCACAACAAATTTAAGAAGATATTCAAAGAACATGGAATTATGTTAGCCCCAAAGAACAAATATAATATAAAAAATTTAGTACATTGCACAATGAAAGATACCACCTCTACAGAGCAAAATCAGGAATATATGAGATTAAATGTGCAGATTGTGAGCAGAGCTACATTGGAAAAATGAAAAGAAATTTAGAAATTCGAAGAAAAGAACATTTTAGGAACATTAGATTGAAACAGATAGACAAATCAGCAATAGCAGCTCATTTTTGGAACAAAAATCATGAAATAAAACCAGAAATTAAATTACTGAAACAACTCAATAGAACTATCCACATGGGAGAGAATTTTCATTTTAAAAAATAAGAACAACTTAATGAATTTTGATTTTCCGCTGCTGGATGAACTCAACAAGTTTCTACTAGAACTACAAGATACCACCACAGGAGTGAACGGGCGTCCATCCCCCGTTTCGAACAATGGCATTCAGTCAACAACAGCCGATGATGGGAGGAACCTCTCCTGAAACTAGTCCAAAGTTTTAAAAAAGTAAGTGGAGTTAGTGTTAACAACTAAACACATTAATGTAGTATAAATCTAAGATATGTTTGAAAGTATATGGTCTTTACTGCCAAGTGGTGCCTCCAAAAGAAGGCTGGATGCAGGTGAACCTGATAAGGAAGAAGCAAAAAACAGGCAACTGGGCAACATTGATTTATTATGGCATGATTAAAAGTTGATCAACTCAACTTAAACTTTTTACTAGTGTTGCAAATCTCCCCGGTAATCCATGGTGTTTAGCAGCCTTCGAAGCAGTCTCCAAGTATATCAGAGATTAATTGCCAGTGATGGGAAGGACTCTGTTCACCTCGCCACTGTTAGGACAGGGCACACATACCCAGGCTCTATGTAGCTCTTTGTGGCATTCTTGTCATGGAGAAATGCTATTTTCACATATGCATGTGACGTGCATTCCCAACCACTGTCACTCATCAACTGATCTTTGAGGTATGCCAAAACACAAAGTTCTGCTCACATATACCATGTGGTGGCTTTATTTGAAAATATGTTCTGTACGCTTTCAATCATATATCTTGGATTTTTCATGTTGTCCCTTGTTTGGGAGGGAACAAAAATAGTTTCCATGACTTAAGACTTATTTCTCATATTTCATAAGCCTTTATCTGCATCATCAGCTGCATGTCAACTGCCACATTTCTTGATCATTGGGCATCTTTGAAGTAGTTCTGGTGGACACTTAATGAACTTTTGAATCAATCTATCCTCTGTTGGGATCTCGAAGTACATAACTTTAATCTCATATTTTTTTATATAAACTCTTTCCTATATTCCCAGGTCCATAGAAAAGGAAGTTAAAACAGATTACAACTTTGACAGCAGAAAAGAAAAGGCCATTTACAAAAACCCACCTGTCATCCTTGGACCACCAGAAAATTTCAGAAAATTTTCAGATATTTCAATATTACTTTGTCTCCAGTAAATAAGTTAATTTAAATAATCTGCTTATTTGTAGAGGTAATGATAAAATCCCTAACAAGAAAAAACCAGAAGCATATAAAATTAATTGCTCAGATAGCAGCAAAATATATATCGGGAAAAGAAAAAGAAGTGTAGTGATCAAACTTGCAGAACGCTGGAGGAACATAAAATACAAACAGCCAGAAAAATTTGGTAGCATATCACTTTTGGAAAAACAAACATAACATAGAATTGGGAAGCACATTACTGAACCTCCCCTGTAAGTTGCTAGGATTTCTCTATCCTGTAATTATGTTAACAAACGTATTATTATTATTATTATTATTATTATTATTATTATTATTATTAAATTCTACTGCTAGTGTCTTAACTGTATACTGTGATTGACAAGAAAATGCCTTTAATAGTACTATCAAAACGATAATGCAACTGAATTGTAACTTGAGCATTATTTTACTATACACAAACAAGTGGAAGAGCATTAATGCTCCAGCAGTTGCATGTTGTTATGCAATTTTTCAGTCACATGGAGTACAACTGTCACCAGTCTTTATTTTTATATCAAGTTAATATAAACAACACTAGAACATGGCCAAACCCTAAAATGTATTTAGAGATGCATTAGGAAGCAAATGACTGCAACAAGTGAAATATTAAAACATTAATACTATATAATTTAAAATGTAACTTACTTAGTACATAAAATGTTTCTCTTTTTAAAACAAATATTTAAAATGCAGGTGAACAAAAACATCAGTCAGTAAAATTTTAAAGTTAACTTTTGTGAACATTTAAACATAGTAAATTCTTTTATTAATATTTACTTGAAATAATACTTTCAAATGACCAGAAAGCAAAACTAAATGAATATACAGTTTTATAATAATAAAAATATTAACTTTTGTTAAAATGTATAACAATAAATTAATATATAAACAATGTAATACAGTTTTTTTCACACTAACTCCATTCACTTACCTAAAATTTGGACATATGTTTCGGGAGCGATCCCTCCCATCTTCAGCCTGTTGACAAACTGTTGTTAAACATGGCGGTTGGGTCTCTTGATGTTCTTGTGGCGGCATCTGTTGGTTCTATTAGGAATTTGCTGAGTTCATCCAATGGAGGGAAATCGAAATTCATCAAATTATCCTTATTTTTTGTAATGAAAATGTTTTCCCAAGTGGAAAGTTCTATTGCATTATGAAGTTGTTTAAGTAGTTTTATCTCTGGTTTAATTTCATGATTTTTATTCCAAAAGTGCGCTGCTATGGCTGATTTATCAATTTGTTTTAAGCGAATATTTCTGAAGTGTTCTTTTTTCCGGATTCCCAAATTCCTCTTCGTTTTTCCAATGTATTTTTTATCGCACTCTGCACATTCTATTTCGTAAATACCTGACTTTTGTTCTGTTGGCATGTAGTCCTTTACTCTGCAACCTAATAAGTTCTTTATATTAAAATTGTTCTTTGGGGCTAACATAATTCCTTGTTCTTTGAATATCTTTTTGAACTTATTGTGGTAAATTGGGTGGTATGTGAAACTTTTGAATTTGTACCTTTCTTTTGCACTTTTAAGTGTGGAAATATCTCTTATTGTTTTTTGTTTTTTGGTTTTATTGATGATATTTATTACTGTGTCTTTGTTGTATCCATTAGTTTCTCCTATCTTTATGATTTGTTGGTATTCCAATTTGTACTCTGTTTCTGTGAGTGGAATGTTAACTAATCTGTGTGCTAAACTATAAAACACTGCTTATTTATGTGGAATGGGGTTAAAACTGTCATTTTTATGTAATTTTCTGTGTGAATATCCATTCTATGAATTCCAAATGTAAGATAGTTTTCATTTCTTATGATTTTTACATCTAGGAAGGGGAGATATCCGCTTCTTTCTTCCTCTATGGTGAAATTTATAGATTTGTGCTGCAAATTCAGAAGTTTTAGTGCATCTGTTGTATGTTTTTTCGGAATTATTGCAAATATGTCATCCACATACCTATACCTGTTTTGAAGATAAGAGGGAAGGCTTTGGTGATATGCATTTCAAACGAACTCATAAAAAATCTGCTAGAAATGGAGATAACGGGTTTCCCATAGCTAGTCCCGAGACTTGTTGGTAATATTTTTTAATGAAAATGAAGTAATTTTGTTCGATGCAAATGTTTGTAAGTTTTATCAAGTCGTCAATTTCTTGTGTCTGTAGATCTAAGGATTTTAACCATTTCTTTAACATTAGCATAAGTGTATCTTTTGGTATGCTTGGGGATAAGGCTTTTACATCAAATGATACCATTATATTTTCTGCTGTAATTTTGTAATTTTTCTACCAAATCCTGTGAATTTTTGACACTCAAACTTTGGTATTTTTTCAAGGATTTGAAAATGTCTGTTAATTTTTTTGCTAACAAGTATGTTGGTGAATTGATATTATTGATTATAGGTCTCATGCTGTTGTCTTTTTTGTGTAATTTAGGAAGTGCATACATTCTAGGTAATACTGGGTTGCTATGTGTGAGTTTTCGTTTTTCGGTGGTGGACAGTATTTTTATTCCATCTAATGTTTTATTCAAGTTTTTAGTGGATTCGTAAGTACATTTAATGAATAAATTATTATATTGCACATTGCCCAAGCATTTTATGCAGACATGTTTTAAATGATTAGAGCAAATCTATTTCTGGCACTTCAAACACTACCTCAAGTTGTTTGGCATGAAACCTTGCACATTCAAGCAATGTTCCCTAAATAAACATCTTTTGATTACTGATGATATTAATTCATTACTTTTATAATTACAAATAAAATTCTATTCAATTTATAATTGATATTAACTTGCCATAAATTTTTTTTATTTTCAATGTGTATATATATATATATATATTTTTTAACACTAAATAAATTACTATATGCTTTTCAAATTAATCAAAGTTCTTATCACGTTTACCTATCATTTAGCCATCAAGTTAATTAAAGTATAACACTAACTGTACAAGACTTTTGTTTCAAAAGCATATTTCAGTCCAACATCTTATTTTATGTTATTTTTAATCAGTAAATTCCATGAAAATAAATTCCTTCCTTGCTGTGTTCTCTTTTAAAATAATCTTTTTAAACAATTTTCATAATTTTTGCTTGTAATGAAAGTGTGGTTACTAAACAATATACATGTGTGTATGTGTATGTATATGTATATATAGATAAAATAAATTAATAAAATAAATGTTCAAGTGCATAAGGGAAGCACGATGCTTTTGCTATCTCTTGACTGAAATTGATTTTGCGACATTGCCAAATGCATGAAAATTCATTACGCTCAAATATATAATAAATTGCCATTAATTGTGAGAAAAATATCAGACTCATCAGGCAGGAATAATAATAATAATAATAATAATAATAATAATAATGTGTTGTGTACTTTAAATTACAAATTTATTACTAAGAAGCAGATATAAACTTATTCAAGGTGGCAAACAGCTGATCATCCATTTTTATCTTATATGATATAACTTGTAACTTTTTACTAATGCTTTAAATTACTTCTACGAAACAGAAAGTTATAATTCCATAATTTACAAAGATTTGCATAATACAATTATAGTACATTAGATCCCACTTTTGTGGAACAGGACTTATATGTTCCTTCTTTCATGTTCTACAATATTATCAAATTCAATGATATTGCTTTCTGTGTCGAGAAATTTGAAGGTACCTAAGTTATATACAAGTGTGTATATAACTTATCTAGCATTCACAACAATCAAAATAAAAAATTGGGTGAACACTGAAGGGATAAACTGTGAACCATTATCAAGCAGCAGGCAATTTGAACTTGTATAAATATTTTCTTTGCTACCGTAGTGACAGTACAACTACAACAGTTGTAGTATGGAGAGTTCAAGTCATGCTTCATTTGAGAAAGCAGGCAGGAGGAAGCAAGTAGAGTACAAAGTAAACAGTGGCATTCTATTCCCCCCCCCTTTGTTTTCAGTGCAGCACAGACCACCACAAGTGGCCAAGATCGTTAAGGTGCAGACTCATGAGTGGGAGGTTGGGTTTGATTCACCGGGACATTCTCCCTGATTGAGGTTTTTTGTTTTTTACAGTTTTTCCTCAGTGCTTATAAATGGCAAATTCCAGGAAGGTACCCTAAACTTAAGTACGGAACATTTCCTACCTGAAAAAATACATCCTTTTCAAATTTATCATTTTATATATCATGAATGTCCATTACCTGTGATGCCTCAGCAGTAAAAAAATGGGCATTAAACACTATTAAAAAAAGTACCATATGAGCCCATACATTTCCGGTCAATGCTTAGTACAGATTGAGATGTTGGTAATAGAACCTGTGTATGCTTGGGCTGTAATGTTACTAGTCATTGCTTTGTACAGTTTGAAGTGTTAGAAGATGTGTTTGCTTATGAAGTTTTTCATATTATAATTAAATTGTATGTGCTGTGTGCGCATTAAATTAGTTCTTTTGATAATTGAAATTCCAGCTGAAAAATGTACTGTACAACAATGAATATTTATGTATGATACATTAAAACAGTTGATGCCAACATGTGTGCAGGCAGTTTGTAGACAGATTCCCTGGCATTCAACCTGCAAATAGGGATACACTTAAAAAATTTGTGAATAGATTTAAAGAAACAGGATCACTGAACTTTAAAATTTGTAGGCCTAAACATAGGGCTCTAATAGAAGAAAAGCTGGATGATATTGAACATTCTTCTAATAAATTTTTACATCGTATAGTACAAGAAGTATTTGTCAGAAAAATTAGTTCATATAGTTGCTAAAATTTTAAAATTGAAACCTTACAGTGTTACTTAGTCCAAGAATTATGGCTATATGACAATGACAGTTGAGTGAATTTCTATAACTGGGGTTTACAGAACACACTGGTATTGTTGATACACATTTAATAATTTTTTCTGATGAAATATGGTTTCATTTATGTGGTTATGTTTGTTTGCAGAAGAGTAGGTTCTGCAGCACAGAAAATCCACAAATAATTCATGAAATGCCTTTGCATTATGAAAAGATTGGTGTGTGGTGTGCCATATCAGCAAATTTAATAATTGCATGTATATTTTTTTAAGATATCGTAAATTTGGAGAGGTATTGTTTGCAAATACTTGAACTATTTTGAACAAAGATTGGTGTATGGTGTGCCATATCAGCAAATTGAATAATTGCATGTATATTTTTTTAGGATATCGTAAATTTGGAGAGGTATTGTTTGCAAATACTTGAACTATTTTGAACAATTAACTGATTATGAGAGATAATATGCATATTTTCAATTCTGCCACAGCTCATAATACCTGTGATTATTTGGAGGGTGTAAGAGATGTTTTTGAAGACAGTTATTTCTAAAGGGTTATGGCCTGAATGTTTCCAAGATCTTCCCGCATGCAATTATTATTTGTGGGGAACCTAAAAAATAAAGTCTATAGAAATAACCCACACACTGCAGATGAAGTGAAAGATAATATAAGAGCAGAAATTAGAAGGATTACAATAGAAGAACTTTCACATTTGAATGCAAATTTCATCAAAAGATGTCTATAATATTGAATGCTGAAGAACACGGCTTTGTGCAACTACTGTAACAGATTAGTGGAATAAAATGATGATTGTGTGCAAGCTGTAGATTAATGATAGTTTATGAGTAGAATATTCAGGAAATTATGGATCTAAAATACTGCTGTTTACTTTGCACTCTACCAGATTTCTCCTATCCACTTTCTGGAATCCAGTATCATGCTAACTCTGTACAAGTAACTGATTGAAGGCAATTTATAAAACAAATGCATTCAAGATTGTGGCCAGAATGTTTCATAATGTATTAAAATAATCACCAGTAAATACTAATTTTGGTGGTATTATTTACTTTTATATATATATATATATATATATATATATATATATATATATATATATATATATAAAATGATTCATTTGTAAAACAAGAAAACTGGAGATAATAGTAATTACAAATATTATATTCTAATTGAATTGCCAATGTATAAAGAATTAAAACTGCATCTTCATAAAGCAGAATTTCACTTCATGATTTTAATATAAAATATGAAGTTTCTGTTTCAAATGGAATAAATAACTCAAGCTATGAAGCCTCATTCATCAACATTTTAGAAAGTGACGTTCTCTGCTCTATGTTTCTAGCATATTAAGAAAATTACTACCCATTGATGAAAAATCTTACCTTGCTCATATTTAGTTTAAATAATAGTAAATATTAATATACTTGAGCAATTTTCCCAGTATTGGCAAAAACAACCCATGAACAAATTTGTTAATTTTTAGAAATCCATCATATAAACATTGTGTCTGAGATCTGACCGTATCTGTTCTTTGTTTAACATGTCTAGAAATGAGCTCATTCCAAAACAATAGGGATTTATTTGTAGGTGATAGCAATAAGCATGGATTGTAACAATAAATGCTTTGTTAACCAAATTTTATTAGGTTTATAGAGATGTAAAGTACATCATTTAAAAGGGGAGGGGTAGAAATTACAAATATGAATTGTGAGATGTAAGCAAACAGCCATACAATAAAATACGAGGGTAGGTACTTAAGTTTCCGGCCTTGCCAATAAGGATTATCAGTTTACAAAATCCTCATCTTGTGTAATACCTTATCTGTTAAGCGAATAATTGCAGCTGTAACTTCTGCTCCACTGTCTTAAGTTGTTCAGATATAGTTGCATAAGGAAGTGTATGTGTAGAAGTTTGTGACATGGTCAAAATGGAGTATGCAGCTGTTATTAAGTTCTTTAAAAAAAGGACTTACTCCAAATGAAATTAAAAAGCTATTGGATGGTGTATATGGGGAAACATCCCCCTCATATTCTAAAGTAAAAGCATGGGCCAAAATTTTCGAATGGGTCGAGAAAGCATTGAAGATGAAGAGTGTGCAGGTATGAGATACTCATTCCTGAAAACACCGCTCTTGTGGAAGGAGAAATTACAGAAGACCGGCAGCTCAAAGTTACAGAAATAGCAATAAGTTTGGGCCTTTCTAAAACAACAGTCCTTTGAATTATTCATGGACATTTAAACATGAATAAGGTTAGTGCAAAATGGGTGCCTAGACTTATTTTCTTCAGCCCAAAAGCAGCATGACCAACGAGTCATGTGTTGCCGGGCATTTTTGGAGCTCTGCATGGCAACAAAAGAGAAGTTCTGCAAACCATTAATATAGGAGATGAATCTGTGGTCCTCTACTATGATCCCATGTTCAATAGAGAATCAGTGGATTCGCAGAAACCTGGTGAAGCACCATCTCTAAAGGCTAAGGTCACTCAGTAAACCAAGAAGATCATGGCCACAATCTTTTGGGACTGTGACTCTTCATTGACTTCAAGGAGAGGGACACACAGTAAATGGGCAGTACTGTGCTGGCCTACTGCGCAGGCTACATGCTTCCATCAAAGAAAAAGGCGAGGAAAACTGAGTGGTGGTGTGTGCCTTCTTCATGACAACTTGCCTGTGCACATAGCTCTTGTTACAACGGAAAATGTGAAGGAATGTGGCTTCAAGGAGATTGATCATCCACCGTACTGCCCAGATCTAGCCTCCAGTGACTATTTACTCTTTTCAAAATTCAAGAACCTTCGAGGAAGGAAATTTAAGTGTGATGAAGAAATGATGGATGCTGTTTATGCCCATTTTGCAGACAAGACTTCTGATATTTTTGGGGGTTGGGGATTGAAATGATAATTCAAAGATGTGAGAAATGTATTGCAATAAATGATAACTATATTGAAAAGTGAAATATAGTTTTTGTCTTTATCATATCTAGAAAATAGTTAGGCCAGAAACTTATGTACCTATCCTCATAAGCCATTAATTGCCAAAGTTGCAAAGTACGAGGTCTGTTCAAAAAGTATCGCGAATGATGTGATTTTTTAAAAAAGTATTTATTTATTCATGAATATCTATTTTGTCCCCTTCAAAGTAATCCCCACCAGATATTGTACACTTGTGCCAACGTTTTTTCCAATCCTCGAAGCACGTATAAAAGTCGTTTTTTGTGATGTTGTTCAGCTCCTCCTTCGATGCCGTCTTTATCTCCTCAATCGTGGCGTATCGTCGTCCTTTCATGGGCCTCTTCAGTTTTGGGAACAAAAAAAAAGTCACAAGGGGCCAGGTCTGGGGAGTACGGTGACTGCGGCATCATAAGTGTGCTGCCCAAAAATTCGCGCACAAGCAACGATGTATGAGCAGGGGCGTTATCATGGTGCAAAAGCCAATTTTTGTGCTTCCACAAATCCGGGCGTTTCTGGCGGATTGCTTCGCGCAAATTGCGCATAACTTGCAGGTAATATTCCTTATTGACCGTTCTACTCTGTGGCAAGAACTCATGATGCACCACGCTCCTGAAATCGAAGAAAACTGTAAGCAAAACCTTCACATTCGACCAAACTTGGCGCGCTTTTTTCGGTCTTGACTCGTGTGGCAGCATCCTTTGGGATGATTGAGCTTTCGTTTCCACGTAATAACCATAAACCCATGATTCGTCACCAGTTATGACCCTCTAGAGCAAATTTGGGTCGTCGCGGACAGAGTTCAACAGCTGCTTAGCAATGTTGATGCGATGGTGTTTTTGGTCGAAATTGAGCAACTTTGGTATGAATTTTGCGGCGACTCGTCTCATGCCCAAATCATTGGTAAAAATCGAATGGCACGAGCCAATCGATATGTTTAGGTCCTCAGCAACTTCTCTAACGGCGATTCGACGATTGGCCAATACTATTTTCTTCACTTCTTCAATGTTTTCGTCTGTTGTTGACGAGCTCGGGCGTCCGGGACCTCTTCGTCGTTCACATCTTCTCGACCCTCTGAGAACATTTTGTACCACCGATAAACGTTGCTTTGGTCCAGGTAGCTTCACCACATGCCACAGTCAACATTCGGAATGCATCCGCGCACTTAATTTTGTTTTTCACACAAAATTTGATACAGAATCTTTGTTCCATTTTTTGGAATAGGCAAAAATCGAAGACGAGCCAAAACACGTCCAAGCAAAATAGCTGTCAACAATTAACTGAACATTCAAAGTGACCGAGCTTGTCAACATAAGTGAGGGACATGAGTAGCAACACAACGCCATAAAACAATCGAAAATCGAATATACGTAGCCCGCGGAAATTCAAAATTCGCGATACTTTTTGAAGAGACCTCGGTATGCCCCATTCTGCAGTACAAGAAGTGTGTGTACATGCATTTTTTTTAACCACTCTAGTAAATTCACCAATTGACTGCTAGTACTCAGTTTCTGTATTTCCTGTTTACCGTGTATTTTGTATACAAATACTTTGAAGTATCTCCTCTTAGCTGCGAAAAAAAGTGTTTAACTGATTACAGCAAAGAATGTTCAAATTAATCAAAGGCCATGTTTTCATGTATATAAGATAGCACTGATGGTAACTTTAGCCACATTCACATATCTTTGTATCAATGCGAGTTAATAGCTTAACATCCTGCATTAAAGTATAAGAAGGTCAAAATGAATAGGTATTTAAAGTTCCTTCAGGATGAATGCCTTCATTGTGAAAGAGTTGATACATTTTTAGCTATGCTTATAATGACCCATTGGAGGATAAATTTTTCACTAAGTCTATGACTCATTGGAGGTCCTGTTGAATTTGGCTCTATGCTGCAGCGTCTCCCATTTCTTTATAATACTTTAAAAAAAATATCCATTTTCAGTGAAGCTGTAAACATTTGTAAAGCAAATAGTACTGAAGAGAAGGCTGAGGTACATGAAGCACTGGGTCTCTTTTTATAATTTGATTATAGTGTATAACAACTTACAAACTTGCACCTAAACTCAGTACCTTGCATGGACAGCTAGACTTACAAATTTGTGTCTCTGGTAGGAAACCACCATTACACTGAATCAGTTTTTAAACAAAGATAATGCACCTTGCAAGAAAGAACAGATATAAATTGGAGAACATAATGAAAGAACCAAGTTAATGAAGCATTTCAGGTAACTACAAAGTTTATCTTAAATGTCTGGAGATCAAATTGAGCTTGACACCTCTCTCCATAGGATTATGTCATAATTGGTTTTATATTATTTTATGAAGTAAAGAATATATGTGACAGATACAGAATAATTATCATGTTATCCAAGAATTATAACGGAAACAAAGTGAATGTTTGCAAGAAGTGTGGTTCCAGAAATCAGATGTGAACAGCAAGAAGAGCTCTTCTGCATATATTGAAAAACATGTCACCCTAACAAAGCTATGAGCAGAAAATGGTATCTATGCTTGGCATGTATTTTGGAGATTTTTTATCCTTAATCCTTACTGGGTGTAATTATTTCCGGGATTATCCAGGTATTTTAAAAACCAAGATAAATAAAAATTGTATACTTCCCACCCCCCCTTTTTTTTTTTGCAAAATTATGACTGAACTTAAATATGTTCATAACATCAAATTAACATTTGTTGGGGGTATTTTCTTCTGACATTACATTTATTTTAACAAAAAGTGGCTTATGCAACATACAACTGAAATATTAACTTTGCAACACCTGCAGGACAGTTTACATACTTCGTTCATTTTATGGACATGTTATAATGCAATAGTGGTAAAATTCAAAGCATTTGTCTGGGTGTAAATAAGGCTTTAGGTCACATGTTTCACAAAAATATATAATCTCTATTCTATTACCTCTTGCAAGACACATCTTCCCATGGAAACTTTTTCTTTCCTGTTCATGGAGTGGAAAAGGCCACTCAGTTGTTGCTCTGGAGGAACAAATGATGGTCTTCCTCGGCCAGATGAGCACATACTTCATTGTGAAAGCATCCTATCATAAACTGGGCTTCTACCAGGCACATTCTGAATTTCTTATGTGATATGGGCTTCTTTTTGTTCTTTATCTGGGCCATGCTGTACAAAATATAAAAATTTACCTTAGACACTTTCAGCAGCCAGAAAAACATTTTTCTGTACCACTTCACAGTTCTGCTTATAAATTGATAAGAAAAAATGAAATGGTCACTTCTGTCAACTCCCCCCAAATGTTTTGTTTAATCTACTACACACACTGGTTTCATAGTAGGAGGTTGATCTGGAAACTTTGACTGGACAGGTATCATATCAGCTTTGCTTCCTTTATGGAAAGTGGACAGCATAACTACAGCTTGTTTATCTTTCCAAGTAAGTGCCAATTTTTCATGCTGACAGACATTTCACCTTCAGTTTAGATGACTGTGACTTTTTCATTTCACTAGGCATACCAGTTCTTGTTGGTAAAACTGTTCCTGTTATAACTATTCCCATCTGCAGTTTTTCTTTAGGCAGCTGTAGCGAAGTGTAATACCTATATGTGTAGGTGGTGAGGTCTTGTCTTTTATCAGGGTAGCACAAAGATTCTTGACCACCTGTGTAGTTTTCAGCAGAGCAATTTAATCGGAAATTTTCTCCCTACCTAAATAAGGCTTGAAGAGTATGTGTGTGTGTGTGTATATATATATAAAAACCATTTATACTATCAGATAATCCAAATTTCACAGGTTTTGTTGGATTGTAAACTTTGAAAGACACCTTACCCATGAATGATATGCTACTTTCATGCACAGATACATTTTTACCTGGTGAATAGTGCAACTGACATTTGGAATTTATTTTGTCAAGCTGAGGTTTGATTGGGTATATTTTTTCTTTTTTTCTTGCTTGGGGATCTTCGTCAGTAAGTATATATTCCAGAATAACAGTAGGAATTCATTTCTGGAAAACACACCACCAAAGAATTGGATTTTTTCTATCCAGAGCTTAGAAAAATAGTCCTTGATATTTGGCTTTGGATGCTGTCCCATATTGATTACTCAAGAATGCTTTTATGTCTGCTATTGAAGGGAAAAACTAGCCAGAGAAACAGGATCTTATTTGACAAGGTGTGTGTTGCACTTTGCTTTAATCTCCATGAATGGAAGTTTTGTCGCAAATTCTGTGTGGAAGTTCATCAAAAAATAAATAAAAATATTCCGCTGGTGAAGTTACAGCATCAAAGGTGGAGGGAAGCAATGGTTCTTTATTCACCGTGTGAACTAGAATATTCCTTGGAACTCCCACATCATGATCTTTCAATCTGTCAATACCATTGGCCTAGGAGGCACTAGCAGTGGTGCATCCAAGCACACTGGCTCATCACCACTACTGGTCGATAGGTTAATCTTGCATGCACTTGCAGGACTTTGGTGTTTATAATTTTCCCAAGCACTTCAGTCACTTACGTCTGTTTCATTCAACACAGATTCAATACAAATCAATATTTCATTATCTCCATAAAGTTTCCTTGCTATGCTGCAGATTAAGTCAAAATTGTCAAAAAACTTCAACAGACTACAAAAATACATGCGCACACAATGTAATATTTTCTCCAGACTAACAAAATGAAAGCTGAATAACAAGTAATATTTAATGTTTAAAATTCATGATAAAATTTAAATGTATTTTGTAATTGTCCGCTGAAATAGAAGCAGGTTCAACATTGAAATCAGGAAAAAATTAACTATCCAGTGGTACTAGACAAAACATAATTACTATCCTTGCATTTGCATACATCACTCTTCAATTGAAATATTAGTTTGTGCAACTGAAAAGTGTTAATACGCAAGTATGACTGAGGTGAAACAGGTGTCTCCCTATCCAGCTGGGAGTAAATTGCTGTTGTCCTGGATGGAGAATGAGTTATGCAAGTATGACTGAGGTGAAATCTGTGTCTCCCTATCCAGCTGGGCATAAATTTCTGTTCTCTTTGATGGAGAGTACGCTATGCACCACCTCCCCTCCTTTATCCTTTTGAATCACTTGTTTCTCACGTATATTCCAGGAGCCAAAAGAACAGTTATCATTGAGTGCCAGTGACAGTATATGGAGAATATATATGGTAATATTTGTCACTTAAAAGAGAAACAAATATTGCGTTTTACAAGAGCTTATTCCATTATAGTAGGTCCTGGTGGCATAGTGGTAACCATACTTGCCTTCTAAACCCAAGATCACTGGTTCATACACGACTAGGATTGATGGATTTTTTCGAACATAAAAATCCAAAGTACGGCTTCCTTCGGAAGAGAAGTAAAGCCTCATGTCCTCTGTTGTAGATTTACGGCACAATAAAGAACCTCAAGCCTGAAAGAAGAGATCTCTGAGCAAAATAAGGCACCTGTTTTATGCCCTGAATTGATTGGGACACTGATGGCCTGAGATATTAAAGAGTGTCCATAAATAAACCAAATCAACAACAATATTCCATTATGAACTGTCTAAAACTCAAGACAATCTTAGTTTTTTTGTTATACTGGAGTTCATTTAAATGCTTGTTATACCCTTCATTTTGAACATTTTGAGTTTTAAGTTCTCTTGGCTATGTGTGTTTTCAGTAGAGAGAATGAAATTGTGAAACAATCAAGTGCATATAGTGAATGTTGATAGATGACATTCCCATTAATAAAGTGCCTAATGACCCAAGGCTACTGATTGTGTGTGAAATTGAATGATATAAGCTATTGCTGAAGTAATTCTAATTGACATGTTATTTTCGGTGACTTCCATTTATTTTGTATTTGTATGTTGGTTAAAGTCAGTAAGTTTGAATGAGGAGTTTTTATTTGCCATATACTTGAAAACTTAATTATAATATTTATTAACATAAAACTGTATAAGAACTTATTGTACATTTTTAATAACTTGATCACAATGCAAATGTAAAAATAAAGTTGCAACATATTATTTGAGCATGAACATTCAATGAAAATATAAGTTGCTCTTTCCTTAATTTAATTTTTACTGACTGAATAATGGCTTGGTTAACAGCTAAGCTAATTTAAATATGTTGCATTTTGGTTTTATTTAATACCCATCTTTCTATTTGGCGAGTTATGCTTATTAAGGAAGTGTGCTTCCAGGTGTACAATCTAGTTTTCATGTCCTATTGTTGTTCAGTGCCCATACTTACTGCATCCAGATAACTCTGAACAAAAATGTGTATCTTGAAATGATAAATTACTCAGTTTGTGAGTTTGTAAGAACTAAATCTCTTTCCTCTGGTACTAGTGGGTGAGAACAACTTAAAGCACTCACCTGCCCAACAAATTTTTATTTAGCACAAATAACAATATTAAAATGATGGTATAACAAAACTCTCCACTGTTGACCCTATTTGATACAGAAATATCTGCTGGCCATTCATTAGGTAAAAAAAAGTTACTCATTTCCAAATAGTTATGCCATTGAAATTTCCTTTCTCTGCCAATACCAGTGCATCTATTACAGAATGTTCTTCCGAGCTATTTCACCAAAAACTTAGGTTTTTTAAATACTTCACTCTTTTCCTAGTGCAGCATTTTTATTATATAAAATATTTCTCTAATTCCATTGTTTGAGAGCCTTCACAAAAATGCATTTGCTTTTAAATTTTGTTTCATGGCTGGAGAATTATCATAAGCTGCTGCTGCTGCTGCATTATTAGTAGATTCTGGATTTCTCAGTCTGTCAGTTTGGCATCACTTACTCTTAATCCCAGTTTACTGTCTGTATATTTTTGCTTCAAACAATATAATCTTCCTTTACAAAGAATACCAGCAAACCTCCCAATAGAACTCAATTAAATGTACTTATGAAGCTGTTGACAATGGAGTGGTATATATATATAAACAATGTAATACAGTTTTTTTCACACTAACTCTATTCACTTACATAAAAATCTGGACATATGTTTCGGGAGTTATCCCTCCCATCTTTAGCCTGTAGATAAACTCTTGTTATATACTCCCAATAGAAACTTGCCAAAGAAGGTCACAGGCCTGTTCACATTTAAACTTTACATAAATCTTGCAGATAATATTCATTTTCCATACAAATAATGTGGGGTGAGTCTAGATAACACTTGTCATGGTGTAAATGTGTATACATATAAATAATACATTGTGGAAGAAAATGCTTTTTATTAAATGTTTTAAGTGTTTAGGGTCCTGCCAACTACCTAGGTCTTCTAAGATGAGTGGAATGAATGAAATGGTGATGCAAACAAGTTTAGAGTTCTTAGTATCTTAATGTTAACCTGGTATGCAAGTTTTCAAGGAAGAAAATACCTTATTGTGAGCAAACCTTTTTAAAGCAGTATTACTCTTTTGTTCCCATTTATTTTGTCACAGGGTTGTTGTATAAAATTATGCCCTAGAGGTAACTATATGCATGAAGCATTTTATAGATACTGTCATGTTACTGCTCTGTTGCAATACCTTAAGTTTCACCTCAGAGACAGTTTACAAGTAGATATAGTGAATGAGGAAAATCTGAAGTTGATTACATTTTGTGAAAATAGCAATTTAGTAATATTGAATGGACTATGTGAAAATGATACAAATGTGTAATTTACACAAGTCAGTATTTTTGGTAGTAGTGTAATTAAATACGTTCTATGTAGTTTGGATTTGTTAGCTGTAATAAGTGATTTCAAGATAATGAACATGATTAGTAATAGTGCCCATTTTCCCTTAATGACTACTGTAAAGTACAAACAGAAGGGAAGGAATAACAGGAACGAAGTGATAATTGCCTCACAATGTAAAAATGACAAACAGCTGTGTATAAATGGAAAAGTGATTTTGAAAGTGAATTCTACAGATATTATAAAGTCATCAATGATTTAGATTCATTTATATCATAAAATTGCTTTGATTTCATTATACAGTTTGGAGGATGTATTAAATAGATTTGAATTCCTGTTTAAATGGGCAGGGAAAGGAATGATTAAAAAGAAGGGGGAAAACGGGAACATGAGAAGGATAAGCATTGGTTTGATAAGGGATGATTTGTGTTGAGAAAATGGTTGAAGAGCTCTGTAATTAAATGGAAGTAAAATAATGGGAAAGAGGAGAAATAAAAATGTACTAAAAGAGGTTTACAAGAAAAGGAGATATGTGCTAGAGCGAACATTAAATCTGGGAAAGCTCATTAGGTTTGGGAAGTGATAAGGAAATACACAAGGGGAAGGTCAGAATTAGCATTAATTCAACTGGATTAATAGGTTAAATTTGAAATCAATGGGGGGGGGGGGCTACATATGAAATGTGATTTAAATGCACAATTTATAGATGAGTTGGTCCTATCTCTTGTAAGTAAAAAGGAAGTGAAAGAAATTAAAAATAATAAGAGTACTAATGGGATACCAGTAGAATTTTATAACCATGTGCACCAATTTTAAAAGGCTACAACGTTTAACTAGTTACTAAATGCAATTAAAAACAGTAAAAGAATCCCAAAGGGATGGAAGATATTTCCATTTATATATATCTCTTTTTTATAAAGGAAAATGAAATGAAGATAATCCCTGCAGTTGCAGAACGATAACACTTCTGTTAAATACGAGTAAGATATTTACAGGAATCTTGGCATGTAGAATTCAAAAGTAGGCAGAAGATAATCATCTAATTCACACACTTTTAATCAGCGTTCAGATAGGGTCATAGAAATAGCGAACATAGGTGGGAGAGACTATGTGGTATATATAGACGTAGAAAGGCATATGATAGACTAATACGAGAGCACAGTGGTATAAAATGTTAAAGATGGGGTTTAGTGAAAAGATAGTCAATTTATTGAAAGCATTATATTAACACAATACAGTTTGTATAAAATGATGTTGTGAAATAACCTCAGAAGGAAATCAGCAATGTGGACTTAGGCAAGGAGGTAAACTGAGGCCTATACAATTCAATTTGTTTATAGATGACACAATAATTGGTCTAAAGAAAGTGAATAATATGTCTCTAATAAATACAGTATATACGCAAATAAATTCCGCACCCAGAATTTAGGAAGGGAGATTTGAAAAAAAAAATGTTGCAGTTGTATTAAATATTTATATTAAAACATTAAAGATTGCAATACATTATAAGCTAAAATGTCATTGCTTTTAAGAAATTCGTTGCGTCGTAATCTTCATAATATGGATGCGAAACCAGCCAGTGCTCTGCAAGAAGAAAATATATACACCTGAAGAAAATATGTACACCTAAGTCAACCTCTTGACAGCTTGTTCTATTTAGTATAAATCAGTGCAATAAAATATCCTTTTATACTGGGGTGAGCAATGTTTGACGCATCCGCTAGACCGGCCGGCAGGGCTATGTCGGCGGCGGTGGGGAATATATTTCCCCTCCGCTTCGCGAGGCTTCAGTGAGTGTTCAAATCTTGCGCAAGTAGCACGTGTTTGTTAGGCGATGCAATACAGTGTATTGAGTGAAAGTGTATCAAGTTAAATGGGGAAATACAATATTCTACTCCCCAAAGAGTATTCATGTATGATTAATACGTGAGTACAGAATCAGCGCGTGCTGTAAGGAGATTATTTCAAAAGGAATTTCATGATTACTCCGATATAACTCCCTGCAATTTTTATCTCTGGGATGGAGATGTTAAAAGAGAAAATGTACAAAACAAATCCACGCACTTTAGATGAACTTAAAACTAACGTTTGTCAAGAAATTTCTCAGAAAAACTGTAGAGTGTAATGATCAATTTCCTAAGTAGGTGTAAAGAAATGCTTGAACAACGAAGGGAGGCAATTCCAGCATCTCCTTGCGTAATATACATGAGTAATTTAATTTTCTTTTTTAGTGCTAATTTTATATATGTTAGAAATAACTTAGGCGACAAACCGTACTATATTTACTTCTAATTTCCTGTCACCCGCACCGCCGACGCAGCAGCCAGCCTCGTAGGTCGGTCGCACGCAGCGAAACTGGTTGCGTGAAGGATCGTTCACCTCGTATTACACGCTGTCTTACCTCATTCACCCTCACTGAGAGGACATCGTCGTCGTCATAGTTAACGTCACGATCTCTATCCTTCCACAGCAGATTGTCTTCCGTTCCATTGCGGGAATTCAAAATTCCCAACTTCTTTAAGCTTCTTTCCACCAAAGGTAGAAAAATCGAGTCCCATGCACTTATCACCCATTCGCAGGTTTGGATCACTTCTGGGCGCTTGATTTTACCGCTAGGAGTGAATTGGCGATCTTCCTGTATCCATCTCCAATAACGTTCTTTTTATGCAACTTTAAACGGTCAATTGACCAGACATCCCATGGTTCGAGAATCTATGTAAGTCAAACGGGAATGACAGCCAAGTCAGTTCTTTCATCGTTCTGTATGTTGTCTGTAGTATGGCCGCGGTAACTATCCTGAACAAGCATGTTTTTTTAGCTTGAGTAGCGCTCTTGAGCAACGTTGCCAAACTCGCGTAGCCCAGTCGACTACAAGTTCCTTGGCCATCCACCATTTAGCATGAGCTCATATGACTCCCTTAACATTAACTTTATGAATGGTTTTGCGTTTGAAGATGAAAAAGGGCGATAACTTTCTTCAATCTGCAGTTACACACAGCGTAACAGTGCATCTTGTTTTTCACTACCCCTAGTTCTAATTACCACGCTGGATTCACCCTTTTTATTTATTTTATAGTCTTCCGGCATTTCAAAGTACACAGGCGTTCGGTCTGCATTAGTAATTTGCGACAGTAAATATTTATTTCTCTTGTGCAATCTGATTATAAATCTGGGGAACTGTGATCTTTTCTTCGTAATCGACAGGGAGACGTTGAGCGATGCTCGTTTTTTCCACGAAAACTGAAGTCATTATGTTGGAAAACATGTGTGAGCTATCCACGCTTAGCCTTAAAACCAGTACCGAATCTGTTTAGTACTATTGCTATAGCTTTCAAACTTTTCACTTGTAACTGCACATCCAAACTCTCTGTTTGCAGTCACATACTCAACATAATCTGTTTTTTACTTTTGGAAATTTTTCTTTTTGTTCGCGAAATGCTCTCCGGTTACTGTTCTTCTGCTCAAGACGAGTTTTATTTTTTCTCCAGTCACGAATTCTCGTCTTTTCTTCCAGTAGCACGATTGCCACTTAGTTATACCTCTTCAATGATGTGAAGCTTTTTTCCCTAGTGAACGACCTGTACGATGCTTCACATGTACTTTCACTTCAGCTGACGCTACGCAAATGACCTTTGACGCGGTCTGTGCACGCGGTTCTTGCTTGAGAAGGAGGAATGCCAATTTATGGATTTTGGTGTGTCTGAAGTGTAATTCCAACCCTAACGCGAATTATACCCGCACCCCAATTTTCGCCGTTAAATTTTGGAAAAAAATATGCGGGGATTATTCTCGTATATACCTTAATATGGAAATTCCAGGATTATTTTATGCAGATGATTTTGTAGTTAACTCATTTTTAGTTCCTAAATGTAAATTGGAACTTGCACAGTGAAGCTAATCATTTTAATTTATATCATTGTATGATTCAGTTGAACTACACACTCTTAAAGCTTCACTTACTTGTCATAATATGACAATTCTCAAAACCGGTTCTACATATTATGACAAGTAAGTGAAGCATTAAGAGTGTGTAGTTTAACTTAAGTCATACAATAATACCATTTATATGATTGGCTTCACTGTGCAAGTTCCAATTAACATTATAATTAGTCCAAATATTGTTTGAATGTCCAAGAACTGATGACTAGAAGGAGCTTATTAAAGAAAAAGGGCTTGAAAAGAACAATTGTAGGATATAAACAAATTTTGGAGGATGATGACCAGATTAGGAATTTAGGGGAATTTTTGTTTAAATTTAAAAGAAAATGAGTCAGGTCAGTAGAAAAAATAAACAAAGAAATAAAAAAATGGGAAAGAGTTGAGATGAATGAAAGCATGTTAATTATAAAATATAAAGTGTTTGTTTGATCAATAATAAGATTTTTTCTATATGTTCTTTTGTTTTTATTGATTTATTGGGATGTGCTATGAGAACAATTACTAGGGTCACAGGCTGCAGGCATTCATAATTTTGTAATCTACTTAGAACTCAATAAAGAATTAAATTACAAGCAAATTTTTTTCATATCTTGCTTGATTTGCAAACACTTGCTTGTTAAAAATAATTCATTAAGATTATTAAAATTTGCCAATTATTTTGGTGCTTATTAGTGTATTGATACAGTAAGCTAATTCATGATGTATTTGTGTCTTGCAAGATTTGTTATTCCCTTATACTGATATTTGGACAATTGTGCTAAGCATAGGCTATATTTCATTGGGTTGTACAATCTATCCTAGAGGACTCTCTAGACTTGAAATACATTTTTAGAGATGATTTTATTAGTTAGAGCCTTGACAAATAATTCAGTGTCTACCTTTATCCTGCTTTGATTTATCCTTTTATAATTTCTCTAATGAAATAATTGCTAGGAGAAGTAAAATATTTTGAAGAAAGTAATATTTTATACCAATATCTGTCAAATTCATTTATTTCAAATTTTGTATTAAAGTAGTTTCACATTATAAAAATTAAAGTTGATTATTGTGGCCCAATTTAATGGACAACATTTAGTAATGAAATTCTTCTTCTTGCAGAAAGTTGCTTTTTACAAACCAGGAATTATACTGATTATCAGGTGTTTTAGTTAAGTGTAAGAGGGAAAACATTTGATGTTTGTGATGAAATGCTGGTAGTTTCATTTTTTGAATGATTTAAATGTATATTTAATTACTTTGAAGATATTAATGCTCAGCATTGAACTAAATCAGACAAACTTTTCATTCATTTAAAAACTTTCGAAAAATAAGACATTTTTAAAAAATTCTGTTGGAACTCACATAGTGCAGCTTGTTAAATGTAAATTATAATTAACTTGTCATCTAACACACTCTTATGCTTCACTTACTTTTAAATACGGTGAGACCAGTTTCAAAGAGACATCCTCTCCATCTTCAACCAACTTGACGACTTGTAATGTCATATCTCTTCGAAACCGGTCCCACTGTATTTAAAAGTAAGTGAAGCATAAGAGTGTGTTAGATGACAAATTAATTATAATTTAAATTAAACTTTTCTTTCTGGATATTTTCATTTTACTTCAGAAAAGTAGTCTTACTCTTTATGTTTCAATATTAGCTTCAGGGTATTAACAGTGATTTTCATATATTGTTTTGGGAAATGGAGCATTTTAAAAAAAATGATGATTTTGACATCTCTTAAACTGCAAATGATAATGCTGTTTCAAAAAATGGATTTAACTGCATTTAAAGCTCCACTTAATTTGTTGATGAAATATTTATTGAGACATTCATTTATGTATATTAAATAACTTAATTGTTGTATAAATACTTTACTGCCTCTTAACACCTATACATTTTTTGCATGCATACAAAATCACAAATAGTTAATAAATATTCTCTCCATGAAATGTGCTAAATGAATTTGATTTTACATACATATCTATGCATAAATGTAATAGCTTCTTTTGTGGACTGCAATTTTTAACATGATGCATAGAAATGCAAATGTTTCTTGTTGACAAGAATGGAAGACTTTTCGTTATATAGTTGTTCATTTGACAGGTGTTGATTGCATGTCCACATAGTTCTAGGGCTACTTTTATTTACATAATCATTTTAGGCCACTTCAATTAGTTTTCTTAATGCTCCTGTATTACTCTGAAACATAACTTTGAGAATTTTAAGCTCTGAAAACTGGTTAATGTATGTAAAACATGGCAAAAATTAAACCAAGAACTTAATTGTAGTTTTTTAAAAGGCAACTTCCGCTGTAACATATTGGTGTAAAATTTGTTTCTGTCTACCCAAAATTTATTAGATTCTATTTTCAATTGTTTTGCTAAATATCATACATTATTAATTTTCTGTAAGAGTAGGACACATTCCTAATGTGTAAGCTCACATGGATCTAGAGCTTATGGGAGTGATAATACCCTTTGAAATAAAATGCATTCATAACCATTTATGTATGCTAAAGAACTCTATCAAGTGTTTGGTATCAGTTATGTGGAAGATGCCTAATAACTATAATTTTAATTACATTGTATATGTGGGAGAAATCTTTAGAAATCAACAATGATGACCCAGCTGTTGGTAATATAATATTTATTTACAGAAAATTCAAATTTTTGGGAACAAACTTCAGATATAGAACTTGTGGAATGTATGTTTGGAAGCAGATGTTCTTAATCATTTAACAATGCCTTGTTTATAGATGTACATACATGCTTATATTGTGTGACAGTGTTGCTTCTTTTGTAAATTTCTAAGAGAACTTGCAACTGAAATGCTGCCAAGAAGTCAGTATTTTCGTCAACCATAACCATGCACCAGACTTGGTGCAACAAACTCTTTTGAAATAACATTTTGCAATGAAATTTGAAGCACCTTTTAATGATTTGTTATTTTACTTAACCTGGTAGCATGGATTATGCATGTGCTATTCTAGAATAAGAAAATTATACTTATGGAAGAAGTATTTTTCAGCATAAGAAGATTGTAAATTTTTTGTAATTTGAACAAAGAGAACTTTGAACAGAAGTGTCTGGAGGTTTCATGAGCCTTTGTCTTCTTTGCAGATCTGCAGAAAATGCCAAAAGTGATACTGTTGGTAAAAAGAAGCGCAAGTTGTCAACATCCAGTAAAGAAAATGGTACAAATGTGGAAATGAAAAGTAAGAAAGCAAAGAGTGACAGTAGTTGTGAATTTTGTGGCAAGATCTTCACACGCTGTAAAATGTTAATACACAGAAGGATACATACTGGAGAGCGGCCATTTGCTTGTAGCGTATGTGGTGAAGCATTTGTGTCAAAAGGGGCACTCACTGTGCACATGGTGATCCATAGTGATAAAAGACCATTTTCATGTAACTTTTGTAATCGTAGTTTCAAAAGAGCATTTGAACTGAAAGATCATAAGAAAATTCATACAGGTGAAAAGAACCATATTTGTGATATTTGTGGCTATTCATGCATCCAGAGAACAAATCTAGTGAATCATCGAAAAAGACATTTAAATGAATACAAGTTGAAGTGTGAAATCTGTGAAAAGGGCTTTTATACAAACACAGAATTGCAGGAGCATAAAAATGGTCATACAGGAGAGAAACCGTTTCAGTGTGATGTATGTGGTTTGGCATACCGTTACCGCTATAGACTAACTGTTCACAAGAGAAAACATGATCCAGATTATAAACCTCCAGAGAAAATACATCAGTGTGAGATATGCAATAAAACATATTCAAGGAGGCAAGCATTAATGACCCACATGAAATCTCACACAGGAGAAAGTCGATGTACTTGCACAATATGTGGAAAGGCTGTGTCCAGCAAGGATTACCTCAAGATACACATGAGAACTCACACAGGGGAGAAACCAAATGTGTGTGATATTTGTAATAAAGCTTTCATTTCCAAGAAATATCTAAAAATCCATCAGCGAACTCATACAGGAGAGCGTCCATACAGCTGTGAACGGTGTGGCAAGTCATTCACTCAGCAGTCATCACTATTTGTCCACCGCAAATCACATTCTGTGCAGCGGCAATACACATGCCGTAAATGTAATAAGGGGTTTGTATCACGAACATTGCTGATGTCTCATCAGAAAATGCATAGCCAACTTTTAAGTGCCATTGATTAGCACAAAAGTGTACAAATTTCATACTTGAACTTAAGTGACATTAGTGAAATTGAAACATTTATGAAGCTAGTAAAACTAGTCATGCATAACAGTGGTGTGTAATGTGCAAACAGATCACTGGAGAGTTGTCTTGTGCAGTATTTATGTGCCAGCTTGAGATTATGTTGGTTGGTACACAGTTTTTCTATCTGATATTATTTAAAATGTGTTTATAGACTCAGTCAGAACCTTAGCAGCCCTGGGCATTAGATTACAAATTGTTTAAGGTATAATTGCAATAAGTACACATGTTGTTGGAATTTGTATTTCAACAAGTGTGTTTTTTTGTGTGTGTGTGTGTGTGTGTGTGTGAAATGCTGCACATAGGAGAGGAAATTTTTCATAATGGGAACAATTGTCTATAACAATCAAATCAAGCCTTTGGTTCCTGAAGGGAGTTGAATTGCAAGAATACCAGAGCAAAGTGATACTTAAAAAATTTTCGAAAGACTGATCAAGTTTATATTTAGTTAAAAATTTCAGTAGATAAATGCCTTGATATGGGATAATATGCATACACTTTATTTACAGATAGGAATTGAACTTTTATATTTGAGCAGGGATTATTTGGTTTAATTATTTTCATATTACCTCAAAAGTAACATAATTGCAATTTTAAGTGTAGCTTTATACAAATTTGCATGCAATAAAGAGTGTACACTTACTCTTATCTCTCTCAGCATGGAATGGTAATAGGATCAGTCTTGGCTTAAGCCAGATGGACAGTTCTTACTTGTCAGTGTTCATGTATGAGAGCTGCTCAACATTTCCTTGTTCGCTCTTGAGTGATCTCTACTGTGAATGAAGAAATAAATAATTGAATCAGTTTTAGTACAAATACAGGCTTTAAATGGTAACATGTGAAAACCTTTCAAAGGTTTGAATGTTCTATAATTTTCTTGCCATTTTATCATGAAAGAAAATGTAAAAAAATGCAGGATATGCTTAAACATCATATGTAAGCAATTTTGAGAAATGGAAGTTTGTAACATATTAGTTTAGTTTACTTTAATTTTCTATAAATGTTTAAGCACAAAATAATCTTTTCATAATGATCACAAGGCCTTTCACTTTGAACACATGCTGTAACTCTTCTGAAACTACACTCTTGAGGAACTCTATTTCTCAAACTACACTCTTCACAGTGCTGAGCTGCACAAACTTTGCTCAGTAATGAAATGGAAGCAATAAAATACATTAATAAAAAAAACAGCAAAGACTAAGCTTAATATTAATGACTGCTGAAGGCTATTATAAACTAATAAATAAAAATCATTCATTACTTCATAATGTTTGTTGAACATATGAAATATGTATATAGGAATGTGACAGTGTAAGGTTATTTTCAGTTAGAATTTCAACAATTAGTTGCTGAACAATAATCAACCATTTTATTGTCTTTTTCCAAAACTAACCAAATATTGATAGCTTGGAAAGGGATTAAAATCTGTATATTGGTCACGCTATTAAAGGTAAAGATCCATGTCAAAGAATCACATCACATCTTTTGGTCATGTGGAAGTTAAATCTACCTCAGTAATTTGATGTTGCTGAAAAGAACATTAAAATATATTAATAAAATTGTAAAGAATGAAAGTTTGTTTGCTTTAGCATAAAAGTAATGTGTGATTCATAAGTAACTTGATATTAATAAAACTTATAGAGTAGGTAAAAATAACTAAATTTGATAGTTACACTGCCTGCCAGAAACCATTACATTATAAAAAAATAATACCTGTATTAATTTAGATATTAATTTTTTAAATGTAATTTTTGTTATAGATTTAATACACTACTTTGCACAATACGGAAAAAGAAGGCTTTGTTTATGAAAAGTTATGTGATCTATATTTTTAAGGCAGTAGTCTTTTAAGTGAAAGGAGAACAACACTGTAAATACTTTTGTTTTAGAAACTCATACATCATTGATACAACTCAATAGTGTTCAAGGTGATATTTTTCCATATAGGAAAATATGGTGGTTCCCTTAGATCAATCTAAGAGTGGAAAGGAAAACCGGTCAAATAAGCTTTCAGACTCTCTCATGTCTTGGCAGCCTAACTTGCCCCCTCTCACTGCTGACATGTAAGAGTGGGGAGAGAGGGGTCACCAGAAAGTATGTTTAACTTGAAAGTTACTCATTCTCGTAAGCAGTCAACCACAAACAAGGGTAGTGCCTATGTTGATTGAGAAACTATGTTTTTATCTTCATACTCTTTTGTCAATGTTTGTAAGTTTCCGTCCTGTATGGTATTATGCATAGTGCAAGAGTGTTATACTTTTGTACTGACTGCGAGAATTTTTGAATTGCTTTGTTAGAGTAAAACTGACTACTACTACTCAGATCCCAATGCAGAAAAAAAAAAAAAAAAAAAAAAAAGTGCGACCATCATTGCCCTACTATTGTCAATAGCAAACACAAAACATTTTAGCAGTATTATGTTTACAAGTGGGCATTATTTATCATTAAAATTATTTCTTTGGTTTTTAAGTATTTGGTACTGTTTACAAACAACTCATATATAAACAAATATAAAATAATGTGAATTCAGCTTACATAAAATCATCCATGTACAAATGATAGTTAATCAATTACTACCCATTACCATTTATTGCAGTGCAGTAAATAATAATAACAATAATTATAGCAGCAACAACATTCATGAATAAGAATAATGCAATCAATTATTTTTTATTAGTGTAACATGCATAAAAAAAAATTAAGCAAATTTACAGCACTCCAAAATTGATGGTTTATTTAAGAACAGATGCATCTATTTACAGATTTGACTTTTGGCTCTTGTAAATCCATACAAATATAAAATGGTTAGCAATTTATATCTAAATACAATGCTCTCTACATGTAGAAATCAACAATTTTAACCAAACTTTTGGAAAAGAAAATGTAATGCAAAATACAATTTATCTTTTATATGTATAAGAAAAAGTTGAAACTTTGTAAAGAGACCTGCTGAATATGTAATTTGATTTTCATGAGAAATCTTCAATTGTTCTAATGCAAAATTTACTTTACCAGTTTTCTCCATATTCAAATCCTAATCTGGTGTTAAAGCATGCCTTGACAACATTAATAATGAAGTCATGCTTTCAATGGGCGACATATTATTATGTAATTAGCAAGGGGAGAATTTATCCATCTGTTACATTTTAGCTCCCTACTTTCACTGCACTCCATAATCAAATTGAACTTCTAAACAAACAAGCAGAAATATTTCAAAAATACACTAACTCTAAAATTACGGGACACCTTAAACCTAATTGACATAGATAAGACGGCATCATATTTATCAACATCTCTTTTAATGAATGGGACAGTCTTCCATAGCAGTAGTTATAAATGAGTGTACCTGTCTTATCTTAATCTCATTTGCAAAGGAGTCGAAACATTTTATAACATTTTGCTTACACCATTCATTAAAACTCTCTTCATCTTACTCCAAAACCCACTTCATACATTCTTTTAGATCTTTCCTTTCATTGCTAAGCTTCACTATTACATATGATGGTGGGTTAGGGAAAATTGCACATAAAAATATCCTCCTTAATCACTAATTTCAGAACAAACTATCTAATACACTACATTTTCATCATTAACTTCAAAATTTGCTTGTGTATACTCTTTATCCATTTCTCCTTTAATGAATACTCTTTAGGAAATTTAAATATGGTATTATGAAGTCTATCGCTATTACTGGGCACAGAGCAAGAGCAACCTATGTTGTAATAAATACTTTCTATTACAGTAGTTCCTGATGTTATTTCAATAAATCAATATTAATTTAATAAAAAACAAAATAACACACTTCTGTTGATTTACTTACTACTATAAACCATTGTAATAAACCATGCAATTGCAGGAAACCAAATAAACAAACGTGCTTATAGCAGCAACATGCCTAAACCTTGATATCTGCAATTTTCTGTACTATCGATAACTGTATTGTCTGAGGTTTGGAGTCAGACAAGAAATACTTGCCAGTTATCCTGATGTGTAGATGACCAGTTTGTCTGTGTCCTGCAATGCTTGTTTCATTGCAGGGCAACATTATACTCTATCGGGACTCATTCACTAACACTGTTCAGCAGTGTATGTTCCCAGCACAAAGTATATTGTGCAGAATGGATTAGTTGTTGTATCCATAATATATTGTTGAATTTCTATTTGCTAAAGAACCTGAAGTATATACTGCATATCTAGGTAGCAATGACCTCGTCAAAATCTAAGTTAGAATGTTCTAAATTGTTACACATTCAAACCAGAGAAGTTATTATTTACATTGTTTATAGCTTTATGAAAATGGAAATAGAAGCCTTTAAATATTTGAAAGATATTCCAAAGAAGGTAAATGAAGAAACCATTGTGTCTGAGAAATCTGTGCGGAATATGGTTAAACAGGCAAGTAAGATTGAAAGTGATGAATTAAAATCATTCTCTGTCAGGAAAGAAAAGATCAAAATCTGTAAAGAAATGTGATTTGAAAGATGATTTTGATTAATATATGGTAAGGTGTATTTATTCATCATTTTCACTAAACCAATGGGAGTGTCCTATAATGAAAAAACTTCCCAAAAAGTTGGTTGAAGATATTCAGTTCATGGGTGGCATAATGACATTAAGCAAGATAGTACGAAGCCTGGATTTTTGTTGGAGAAAAACTGGAGATTTAAGGAAAATCTTGATGGAAATGCATATTAGGCTGCTACATATGCTGTATATAAGAAGCATTAAACTTTTCTGTAATGAAGGCAGGCCAATAGTCTTTACTGATGAAATATAAGTGCATGTCTTGTGCAATAAACCAAACACTTTCAGCGACACACTGCTGGGATTAAAAGCACCACTTTCAAAAGGTCCAATGATTAATAGTGGTACACGCAGATTCTAAATTATTCATTCCAAATGTTCTACTGACTTTCAAATTCAGTCAAACAGTCTGAGATTACCCAGCTGAAATAATTATGGCAAGAAGAAGAATTTAATTCCTAATTTATTGCCCAATCCAGTCCTCGTAATTTGATGCATCATATCACAATGTCCAATGTGAAATTGTAGTTACACATCCCAGAAGCAAGTAATGCAAGACTGGTTAACAGAGAAAGGTATTCAATACAGTGCTGAGATGCCAAAGCCTGAGCTGTAGCAATGACTTACAAACCTTGCTTTAAGACATACAAAATTGACAAACTTCTTGCCAATCATAGTCACACTGTTCTCCATCTACTGCCATAATACCCTGATTTGAATCCAATAAAAATGATTTAGTCCATTGTTATAGAGCATGAAAGAATGTTAAATTCAAACTTGATATTGGAAGACTATTTGATTACTGGCAACAAAAAAATAACTTTGACTGGAGGAGAAGAGTGGTCAATGCAATGCAAGTATGTATTTGAAATTGAAAATAGTACATTAAGAGAGGTTACATAATGGACAAAGCATCAGACGTATTGTCAATCTGGGGAGTGACAGTAACTGGCAGCAACAGCATAAGCAATACTCAAGATAAAATGAGTGGAATCCACCTAATTCTGCGTGATGCAGATTAGCAATAGGACTTCATGTGAGTTTGTTTTACCTTAGCTGTATTGCTTGCTTTGGTTTGCTTTTTTTTTTTTTATCAGAAGTTTAATGTGAAAAATTGATATCTGAATCTGTCCTATTATGATTTCATCATTATGGAAAACTATGTTTTAACAAGTAAGTTATGTTATAAACAATTTCCTGGAAACTGCATCATACTATTGCACTGCATTGGGCTAGCTGTTGACTGGCAGCACAACTATTATCTTGGTGAGAGAGAGGCAAGCCAACTGTAATCATATAGTACCAAAGTCTTGCACAGCTTTCCCTGGAAAGCTTGTTCTGCAGTTACCATACCGAGAGGCCACTCCCAATGTATGAGATTTTCATGGCACTCTTGCACAGCTACTCTTGCTTAAGAGAACAAGAAAAATAACCAGGCATTTGACCTCCTTTACTGGAAAGCTTTAGGGGAGTGAAGATATTACAGTTTGTCTCACATGTGGTCAGTGAAATTGTCTGGAGTCAATGCTGGCCTATCTCAGCATTATTCCAACTTTCCATATGAAAAATTTGACATGCTGAGTAAAATGGCTGACATTAAAAAGATGCAAAAGGCAGAGCATGCACAACTACATTGTGGGTGCTACTGAGCAAAATGAAGACTTGAACTGTCTGGTAATGATGATTCTGAGCTGGTTATTGGTCGTATTGACATCAAGTTGACTTATCTCTATTTTCTTTTGGCATGTTGCTGTTAACAATTGCATAGCACACTTCCTTTAGGCTATTTTAGCTTCCATTGCTTTCATGTACCTAATTTATAAGAATCTGGGGGTTTAAAACCTTGTCATTATGGCCAAAGTACATTTTTCATGTCATCATCCAGAGAGTTTGTGCAAATAATTATGCTGCCAAAACTGTGTCATTGCCATTTAGAGGGGAGTATATCTGCGATAAATGGGCACATTGCTCCTATTATGTGCAAGTCTCAGGGGCATCCTGGCTTAACTTTTCTTCACTTGACCTCAGAACACACTGAGCAAAAGACATTGAGCTAAATTTAATGTTTCAGCAGTTACATGCAAGCCATAAAGTGCTATTGCAGAAAAAAGGGAAAATTAATAAACATATGACTTATGTAATGAATGGAGGAAAAACATGTGACTCCCATAATTTTGATACAAGTTTCTTGTTCCATATACAAGAGTTTTTCAGGGTATGTGCATATTTTCTTATTCCCCTTCTTCCAGATTTTTTGCAATGATGAATGGAACAATTCAAGGTGATGCAAATTGACTTGGACTCTGTTAGTGTCTAAAATTACCTGGCATTCATCTAGCAACTTAATCTAAGCAGAACTGAACTGCTGTTGTTCACTTTTGCAGTGGGTTGCATATAGTGGTGGCTGTATGTGGAAGTGCATTAAGTGCAAAACACTAATTAATTACATTAATTTATGCTTTTTTGAATGAAAGTAACTTTCTTTTTTGGATGGTATATTAAGTGCAATTGTAAAATAATGACAATATTGGTAAAATTAAGTTTCAGAAATCTTGAACAAGAAAAAGGATATTCATAAAGTTTTACCATCATATTAAGCAATGAAAGTGCTCACAGAGCAGGCTTTTATTCAAAAGCATATGCATATAATAAATATATTCAGAGAATGGTTAAGCATTTCCATTAACAACTTTAATAGTATAACTGATATCATTGTATGATTCAGTTTAACTACACACTCTTAATGCTTCACATTACTTGTCATAATGTATGGAACCAGTTTTGAGAACATTTAGTTCTCATCTTCAGCCAGGCTAAAGTTCAACTGTCAGATCATTTGTTGAGCTGTGGGAATATGTGTTCTCCTCTGATGGCAGTGTGATAAACTTGTAGTTTATGTTTTCATCTCCGGCAGTGTCGAAGTTCATTAGACTGTCTTGTATTTGTAGATGTAGAGTTTCTCCCAGGTTACTAGTTAGGTCCTTTATTGATTTTAATAATTTTGCTTCATTCATTATGTTGTGATTTTGTGCCCAAAAATGATATGCTACGCTGATTTCTCTATTTGCTTGTACTTCGCTTTGATGGGATTATCTGTGTGTGTATTTTTTCTGTATATTCCAAATTCCAGGTTTACTTCACAATTCATTATTTTAATATCTAAGAATAGCAACAAGTTATCTGTATCTATTACGTATGATAATGATATGTTTCTATCTTGTATATTCAAAAGTTTTATGGCATCATCAATGAGTTTTTTGTTAACTATAGCAAATATATCGTCGACATATCTGTACCATACCTTAAATATGTATGGAAAAGCTGTGTTGATGTGTGTTTCAAATTTACTCATGAGGAGGTTAGCTAGAAATGGAGATAAGGGGCTGCCCATTTGTAAGTTCTGCTTGTTGTTTATAAAATTTTCCTTTGAAAGTAAAATAGGCTTGATTTATGCAAATTTCTGTGAGTTTGATGCATTCTTTTATATGTGTATCTTTAATTCCACTTGTTTTAAGCCATTTATGTAGATAAATTAGAAGTTTTTCTTTTGGTATGCTTGGAAACAAAGTTTCTACGTCAAAAGATATTATAGTGTCAGAGGGATATAGTTTATGTCCTTAATTTTTTTCTATTAACTGATATGAATTGTTTATACTCCTGCTTTGAAATTTAGGTAATATCTTGAATCTATTAGCTAGCCATTTTGCTAAATAGTATGAAAGTGCATTGATGTTGTTAATGATGGGACACATACCATTTCCAGTCTTGTGAATTTTAGGTAAACCATATATCTTAGCTATTTTAGGGTTACTCTGTTTTATTTTGTATATTGCTTCCTTTGGGAATGGCTGTACATGTTTTTAGAACCTCATTGATGGAATTAATACACCCTTTCAATGGGTCTGAATGGATCTGAACATATTCTTTTTTATTTAACAAAATCTGCATTCTATTATTATTATAATCTTGTTTATCTAATATTATATTCTGTTTCCTTTGTCTGATTTTACATAAACATCATCTTTATCTCATAAACTTAGGTATTCATTTTTTACACTAAACTCCACTTACTTACATAAAAGTAAAACGTGTTTCGGGAGAATCTCTCCCATCTTCAGTTGCTCACTGAACTGCCGTTACGCAAAACAATGGCTAGACAACCGGATGTTTCTGTAGTGGCCTCTGTTGATTGAAGTAGGAAGTTGCTGAGTTCAAACATAGAAGGAAACATCTTTATCATTTAGGGATTTTATTGTATTCTTATATGTCTTGTATGCTGCTGTATTCTTTATAACCATGCCTTTAGAAACTTTTGCTGATATAATTCTATTTCTTTTTCTTTGTTCTGTAATCCTTCAATGGCCACTTCCAAATCTACCAAATAATCTTCTATTTTAGTGGAGTATTGTAAAGTAATGAAATGTCAAGGAAATTGGAATATACAGATAGAATCCACATGCAGATAATCTTATCAAATCTGACAGTTTTAACCCCACAACGCACAAACATGCAGTTATCAACAGTTTAACACACAGGCTTGTTAACCTACAAATTAGCAAAGAAGAATATTTTAATGAATAC
This sequence comes from Metallyticus violacea, assembly GCA_030762175.1. Lineage (NCBI taxonomy): Eukaryota > Metazoa > Arthropoda > Insecta > Mantodea > Metallyticidae > Metallyticus > Metallyticus violacea. The sequence continues at coordinate 378,193,471 of CM060846.1, forward strand.
AAACAAATAGAAGAAACAGCGGTAAAAATGGTTTTAAAAAACAACTAGTGCACAAAAAGGTGCAGACATTCAAGAAACAAAAACCTATCAAAGAAACTACAAGACTTTCAGCAAGAAGAGGTGAGCTAATGTTTAAAAAGTTCACATATCATCCATGGGCTACAAAAAAAATTCAAATTATTTTTAAAGATTTTAATATCAGGTTGGCACTGATTAATAGATTTAATGTTAAAAACTTACTGATAGACAATTTTAAAGACAATACTCCACAAGAGGTAAAAGCACAAAATAAATTGTGCAGAATGTGAAATAATCTACATTGGAAAAACAAAGAGAAACATAGTTAAAGGAACATAAAGTACAAGCAAATAGAGAAATCAACAGTAGCATATCATTTTTGGACACAAAATCACAACATAATGAATGAAGCAAAATTATTAAAATCAGTAAAGGACCTACGGAACTAGCAACCTGGGAGAAACTCTACATCTACAAATACAAAGACAGTCTAATGAGCTTCAACACTGCCGGAGATGAAAACATAAACTACAAATTTATCACACTGCCACCAGAGGAGAATTCATATTCCCACAGGTCAACGAATGATCCAACAGTTGAACTTCAGCCCGGCTGAAGATGAGAATTAAATGTTCTCGAAACTGGTTCCATACACTATGACAAGTAAGTGAAGCATTAAGAGTGTGTAGTTAAACTGAATCATACAATGATATCAATTATATGATTAGCTTCACTCTGCAAGTTCCAAAGTTCCAATTTATATTTTAACTTTAATAGTGTTGTTCCAGTGTAATATTGGTAGGTACTGCATAATTTGAATTTTCGATGTAGACCTTGATCCCACTGCCATTTTTAATTTACATCCAGTGGCAAAGGATTAGAGATTTTGGAAATGCATTTGGAATAGTTACTAAGCTATTTTCTGTTACTTTTTCAGTGAAGAGTACTTTTAGATAACATTGTAATTATACTTCAGAAGCTATAGTTTTGGTATGGTTGATGAAAATGTATCATGGTGGTTTGGTAGGCCAACATTTCATGACATTGAAGTAGATTTTGCCAAAGAACAAAGCAAGTAAATGCTGAAATTGTTCACTTGTAGGTACATGCTGAGGAACTACAATGAATGATCATTTCATTTCAGGTGCCATGCTTTTAAGCATACAAAGGTTGGCATTTTCAGCAGAATTGGTTGATCTGCTATTAATTAAAGACTCTCTTAGTGCATATTCTGGTCAAATGCATTTAACATTGAATATTATCACAACTGGAAATGCTATACTATCTATTGAAATAAACCTTATTTATCTTATTGTTATGTTTGAAGTTTGCTGCTAGAAGTGTTTTTTAAATGCATATTTGTATGTACATGTATATTTGTCTAGCATAACAGATACTGTAATTACAAATTTCAATGAGTGAATTAAAAGATATATGATGCATTAATGTTAGCATTTGAAGTTCATTGCTTAATAAATGAATTTTTTGCATATAAAGGCTTTGAATCTTTTGTTGCCATTTAATATAGCCAATTTATTTTATATATTGTAAATAATAGCAACTAATGTAATTGTAAAGTTTGTGGGGGGTGGGAGCTTAATTATCAAACATAATGATTGTAGGTAATTGACCCCTAGGCTTCAGCAGTTCTTCAGCAAATGTCTGTATTTTAGAGAACATATGTATATAAAGGGAGCCTTATTAGATACAATAGAAATGAAACAAAAATTTAATTGCATGGACATTTGTAGAATAAATGACAATAGAAGGGGAAAATAGTTATTATGGAAAGCTCTTTTCAAATTTTTGTATTGTACAAATAATTTTATCCTGATAGATTTTGTAGCAAAAAGTAATCCTTAGCTCTCCGTAACAAATTTTTAAATGTAACCGTGGCAATTTGGTCATATGTATTGTTTACTTACAACAACATTACATTTTTGTTTAAAAGCTAGGGTAAAAATGATACATGAAATTATTAGCTTGTATAAATGATAGGTAATGAGAATACTGGGATCCTTTGCAGATATCAGTAATTATTTGTCATAACAGTCATATATGAGAAACATCATACTGGTTTAGAGCATATTCTAGCCTAAGTAAATAGTCGAAAAGAAGATAACTTACTGATATCAGGAAAAGTAAGTGAAGCTTAACAGGGAACTATTAAAAAAAGGAAAATGCCATAAAGTGATCTAGGAAATATCTGTTTTAAAACAATAAGGTGAGCTTATAAGACATCCGTGTAGTGATATACTAATTTTCCCACATCTGCTATTTCTAATATTAATGTTAAAAGTTTATTCTGTTCTTTCAATTAAGTACATTCTAATGTAGTGTGATGAAAATGTTTTAGCAGATAGCATGCTAAAAATATACTACATTAACAGTATTTTCTGCAGGAAAAATGTTTTTTTCGTGTGAACTTTAGGTTTTAACTGCATTATCATAATATAAGTGTAGTCAAAAGTCCTTTTGAAATTTGGGATAATAGTTGCATCTTAACATGCATCTGAACAATCTTTCTCACAATTTCTATTTTGTACCTTTACATAATAAAAAATAAATTAAAAACAAACTCCATTTTTCTGATTCAAAAGGATATTTTTATGAGTGCTATACAAAGGAATATTTTTTTTTGAGAGTATATATTTTTCAGAAAAAATGATAACAATGATATAATAAATGGTAATTTGAAAGCTCAAATTCAGTGAAATGTTAGATTAAAGTTAAAGTTTTGTTGTTCTAAGTGCTTCAGTGCTTATGTGCATACCAATGCCCATCTAAACTGATTAAAATTTCTGCTATATATGTTGTATTAATAATTTCCTTTTCTTTTTCACTCTAAAATTCAGGGACAAATAGGCAATGGGGAAGAATATTCTGATTCACTTTATATGTGCTAAAATATATAAAGGTAAAAATGTAGTATTAAACGATTTCACATCCATATTCACTTTTATTTATCAGTATTCTTGGTGAGACCGCCACGGGTGGCCGAGGTCGTTAAGACGCGAAATCGTGAGCGGGAGGTCGGGGGTTCGAATACCGCCAGGATCATCCTCCCTGACTGAGGTTTTTTCAGGTTTTCCTGAGTTCTCATAAATGACAAATGTCAGGGAGGTACCCTAAACTTGGCCTGAAATGATTCCTTCCTTAAAAATGAAATTCTTTCTCAATATATCATTTCATCTCATGTATCATCAGTATCCATCGCCTGTAGTGCCTCTGTAGTAAAAATGGGCATTAAACACCATTCATTCATTCATTCATTCTTGGTGACTAATACTTCCATGTGGGGTTTTTTACTCACTGAGATGTCAGTGCCATGAGGGAACTGTGCATCTCTGATATTTCTACACAAACTATATTTCTTTTTCCAACTCTTCTGCCTTATTTTATAAAGTTTAATTAATCATGGTTTATCCGTTGTTTCACATATTGAGAACACATGCCAACAGTTTCTCATGCATGAATGCTACTTCAATTTGCTCCAGAAGAAAAAGATTCACAAATAGTTTTTCTGTTCTTTGATTTTTGCAGTATTGAATGAAGTTTGTGTTAGCACTAAGTTTCTGTCATTGTACTGAATTCAATATGTTTTAGTACAGGAAACTGAATCTTCAAACTCGCTGTATGTATGTCATACATGCATAAGTATCAAGTTTGTGCTGAGAAGCACATGTGTGTACGTGGGTTAGGGGATTTTAGAATTAAGGTGGCATTTTCAGAACTGTAAAGTACTGAGACTACATTAAGTGCTGTATATGATACTACTTCTATCATGCATGCGTGCACACACACAGACACACCATTTATTCATCCACATTCCATATTTAGATACCTCATGTTATGGCCTTTTGTACCCATTTTTATATCCAGAAATGTAATGGGAATATAATATGCAAAAACATTAGAACATTGGCATTTTATGTGGAAATCAGATGGTAAAAAAACATTGCTCACTACTGGAATCGATTATGTCAAACATGAACGGGTTATCTACAGTACTTGGTACTTGTCATTGGAAAAAAACTGCTAAACGTTGAAGTTAATATCATTTGTTATCCTAAACTAAAATTTATAGCAGTTACTTTTTAATCTTGCATATCAATTATGTATAAATGAAGCAAAAATGAACAGAACATATTTTCTTTGGTGATTTGCATAAGCTTTGATTGAAGTATGTTAATTTTTTGCATAGTGTTCATTTGTGGACTAATATTCTTGAATAATCTCATGCACAACACTGAAACAGCTGTATGGTGTCAATTAATGCACCATCTTGAATTGTTAAAATATGAACATATAAACATTAAAATAAAAAAGGCCTTAATGCAGCAATATATTTCATAAGAATTCAAGATATGTATAAAATGAATGCATTTTGTCTTTATTAATTTACATAATTGCATCTTTCAATTGACTGGTTACTAATACTAACATCATTGAGCTCCTGTTGCTTTTGTCATCCTCTCATAGTGATTTTATCAATCACTAGCCTTAGGGTGCAATCTTTGCATCGTTGTAAAGCTGTGATTCATGAAACACTGAATAATTTTAAGCATTACTTTTTAATATGCAAATAAATTGTGTTTATAATTTCAATTATCTCTAATTAAGCTTGCTATCTTATTATGTAGTTGCGTAAATACTCTCTGTTTAGATTTTAGCATGTAAACCTTGAATTTTCAAAAGGTAGTATTCAGTATGTGTAATATAAACATAAAAAAATATATCCAAATTTAACATGGCTTGTACACAACTTAGTAGTACCACCAACACCACCCACCACGCACCACCCATCAATGACCAGCCCTGCCGCCGCCGCCACCACCACCACCACCACCACCACCACCACCACCACCACCACCACCAACACCACCCACCACGCACCACCCACCAATGACCAGCCCTGCCGCCGCCACCACCACCACCACCACTACCGTTTAAATTAGGAAGGAAGCTATTTTACTTAAATTAATAGAGCTGTGCATCATTCACTGTTACAACATTTGCTATAATGTATAATAAGGAAAAATCTCTTATTGTAAACATTTTTGTTTAAAAGGTACATACATTTTCAGAAATGAAATATTTAACTTCTTTGCAATCGAAGATATTTTTGAACCTAAGGCTTTTTCTTCTTTGCAGGTGTACAAATGACTTAAAAACACATACTTTTGGAAATTATGGTGCCTCATACAATAAACCAAAATGCGAGTGTACATCAAAATGTTCTTGTACATCAAAAAAACAAGAAAGTAATATTAAGGAAGAGGATAATTCAAGTACAAAGTGCAAAACAGATTATGAAAGTGCAGCAGGTAGTGAAATGTTCAATAGTAAATTGCATTTGACTGAACAAATCAAGAATCACACATACAAATGTGATGTTTGTAATAAAGAGTGTATGTCCAAAGGTCATCTGAGAAGTCACATGGTGTCTCACACAGATAGCCGTCCTTATGAATGTGACACTTGCAGTCGCAAATACAAAAGGGCATTTGAGTTAAAGAAACACAAAGAAACACATACAAGAGAAATGGAACATGTATGTGATATATGTGGTTATGCTACTTTTCAAAAATCAAATTTGTTGGTTCATAAAAAAAGGCATGCAAATGATTATAAACTAAGCTGTGATTCTTGTGGCAAGGGTTACTACACTAACACAGAGTTACAACGGCACATGATGGTACATACAGGAGATCGACCCTTTCAATGTGACATATGTGGTCGAGCATATCCTTACAAGAGCAATTTAGCACTTCACAAAAAGAAGCATGATCCTGATTATGGAGAGAACTTGCATTATCTGTGTGAATTCTGTGGCAAGTTGTTTCTTCACAACAATTCATTGCGTATTCACAGGAAATATCACTTAGGTGAGAACCAGTTAATATGTGATGTATGTGGGAAGACTTTATCAGGCGGGGAATCACTTAAAGCACATCATCGCATTCATACAGGAGAGAAACCTTTTGTGTGTGACATATGTGGCAAGGGGTTTGGAAAACCAGATTACTTAAAGGTACACAAGCGCATGCATACTGGTGAACGACCTCATACATGTGGGACATGTGGCAAATCTTTCACCCAGCTCTCTACACTTACTGTTCATAAGCGCTATCACACTGGTGACAGACCTTATCCTTGCCTCTTATGTAACAAAGCATTTGTGTCAAAAACATTACTAAAATCTCACCACAAGTGCCACAGTGTCTGAAACATTTTTGCCACTGTTCCTGTTTTTTGTCTGTAAGTACTTTGTATGTCTTAGATTAAGAAATGGAAATGTTAAATGTATATGCTAAAACAGAAGTAATGATGTTGCTTGAAAAATGTTATTTGAAAATTGTGGGAATTTAATGCTCACCTTTATCCCCACAAGTCGGGGCAGGTAATATGCTTGCTAGTACCCATTATCTATCCTGATAATTTATGTTTTTGAGGATGGAAATTAGCAGAGGGTTGGATGTAATTGAGGGTGGAAAACTAGAAAAGGGAATATAGAATTTTAGTCAGCCACATCCCTTCCTTTCAAATAGGTAGAAGAGCAGCATTAACAAACTGGCTGGCTAGTTCACTATGACCTTGAACTTTGAAAGAATCCCTTACAGCATTAGGAACGAGACAATCAACAGTTTTATTTAAGTTCTGTAGTACTGCACAATCACTAGAGCTGAGAATCATATGTAAATGTAAGAATACCTTACCCAATGTTGGCATTTTACAATTATTTTGCAATTATGTTTGTTGAATATTTGCTCATATACTGACTTTTTTCCATTCTTTTTACACCTGGTGCTCATGAAGTCAGCAAAGCGTCACCAGAATATTTGAGAGCTAGATTGAAAGTAAAAGAATTTTGAAACTCCGAAATAATAAGTCATCCAGTCTAAATTAAGTGAAGACTAAGGCAGCTCTTTCAGTGCCAAGTGCCCCAAACATTCTCTTACCATTATCCAATTGATAAAAGCAAAATCACTTCATTAAGCATCATTTTTTTATCAGAACAGTCAAGAAAATTTTGTTTGGTTGTACATAAATGTTATTTTTAAGAGTTCCATAAAATTAGTATATTTTGTACTTCCCATTATGAAGGCAAAAAAAAAATTCAAATGACAATTAAGGTTTTTAGATATTCATGATGATATGCTCTAGTGATGAAAAATATCAAAATGTGGAATGTTAGCTTATTGTAATTCATATTATTTGCATGTTATTATTGAAGCCCTAACATGCTGCCTGTATATGTGTAGTAAACACGTTTTTATCTTCGGTTTGAATCTTTGTTAGGAAAAGCTGCTATTTCATCTTAACAATTTGTGTTTGTTATACACATTCAAGAAAAATTTGTTGTTTTTACATCCTATACTAAATTTCATTTGATTAACATATCTCTTGTTCTAATTAAGGAACTAAGGATGACAAGCATTTAACAATTTAAGCTTTCAGGTGCTATGCATTTTTATTAAAAACGATGTTTCCTAATGGAGTGCTGTTATCAGAAAAACATCTGAAAAAGATTATTGGTTCCCACTGTTACAAAAAATATAAATAGTAAAAACCTATAGGTTGAAAATAAAAAGTATAGCAGCTAAATTTAAATATTTTCTGTAATTTTTAATAATTTCATCTTTTTCTTTTATAAAAAGTAAAACTTTAAGTTAGTGAAAAAACAAAAAAGGCATGATACAGTGCAATGTTAAGTTTCAGTTCTATAGCACGTATTTCAAGGTTTTTGAAGGCATAAATATATCAGAAGTTTAAATTGCAAAGGACGCTTGGGTTATAGTAGAGCTCGTGCAAGGATGCAACTGGATTGCTGGGATATTTTTAAAATATTAAAAAAAAGGGAAACCATAAAGCATCATCATTGCAGTATAAAAATCTCAAAGTTATTTTGACACAGTAAACTAAAACAAGTATTTATAAAACTACCTTGTGATTGTAAGAACAAATTTGTAGTTATTAAATTTTTAAATTAATAAATAAATGTAATATATTAATAGCTGGTAGTGTTATATGGTGTTTCTGGCTTGAGAATGCCACTGGCTACCATGCTCAAGGAATTGCCCTGCACAATAATTACCATATTCTGCATATTGTAGGATCCGAGAACTGTGTCATATATTCTTTTGGCTATACTGAATACACCTATGACAAATAGCCTCAAGTCTTGGAGGAGGTTTGCATATTTCCTTATCTAGCTGTTGAATTCATATAGATTTTATGAAATGAATGAGATGCAGAATGGAAAAATTTTATATTGTTGACGAAAAAAAAGTGAGTGGAAGCCTGATAGTTGATTGTAATATTGGAATTTGGAACATTCATTGTAACAGTGAACTTTAATATCTTCTGCATTAGGGTTACATGCTCTTCATTGCTAAAAGTCCATTGCTTTTGTACTGGCAAAAATTAGCTTCATTTCTGGAATGGGATAAGGTAGTTGCCCCTTTTTTTTCTCTCATGAGAATATTTAGTGTCAGATAATTTTAGAAAATGGTGCACTATGGGTTCATATGAGTCTTCATGAATTTCTTTAATTCATTATCCTAAGTACCTATGGAAATTGAATTGAAAAATTATGAGAAAGTGTGTGCCCCACATCCAAATATGTAACATAAATTTATACCATATTCTTTAAACAGTTCATTTTATGGCTTGTGGAAACAAGGGATAGGAAAGAACCAACATGGGTGGCTAGGTTTATTAAGACATGAACTCATGAATGGGAAATCTGGGGTTTGATTCCCTCCAGGACCATCCACTCTGAATGAGGATTTTTCCAAGATCTCCTTAGTCTTTATTAATGGCAAATACTGGGGAGACCCTAAACTTGGTTTTGGAATGTTTCATTTTCAGGTAAAATCCTTTTCCAATTTATCAGTTAACTCATATATAATTAGTGTTCAATACATATGGTACCTCAGTAGCAAAAACTAGTATTAAACAGTACCCAAACCAAACAAACATAATGTTAAGAGACACTAAAATTTTTCACACATAGGCCAGATATAATTGATAATTTGAAACTTACCATCTATATCTTTTTAAAGCAATCTCTATCAAACTCTTTACACCTGGTCTTCTTTAGAACCAAAAACTGAAAGCATTGGCATCATTCTTTGTCCTAACGGTGTTAGCATCATCCTCTTTGTTTACTACTACAGAATCTTCTGAACTTGCAAAATTGCTTGAATTCCAGTCAGTTCTTTACCAAAGGGAACAAGAAGAAATCTCAAGAAGCCAGGCCAGGAATGTAAGGAAGATGAGCAGGATCATTTTTTTTTTGTTTTGTTTTTTGATACTTTTTAAAATTACTCATGAAAAATAAAGAAAATATCGTAATTATGGTAAAAAATATAACAGTCATTTTGTAAAAATATTTAGATAATTTTTTTTTTATTTTAACATCATGAAGTAATACACTAGATATACTATTGTAATTAACAATAATTATATGCATGATGTTACTTACATTATTCATTGTGAAATAATGCTGTTAATACTAAACTAATAAATAACTGCACTTTTACTAAATTGATCTTTTATTTATATATATATATATATATATAACTCGGTTATATACAAATCTGTGTTTAAAAAGAAAACTGTGTGCATATAATCTTCAATCTCTGAAATAGTGTTAATAATATTAATCAAAGATAAAGAAATAACATTTCACAACGTTCTGTACTTTCGTACTTCCTTGCCTCCTAAACCCAAGATAGCAGGTTCAATCTCAGCCAGGACTGATGGATTTTTTTCTGGTGTAAAAATCCTAAGTATGTCTTCTTTCGGAAGGGAAGTAAAGCTGTGGGTCCAGTGTCGTACCTTTACAGCACAATAAAGAACTTCAAGCCTGAAAAAAGAGGCCTCTGAACAAAATTTTATGGCCGTTTTACGCCCTGATTTGAATTAGACACTGAATACCTGAGATGTTAAATAGTATCCATAAATAAACCAAAATCAAATCAAATCAAATACTTCTTTTCATATCTGAAGCTGCAAGATGGTATTTTGTGAACAACTGTTCACTGTCCATATTTGAAACTGGAAACTACACAACTATACATTTACCATCTTCAAATGAATTACCTTTTGCTTTCAGTGCTCCTAATAATATCAATTACATTGAGCTCACACTTTTCTTTATCATTGAAAATATTCTTAGCTGAATTGCATAATTCTACTTAGCAAGAAGAACATGCTTCTAGTCTATTAAATTGATTCACCCCTACCTTGGACAGCAATTTTGTTGATTGAAAAAATATAATCTAAAGCTTTAAATATACCACTTTGACAGTTCATCTTTCAAAAGCAGAGCTTCTAGTTTATTAAGTATTAAATCAGCAAACATTTTTAATGAATTCTAAACTTAAACTGTTTTCTTACAATAAATTTCTCCAATTATTTTATTCTCTTTATCATTTAATTGGACACACTATATAGGTTGTATAGGTTCACATTTGTTTTTCAGGGATTCAGTTCATGACATCATAGTTTTGTCACATGTTTGAAATTCTAATATAGGTTTTTTAATTACAGAGAAATTCAAAACAACAAAAGAAGCTTGGATTTTCATAATTCTCTTTTGATTTTGATTATAAACATATTCCTTAATAAATTCACAGTGATTGGTATTTGTTAAAAAGCTTACAATTGCTCCGAAGTACTCACACAGAAACTCCGATGAATTGAACCAACTTGGCCATATTGTCATAACTGGAATATATAGGAAACAATTTTGTGCAATATCAGGATTATTTTCAACATTGAAAATTTTAAAATCTGGATTAATTTTTCTTGCATTTCTAAAGCACTTTTTTTAATAGTGTTTAATTTCAGTTTTTACTACTGAGGCACCACAGGCAGTGGACACTGATGATATATGAGATGAAATGATAAATTAGGAAAGGATATTGTTTTAAGGAAGGTAGCATTCCAGGCCTAAGTTCAGGGTACCTTCTTGGCATTTGCCATTTAAGAGGACTGAGGAAAACCTGGAAAAACCCCAGTCAGGGAGGGTGGTTCTGGTGGGAATCGAAACCCAGACCTCTCACTCATGAGACTATGCCTTAACGACCTTGGCCACCTGTGATGGTTTTTTAGGATTGAAATAACACTATTAAAATATATTAAGATTTTTTTGACATATTTCTCCTAGCATTGAATTTATGACACCAACAAATGAAACCTGTTAAATGATTATACTAGTAGGTATTTTCAGAGTATTGTACAGGACTTGTACAGGACACTGTCTGCACAAATTGCTTTTATATTTGAAAAATTTATCTTTATATAATTAATTGTTGCTATCACTGCTTGGTGATGGCATTTGCCATCAATCTCCAAAATTAATGTGAACCAAGATAATGTTTTATAATTAATTTAGCTTCTACAGATTCGATGAGGAGTTGCAGTGGGAAGCTGGATAAATCAGGAATCCAGACCTCCATACTTTTGTTTTATCCATGCCCTCATGTTTACCTTCAATAAGGGGCTGTTTGCCTAAAATAATAATAATAATAATAATAATAATAATAATAATAGTTTACATTTTATTGGTTTCATCCCACATTTTCTAAATTAAGTTTCTAAACCTATCTTTATCATATTAAGCCAGCCTACAGTACACAAATTGAGCTCATCGTAACATTTTTTGGTTGTAATCATGATGAAATTCTTCTTCTTTTGCTTTTGCTTCTTATTATTATTCTTCTTTTGCTTTTTCCTGTATATGAAATCTGCCTTAATACTGCACTGTCTTTTAGTAGTAGAGTATTTTACATTTGCTTTCTCAACACGTTGTACATACTTCTGTATGTTTTCACACAAGTCACATCTTTTTCACTCGACTCTATTTCAATGTTTACTCAGTAATATATTATTACCACTTGGCACCAAACCATGATTTTTTTTTAACTCTTAGGCCGAGAGGTGACACTCATTTTGCAATTTCTCCCCATCACTGGCAGAAAGACAGGAACAAACTAAATGCTTGTTCCAAGTTTCTCACTTAATGTAGTGTACCTACTTCATCCCTCGCAGTTTTTTTCAGAAATGGTACCCATGCCTGTATATTTTTAGTATGCCCCCACGTGATTAGAATTGTTCTAACAACTGCTGGGTTAATCACATTACTGAGAAAGTATTTGGAAACTAAACCAATGATCCTGTAATTCATGAAAGAGAGCAATAGAACCGCAAGTACCTTTTAATACTCTTGTAGCTGCCAACACCATAAACAAAAGAAAACATTAGGAAAACTGTGTGAACTCCCATCATTGTTCCTGAAGGTCATTTAAGAGAATAAATTAATAATAGTGTTAAAAGTTCAGATTGTCACAACTTTACAAATGATTTCATTAAAGTTTTTCAGAAGGTAAAATCTAAAATATTCACAAATTGTGAGTTTTTAATTACTCAAATTTACGATAAAATCTGTATATAATTCGTGGTGCAACTCTGTTGCAGTTTGTATTTATCACTAATAACAAAAAAGGCTGACCTGAGGACGTACTCTTCAAGAAGTTAAGTGTGGAATTAGTGGCATGGAAAGTGGCATTGTCATGATCCAGCCTGATGCAGCAAAAGTCCAGTTTTTGGAAATTTTTCAAACACCTTTTCAAAAAATTTCAGTATACAAACTCTTGTGTATCACTCAAGAGGAATTGTTGCCAATTGACCACTATTGGAAAAGAATGTGAGCATAAGTTACTTCTTCGTATTCCTTGCTGTCTTGACTTTCGCTGAAGGTTTGTGATTTGGGAAGATCCAAACTGATGACTGACTCTTTGTTTCTGGTTTCATAGTGATATAATCATTTCAAATTCATAGGGTCCCTGTTATTGTATATTTGGAGCATTTTGTGACACCATTCCACTGGAGCAACTTGCCCTTCACTGAAGTTGTGGGGTTCCTAGAGAGAAGAATTTTCTTGGTGCTTAAATAATCATTAATTTTTTAGACACTTCCTGATCCAGTATTAAAAAATGCCTCCAAATCCTTATATGTCACTCAAGTGTCTTCTTTCCTTATCTTCCCCACAGTGGCAATGTTTTCTGTAGTTGCTGCTGTCTCTTCATCGTTAAAAATATTTTTGACTCCCTCTTAAATTCTGTAAACCAACTGAACTGAAGGCTGTTGTATATGAGGAGCAAGATACCCTAAAGCCTGTGTAAGTCTGTGAGGACACTGTTCCTGGCTTAAGTGACTCTTAAAATCATATTAAATCATTGCATTGTAATGTTCTGCCTCAGTTTCATTAAATGACACTGAATCATTGGCACAAGTGTTCCTTTCAATCCAAGTCATTGAGGCCACATGGTAGCAGCTGGTGTCGGTCCTGGTGGTGTAGTGGTTACCATACTTGCCTCCTAAACCCAATATCGCGGGTTCGAACCCGGCCAGGACCGATGGATTTTTTCGGGGCGTAAAGATCCTAAGTATGGCTTCCTTCAGAAGGGAAGTAAAGCCGTGGATCCCGGGTCCCGTGTCCCGTGTCGTACATTTACGGCACGAAAAAGAATCTCAAGCCTGAAAGAGAGGCCTCTGAGCAAAAATTTTTGGCCGTTTCACGCCCTGAGTTGAATGGGACACTTGATGACCTGAGCTGTTAAAGAGCGTCCATAATAAATCATTCAAAAAAAAAAAAGTAGCAGCTGGCAGAAGCTATGTTGATTTATAGATAAAGTTATGAGCTACCACATGGCATATATATTTACACATTGCTGTACTTCCTGAATGTTTCTTGTAAACAAAATTATTAGTAAATGCTTGAAAGGTAAATGCAACTTTGTATGCTGTCAGGTGACATGATTTCAATGATGCAAATTAAAATATTTCATTAATAATTCCTTTGCCATTTTTCAAATGTATATTCAACTGAACCATATATACATTTTTGCCATACAGTTCAGTATCAAAAACGTTTTCTCCATTATAGTCTTTGGAATTTTAAATATTGATGTTTGAGATAAGCTACTTTAGATTTTGGGGAGTGATACTTTATTGAAAAAGGTGAGGAAATTGTGGAACAGATTTGTCTACCATAAACATTCAATGCATTCTCTAGATTTGAGAGGAAGGTAGTATTTGTGTTATTGGTGTGATTGGTGGTTGCTTTTCTTTGCATTTGGGGCACCTAGTTTAAAAATCCATGATAATCATATTTTTTGGGAAGCAAGACTAGTGTTTTAATATCACTGTTGTTTATTCACTTCAGCACTTGGTTGCTGAATTATATTAATTTGGTTATGCCTGCTGGAACAGAGATGTGAGAACTGCATCTTTTCCTGTCCATGTGCAGAATCTTAATTGCTCTCTAGGACTTCCCATGCTCTCTAGGACTCTCATGCCATCAGATTACTTTACATTTAGAGTGACCCTGGAGCTTGTAATTTATGGTTTGCTCTTTATATGAGGGATAATTTAATTAGCCCCATTACCTTTGTCTTAAGAGTATTACTCTACAGATTTAGTTTCTTACAACTGCAGACCAACTAACCTTTAGAATTTTTAGAACACAGCATATTAGCTGTTAAGGTTGTCACCCCTCTTTACACAGTTGCTCATACTGTTTTGCAGCAGAAGAGAAAAATGTATTTAATACTGGAGATGAAGAGATCAATATAATTTTTTAAATTATATTTCTGTATTTCCATAGGGTTGAGCTTTAAGAAGATGGTAACATTGCTTTTATTATCTGTGTCACATCTCCTGCATAAGGAACAAGGCAATAACAGTGTGTTGTAATGTGGCAATAATGTTGGGTTACATGAGAAAGAGATGGAATGAATGAGCAATACTAGTGCAGCTTAATACTGTTTTGTAGTACCACTTTTTCAGACATCCAGTTTTTTAAATCTAAGGAACAAAAGTGACCAGTTTTCTTCCCAAACAAGGTACAATAACAGAGTGATAACTATAGCTATGTACAAATGCTAAATGTGAACTGTTCTGTTCTTTTTCTTAAGCAGACTTACTTTTTATTTCAAGCAAATACATTTATAATAAAACTGCTTATTAAAAAGCAAATGATTCAAGCTAAAATTACAATTTTCTTTTCATGTGTAATTGAAAATCCATTTTTATTTTCATCTGAAGAGATATTGAAACTTGCAGTAACTATGTGTATTTAGTAGCAGGAGAAACTAGTTCTGATTAGACATCACCACAAGCCTTGCTAGAACCATTCAACCTTTAAAGGTCATGTGCAGGAGATTTGATGTGGATAATAATCATTGATCTAACATTTTGTATAATTTTTTTTTTTGTCCCTGCTCTTATAAGCCAAGTAATTGAAGTAATTTCCTTATTCCATTCCTCTTACAGCTTGTGGTTTAGTGCTGGTAATAATCTTTATTTTCACTGATTTTTCTTTTTTCTTTTTGGGTGAAACACTTCAATTGAGAATTGTTTGTATGATTAGCTTCACTGTGCAAGTTCCAATTTACATTTAAGTTGAGAATTGTTTGTTGCTTTATTTAGCTTCTAATTTACTATATTGTTGAAATTGCAAATATAAATTATCCATGGAGTGTTAAATGTTTTTAAATCAATGTTCAACTATGCTGTACCACTCTTAACTTATGACTGCCAAGAGGGGCTTAGGTCATTTAGGCATTGACTTATGAATGGAAGGTATGGGATTCAATTCCCACCAGGGCTCTCTTCCCCAACTGTTTTTTTTTCCCTCCCTGGTTTATTCAATCCTCAAAATTGGCAAATGTCAGGGAGGTACCATAAACTTAGGCCTGGAAAACTTCCTTTAAAAAAAATCTTTCCTACTTAGACCTGGAACGTCTCCTTTAAAAAAATCTGTTTCCAATTTCTCATGTCTCGTCAATGTCCAATCACTATTTAAAAAAAATGCTCACTAATTTGTTCCCTTTTTGGCACTTAAATGCAAGTGAAAATGGTTTGGTGAGCCTCCTGCTTGGTTTTGAAACTAAGCATGATTAAGGAAATGCTTCTATTGCAAGCCTCCAAAGTACATGCACCATGGTGGATTATATAATTCCTAAGCATCTTGTGTTAGTAGCACTTTGAACAATAACATGAAACATAAAACCACCTATAAACACCCTGTTTATAGATGGTTTTACTTTATTTATTTACTTTGGTTTTCATAGTTTAGAATACAATTGAACTACCATAGCTTAAGGGAAGGGATAAGAATGCAAGAAAAAATAATTATTTTGTACATATTTGAGAAATAAATGTAATCAAAGAATAATTTAAGAAAAGTATCTTTAATCAAATTGGCCTAAACCTTTATTACAACAAGGCATCAAATAAAACAATTGTAATAAAAGAATATTTTAAGAAAAATATCTTAAATCAAATTGGCTTAAGTCTTTGTTTGAATAAGGCAGTAAATGAAATGGTATATTTCTCATTCATTATGTGGTCTGCATACATTTTATATTTGAGTAATATTTGGTATTATCAGTTCGTATACTAACAGTCTTCTCGAGATCAAATGCTTAATGCACAGATTTGCTTGTGGTGGAGAAAATATTGCAGAAAAAATACAGATAGCTTACATAAACAGGAACTTGATATGTTCTCTTAGAAGTTTGTGGAATATTTGCTATATTGTGATATAATTATTGTTATCTCTCTGTAATTTAACTGAATAGAAATAAGTAATACAATTTGTGAATCAGAGACTATCAATATGCTTAATAAACTTCTTAAGCTGCCATCATTTCATTTTATTGCTGAATGTTCCAAATATCAGTATTTTAGAGTTCTCTACCGTGGCTAGTCATTGTGTCTTTTACCTGATTAATGAGAGTTCAATTTCTGGTCAGGACAGGTCTGATTGAAGTTTTATCCTGGATGTTCCTCCACCCTTTAAAGACAAATGCTTACATCATTTTAAAAACTGGTGGCACATGTGACATTAAAAGGTTAAAAATCACTTTGTTAAAAGTATGTGGTTTTTAAGTTTTCTACTTTTCTCTTAGAACTTTATAAATAGAGAAACTCAGATAAAGAATAAATTAAAGAAGATTGGTTTCCATGCAAAACAATTTATAAAAGTAATGTAGAACTGAGTATAGCCAAACTAAAGAAATTTAGAATATTAAAGCATGTAACATTTGTTATAACCTGCAATTTGTGCTTGTGAAGTAATCCTAATCTGGAGATTCATATGATTGTCCTCATTCTCACATTTAAACTCAAAACTAAAATTTTAGAATAATTCATTTTAGGACAAATATTTTGTGATATGCAGAATATTACATAACAACTGGAAAGCAAGAAGTCACATAAAAGCCCTCAGGATTACATATATTAGTTCATTATCATTATTTTAAAGTAAATATGTATTCAATACATGTTTTATGCATTAAATTATGGCTAATAATTTCCTTAAGTACAATAGCAACTAACGGTTAGTAAAGAAATTATATTATGAGTCTGAATAAGAAAATGGGTGTCAGTGTTTGAGACCACTTTGTGGATTGAATTTTGCGTCTAAGGTTTTTGAATTCATAAAAGTGAAAGAGCCTGCAATGCACCCTGCCCATGTTTACTAATTTGTTTCCAGTAACGCGAGAAGTTTTTGAAGGTATCCATTGACATTTCTGAGCTTTTGTAAATGTTTTTAAGTTGATGATGAGACAAAGTTGTATTAAATAATGTCATTGTTTGAATGTGTATTTATCAGAAGTGACTGTCATAACTGCACTTCATATCTTATTTTTTATGTTAATCTAATTGTAGCCTCAAGTAAGTTTTCACTTCAACTTGAAAATGATGTGCTTGATGCAACTGGAAATTGAAATTAAATTAGTAAATCTACAAATACAAATCGAATTTTGAATGTGTGCTGCCATTTTTTATATTCACAATATAACAGTATTTATAAAGACAGAAAGTGATTTAGAATTTCTTTTTGTTTTTCTTTCTTTTGGGAGAGTTTATCAGTCACTCTTGTACATAATATTAAAAAAAAATAGATCTAATTTGTTAATGATGCACTAATTTGTAGCTGAAGGATGTGCAGATAATCATATAACATGGATTATTCATTTTAATAAATGAGCATGCAATAAATCTGTGTGCATGCGTGTGTGCATGAGTCCAGTGCACTGTTGAGAAGTTTTGCAGAAACATGTTTTCTGTAAATGTTTGAAGAGCATTTAATAGGTAAGCTATGGTAGCTTAACTCCTTGCTCCATGTCTGCATACATGTTTTGTTGAGGGGATACACCAGAGTATTAATGTCATTCTTAAACTAGGATGTGGATATCTGAAGAGCTCTGTTAGGCAGTGTTGATGCATAGGTTCTTTGTAAAATAATTTTGATAATATAAATCTGCTTATTGCCATATCTTGTAAATTTGAAGTAAAGAGATAAAAATACATAGTGTTTCTTTAAATTGAACTTGCATATATTCATCCTCATACATTTCCCTCCTGTGGCCAAAATTATTTGAACAAAATGTTGATGCAGATCATTGTAATAGATTTCTTCAGTAAGTAATGAGTTAATGTCAATTGTATAACTTTTATAGATATTAAGACTAGCCACAGGAATGAGTTCCTGATCCATGATTATCATAAGGAGGAATTATTTTACAATTCTCTTCTTTCTAGGTATGCGAGTGAAAGATATATTAACAGTCTTAAGATATCTGATGGCAACACACCTCATCCGCAGAAGTTCTCTAAAATAAAAGATAAAAATTGTAAGAAACCTTCAAAAAAGCCAATAAAGAGAAGAGAAGATCTTTATTCTGGGCACGAGATTGAGATGTATGATGGAATGAAACCCTTTGTATGTAACATTTGTTGTGTAGCGTGCCTCACAGAAGAAGAACTTGAATTGCATATTAAGGATCACATGCAACTCAAGGATCAGGAAGATTTCAGGTGTAACATATGTGGTAAAGTGTTTGTTACAAAGAAAGTTTTGAAACGTCATCTTGTTGTGCATAGTGTGGATCGTCCATATTCTTGTGATATTTGTCATAAAACATTTAAGAGACCATATGACATTACAATTCACAAAAAGAAGCATACAGGTGAAAACAAGCACTCTTGTGATATTTGTGGCTATGCAACCATTTATCGTTCAGCTCTTGCAACACATCGTAAGAGACATTTTGAGGAATATAAGTATAGATGTGAGATATGTGGAAAGGGTTTCTTTGTTAACACATGGCTCCAAGAGCATAGAAACTTCCATACAGGTGAAAAACCTTTTCAGTGTGACATATGTGGTAAAGCATTTCCATATACACGATATCTTGTAGCACATAAGAAAGCAAATCATCCTGATGCTCAGCATCCTGTAAAAATAAATCAATGTGAGACATGTGGCAAAGTCTTTGCTCACAAGAAATCCCTATCACTCCATATTAAGTCACATACTGGAGAAAATGTATGTCTTTGTGATATATGTGGCAAGGCATTAACAAATAAGGAACATCTTAAGTTCCATCGACGTATTCATACTGGTGAAAAGCCAAATGTCTGTGATGTTTGTGGCAAAGCATTTAGCAAGCGCTGTAATCTAAAACTTCATCAGCGAACACACACTGGGGAACGCCCGTATACATGTGAAACTTGTGGTAAATCTTTTACACAGCGCTCTACTCTTGTAATACATAAACGATACCATACAGGCCAAAGACCATATCAATGTCATTTGTGCAGTAAAGGCTTTGTATGTAGAGCCCTCCTTAATGCTCATCAAAAGAGTCACTGTGTGTAAAATAGTCAGATGAGTGCACATTGGAGTTTCCAATGACAATAGTTCAATATCAAGAGCCTTCAGTTAAACCTAAAATTCTCTAGACTTATAACCAAGCAGGAATGCTGTGTTAAAGTGTTTCAAACAAAACTGCAGTTTGCATTACAGGTTGTTTGTGTGATAAAGCTGTTACCTTTAGAATTTTTTTTTATTTACTTCAATAGAATTTACAACTCCTATGTAATGAATCTGCAGAAAAATATTAGTTTCAGAGCATTGAGAAACCATTCCAAACATATTATACAAAAAAGTTTACCAGATTTACAGTAGCACTGAGGGAATCAAATATTGGTTTAAGTGAATAGGAATGTAACAGTCCAACTATTGTAATATTCCATATTAGGATAGCAGTTCAACCTCTGCAAAATAAAACTAAGCTTAATAAAAGCTTATGTTTGGTTTTAATATTTGAAACATGGTGTTTACTATTTTGTCTACCTTTTTAAAATATAAGCTTGCAAAAAATTTGTAAAACAATCCTGCACTGCAATTTAAAAATTTGTCAATTCTATTTGGAACATTCTGAAATTTTGTATACACGTTAAAGCTGTATATGTATTGCATGCTTTAGTTAATTCTATTAGTTTTGGAAACACTAATGTTTGTTTGTTGCAAATTTATGAAAATATTGGAAATATTTAATCTTCATTGTGTGATAAAATATTAGCAATTGTATAATGTAACTATGCCTTTGAACATGTACTATTAACATAAATTTCCCATAACTCTTTTTATTTTCTTAGACATGTATTACAGTTATTTTCATTTTATTCTTTAAATCATTATAATACATATATTTTCACTGTTGTAACATTATCCTAGAGTTAAAAATGTATGTCTACAATTCTCTGTGTAAGGAAAGCAAACTTCAGAAGTGATACTTTACCTTTTTTATATACTTGTTGAAAAACTACATCACATAGAACTGTGGTTCCCAAACATTTTAACTCGCAAACACTCTTCATAATGATCTGAATTGAGTGAATTGGTTATTAATATATAAAAGATAACTTAAATTAGCCTAAAATTGCTGTATTTGTGGTAAATAGGATTCTCCTCCAAAATGATTCAGCAATGCTTAAAATATTAAATTACATAGTTACATAATTTCAAATAGTTATGTATTTTCCATTTAAAGCATTAAACACAAAATTAAATAGGTTAGTTAGCAGTTGCAATAGATTATTTCCCAATTTTTAAAGTCACATTTTTATATTTCACATATTTTAATCTAAATGAAACACTGAGAATCACTTTTTTGAAATGAAACATTTTATATAGTGACAAAATTCCATGCAAGCTAAGTTATACAGTTACAATATGTAGTTCCAATATTTTAAAACAAAACAGTGTGTCCTTCTCACTAAGATTTAGTTTAAACTCCCATCACCTGGCACACATCTCCATGGTCCATAATCAAAGTCTCCTCCTTATAGCAAACTATCCAATGCCTGTCATACCTCAGCAGCAAAAATGAGCATTAAGCACTATTAAAAAACAACTATGGAAACGACCCCCCCCCCATCACTAAATATCTAAACACATGCCTTATTTCAAAGAATGGAAAATATTGTCTAATCCATTGTGGCCATAAATCAATATTTGTGTAAATGTAATAATTTCATTGCAATAAAAAGCTCAAAATCTGCCATTTGAGAAAAATTTGGGGGTACCAGTGTGTGGAAAACACTAACAGAGTTTTTTATGTGCTAAAATTGTGAAGGGAAAAAAAATCTTTAAAAAATTAAGGTAAAGTCTAGCAAGTTTAATATAAACAAACCTTTAACTTCATTAAAGGGGAAGGTTGGGAATTAACATTTTTATACATAGTCCTGTCTTAAATTCATTATAGATAATTATTTAGCATAAATAAATCATGTAGATGTGCTGCATTCACAAATCATGGCATCAGTATACAGAGTTTATTGTAAATAGCTATTTATTATTATATTAGTAAAATTTAAACATTTATTTGTAAATTTTATTCAATATATAATAGTATATAAAATTTACTTACTTTATTTTGTTTGTTGTGTACCTGATTGTTAATTAATCTCATTTATCATTATGCTAAACATTGCATTCATAGGAATTTTTTCACTTAGAGAATCAAGATCAAGATCTTAATATTTGAGAAATGTAAAATGTCTTCTGTGCTGCAAAACTTGGCTTTTATGTAACAGTTGCTGATATTTTGGACCATCTAATGAGAACATTATGGGCTCATAAAGTTGTATATTGTTATATGTCCAGAATTTCTGAAGCTCGTGGAAACTGTGTACTAGTTTTTGTTCTGTGCAAAATTTAATGAATCCAGCCATGTGGCATATATCAGCATGAATGAATTACTGACAAAAATTAACAACATTTTTTAACATGAGACCTCTTCTCTGTTTCATTAGTATACTGAACACCTCATTACTTAGTTGGTTACAACATTGTCTGTAAGCCAACTACAAAAGTGAAGAATGTAGGTTTTTATCCATACATTTTCCTCAACCCACATTAATAGCTTTAGCACATAAGATATCCAGGTTCATTTAGTGCACATTTAATTTATTTTCCATTATCAAAAGCATTGCCTTGAGAATTCAGTTGATTTGCTTAGGAAAATTGTTAATATTACAAATGAAAAATGATATAATAAGTAATCTTGTGTGTTGCAATGATATGGGTGGATATAATAATGGAAAAATTAGTTAACTTTAAAGGGAAAAAATAGGTTAATTGACAAGAAATGATTACTGACAATTCAGTGTGCAGCTGAGATTGATGTCAAGTAGTAAGCAAGTGTAGTATTTTTAAATTTTGGAGAAGCCTCCCTTAAATCCCTGCAGATCTTAATGGTTTGCAGGTAAGATTAAAATAAATAATGTGATAATCAAGTGTTTCCATGAACTGGAAATGTGACCTGTCGGTAAAAGCTTTTCTCCTTATTTCTGCACTTAGACTGCAGAATGGAATACTATTGATAGATTTCTTGCCACTCAAGGGACATTTATCAAGTACTTCAAATGAGATCCGAGTGTAGAGTTATTCAAAATCGTTAGGTTTTATGAATTTTTTATGCAATGCCTTTAGCACACAATTATTATTGTTACATGGTTGGAGAGAGAACCTTATCTTACATCCAGAAGTTACGCCTTTGGCTGTCAGATTTTGCTATTTGCAAAATGGTGGTTAATGGTAAGTTTTTCCATTACCATTGCCCAGTGCCACTTAAAGCACAGAAGTTGGGAAGGTTTTTCCCTCAGACAATTCCATTTCCAAATTATATGCACAATTTGTACAGATGAGGTGTTTGTGTAAAGGCAAATGCAGTCAGTATACATCCATCAATGTCACACCGCCACGAGTGGCCGAGGTCGTTAAGGCACGGACTCGTGAGCGGGAGGTCTGCGATTCGAATCCCGCCAGGACCGTCCTCCCTGACTGGGGTTTTTTCCAGGTTTTCCTCAGTCTTCATAACTGGCAAATGCCGGGGAGGTACCTAAACTTAGGCCTGGAACGCTTCCTTCCTTAAAAAAAAAAAAAAAAATCCTTTCCCAATATATCATGTCATGTATCATCAGTGTCCACCGCCTGTGGTGCCTCAGTAGTAAAAACGGGCGTTAAACACTACTCAAAAAAAAAAAAAAAAATCAATGTAAGATTCTAACTTTATTTTATTTACTCACTTTTGAGACCATTACAGGTAGGTTTACATTGAATGCTGTATACCATAGCTCTTTCTTATACATAGATTAAAACAAACAAATGTTCCTATTTTCACAATGAACAGAAGCACATATCCCTTATACACACTTGACTTTATATGTTGAGCACTTTTAGTGCACAATATTACTCTTGGCTTCACAACCTGGTTCACCAGACTTAACATGTCATTTTTTTCTTTGGGGTTGCATGGGGAATGAAATCTTTATTCCAGTTCTACCTGCAACCATATTGATCTTTAAGGATGTAACAGTCTTATCTTCTAAATATCACTACTGACAGAGTAGGTTATGTGTGGGGAAAAAATAACACGTGTAAATGTCTGCAGAGTGACCAAAGATTAAAATCACCATATGGCCACATTTGTGGATTGTTGGCAATTTTATAGTGTATGAAGAAAGTTCTGACCAAAAAGATCAAAATCTACAAATTTTAAATGGAGGAAAATTGCAATAATTTGTACTAATATAAGTTTCCTAATTAGGCACATTTAGAATGTATGTTCCTTTCGAGGCTAAAGAGTAATGTTGATCTGATGCAGTATGAACAATCAAAGGTTCAGGAGATCACCTTGTTCTATCAGAGCCTAATAGATTACTTGCACATAGAAAGTGAATCTCTTTCCAAACTTCAGTATTTTGAACTGGATTCTTCTAAAGACAGTACCTGTGTCCATATTAAGCACAGAGGTGATCAAAATGTTCTTTAGCCTTTCATGGCCAGCATTGTTATTATTGAAATTTATCATTACCAGGCTATTTTGCCATGGTTGTTGGTTTATGTTAATCTTAAATTAATTTAAAAACCAAATATTTTTCTGATGCTACAATTAGCATCATCAGTGGACTGAAAGTGTGTGGAGAAGCAGAGGTACAGAACCATTAAAAGTGGAAGGTGGTGTTTTGGGAAAGCTGTGCAACAGATGTTGCTTATTAATGGATTCAAAGTCTTGCTTATTTGAAAACCTCTGTTATTATTTATATTAACTTATGATTATATAGATTGTATATATATTAAATAATATAGCCAACAACCACTGCAAAATAGCCTAGTAATGATAAATTTTAATGGTACATACATGATATTTGTAGTGTGTATAGTATTGTTGTGATAGCTACACTTAATATCCTTATTAAATAAAGATAGGTTATTTTTTGTAGGGGCAGTTGAATTAATCTGTCACATGTCACTCATGTCCTGGTTTTTTGTTTCTTGATAATGGCAGCTCTATTTTGGTGCATATATTTAGCATTTATATTGCATGTAAAATTGAGAAGTTTTACTACACTAAAATAAGATTTGTGTTCCTGTCAAAATTGTACTGTCTGCTGGCTAAATTGAACATCATATTTGTGGATATTTATTTAATCTGGCAGAGATTAAAACTGTAAATTCTTTTCTGTCTTTCAAGTAGGACATATTTCATATATATATATAGAATGAAGTTGTTTAATATACATAAAAATAATATAGCATCTAATGTATAGTTATATTGTCAGAATTAACCTACATAGCAAAGTAATAGAAGAACAAAAATGGCAAGGGATCGCTCCCTGACCAAGGAATGCAGAAGAACCTCATCCGTGAGGGGTTTGTTTAGGCTGGTGCGTTATTACTGTAAACTGACCTAATAAGAACGAGCAGAAACCATTGTTACCTGTGCAAGAAGAATGAACACTGTTAAAGGTATTTCATTGTAACTACAGCCAAGATTCTTATGTAATTACATATCCAGAACAATGAAAATTAAACAGTGTTTTTTTTTTTTTTTATGGTGTTTAATGCCCGTTTTTACTACTGAGGCACCACAGATGGTTGAAATATTACATTTTTATATAACATATCTGTACTATTATGCTAAAATTACATACTATACATTCTACATTTTCCATATTGGGTGTTGCATTATATGCAGCATATACGAGGGTAGCTTCGTAAGTTTGCTGCCTCGCCGATAAAGATTATTGCCTTCACAAAACCCTTATCTGGGTCATACTTTATCTGTTAAATATCTGCAGCTGTAATTTCCGCTCTGCTGTGTTCAGTTCAAATGTATTTGCATAAAGAAGGTTATGTATAGAAGATTGTGACATGTTCAAATTGGAGTTTCGAGCTGTTATTAAGTTCTTCACAAAAGAAGATCTAACTCCAAATGAAATTAAACAGCGATTGGACGATGTATATGGGGAAGCATCCCCCTCATATTCTACTTAAAAGCATGGGCCAAAATTTTCGAATGAGTTTAGAAAGCATTGAAAACGAAGATCGTGCAGGTCGGCCCTAGAAGGTGCTCACTCCTGCACACATCGCTCTTGTGAAAGGAGAAATTATAGAAGACCGGCGACTCAAAGTCATAGAAATAGCAGCAAGGTTGGGCCGTTCTAAAACAGCAGTCCTCCAAATTATTCATGAACATTTAAGAACATTTAAACATGAATAAGGTTATCGCAAGATGAATGCCTAGACTTTTTTCTCAGTCCAAAAGCACCAACGAATCATCTGTTTTCGGGCATTTTTGGAACTCTTCCGTGGCGACGAGAGGGAAGTTCTGCAAACCATTGTTACAGGAGATGAAACTATTGGTTCTCTGCTATGATCCCTTGTTCAAAAGAGAATCAATGGAGTGGCGAAGCACCGCCTCTAAAAGCCAAGGTCACTCAGTCAACCAAGAAGATCATGGTCACAATCTTTTGGGACTGTGAAGGAGTGCTTTTCATTGACTTCAAGGAGAGGAACACCACAGTAAATGGGGAGTACTACGTTGCCCTTTTGCACAGACTACGTGCTTCCACCTAAGAGAAAAGGCAAAGAAAGCTGAGTGGTGGTGTGCGCCTTCTTCACGACAACGCGCCTGTGCACATAGCTCTTGTTGCAAAGGAAACTGTGAAGAAATGTGGCTTCAAGGAGATTGACCATCCACCCTACAGCCCAGATCTAACTCCCAGTGACTATTTTCTCTTCTCAAAACTCAAGAAGGACCTTCGATGAGTGAAATTTAAGTGTGACGAAAAGTAATGGATGCTATTTATACCCATTTTGCAGACAAGACTTCTGACTATTTTCCGGAGGGGATTGAAATGTTAATTCAAAAGTGTCAGAAGTATATTGCAATAAAGGGTAGCTATATTGAAAAGTGAAATATAGTTTTTGTCTTTATCATACCTAGAAAATGGTTAGGCGGGAAACTTATGGACCTACCCTCGCGCGCGTATATATAACACTTATTTTGGTTACCTTCAAAGCAAATTTCAAGGAGTTTATTGTTGATAAGCAGTAGCAGTTGCTGTTGCTCAAGATGGTATATTAGTAGTTTATTGTTGCCAACAGTAAGTTAACAGTATTTTTTTTTCTTTCCTGCATTTAAAATGCTTTGGACTTTGTAAATAGAGAGAGAGAGAGAGAGAGAGAGAGAGAACAGCTTTTAACTGTGTTGCATCATTATCAAACAAGTTAAAATTGTGAATATTGTTTGACAATGCTTTTGCAAATGTTGATAAAGCAACCATCCGCCAAATCTGTGACAAAAACATTTTTGTCCGGATTATAAGTCTTTGTATCCACAACTTTCAAGGTAAAACAGCACTATAGACAAAAAAAAAAAAAAAAAAAAAAAAATTGAAATCTTGCTATAGTAATCCTTGGAAGTGATCAGATCTTATACAGGGATTTTTACACTTACTCAAAAAAACAATGACCGCATTCTTAGATATCAAAATATGAATAAGTCCCCTTCGAACAAGGCCCCTAAAGATGATGACAAATTTCGCATTAACAATCAAAGTACATGTTTAAAGATGTCACTAGTTCTCCCTAAATCAAGCCATCAGGTAGACTGCAGCTGTGGTCTAGTGGCATAGGGAGACACAAATGGAATGTGATGTTGGAAGCCATACAAGTTTGAGCCTCGCATCTTTCAACATGAACCTGATTCATTTTATGCATTTTAAAATTTCTTTCTTTCATGAACGATATAATTTGTACAAAATTATTTATAAAGTATCACTTTAATATATATAACAAATTAACAGTAATTATAAAAGTAAAAAAGGATAATATAACACACCAAGATAAAGTCACACTTGATTCATGTGTGACTTTATCTTGGTGTATTATCGTTTTTTTACTTTTATAATTACTGTTACTTTGTTAATAGTGTTACTTTATTTTTATTTTATATTGCAATATATATAGTTTTTTTTTTCAATACTAACATCCTTTACTGATGTAAGAAAAAAATCGTATGTAGTTACTTATATTAATAAAATGAAACATTTCTTAGTCATTTAATACATATGCATGGCCTACTATATAATTTGCTCTCGGTATACTTATAATACTGTTTATCACAGTATTTAAAAGACGACAGTGTTAGGTTTTGTTCTGTGCTACAAGTGCTTGTATTATTTATTTTATTCTTCTATACTCGGCGCATGTTCTGCGGCACACTATTACCCCTCTCAGCGATTGGCCGAACTAAAAAATACTATTTCGATTCTCAGGACCGCTCACTGTCCACATGTTTTCTTTTAATGAGATATGACGTACCTCTTGAACACTCGTTCTGCTCTATTAGCTTTGACTAACACAGGTTTTTTTTGCCGTCTGACGCTGCTTGTAGACTAACTAATTGGGAGCTGGAGACATGGCTAGTGATAACGGAATGTGTCAAAGGAGTGCATTGTTCACGGGTAGCGTACGTATGTAAACAAAGCCTGTGCTTATGCTATGATGCGTTTAGAAAACATTGACCATTTACAGGCTGAATTAATATAATTAACATTTCCAAACTTAATAACGAATATAATTGAACAAATTCATAGACTTCGTTTTAGGGTACTACCATATAAACTTGTTACTTTGTATTAATTTGTCTAATGTGTACCATTAATAGAGGTTTAATTTTTAAGCACAGCGAGGTGAACATTTACAAACTTTGTGTTGTGGTTAATATCGCTGACGTTTGTATTTACAAATATCACAACGGGAGATTGCTCCCTCTCCCATTATGTAACAGAAATCCGCGTCTACTTTCAGGAGTGAAGGAAGAAAAAGCTGTAAGTGTATATTTCAGTAACGCTTGCATATTAATTTCTGCTTTAATATTTTTTTTCTCTCTTAGCAAGAGTCATATTTAGGACCATGTAAGCTCAATGGGGTTCAGTTCACACATGTATGTTGGCAAAACTTAACGCTTCAGGGCCATGAAATTTTATTATTTCAATGAGAACATTTTTCTTGTCATTTGTGGATCTCTATCAAAATGAGTTTAGATTTTCTCATGTTTCTTGACAAACGAGGAATATTATTTTGCAGCCATAATTTCACTTCTTCTTTTAGGGGTATTTTGAAAAGGATTTGTTTTCTTGAATATTGCGGAGGATTATCCGAAACCACAACTCTCTTCTCTGGGAGGTTGGAAAGAAACTGGTTGTTAATACAAGGCTCAATGTTTCATTTGATCATCTCCTGATCTTTTGCTTGCTTGAAAAGTTAGAGTTAATTCTTTACAAACACCATTTTGGATCCTACATTTATGACAATGAGAACGGTTACCGAAATTCGGCTTGGCCAATACGCCTGCTTGACTCATTTTGCCAGCATTTCCTAATGTTTAAATTATTGTCCACTCAAGTCTCAATATGTGCGCGCGCGCGTAGTAACAATGCACCAACATGACAAGAACTAAAGAAGCAGAAATATGTATATAATACCGTGCTGATGTGTGTGTGTGTGCGCGCGTGCGTGCGCGTGCGTATAATAGTACGATCGTTCCCTAACGTAGCGTATTGCTTTCAGACACAGCGCCATTCAATTTATGTTTGCTTTGCAGTTAATATTTTCCTTTAATTTTGACACGTTTTCTTTAAGACTTCATCTCGGAGAGTGACCCGTTAAGGAAATGAAGTTCTTTCTTTTTCGAACATTATATAAAAATTGTGGACACATTGAAACTTCTTTTCTCACTAAATAAAATTCGTCTATACAGCAGCGTATCCCACTCTTGTCAAAACATTCAAATTCACTTTTGTACTCTCCAGTCAGTTTCCTGTAGTAGACAGAGAAGACTCGCCGGCTTTCTTCTTACCTGGTACATGTTCTCACTGGAACACTGGTATAGTGGGATGCACGTATGTTTGATTGCCTTAATCTAAATTTTATTACTTCGACTCATAATGTGCAGCTACCAATATTCTCAATTCCTCGATCTTTACTATGTACGAGTTTTCTTTTCTTTCATTGTTGTACAGTCATTATTTGTATGTATGTATATATAGTAAGTAGGCCAATATATATATATATATATATATATATATATATATATATATACACACGAACACTAAACTACAACATGCACTTTAAAATGCCTGACTGTTAACTATTATAAATGCTGTGCTTTCGTTAGCACCATGAGAGCGGATCGCAGTAAGTATTTGAATAGGTGATACACATGCAGTGCGTAATGTTTTACTTGGCATGCTAAACCCTCCTCTCCCCGCATTCGCGCTCTCCATCTCCCAACAGTAGCATACTAAAACGAAATGGGAGGCGTTGGGCTCAGCAATATAGGGAAGATCGCAAGGTAGAAAAGCTACACGGCACACATCGTAAACGCCTTTCTTACTTGAGTGAATGATGAACGTCTTCGGGTGGAGGTGGAAAAAAGTCCCTTTTAATCTACTGCCCAATTGAAGGCGGTTTCTCACTTTCCCGGTTCTTTACGGTTCGTAAAGAAACATGTAAGAGAGTTTAGTTTAGGCAACTTAACTGCGCGTAAGGAGGTCCTCTATGACACACTGTGGGCCATATTGCATATGCCATCTATGCTAGAAACATCCGATTGGCGGAGAGTAATCTTCGCGAACAAAATTATAATGACGTTAGTGGGGTTCCTTGAGCAATCCTTATTGCAGGTTGCTGCATTACCAAATTCCGGTGCAGGATTTTTATGCGGGGGGGAGTATTAATGGGGTTGTCGCATTTTTTCACGGAGTGGGTTTTCTTGTCTTATAGGCTTTATACCGTGGCGATGTTTTGAAATGCCAGCTTTTACCAGTGGTGTTAAGATTGTTTCCTTCAGGCGAGTAGGGCAGTTATTTCTCTTGAATGGCGGAAATTTATTGACTTTCAAAAATCGGGGTTTTATTTATATTTATCCAATTTTTTAATCCGTGAGCATTAATTTTGTGGATGTTGCAAAAAACATTCCTCAGTGAGATAAGATGTACGCGCTGCATTCTACTTTTAATACGAGAAAAATATTGTAATTATGTAAAAAAAAATGCAATTTATGGAAAAAAATCGTTAAAATGAAAAAAAAAATGGTAAAAGGCAAAACTCGATAAATTTTTGTTGCGATGCGAAAATAATTTTTAGTCTCCGCTGTATAGCGATGTAATTTACAGGAAAAAATGTGAAACAGCATACTCTAAGCAAGCTGCAGCGGGGATGTTCCTAACTTACTGAGCATTGGTGAAAGTTGTGCTGGTAAATGTTTTGCTCCTCAATCAGGTTTCAACCTGTTTTGGAGCCATTTGCGTGAAAGCATTCCACCCCTCCCAGGTATTTTTAGCTGTTATTTCCCCTTAGGTCACCGTGCCATTATTTTCTCTCCCCCGGGAAATAAAGGTTGATAAAAGCATTCCCATGTTTGTCATTTCGTGTCTGAAAAGATTTTTTTTTTTTTTTTCTGTCCGTGTTTAAGATCAGATTTTTTTTCCCCTTGAGGTCAATCTGTTAATGGATTTCCACCCACGGCCTGAGTTAAAAAAGTGGTTCTATTTTTTAAAAAATTCTGTCAATGGTTTTTCTGCCGACTTTTAGGGCAGGTATTTCTCGGACGAGTGTACCGCCACGGGTGGCCGAGGTCGTTAAGTCTCGGACTCGTGAGCGGGAGGTCTGGGTTCGAATACCGCCAGGACCGTCCTTCCTGAATGAGGTTTTTTCCAGGTTTTCCTCAGTCCTCATAAATGGCAAATGCCGGGGAGGTACCCTAAACTTAGGCCTGGAACGATTCCTTCCATAAAATCCTTTCCCAATATATCATTTCATCTCATGTATCATCAGTGTCCATCGCCTGTGGTGCCTCTGTAGCAAAAACGGGCGTTAAACACTATTCATTACTATTATTTGAAGGTCAACAAATTTCTACCATTTAAAAAAAAAAAAAAAAAAAAAAAACTGCCCCTACTCGCATGAAGGAAACAAGCTCAGCACCAAAGGTAAAATCTGGAATTCCAAAATATAGCCGCGGTAAAAAGCGTTTAAGAGAGGAAAACCGAATCCGTAAAATAACGCGGAAACTCCATTAACCCACCCCAACCCCCATAAGAAAAACAATGTACTTTCTTGGGTTGGTCATTGTCGGGAGAAATGCCGGTAACACCTACAACATGTCGGTAATGCAGACTCATATTGATGGACTCTCTGCCCTTGAATGTTGGTAATGCAGCAACCTGCAACGAACATTGCTCGAGAAGGAACTCATACTACTAACGTATAATGGGCCAGTGCGCATGTACCGACCACCGATATGGTAAATGTTACGCAGCTATTCGTGCTCTTTTTGGTCGCTTCAGCTGGATTTTGTTTGATGGTCCTGAACACCTTTAATGAATGAACACGTGGGAGGCTAAAAATTTCACCTACCGCGACCTTTTGGGATCTATTTTAGTCCCATTTGCCAGAGAAAGCTACTTCGATGGAGCATTCATGTCCCTATAGGATAACCTTAGCGTTCACATGTCAAGGATAATTGAGCGTTGGTTTGATAGGCAAGAGGATATCTCACTGATACCTTGTCCTGTCGAATCACCTGATCTAAACCGTATTAAGAACGTTTGAAATTACCGTCTCCCACCTTCCAGGAGACATCTATTGAGTTATGGCACAGGGTTGAAGAGGTCTGGCATTCCCTCACAGAAAGGCCGTATTATTTACACTGGCTGGTAGACTCCATGCGGATGAGATTTAACAAACATTTGAGCCTTGGTTTGGGTTATTAATTTATTTATTTATTTTGTTTTGTTTGTTTATTTTTAATTTTCAAGAGATGCTAAGTCATGTCTCACATATTAGAATACAAAGCTAACTGTATTCTATTTAATCAATTAAAATCCAATACATCTTTACTTTTATATTTTAATGCTGAAAATGGTAAACTTCTATGATTTTCACAAAGAAACAAATGTATTGATTGATATATGTCAATAGCACTCGCAGTCACATTTTGTAATATAGTGTAATAACATCTCTTATAGGAGGCAGCCTGCAACTTGATTATGTTTGGAAGCATGAATGTCTTTGTTTCCAATAAGCAGCCAGTCCTTTTGAGTAAGTGTACAAATGGGCTCAGTATCCCAGGGAAAGAAATTACAAATTTCAAGTTTAACCACAGCCAAATGTATGTCATCCAAAGATTATTACAATCCTTCTGACAGTCAGAAGTAGCTGTTAATGCTGACAAGGCTCTGTAAAACTTTCTAATGAAATAGTAAGTTAGTGAAGGTGCAAGTGTATTTAGTTTAATTCATCACAATATAAGAATAAATGGAGTAAGGGTTGATGAAATTATATTACATGCTTTAGGTTGTTTCATTTTTAATCTTAATTGATGGCAAATTGGATTTAGAGTCTACATTGAAAATCTTATAAAATGTAATGCAAATTTCAACAACAATTTGGCTTCAGGTAGCCAAAGGGCATTAAAGAAGATGGTGTGCTGCTTACTTGTGAAAAAGCAGCTGCACTTCCAAAGTATTTTATCTGAACTTAGTACTGTTACTTTCTGGACTATGTACCGCAGCAAATGGCAGACTAATTCTTGTTTCTGGTAGTAAATAAGTCATCAGCACCTAAAATAATTTTTGAAAGCTTTCAATTGTATCCAGTGTGCTGACATACTGCTGCTTCCTGAATCTTTAATCAAAAGGCAACAAACCTGGATTCACGCCATAAATTTCTAAAATCACTTTGGACATTGCTAAATGATTGTAATAGGAACAATTTTTTATCCTACTTTTGAGTCAAGCCAACTTTGAATCCTGATTTTGGTAAAGTTTTCTTCTAAGTGGATAATGCAGAAATGTCGATAATGTAAAATGTTTAGGAAAAGTAAAAGGATATTATTAAACCACTAAGTATTGTTTAAATTTCCTGCAATATCAGGATGGTATAATAATGTAATTTTTAAAATGTTTCAAGTTCTAGACATGTGTCATCAAGATTTTTAGTATTATTAAAACATGAAAGTTCAAGGTTATTGGCCAATAAATACTTCCCTGAGTTCAGTGAAGAGATTAATTGTGGGACAGTAAGAAAAACATACAAGTTTGCATTAATGAAGTTTAAAAGTTTAATTTATTATGTGATTGGAAACCTACATACTGGGAAATCACTTTTCTCTTCCATGTCTTGCTTATATGCTTGCACAAGAAGAGCCTTTTATCCACAGATACATTTACAAGAAGTATGTAAACATCTAACAGAGGAATATTCATATTCCTCACAGAAGACTCATTTCATGGGGCCATATTTCTAATGCTTGATGAAGTGGAAACTCTTCTAATAGATAGCACAGCATGATGAATTGTATCCTTGATGGTTTGAAGTACAATGAGCATTGCAAGAAATTTTATTGCAATAACCATTTAAGTTCTGTCCATATTGAATACAGTTTCTTCATCTGTAAAGATAGGTAACTTTATTGGAGCCATCAAAATTTGCACTTAGTACCAAGGGCAACTTTGCAATTACAGTGCTTTATTGCTATGGTGTATTGTCCATTTGCTCATAGAAAATTTGCTGTTCATCAATAACTTAATTAAATATCTTTTCATAGTAAAGGAGGACGAGTTCTATTTTGTCTGCATGGCTCCCTGTTATCACCCTTCTAGGAATTTGTCAAAGAATATATGTAGGTTAGTGACAGAGTATTAGTCACAAAAGACCTGAAATACTGAGGTATTTGGGATCGCCAAAGGTTTTTTTTTATTAGTGTTTAACGCCCGGTTTTACTACTGAGGCACCACAGGCAGTGACACTGATGATACATGAAATGAAATGAAATGATAAATTGGGAAAGAATTTTTTTTAAGGAAGGAAATGTCCCAGGCCTAAGTTTAGGGTACCTCTCCGGCATTTGCCATTTATGAGGACTGAGGAAAACCTGGAAAAACCTCAGTCATGTTGGACGGTCCTGGTGGGATTGGAACCCCAGACCTCCCACTCATGAGTCCATGCCTTAACGACCTCGGCCACTTGTGGCGGTTTCCTCACCAAAGGTGGTATGTATGAGGTTGTAATAAGATCATGGTACAAACAGTTTAGAAATACTATTAAGTTGCACCAAACAAAAATTCAAATATCTTATATAATAAAATTGGACAGATACAATTAAATAGATCTGAATATGTATATAAAGTAATGACATAATACGTTGAATTTCTAAAGATTTGAATAATGCGTAAATAAAATTGCAAACACTCCTGCTGTTGCAACAGTATATAATTGCTCAAATTATAAAGTATCGTAATGTTCTTGGCTATGTTATGGAATTTAGAAAGAGAAATATTGTGGATAACCAACCACACACTGTGTACAACTTATGAACTGAATTTCTATTGTAATACAGCTATCCTGTTTTATTTACCTCTACATTGAATTTCTATGAACATTTCACAGCAATAATCCTAAACAAAAAGAAGAAACTATTCCTAATTTCTAGCAGAGATAATTCAATATTTTTTATGTATTTTAAAATGTATGCCACATTGTTGGTTCTAAGAGGGGGATTGATAAATTGAGTCCCTCTACCAAGAATATGAATGTTTTAATTGACCAGTGCTGCCATCAAGTCTTGGTTCATTGAAGCAAAAGTGAAATAGCTTTTTTGGATTAGTAGAACCAAGATTAGCATTGAAAGTGCCATTTAAATATATTGCATTATGATGAATTTCAGCTCTTATTAATAGGCATGATCAGTTGTCACCTTTATACTAGAGATGTCCAAATTAAGAAAAGAAAGATTTAATTTTTAAAAGTGATAAAGTTGTGAATTACTTTGAAGTCGTAGAGCTCATTAGTCTAATATACACCATCAAGAGATAAGCGCCAACAATTAAAGAGTAAAATGCACATGCTCTACATATTAGCAATTCTTTTCAACAATCTTTTGAGAGCAGAACATGTATAAACTTAGGCTTATGCATGCAGTGAAAGATGTGTGATTTAGCCATATTGTCTTTATTATCCAGTAAGTGACATTACTTCATATTTGTTGTGTTTCTTATAACATAGCCCCCCCTTTTTTTTCTCCTCTCCTTTTCTGTTCAGTGATCTCTTTGGCTTGCTGAAGCCTTTCATTAAATTGTTGCATGGTTTTTGAAGTTTTTTAATTGCCATATAATATCTAAATCTCAATCATACAGTTACAATGTTGAAGTAAAATTTGCTACCTAAAAATGGCATTATTTCTATAGATTTTATTTTTCTTTTCATTCTTTACTCAGAAGTACCAAAAAAAAAAAATAACTAATTTCATTTATTTATGGTATTAATGAGATTGAATTTTGAAGTTACATAATTTAAAACTAGTTACCAACTCTCACCAAGGTACCTTATAGGTTCTAGAAATTTGAATACTGTCCTGATGCATTATGGCATGAATGCAAGGTCAAAATTTACAAAATACATAATTTCAAAACATTGTCGTTCTAAGTGATGAGATTTCCCCAACAGGATTGCTGCCCTCCTACTTCCATGCCCCTCTTCCCAAAATTGAGAACACTGTTAATTCAGCTTGCATGTAAGAGCGAGTTTGTAATTTTGGTTTATGTTAAGAATGATGCTGTAACCTTTTCCTTGTTCTCATGGTGAATGCATGCATTCTGTAACAAAACTTTAATTGATCCTATATCTGCCACTCAGGAAACTGGAAAATTCCTGTTGCTAAAGGAAAATAAAGAGAACTTTGAAATGTGATGCGCATATATCACTTTTGAACATCCATGTATGTTGAATCTTGCAAGAGCTATTAACAGCATGCTTACACTCAGGTAATATTACTCTCTCAATGAACAATGACACATATTTTACATTCACATTAATTACTTGGTTTTAATCAAGCACTTAGTTTGGATATGAAGATTAACAAGACATAATATAATGTAAATATGGTTTTCAATGCTATTTAATAACCAATAGATATTTAAAATAAAGACATAAAATATTAATGTAATTGTCATTGGTATCTAATACCCTAGCATTAGGCATTGCTTCCAGTATCTTACAACAATCACAAATAACTTAAAGTATACTTCATATATGAAGAACATTTGAATTTTATTGGGGGTTACTCTACAGGAAAACATTATAAAAGTTCTTGCTTTCCCTATTTTTGTAGCATTCATTCTTGCTTGCTCGTGCATGAGCTACAATGATAGAGCACACTCCAGAGAAACTTTCTGGCACATATTATAGAACATCTGCATGGAAAAATCATGACTTTATAAAGTGAAAGCAATATTTAAAAAGAAAATTATATTGTCTTTGAAATTGGAAAAATTTTAATATGTTAAATATGGGAATTTATGAATTTTTTTCAGAAATGTATACATATTCCAAAGGAAACCCTGAGAAATTCAGCAATAGTGCATAAAATAAAATGGGGTAATACCGATCTTTTTTTTAGCCATGAATGTTTACAAAACGTTTTTATTAGATGAAACTATTTTTATGAAGAAATAATTGCATATCTGCAATTCTGTACTATTTTATGAATGTATCATTTCCTATTTTTAAAAATGAAACCACAAATCAGCATTACCTTGCAATGAAGGGCAATACCAATTGCATAATTAATCTGCCTGTTTAACTGTTATGGCTTTATACTGTTTGATATTTTAATTTTTAAAAAATATTTTGAATGTACGAAATGCAAACACAGTTATACATAAGGCTTAATTCCACACACATTTTAGTAAGATACAAACATGTGATATTGATAATAGGCAAATTTGTATGCAAAAATATGTTAACTAACAAGATTACAGCTCAAGGTATTAAGCTATGTATAAAGATTGAAATATGTCTTCTTTACTTGTAAAATGTAAAACTGTATCTTGGTAAAATTTAAATAGATATTATATGTGTAAATGTTGAGTTGATTTTTCTTCTGACATGTTTTCTGAAGTTTGTACTTTTGTTGTTGTAATAAAAATCTCAGACAATTGCCTTACCAGTGATAACATTCAGGAGTCTGTCTCACCAAACATTTTTTGCTGAAATTTCTTGTTTTAAGATGACTTGGTCCATGGTTCCTCTGTTCCATCTTCTGGAAACTTGACAGTATTTTCCAGTATAAAGAGTCATGATTGATTTCATATTAGTAGTAATTACAGCACCAGTTTTCAAAATGCATCTTTCTGAAAAGATGTAGAAACAGTTTTTTTACATCATTTATCTCCTTGGCTTCAGCATTTCTTTCTGCACCCCTTTCAGTAACACATCAAATGGCCAATATAAGTGAGTTTTAATAGGTGACAAGATAGATTTTATATTCAGTTCCTCACACATTTTAGTAAGTTTGGTGAAAAAAATCCTTACCAAAAAGTTCTTCAAAATGAAATAAAGTTACGAGGCATATTCAAAGAGTAAGACAGAAATGATTTAACACATTAAGCATAATTTTTTGTATTTTTTTTTTTTTTTTAATTTTATTTTCATTACATTCTACAGGCCTTAAATTATTTTACTACATAGTAAAAGCATGGCACAGTTTATGTATCCCATGATAGAATGTTCCAGCCTGTGATGAAAGCCATCCTTGCACTGCTGCTTTTGAAATTGACTGCTTGAATTTCTTCTTGACTAGTGATGCTGTATGCCTCCATTACATGAACTGCTGCTTTGATTCAGTATGCATGTGGGACATAAGTCTGATCCTCAGTGACAATATGGCTAAAAAAAATTGTTACCTCCCTCTGCATATCGCGAGAAAAATATTAGTACACTGGCAGGTCTCACAGAATCGGCCCATTGATTGATTTTCTTGAACACTTCAAACCTTCAGAAAACAAGGAAAAAGCATGACCTGCTCCTACAGGTGTTCCTGGCATACTAGCGAATGAAGG
This sequence comes from Metallyticus violacea, assembly GCA_030762175.1. Taxonomy (NCBI): domain Eukaryota; kingdom Metazoa; phylum Arthropoda; class Insecta; order Mantodea; family Metallyticidae; genus Metallyticus; species Metallyticus violacea. The sequence goes on from CM060846.1 coordinate 378,232,117, forward strand.
GCATCAGCAAGAACTCGCAAGGTTGCAACTGCAGCAATAGAACTGCAATATTTGTAAATGGTACTTACTCTCAGAATATGCCTCATATTAGCAGTGAAGCAGTAATTAAATTTGGTAAAGAGCTGGTTTTTGGTGGAATAAATGAATAGTGTTTAACACCCATTTTTGCTACAGAGGCACCACAGGCGATGGACACTGATGATACATGAGATGAAATGATATATTGGGAAAGGATTTATTTTTTTTAAGGAAGGAATCGTTCCATGCCTAAGTTTAGGGTACCTCCCCGGCATTTGCCATTTATGAGGACTGAGGAAAACCTGGAAAAAACTCAGTCAGGAAGGACAGTCCTGGCAGTATTCGAACTCAGACCTCCCGCTCACGAGTCCGAGACTTAACGACCTCGGCCACCTGTGGCGGTTGTTTTTGGTGGCATATATACTTTACTTGTAGTATTTATTTGAACAGCTGAGGATGGGAGTGAGTGCTTCAAAAACATGTACCAATAAATAAACCAAGAAAGTGAAGTATATGTGTCACCAAAAATCAATTCTTTACAAATTTAATTCTTCAAATGTTGGGAAATCAAGCCATCCAATGCAGCAATTGGATCCAGCACGCTTACTCCTCCCTCTGAATTGTGTATCATACATGTGTACAGCTGTACACATTATGCTAAATTTGCTTTAGAAGTGTCCATTATGTTCACTGAATGTTTCACTGCCCTAATCTATGACTGTAAGCCATGTTAATTGTCAACAAAAATTGGTTTCATCAAAGATGGTCACATTTGAAGGCTGAATTTATTTATTTCTGAATCACTTTTAGATTATTATAGAATTCTTTTACTGCTGTGATATTTAAGCGCAATCAGCACTGAACATTTCTAGTACTTTAAACCTTTAGTTTGCTAACTGATTCAGCCTTTTACAAGGTTTCTTTCTTTTCTTCACGCTCGAAGCTTCTGGAAGCACCAATTTAGTTGGTTATTAGAGTAACATTAGGAACAACAAATTAGCTAAAAGCTTTCTTTCATGATGTACACATGCTGAATAACATTCTGCAAGTAAACAGACTTTATTTATATATTCTCTTTAATAGGCCCTACCCATAATTAGTATTACCCTGCAAAATTTAAATTTTGTATACAAAGGATTTTGATTAAAGTATGTATTAAAAATATTAAGACATAGAATAGGGGACATGTATCCACCAACATCCCATTTTTCTTCTTTTTTATCAAAGTATATAACTTTACTTTGGCATTCTGGTGGCTTTATTTGATTCATTGATTTTGGCAAAGAACAAAGTTGCCATTGTAGCTGCTCCTCCATGTGGAATGAAACATTGCACAAATTTAAATACTTTTTTTTTTCAAAACTAAATACTGGCACATATGCCCTTCCTATTCTAAGAGGCCTAATATAAAGTACTTCTGATGCAAAACATTGACGTTGCCATTTATCATCCACAAAAGAACAATGAACTATGCTACTGAAGCTTTACAGGGAAAATTAAACAAGCAGAAGTAATCAAACAATAACATTGGAAAATGAAACTTGAAGAAAATGCCTGGAATGTTTTTGGCACCAATTTATGCCAGCTGCAGCATTAACTTTGTTAATAGATAAATGAAGATGTGATGCAATAATAACTTCATTTCTTTACCTGAAGGGATTGATGTTGAAACAGCATATCGGTATTACCCCATTTTACAACTTTGATGTTTCCAAGTGCCTAAAGAAGAATGAAAAGTTACAGATTTGAGGTTGTGGAAGACTTGATTCAGCAAAAGTTAATGGCATTAGTAATTTCCAAACTCTTTTTACAGTTCTGATTGTCCTCGTAGATATTTTTGTCATGGTTTACAAACATTTGTTCTTCTTTCTAGGTGGTCAAAGCATCACATTGGAATCAGAAAGAGAACCTGGAACAATAAAGCTTTATGCTCACTGGAGGACCTAGGAGAAGAACATGAGTGTCAAATTTGTGGACAACTGTTCAGAACAAGAACACTTCTCAAGCGCCATGAAGCAAAGCATTGTGATGGTTCAAATACATGCAACATTTGTAATAAGACATTCAGGCATTCTGAACAAATGATCAAACATAAACAAATTCATAATGAGTGTACAATGCAAGTTAATCAGTGCAATACATGTGGAAAAATTTTTGCACACAGAAATTCACTGGCAGTGCATACAAAGTCACATAAGGGTGCAAATATGTGTATCTGTGATATCTGTGGAAAGACTTTGACAAACAAGGAACATCTAAAGTTCCATCGTAGAATTCATACTGGTGAAAAGCCTTATGAATGTGATAATTGTGGGAAGGCATTCAGCAAACGCTGTAACCTAAAATTGCATATGCGCACACACACAGGTGAGCGTCCATATGCATGTGAGACATGTGGGAAGGCATTCACACAGCGTTCAACACTTGTCATTCATGAACGCTACCATACAGGGGAGAGGCCTTACTGGTGTCAAATTTGTGGGAAAGGTTTTGTTTGTAAAGCACTTCTTAACACACATCAGAAATCACTGCATTTAAGAATTTCAAAGATTGAGGAAACGAGTTAATGTATATTAGGGCAGGGAGGACATTGTGGACACATAAATGAAATATGAAATGATAAATTTTGCTAAACAAAGATTCTTAAAACACTTTGTTACAAGATGCAATAAGTGGCATATATAGATCTTAGAGAAGTATCCCATATTATCGTAGCTTTAGTGCTTACAATCAGAAAGTTAATTGAAGGTCAGGTTTTAATTCTTGGATATAAAATAGAAAAACAGTTTCAAATGTTGATTGCATAGAAATTAATAGTGATATTCTGCACCATTCAACTGTATCCTCAGGTTATTTTGCTTTCTTAATCTTACTGGTGAGCTGTTTAATACAACTTCCGTGTTCAGTATAAGTTCTCAAGATTATAACCTGTTAAATGGCTTGATACTGTGCTATCAGAGCAATAATGTTCTGGAGTATGACTGACTAGATGGAGCAAGGAGGATATTTGTGAGATAACCACGTATTCATTTAGGTTTTTACTTTGTTGGGCTTAAGGAAAAAAACTATAAATATTTTTGTACCATTATAACAAATTATTTATGAAGAACTCTTCAAATTTCACTAATTTTATTCCACTTACTTGGACGTGTTTCAAAGGCAAATTTTCTTCATCGTCAGCACGGTCCCATTGTCAGCTTTCCAGCTTGGTATTGAGATGTTGCTCTGTGGATTTTATAAACTTTTTGATGAGGTTGCTGTTGTTTGGAAAATCAAAATTAACTATATTTTCTTTGTTTTCGTTCAAGAATATATTTTTCCACATCAATAATTCTATGGGTTTTTAAAGAACTTTTAATAGTTTTCATTCATTTTGGAACTCATGGTTTTTTTTGCCAGAAATGGTATGCTACTGCTGATTTTTCCATATGTTTATATTTTACACTTCTCATGTGTTCCTTAAACTGTATGGTAATGTTCCTTTTTGTTTTACCTATAATAGGATGTAGCATACCTATATATGAATATAGCACAGAAAAATGGCTACACAACAGATCTGATTAAGAAAAAGATAGAAAAATTCCAAAAGCAAATAAAAGAAATCACCACACTGAAAGGTTACAAAGGAGAGAAGATATATAAAAAATTTACATTGCATCTATGGGCACACCAAAAATTTCAAAAGATTTTTAAAGAGGCCAACATTTTTTTGGCTCCAGTGAATAAATGCAATTTGAAAAACCTCATAAAACCAACACAAAGGACAAAATGCCGCTAGGAAAACAATCAGGCATTTATGAAATCAGTTGCAGAGACTGCAATAATAAGTATATAGGTAAAACAAAAAGGAATATTACCATACGGTTTAAGGAACACATGAGAAGTGTAAAATATAAACATATGGAAAAATCAGCAGTAGCATACCATTTCTGGCAAAAGCCATGAATTCCAAAATGAACCAAAACTCTTCAAAAACCCATAGAATTATTGGTGTGGTAAAATATATTCTTGAACGAAAACAAAGAAAATTAAGTTAATTTTGATCTTCCAAACAACAGCAACCTCATCAAAAAGTTTATAATATCCAAAGAGTGACAGCTTAATACCAAGCTGGAAAGCTGATAGTGGAACCGTGCTGACGATGAAGGAAATTTGCCTTTGAAACATGTCCAAGTAAGTGGAATAAAACTATTGAAATTTGAGTGACTTCCTCATAAATAATTTGTCATGTGATACTATATTTCACTGTGAAAATCCCAAACTTATCAATTTATTTTTGTACAGTTTCAAAGTATGCTGAAAGTTGGGATCTTGTAGAAGGAGTGTTATGATTAGGTAAGGTAATTGCATTTGCCACGTAAAATATGGCTGCACAATTGGGCATGTGATGTAAAACCTTACTGCCTGTAGTAAAAACTGGCATTAAACACTATTAAAAAACAATAAAACCTCAAAAGCATTGGGGTGAATAACTTAATCATTTTAGTAAATAAGTTTTTCCTTAATTTTCCATGCTGGCCAGAACTTGTAGATGCATTTCAAAAGAAGATTTTGATTTGTATGTGTCAAACACTCGCAGCTGACCTGAAAAATCAAATTTTTGCATTTTTTATGGGTAAACTTATTTCTCAAATGTTTTTCATTCAAGATCATTGTTTGCTTATCAAATATAATGTAAACAAGTGGTGTTATTATTGTTGATATTTGGATGAGTAATTAGCCTTAAAAATAAATATTTGCATCCAAGAATATAAATCTATGCATCTTAGCGTGAAAAATTGGGATGAAAGCTACCATAAATGCCACTATTTTACATTATTGTAGACATATCTGGTGAAATGTGTTTTAAAATGAATTCTGTCACACCATTACATATCCAAATAAATTTTGCAGTATTTATCTTTCTAGTACATATTCTCTTATTCCTATAGACTGTCACAGCGGCTACATTTAGAATTACATTATTATTTACATGTAATTTGATTTTGTTATAAAATATTTTATAATAATTTTATATAAAAATATTTTTTGGGTAATTAGTGCTTTAAACTTCGAAGTAAACTATAAACCATTTTAGTTGCAAGCTTGTCATTTTGTGTGTTCTTGATCCCACATTGGCAACAAGAACATGGAGGCACTGAGCTTTTCTTTGTTTCAGACTTTTTGAAAGTTAATAATGTGTTGGACTTTATGCCATAAATCAAGAAAAGGCAAGTGGCATTGTCCATATAATCTAAAATGTTAACTGGTGCATTGGTGTTAAATGTCATAACTGATTACCTTATTGGTTGGGTGTGCTAGTAGGGAAGGTTGTGCTAAATCCAAAATATTCTTGCTGTGAAAACTGAAATTCCTAATCACTAATGGTATAAAATTTTAGGATTGTTAAGTTGATGGCGATCAGTTTTAACATACGTAAACTTTTAAAATCAAAGGGTTTGGATGAAAATAATAATTTGGCATGGATATTAAAAGGGGTAAATTAATACAGAAATGAATAGTTTAAGCAGATGATACTGTAATTTATTGAAAAGGATAAATAATATGTAAACAAGAGCATTATAGAGAATCAAAAAAAAATTACATTGGGGGAATGTAATCTTCTGCCCTTCTAAAACTCTTTTTTCTAATGTATAAACATAATTTGAGTCAAGATTATTAAAAGGACCTTTTTAGAATCTGTTGAAGAAATTATTTAGAATGTAATGAGTATATAACAGAATATGAAAGCGAATTTGGAACACATATGTAATGCAGTAAATGAAACCATAGCACTTTTTGCATTGTTGTCTTTCTCCCACATTTACCCATCTGGTGACTTGGCACTGCTTGAACAAGGGATACAAAAAAGAATTTTAAGCTCATACATTAAGGATACCAATTAATGAAAGATACAATCTCAGAGGAACAGCAAACCTCAAAATATATGATGGGCAGAAAATGTAATAAAATCTTTTTAAGTACTATGTCAATATTATTTTGTACAAATATGGATATCCATGTATTGTAGGCGTACCTTTTCTCACTATTTATTATAGTAGTGACAATATATATTTATCTTTACTAAATATGGTTCTTTTCTTCATTCTTCCCATCCCCTGCCCTCCAGCAATCAGAATCAGGTAATGATTCTTTTTAGTCCCTAACATTAGCTTTTATACAAATAATTAAAGTAGAATGGTTTAAACTAGTGTAAAAGTATAGTAACAGATGTTAATTCAGCCAGTCAATGGTGTATTGATAAGTGCACTTTCCAAATATATAGATATTGAAATAAAGCCTTTTCATGAAATTACTACATTACCCGCAAATTTTCCATATCAGCAGCATGAAAATAGAATATATTCAATGAATGGTGAGTCTTATAAATGTGTGCATTGTTTTAGAATATTTTATTTTGTAGAATCTCGTCTTTACTTGCAGAACTTCTATAGTAAACTGGTGCAATTCTTGTAACTAGAAAACTGAAGTTGTTTGACTGCACTGCTTAAAACTAAATTTTAAGAGGCAGAATGGCTTGAAGTGCATGTGAAGAAAAAAAGGAGATGGTTAATTAAATCTTTGTGGATGATTAAGGTGGGAAAAATGTGAAACAGAAGAAAACACCTGTCAGTTCTGATGAAGCTTTTAATAACTAAACAGCATGACAGGAATTTGTATTTAAAAGAACTCCAGATCTATTTTGCCTGAAGAAACACAAGGAGAAAGTTACGAAGAACAAATATAGCCAATGACATCATCATTGAAAATGACTTTTATGATATAAAAGTGTATCACATACATACATACATATATACATACAGGCTTGCTGCGACAAATATAAATAGTCAAACAAGATTTCTAACATTTAATTTCTCAGCATCTTATAACCTTAACAAAAGCCACTTAAACTAAGCTTCTAAAAGTGACAGATTTGCAATGTATTGACACTATTTTTAAACTCAGATTCTTTGTGTTCCTGTAAAACAAATGCAAATAAAAAAATATAATTTTTACAGTGGTCAGTTTACTAATGAAAGTTTATTAAAATAAATGAACTAAGAAACAATAAAGAAGTAATTTGGAGCTATTTGAATACAAATGTGGATGTAGATTACTATTATAGTTGTTTTTGATCCAACCTGCAAAAAGTACTTTTTTAATTAGAATGATTAAGTAGTTTTAAGATTAATATGACAAAGACATTAATGTTTTTATATTCTTATTTCTTGTAATTTGTCTATTCTATGGGGTATTGTTACAAATATTGATTGAATTTTTATATGTGTTGTATGTTATGCATTTTAATAAACAATTGTTAACTGAATGTGAGTTAGCATATTAATTATGCACCTCTAGGATCCATGAATTGATTTATGATCTGGCAATGTTGTTGCACACATGGACTTGTGTTTTATGTGTTACTAATAATTTTTACATTCTCGTGTATAAATGGCATTTTAATGTATTTAACTTCAAAATATCTATATATTTTGCACTATAGGAAAGGTAATACATTTGTTAATCTATGATGAATAGCTTCATTCAAGTGTCAAAGTTGTCTAAAATGTAGGCAAAGCAAAATATTGTTACTTTTCAAACCAGCATATAATAATGAACATGTGCATGAGTCAATGGGAAATATCTTTCCTTTATTGTGCACTGGCTTGTGGAAAATTGAAAATATTTCCTCTCATATAATTATGGGAAGATAATTTTGGAAAGTGAAAATAACAACTTTACCTGTTATGGTCTTGGAACATTACATCTTTTAATGCCATCTAGAAAGTGGTTTAGAGTAACTTATCTTTCATTAACTTGGATTATATTAAGTTCTTCTTCTTTCTAGGTGTTCAGAGCTATCCACTGTGGGGAACAGACAAACTAGAAGTACTGCCAACAAGAAATTATCTCGTACATTATCTAAAAACTGCAAAAAAGAGGAACAGAGTTATGAACTTAAGTCCTGGCTTAGTTCTGAAGGAATAAATCACAATTCACATGAAAGTGTTAGTGAGAAACAGTCATCTAGTTCAGAGAACAAGTGGTGCAGTGGAAAACCTATAAGGGTAAAGCAAGAAAATGAAGAAAATTGTGATGAAAATGTTAATTACTGCAACAAAAGAAACACAGATGATATGGTCAGAAGTGAATTACCTAAACCAAATCTAATGAAGCCAAGGAAGAAAACATTATCTTCCCATCTCAAACAGAAATGTGAACCTAAAATAAATACTAAACGATGTGAAGAGCAAAAACAAATGAAGGAACATATCTCAGAGTCAAAGGAAATTAGTTGTGAAATTTGTGGGAAGATATGTATGACAAACAAGCAACTGAAGGTTCACATTCTTAGCCATAGTAAATTAAGGCCTTATGCATGTGATATTTGCAATAGGGCATTTAAAAGGCCCTATGAAGTAAAGAAGCACAAGAAAATACACACAGAAGAAAAGGATCAAATATGTGATATTTGTGGGTATGCCACTTTGTACAAAACAAATTTGGAAATTCACAAGAAAAGACATTATGGACATTATACAGTAAAATGTGAAACCTGTGGTAAAGGTTTTTATTCTAAAGCAGAGCTAGAGGAGCATAAAAATGTGCACACAGGGAAACGTCCCTTTCAGTGTGATGTATGTGGCAAAGATTTTCTATACAGGAACAACTTGAGTTATCATAAGAAGACAGAGCATCCAGATTCTAATCTTGACCCTAAACGCCACCAGTGTGAGTTCTGTAATAAAATTTTCAAAAGCAAAAAATTGCTGCAATCTCATTTGAAATCACATGCAGGTATTAAAAAGCCAAAAGCATTTTTATGTGATATTTGTGGTAAAGCAGTGACAAGCCGTACATCATTGGTAGCACATCGTCGTACCCATACAGGTGAAAAACCTAATGTATGTGATGTATGTGGGAAGGCATTTGGGAAGTTAGATTATTTACGCATACATAAGCGCACACATACTGGTGAACGTCCACATACATGTGATCAGTGTGGTAAATCTTTCACCCAACTTTCAACACTCACAGTGCACAAACGCTATCATACAGGTCAGCGTCCTTACCATTGTACAATATGTAGCAAGGATTTTGTTACTAAGACATTACTCAATACGCATCAGAAAAGTCATGGCCTCTAGATTTTATTCTTCTAAAAATGAAAGAAATAGGTAATTAAATATTCCACTGGATAGCAATGTGTCAAAATTCACAGTTGCTCATATTAATATTTTATAGACACATTGTTCTGAAAATTAATGAAGTGTGAACTTTTGTAACTGTATGTAATATATTGTTTAGCTTTCAAATATTGTGTTATGTTTCCTCTTATTTTTCTTTATGTAATAAAGTGTATTAAATATATATGTATACCCTGTTAATGTCAGTGCTATTTTGAAAGTCTTTATTTATTGTCGAAAGCAAAAGTAAAACCTGTATATAGTTAATCAAACATTGGCAAATGAACAACATTGCAGTTCCTCCCAGAAAGGCATGTTTTCAAAATCATAGAGTATTTCACGTTGAGCCATTGCCACTGTACATTGCAACGAATGTCAATCACAATCAGTATAAAGAAGGCATAGGAAATTAACAATCTCAAATTATATATAGAAAACATATTGTTTTCACATTGCAAAAAATATCCTTTTATATGTAAAGTAAATAAACAAATATATTATTTGTGTATATATTTGCAATAAATGGAGAATGAATATTTTATTTATTTTTTTTAATAAGCACTTTCCTGTTGATGCTGTTCATTATGGCCATAAGCTATTGGTGCAGCTATCTGTGAATGCACAGTGGCTACACACAGTTGTGCTTAAGGATCTGTGTGATCTTATCTTCTAAGAAAAAACAAAAACTAGAAGCAAAACCTTTGTGTAATTTGTGGGAAAAAAGAATTGTGAAATAAATTTTATCATCTTAATGTAGTCTTTTCTTTTTTCCATTGATTATCAAATATGACTAGGAAACAGAAGAGTATTTAATGCACATTATGTTAAAGCTTGTAAATGACATTGCTTTGCTTTCCTCCTTTTCCTTTTACATTTCATTTGTGTGCATAGCATAGGTTTGCAGTGAAATGAAGTTTTAGATAGCAGTGTGCTGTTCAGAAAGATCTGATAATTATTCTAAAAAGATAGGCAATGCTCAGCTAAAATATTTGCCATAGTGTAGAATCTAAAACTGCACCTCCTTACTGATTATTATAAGTTAGAAATGAAACATTATTAAATATTAACATGTAAAAAATTAAGGTTTTTTGATGCAGTGCTTAAAAATAAAGTATTAAATTTTTGGTCTTGTAAAAGTAAAGCAACATTAAACCTTGAAACTTCTTAGATTGAATTTGTACTTATTGCTTGGTTGTTTTAACTTTTTATTTTTCATGTAGCAGTGGTGTAAATTCCTGTGCAAGTTGATGAATTGAATCAAGCCATTAAACTACCACAAGCCAAAGAAGCATGTGTTGTAAGGCTATCCATAATGTTTGGTGTTGGTCCTGGTGGTGTAGTGGTAACCATACTTGCCTTCTAAACCCAAGATAGCAAGTTCAAACCCAGCCAGGACCGATGGATTTTTTCGGGCATAAAAATCCAAAGTATGGTTTCCTTCGGAAGGAAAGTAAAGCCGTGGGTCCTGTGAAGTACATTTACGGCATGAAAAAGAACCTCAAGCCTGAAAGAAGAGGCCTCTGAGCAAAATTTGTGGGCCGTTTCATGCCCTGAATTGAATGGGACGCTGATGACCTGTAATCTTAAAGAGCGTCCGTAAATAAATCAAATCAAACAATGTTTGGTATGCTGTGGTACTCTTAAGCAGAATAATCCCTTAGCTGAATTGTTCAGCTTGCTGGTATACTAACAACTGATAAGAAGACACGATGTTTCTAAGGTCTGGGATTACCCTCGTGCATTTCTATATGTGACTAATGCAAATTGTGATTGCTAGTCCAGATATATGGTTGCATTAAAATTACACTCTGCTTACATAGCATGTTCAAATTTTATCTGATATTGAACAAAAAGGCTTTCTTCACAACACAAGCACATGACAAGTGACTTTAGGGACCTGTGGTCTCCAGTCTTTCTTGGGGCTTCATCAGTTAGTGTTATATTTATTAATTTTTTTACTGTATGAAGGTCATTTGAAAATTTCTTGGAAGGAAGCATAAAATGATGACAGAACTTTCTGAAATTAAACTAATTTTTCAACAGTTTTCCCTTAACACTAATGCACTTTGTCCAGTAATGTTCCGAGGGCTTTATCCCATCACAAAAGTCTGATTCCTCCAGGCTGCAAAATATGCCTCAATTGATAATTTAAGTTCTTCATGGGATGAAAATTTCTTTCCACCAAGGAATTTTCCAAGTTTAGGAAACAGATAGAAGTCCCATGGAGCCAAATCTGGGGAATAAGGCAGGTGTGGCAATAAATCTTACCCAATATTCATTGATTTTCCCCATTGCAACAGCACATGTGTGAGGGCAAGTATTGTCTTGAACAAGTTGACTTTCTTCTTTGATAAACCAAATTTTTTCTTGCATATTTTTGTCTTCAATATTACTAAAGATAGCATAATACACTCCAGTAATGTATGTTCCAGTAGGAAGGTAATCAATTAGCAGTACACTCTTGGCATCCCATAAAATAGATGCCATGATTTTCCCGGCCAATTTCACACAATGTACCATCTTTGGTAATGGAGAATCATGATGCTCCCATTGTTTAGATTGCTGTTTGAATTCAGGTGTGTATTAGTGCATATAAGTTTTATCATTGATCATAAATTGACACAAAAGTTGGCAGAATCTCTCTGAATGATGACTTAAGGAATAATGTTATGGGAAAATTCAGTAAATGCTAAAAAATATTTCTTATGCAAAAAAAAGTATTAATAAGAATAATGGCAAGGGCAAAACAATCAATACATTGTAAACCACTATTCAAAACATATGGAATTTTACCATTAGCTTGTGAATACATCCTAGCTGTACTTTTATTTGTAGTAGAAACTGGGAAGTATTCATAACAAACTCAAATATTCACAGCAAAGAAGCCACAGATAGGCAGAACTTACACAAACCAAGTAGCAAGTTGCAAGCCCTTCATAAAGGTGTTTAGTACAGTGGCATAGCATTATTTAATTCCCTTCCATCGTATATAATGGAACTGCACACTAATAAAGATAAGTTTAGGTGTGAATTAAAAAGATACCTTACAACGCACGCCTTCTATAAATAGGAGGATTTCATTTTTAAAATATAAGTGTACTATAATATGACAAATTATTGTTATGAAATCACTCAAATTTCACTAATTTTGTTCCACTTACTTGGACATGTTTCAAAGGCGACTGCCTCCATCTTCAGCTTGGTCCCACTGTCCCACTGGCCGCTTCCCAGTGGTATTAAGATGTTGCTCTGTGACTTTAACGAACTTATTGATGAGGTAGCTGTTATTTGGGAAATTGAACTTAAGCAAAAATTCTTTGTTTTTGTTTATAAATATATTTTCCCATACTGTTAATTCTATGGGTTTTTGAAGAGCTTTTAATAGTTTTGGTTCCTTTTGGAATTCTTTTTTTTTTTGCCAAAAATGGTCTACCACTGCTGATTTTTCTATGTGTTTATATATAACATTTCTCATGTGTTCCTTAAAACGTATTGTAATATATCTTTTTGTTTTGCCTATGTATTTCATGTCACAGTCTTTGCAACCGATTTCATAAATGCCTGATTGCTTTCCTGGTGGAATTTTGTCTTTTGTGTTGGTGTTTAAGTTGTTTGTTAAACTGAATTTATTTACTGGGGCCAAAATGATGTTTGCCTCTCTAAAATCTTCTGGAATTTTTGGTGTACCCATGGGTGGAATGTGAATTTTTTATATATATGATCTCCTTTGTAGCCTTTTAGTGTGGTAATGTCCTTTATTTGTTTTTTCTTTCTGAACTTCTCTATTTTCTTGTTGACAAGATTTATTGTGTAGCCATTTTTCTGTGCTATATCTATGATTTTTTGGTACTCCAATTTGTATTCTGTCTTGGTTATTGGCAAGTTTGTTAATCTGAATGTGAGGCTGTTGATTATGGCTAGTTTATGTTGTTTTGGATTGTGGCTGTTATTTTTTTATATAATTATCTGTATGGGTATCTTTTCTGTATATGCCACATTCCAGTTTATTGTCATTTTTTATAATTTTTATATCCAAGAAAGGAAGAACTTTATTGTTTTTTAATTCTATAGTGAATTTAACAGTGCTGTCCTGTAGATTGAGAAGTTTTATTGTATCCTCTTTCCATTTTTCATTTACCATAACAAAAGACATCATCCACATAACAGTACCAACATTTATATATATGTGGAAAAGCTTCAAATAATTTTATTTCAAAAAAACTCACGTACATATCCGCCAAGAATGGCAAAAGTGGGTTTCCCATTGCTAGACCCTTCTTTATAGTTATACACAAAATGTGAAATACACTTTCCCCTGAAATGCTTTAGCAATTTTGGACACATTGACTATAATGAGAGGTTTGCGCTCTTTTTCACTTTTGATCCTGAATCAGTTGCCATGGCACTCATCTTGCCTATAATTTTATCAATCATAATTCTTCCCTCAAAATGTGAAATACACTGTCCCCTGAAATGCTTTAGTAATTTTGGACACATTGACAATTCTCCAGAACCATGTTATATACTTTATCAATAATTTCTAATGTGACAGATTTTGGTTGTCCACAACAGGAGTCACATTTAAACTCCATCCATTTGGAAATGTCAAAAATGCTTGAAAATGATGGTACATAGTCCTCTAGAGTGGTTGTCATATCTAAATGAATTTCTGTTGCATTCATTACCTTCTTTACCAAGTACATAATAACTGCACAGTATTCAGTATTTGCCATTTTTTCCCCATATACACACATTTTTACTGCAACAAACAGCTATAGCTAATACAATTCTTGACCAATCCATGTATTGAACAAATGTTTATATGGCCAATGGAGGGTTTTGAGATATATATTTTAAAAAAATTTCAGAACTGAAGCTGCAATCTATGGTTCATTCTGAGAACTTTTCAAATGACCCTCATACACAAGTTGAAAGTTGTCTGTCTTTGTAAAATGATAGCATAATAGAGGGGTTGGAATAGTGGAAGGCATATTAGGTGTGTCCAAGCAGAGAATGCTGTGATTACACTTGGGGCAAAATGTAGGGAAGTAGGACTTAACTGGCAAACTAGACTCAGCAATGAATTAGTGAAGAATAAATAGGTTCTGTTGATTCTCTTTCTCTCTGCTTCTTTAGTTATTAATTTATATGTTTTGATTTAATGAGGATACATTACAGTATAAACAGTAATGCATACACAAACAATATATTTTTCCTGTTTCAAGATATTTAAATAAACATAAAAATATTTATATGAAACAAGTAAATTATAAGAATAGTTTAGTTAAAAAGGTTTGAGATATGTATATTTTTACTTAATTGTCCTGCAACAGAAGCAAAGATAGACTGGATTTGAGACAAACCAAGTCTCAAAATTGCTTCTAGGCCCATGTCCATAAGATGTAATCTGTTTTACTATGATCTATGTAACTTGTGAAAACAATTCACACAAATAAGCAAAAGAACAAATTGCTTATAACTATGCATTTAAAGTCTTAAGCAGGGAATACTTACTTTTACAAACTCTTTTATGCATATTCTAATATCTGCATAATATCGTAATATTTAAATCTGCAAGCAAGTAAATTATCTCAGTTTGAAAGTCTTATTTCACAGAAATCATTTCAATGAAAAAGGATTTGCAAAAAACATTGGATTATTTTAAACATTGAGTGGTATTTGGGTAGAGAGAAATAATTACTGAGGGGATTAAATATGGATACCAAGATTATATATGCTTTGATGAAAGAGAGATTTAAATTTTATTACACAATTAATATAATAAAAAAAATAATTGAATGAATAGTGTTTAATGCCTGTTTATGCTACAGAGGCACCACAGGCGATGGACACTGATGATACATGAGATGAAATGGTATATTGGGAAAGGATTTTACTTTTAAGGAAGGAATCGTTCCAGGCCTAAGTTTAGGGTTCCTACCAGGCATTTGCCATTTATGACTGAGGAAAACCTGGAAAAACCTTGGTCAGGGAGGACGGTCCCGGCGGGATTCGAACCCCAGAACTCCGGCTCACAAGTCCGCGCCTTAACGACCTCGGCCACCCGTGGCGGTCACACAATTAATATGAACCCTAAAATTGTGTCAGTAATAAAAATAATAATAATAATAATAAAAAGGGAATGAGAAGGAATTGCATGGTTGATATTAGGATTATGGAAATTAAAGGGATGAAGAAGAAATCCACAGCAGGGGCAATGTACATTTTGTGGAAATGAAGAGAATGTTAAGCACATATTTAAATGTACAGGGAACTGAACAATGGATATTAAGTTTACTGAGGTGTAAATGGTTAAGATAGGTCTCAAATGAAGGCCTTAGTAGCAAATGTAAAGTAAAGAAAAAATGTATATGCCAAGTTGATAAAGAGGCATTTGTATTTAATGAATCCAAAAAGAATTAACATGATGAACAGAAAATGAGCTTAAAATTGACAAAATAATAAATGGGGATAAATAAATAAATAAATAAATAATGAAGGAATATTGAAAGAGAACCCTCCGATATCATGACAGAGAAATCTGAAGTTTTTTAATTTATTTTTTTATTTTTGTTTAATTTTTTTCCATTTTCACCACAGGCAGTGACACCGGTGATATATGAGATGACATGATATATTGGGAAATGATTATTTTGGAAGGAAACCTTCCAGGTCTAAGTTTAGGGTACCTCCCCAACATTTGCCACTTACGAGTACTGAGGAAAACCTGGATAAAACCTCAGACAGGGAGGACGGTCCTGACGGGATTCGAACCCTAGATCTCCTGCTCACGAGTCCGCACCTTAATGACCTCAGCCTCCCGTGGTGGTTTGGTTGAATGTGTCTTATGGATTTCCAGCAAAATACAATTGATGAACTGATTAGGTGTTAGCTGGGGGATATTCAATTTTAATTAAGTTATTTCTATTTTCTTTTTTTCTAAAAATGAGAATAAAAATAATAATGATCAGTTTATGGTATACTAAAGAAATTTATTATAATATATTAATTGTAATTATGGTGGGTCACGTCCAAGAGTGGCTTGGGCCAGATAAGTGAAGGCGATCTTGTATTTTTCTTAACGTTTCAATAAATGTTCAAATATTCACATACTAATAATAAATAACTTCTAATTTAAATTCTTCCTTCTATTGTTAGTGAAAATTTCCTTTTTCTTGCTAATCAATAGATTTTTCAATGCTTTAGTGTCAGTGAGTAATTGAAAGTGAATGCATTGTGCTAATACAGTTATATATCTATCTGAAGGTTAGTGATTATGTGATGTAATTAATACTCTCAATCACATACAGTAATAGATTTTGTATAAATTAGTTTTATAGGCTATTTAAGCTAATTATACTTCATACACACAACATTGAGATGAAATCATTCCTTTTAAATTTGCTACAAAACCCACTGCTTTGATTTGATGCTTGTATGTCTGCTTGTCAACTTAGTTCTGGGTTCTGATGATGATAAATATGGTTTAATGCAAAACAGGGAAGGTCATTAGCACCCATCCTGGGTTCAGTGCTGATTAGGATAAGTTGCCTGGGTAAGGTCCTTTCTTTTTCAGAATTTTTCCTTATTCTGAAAGTTGAAAGCAGGTAATTTTACTCCAGATTCATTTATACTATAATTTATGCATTCTATTCACATCTCAAAAGAGATAAGCCGTTGGCAGGATGTTAAATGCTTCCAAAAAAGCAAGTAGGTCCTAAAATGTTTATTTCTCGACTGAAATAATTTTGTTAACTATTCATAAGTATATTAGTTATTGTAAAAACCATTTTCACATTCATGAACTGAAATATAAATGAAACTAAAAGGACCAGAATGCCTGGTGCATCTTTTTAAGAAGGTATTTGTTTCTTTGACTGCACCAGTCTTTATGGAATAGCTTTTGGTAACTGGACATGTGAAACCTGAAGCAGTATTCTTAACTTTTTGTCAGGCAATTGGTTTTAGTTTTGGTTGCTCGGTCTTAGTTATGGTTGTGTTTATTGTCTATTCTATTTTATTTGAGAACAAAGATGTGTCCTCATTTTCATTAATTTTGAACCATGTTTAGAGCTATTATGTTATCAACTTTACATAAAAAAACTGTTTATTACGGTAAACATTTTTAAACAAGAGAACTAAGGAAGAAATAAAAATGAGTTGGAGAAACTGAATCGAAGTAACTCACTAAGAAATACCCGATTAATTCATTAGGCTACAAACTGCTTAGTTCTACCCATCTCTGCATGGGCATGGGTACACTATTCATGCAGAGTATTATTCAATAGTTGACTTGAAGCGCTTGATCTGTATTAAGTGAATGCTGCAGGATATTTCTGAGATAAGCTCATAAGCTCTTTTACCTAAAGTTTTTTTTTGTAGATAGTCTATTATGGGCCTTAACTGTCTTAAATTTGAAATATATTCCATTTATTTGCATATTTAGCCATCAGCTGGCACAGTAGGAGAAAACAAACGATGTTTTTGGTAATTAGATTATTATTGGCTAAAGGAAATAATATGTAAAGATAACTAACTATAGGCCAAAGTGACTGAATGAGAGAAAGCAGCGGCCTGCCCTATCCCATTGCACGCCACAGTCAGATGATATGCTTAACATGACTCCATGGCTCTGAACTCTGTTTAGCACCTGTACAGAGCATTTTATCATCATGGTTCCATTCAAATGTTTCACTGCCTTTTGGTCTGTTTCCATGCCCTTTTCTGATACAGGGGATCTTTGGAAGTTTTCAAATGTTTTAATTTCATATCTCCTCTAACTGGCCTTAGGAACCTAACTTCAAATGCTTGCAGTCATTCTTTCTTAACAAATCCTAACACTTATTGCTATATGTGTTGATATTGCCATTGGTTTGTAAATATTTAGTGGAATTTATTTTTTCCTTTTCCTCTCCATTTATACTTAATAATTCATCTAAATAAAAATTGAATGATTTCTTGGCAGTATACAGTCTTGTCTAGCATCTTGATTTATAGACCATTTAGCTCATGAATCAGTTACCAATCCGATATAAGAATACCAGGAATTCCAGACAATCACGTCTGCCTATTGGCATAATTTTATCATTCCCCACATTCCACATTTTGATCACATTTACAAGCAATTGGATTTTATGCAAATTTATCAAAACAGCATACACAAATGTATTTATAGCATCTTTGGCCTAAACATCAGTGTACACTAGAAATTAATAAGCAACATGGCAGTCAATTGAAAACATTTTGTTGAGATGTCAGATGCAAAATTAACCTAAGGAATATAGAAAAAGTGTTTTGTAACCAATTTAACACATTTGTGCATTTAATAAGTGTTGTACGTTATCTTGCTTCAGTTGTTTTCAGTTTGTTACCTAAGAGTTTTAATAAAAAATAAACCATATTCCATAAATCATTTTAATTCCACTTTTATCTGTTTGACTATTGTGCAAATTAAAATGCCAGACAGGACAGCCATAACTATTGTAAGCTTTGTTGTGGGTTTGGATATCCTTCGGGGTCTCTGGCTAAAGTGGTTCAGTTCTAGGCGTTGGTGGCTGCTGCATGGGCGTAGCAGGCGTCGCTTTCACTGACCACCTGATCCCAGGGATTTCGCAGTTTTTGTTGTCTTTACACAACGGGAGGGGACAGGGAGTTCAAAATAGAAACACAGGAAGGTTTACGATTAAACAAGTGTGTTTGACTTGATTCCTCTCTTTGCAAAGGAGTTATTGTTCGTCTCGGGGAATGAATGGCCATAACCCTTGGACTAGTGGTTAATTGACTCGGCGCTTTGGCAAGCTAAATACTTCTGATGACCGCAAGCTTCCGGGGTTTGAAAACTCATTAGTTCATTCATTCGCGGCAAGGATTTGCTAAGTATTGATCTACCGTCCACCTATCTCGAAGGAATTATAGCTTGCACTCGATTATTGCTCGTTTGTTAGTCGAGGATTTTACCTTGGTATCATGCGGCTATGCATTCCATCTGCATGATATATATTAT
Source organism: Metallyticus violacea (assembly GCA_030762175.1). Lineage (NCBI taxonomy): Eukaryota > Metazoa > Arthropoda > Insecta > Mantodea > Metallyticidae > Metallyticus > Metallyticus violacea. The sequence goes on from CM060846.1 coordinate 378,251,305, forward strand.
AAGTTACGTGCCTAATCACCAATCTCCGCCGAAGACCGAATGAAGAGTGGTTGAGAATGCCTTTGACTGCTTAAGAATGCTTCAGAATGTTCGTCGTAAATGAAAGTCCTGGAATGCTTGAAACTGGGCGACTTCGCCTCGTTATGTACTTCGCTTGTGTACCCATGTATTGACTTCGAACCTCCGGGAGCCTACATACGTAAGCTCAAGAGCATCGACGGATTTAACATTTTAAAATACTCTCGATGGATTGGCGCGAAAATTTAGCTGACCAAGGTACGCAACGTAAAAACCACGACCATCGAAGCTAGGCTGCTAGGTTTAGGCTTTTCACTTTTGCTCTTCTGTAACAAGAAAAATTTGCAGGTGTTAAGTAACATTCATTTCCCAATTCCAATCTAAAAATCTTTGTCTATCTGTGCTATTTACTATTTATACAATGAAATAAAGTGTTGTGAGTCACTGCATCTATCATAACTATTAACATAATTAAATAAAGCCTTCTGAGTCAGAACTGAAAACAATGAAATTAATATGCTGTTTACAAACATATAAATATTAAATAACTCTCAGTGCACCGATTATAAATACCGGTATACTGTAAGTACATCTAATGCGTATATTATTTAATTTTTTTTATCATTTTACTTGCTAAATGGTCAAAATAAATATAACTCAAGCTCCAGATTCTCTCAAGATAAATTCTGGAGCTATGCATTTACTGAGTCATATGAATGAAATGCCTCATTTGTAGATGCATTTACTGTGTTGTATGATGAAATGCTTAATTTGTATTTGTCTTAATGGAACTTGTGCAAAAAATGTTAAGAACTAAATCTATGCCTTAATTGGAGCAAAATTTTACTGTCTCTTTGACATTTGAAAGTTCCTACAGTCAAGTAATTAATGATTGTGTCTGCCTATATTTTATTTAATTATTCTGGTAGAGCTAAGGCCATTAGACCTCTTCCACTATACCAATCTAATAATAATTACATGAAGTATATTTTTATGTATACTGCATTAAAATTCATATTTCTTAAATTGATTTACTTCCAATTCATAAAAGTATTTTTGTCAGTTATTAACATGCTATTGATGAACAAAAACTAAATCCCAATTTTTAAAATCTTGGGTAGATTTTAAGATTGTTTCACTGTGTTATTCCTACATTCATCATTAATGTTAATCCCAATTTGTTTACTTTCTTTTGAAATTTACACAGGTAGCCTGAATTTACCTTAGCCGTGGTTGAGTATGGGAACATAACTCTTGTATAACTAATACTTAATTGTATTAGTAGCATAAATACAAGTTCCTAAACCTCCTTTTCTTAGGCCACTAATTCTCTCATGACCTTTCTTATGAAACATTTAAATGGGGTTGAATAGCTGGTGAGCCAATTTAATACTCTTATACTCCACTTACTGTTAAGTTATACAGAACATAATATTGATATAGATTTGATTTTGTGACTCTTATACTTCACTTACTTGGTTTTTTAATTGAACATGTTTTGGAAACATTTGCTTCTGTCATCAGCAGAAGACCAATTGGTAGAAGCATACTCTGTAGGTGGTCGGATATTAATTGAATATATCCAAAGATGGTGTCTCGAAGTTCATGGCACAATTTTTATTTTTGATGTAAATTTTTCCCATGCAATTTGTTCCAAATGTTTGCAAGTCTGCTTCAATATTTTTTTTTTAAATACAAATTTCGTGCTTTTCTGCCAAAAGTGGGCTCCACTTCTGATTTCTCTATTTGTTTGTTACAGCTGATGATGTGGGCATTGGCAGTGAAACATGTTCTGTATAATTTAATAAGTTGAGTAGAAGAGTATTAAATCCACTCACCAGCTAATTAACAATATGTACGTTGGTTAACAGTATTAGTTCCGCCACAAAGTTGGTCTTAAATTTAAATGGGTTTTATTGTTTTTGAAAATGCAGAGATGTTTTCTTTGAATCTCTTAGGTATAAGATGTAGCTAAAGGTAATAAAATATTCTATTTAGTAAATAATCATCCATCATTAAGGCTTATCAGTAATATGAACATGCTGCGCATAACAGTGTCCTTGTTAGCATTACATTTAAAACTTTCTGTTCCATAAATAACACATTTTTCACACTCTTTTGGGGCACTGCATATTAATACATTTTGATTGTTTATTTTAATAGTAGTAAAACTGAAAATAAATGGATTTTCATGAAAACAGTATGAAAAATTTTGAATTATTGAATTTTTTTTTTTCATTTACATATTATGTGCTCTGAAATTGTCATTTAATGTCTTAGCAGCTGTAGTAGTGTTGAACATAAACTTTAAAAACATTAAACTCTAGAGGTATAATATTAAAAATGAATTTTAACTTTTAGTTCTCTAGTACCTAACTGTAATTATAAAAACTTGTGTCTTTGCTTACATTTCTTTTTACAGTATGTTTCATACCTTTACCTGAAAAAAGATACTTTAATGATTATAATGGAGTCTATAGTGACATTTCTCAGCAAATGAGAACTTGATTGATAGAGATTTAAGTAATAAGGAAGACCAGCCCCATGGTCTAATTATCTGATTTCTATTCCTGAGTCCCCAGGTTCACTTCCTGAATCCACTATAGGAAGTTGACCTTTTATAAGATGATCCCTATGGCAAGTATGATGCAGTTAATTTAGGTACCCTCTGGTGCATCATTTCCATTGGGACAATGTAACGACACCCTATGGGCATTCTGGGCTCAGAAGTCACAATCTCAGGGGGAGTGCTCACAAGTTCATGAGAACATGGGGCTGGCATTCAAACGAATAAAAGTTTTACTCCAATTGCAATTCTGACTCAATTTATAATTTCACAATTATAATACTCTAACTTACATAAAATTTATAAATGATCAGCTACATAAGGTAGAAATTAACATGTGCAGTTATTAAATATTAAAGACTGACTTAAGTGATTTTTAACTTATGTGCTTTTTTCCACCCATCCTAGATTTATCTGAAATTTTTTCCCTAAACTCTCATCACAATTTATGGTGATGTAATCATCTGGATAACACCATTGAAAGCATTTTCAGATATTAATTGGAAGATACTTAAGATTGGCTGTACAAAAATGTACATGGATAAATGCAGATTTTGTCATTCAGATGAATCAGCTGTTCCCCTTTATTTTCCACTGTCCCTGTTTCAGATTTTGTAATTCTTTATATAAGAACTGGGGAACAGTTTATGTACACATGGTAGAATGTATCTAATGAGCATTCTTTAAAAAAAAATAAATAAATAAATAAACTGCATATATGCCAATACTTCCCACACCTATTTGAAGAAGGGAGATTTGGGAAGAAAAAAATTATTGTTTGTTTGCTTAAATTAATTATTTATGTTAAAATATTACAGATTGCAATAAATTATAAATCAAAATGCTGTTGCATTTGAGAAAATCATTGCATCGTAACCTTCATAATCAGGTCATAGATACAGAACCAACCAGCACTCTGCAAGAAGAAAATGTATGCACCCAAATGAATATCTTGATAGCTCGTTCTATTTAGCATAAATAAGTACTATAAATATCACTACTTTTATAATTATGTACTGTCTTACTTCTATCCATAATCACTTTCATCATCACTGCAAGGACAATCATTGTTGTTGCCAATGTCACAATCTCTATCCTCCCACAGCATATTGTCCTCCATTCCGTTGATGGAATTCGAAATTCCACACTTTTGAAGCTTCTTTCTACCAATGGTAGAGAAATCTAGTCCCATGCACTTATCACCCATTTGTAGACTTGGATCACTTCCGGGTGCTTGATCTTACCGCTCGGAGTGATTGGTAATCCATCTTGTATAAAATCCTTTTAATGCAACTTTAAAAGGTTGATAGATGCAGACATCCAATGGTTGGAGAATTGATGTAAGTCCTCCAAGAATGACAGCAAAGTCAATTCTTTCCTTTTACTTTCTGTGCATTGTCTGTAGTATGGTCGCAGTAACTATAAAAAATAAATAAGTAAATATAACTTATTACCTAAAATACAAAATGGATTTGTAAGTTACAGATATACTGTAAGTGCAATATTGGATTGCATGAAAGTATAATAAATTGTATTGACTTTGGAAATTATACTGTTGGCATGCTACTGGATTTTGGAAAGGCTTTTGACTGTGTAGACATAAAGTTATTTAGTATAAATTATCTATGTTGGTTATTAGGGGATTAGGGTGTAAATTGATAAAATCATATAACAGAAATTGAAATCAGTTGGTGCAATTAAAAATAAATAATGATGAATATCTATCCCAAACACAAAATATAACCCATGGTATATTGCAAGAATCCATTCTTGGACTGATATTTGTATTATATATGCATGACATCAGCAACAAAATACAAACTACTAATGTCACACAGTTTGCACATGATACTACATTTACTATTATTGGCTTAAATTTTGATGATTTGGAAAGGAATGCAAAGTCAGTTTTGAACTAAGCTGTTGAATATTTCAATGTGTTAAATGTGTAAACCTTGAGAAGTGTAAGGTAGTCAGATTTGGCTTTAAGAACCCTGGCAAACAACTGCAGTTAAACATAGGAAATACAATAATAAAAAAATACTGATGATGCTAAATTATTAGGATGATAAAAACAAGTGACAAAATCTGTTCATTCTGGGATACTTGAGTAAGCATGTTCCTCCACAAACATCCAGGACTATTTTCTTTGGCCTTATCCATTCTCTCATTTCATATGGAATATGAGGTAATACTTTTAAACTTAATCAAAATACAATATACATCTTGCAATATTTGGGTAATATGAAATAAATTGAATCTTTTGAAATATATTTAGGCAACTAAAAATACTTACTTTACCATGTTTGTGTATGTGTGTGTATAGTTTTGCAATTAGTGAAGTATAAGTTTCAATACAATACAAACTCTAGTGTCCACAACTATAATACTAGAAGTAAAGATAACCTCACACTCCCTAGACATAAATTACAACTGTATGAGAAGATGTCTAGCTATACTGGAATAAAATTATATAATAAACTTCCTGATAATATTAAAATTGCAATGGATACAATAAATTCAAGAAGCACTTGATTCATTTCCTTATAGACAAGGTTTACTATGATATTAAAGAATGTGTAATAAATTATAATTAACTATTATGTTGCACAATATTTATGTATTATATTACTGCATAATGCATGTGTATATGTGTGGGGAAATTGGGTAGTTTATAAGTTGTCATTTTTATTATAAATTTTGTTAATTTATACATTTACATGACTAAATTGTGTAAAACTGAAATTAATGAAATCCAGGTCAAGCCTATTATTTAAATTGAGTAGTGCTCCTGAGTGACATTGGCAAACACACGTTACCCATTCAATTATAAACTCATTGGCTGTCCACCCTTTAGAATGAGCTCTTATGATGATGCCCTTAACATTAATTGGGCCTCTTTGTTTTTCACTACTGCCAGTCCTAATTACTATGTTGAATTTACCCTTTTTATTTATTGTGTAGTCTTGCAGCATTTCAGAGTACTCAGATATTTGTTCTGCATTACTAATTTGCAATAATACATATTGATTTCTCTGGTGGAATCTGATGATAAATTTGTGGAACTTATAATCTTCTCTTCAAAATCAGCAGGGAGAAGTAAAGAAATACTCTTTTTCCTACAAAAACTGAGGCCATTACATTGGAAAACACCCATGAGCCATCCTTTTAGCCCTAAAACCATACCAGTTATGTTTAATTCTCTTGCTTTTTGTTGCTTGGTATATTTACAGATTCATTTTAACATCTCAGGTTATCAGCATCCCATTCAATTCAGGGCTGAAACAGCTGATCAATTTTGCTTAGAGGCCTCTTCCTTCAGGCTTGAAGTTCTTTTACATGCCATAAATGTATGACCTATGGCTTTACTTCCCTTCTGAAGGAAGCCATACTTATGATCTTTACACCCAAAAAAATCCTTCGATCCTGGCCAGGATTGAACCCAGGTTAATCTTGGGTCAATTTTCTTGTTATTGCTGTAACTTTTAATGAGCACATTTATTGAAATAATAATTTAAATACTTATGTTGACTAATGAAGGCTTAGTGTGTTTATAAATTTAATTTGCATAAGCTGATAAGTGTAAATGCTGATAAATCTGTAGGCAAATATCTATTTTTGGTTTTAGGATGTTGGCAATTATTGTAGTTTAGGAATAAAGACTTTACAACTCAACCTTGGAATGAAATAATTGAGGAATATGAAAAAATATCTGGGCATTTTAGCCATAATGGGAAATTACAAAACAAAGCTTAAAGAAAAATACAAAGACAGTCTAATGAACTTTGACACTGCGAGGGATGAAAACATAAACTAAAAGTTTGTCACACCACCAGAGCAGAATACAAATTCCTACAGCTTAACAAATTATCCAATAGTTTAATTTTAGCCCGGCTGATGATGAGAACCAAATGTTCTCAAAACCGGTTCTATATATTATGACAAGTAAGTGAAGCATTAAGAGTGTGTAGTTAAACTAAATCACACAATAATATTAATTACAAGCCTAAAGAGTTAAACAATCAGCTGATTACTGAAGTTGGTGTTAGATCCAGAGGAGACACAATATAATGAATGCTTCATTACAGTAAACTTGAGGCTTAACATTTCCCAATTTCTCATTTTGTGAAGAAAAAGTAGGAGTGAGTTCAGTCATTGTTGAGAGTAGTAGCCTTTTGATTGGTTCCAAACACTTGCCATTATTTTCAAAAATTTACAAAGTCCTAAATATCTCTCTCTCTTATTGTTGTTGCATGTTTTGACAGCATACCATTGCTGTGCTTAAATTTTCTCAACTTCAAACAACAAATTTACGGTTTGCAAAAGTAGATGTTGTTCAGGAGTATTTGGGATTCAAGAGAGCAGCAAAGCAAAAGTTTTATATATTTGTTTGGGTTATACATGGATGCACTTTAATATCTTAGGTAACATCATCCCATTCAATTCAGGGCATGAAAAGGCCTATAAATTTTGCTCAGAGACCTCTTCTTTAAGCTTGAGGTTATTTTGTGTGTCATAGATTTACAACATGGCTCACAGTTTTACTCCCTTTTGAAGGAAGCCATATTTAGGATTTTTGCGCTTGAAAAACCTATCAACCCTAGCCGGGATTGTACCCACAACCTTGGGTTTACGAGGCAAGTGTGGTTATCACCAGGACCAACACAAACAATGAAGATAATAGGCCTTCACATGAGAGCATCAGAAACATCTCCTTAATGGCATAATACTTTTCTAAATCAGTTTAAATGGGTAGAAACTTGGTCTAAACAGTACTTTTTTGAAAGATTTTTCATTCTTTGAGATATGATTGGTTGATGGTTCTTATTTATAATTGTATAACTTTTAAATAGTTTTTTTATGTGTAAACTAGTCAAATTAACCTGCATTACCTGAGCTTATAATGTCTTATAAAATAAATAAATTGTCAGAGCAACCTAAAATAATTACCTATGATTGTTAATCATCGAAACACCCTGACATCACATTCATTCAGATAGGACATGGAATTTCCTACCCCTGATAGGATACAATCCAGGATAGCAGGGATTTATGTTTGTAAATAGCACTTCTGATATTTGGTGTTCATTGATATAGCACTCAAGTGGATGAATTAAGAGTGGTAGTTTGTTCAAATTTTAAGGTAGCCTAAAAGGGGGGGAGGAAACATTTTATACTCTTTGTTCGAAGCCCAGATATAAAATTTCATGGGGATAGAAAGACATGGATTTTACAGCAGCTATAATATCTGAATGAATTTAAGGAAAAATTCTGAAATTTGGTCGGGATCGATTGAACACCCGTAGCAAAACTTTGATTTTTCATATGTCAGTTTTATTTAATTAATTTAATTTATTTACAGATGTGCTTTAACATCTCAGGTCATCAGTATCCTATTGAATCTGTGTGAAATGGGAGATAAATTTTGCTCAGAGGGCTCTTCTTTCAGGTTTGAGGTTATTTTACATGTCATAAATCTGCAATATATATCTACTTAACTTCAATTTTGATGGAAGAAATAATTCTGATTTTTACACCTGAAAAAATCCATCGACCCTGGCCAGCTTTGAAACCACAACCTTAATACAAGATGCTCAAGTAAGGCAAAGAAATCCTTGATTCTCCACCCCACATATCCTTAGTAAGTTTGATGTTATCTAACGAAGTTCTGTGTAGAAAAAAAAATAATGGAAACCTCTTGTTAAATATTTTATCTATGTGGACATGTTTAGTGGGAAATTGTAGCAAATGTTAACATATAAATTATTTCATCTTCCAAATCATTTTAATATTTATTCATTATTGGTCTATGGTATCATTACCTGATGATAGTTTTACAGTTTTTAAATTACCAAATTACATTTTTCAATAATTAACATAATTATTTCAATAGAAGAGGTTTATTTATTTCAATCCTTTGATAATAAACTGTATGTGATATTTTCTAGATTTATAATTCACAATTTAAATGTTATTATTTTCATAAATTCATACTTAAATAAAAAAGTATTTAAATAACATCATTTCTCATATGAAAGTCAGTGAAAAATATTAAAATATGCAAATTAAAAAAGAATACATAACATTTTTATTTATATGATTATAAATAAGCATCAGGTTGAATGTTTTATATATGTTGAGACTTTTTATTGTATTATTCTTCCACCTCTATCTTCACTGCTTCAAAGTACTGTTGGTCCGGTAGTGTAAGTAAGATTGTATCCTTTTCCTAACTGAACATTTTTGTCTTATCAATGTAGTTCTGTATAGTTGTTAGATGAGAGACCTGCTTTGTGCTATCTGCCCTGGTATTACTTAGTGGGATTAAAGAATTGTGCATCCTTTTAGGCACAAGCTTATTGTTTAGTTGATTAATACTAATTGGATAGGGCCATCATAACCAACTATTTTTCCTAACTGGCAAATGCAAGGGTCGAGATGGAATAGCCTAGACTATTGGCACTGAAATCTGTGCACTACCTTTTAGCCATATAACATAAAGACTAAATATTTTTAAGTAACCTCACTGATTGTATAATATTAATAATGTTAACAGATTCACAATTTTATTAAACCTAACCAAGCAAGATAAATAAACTATTTATAGTGGCTCACCATCTGGCATTAGCTTCTTGCTATTTTTAATATTTTTTGGGGCATTTCATCTTCAGCAGTACTCTTAACTCATGGGAATGTGCTTAGGAACAGAATTTCCCAATATATTTTCAATATAACTTTCATACAACATGCTTTCTAATAGTCTTCAGTCACAACTTAAAAGGAACAGTCTGCTGCATGGTAACAGTGTAAATGTGAGAATATTATTTTAACAGGCTAGCCAACTTTTATAACATATTCTACTTGATTGCATCCAAAGGATATAGCATATACTGATATAGAACAAACATTACATTAGGGCACTCTAGGAGTAGCAGATCATCAGTAATAATTTTAGAATGCAAATGGAAACTATTTTTCCCTAACTTTTAAGGCAAACTTTGTAGATAGTGCCTTTTTACTCTGTGTACATCTCGGAAATTAAGCTTCAAATACTTGAGAAATGTATAGGCTATGGAGATCTTTGTCCACGAATTACAGCCACACTAAATCTCATTTTTAACTTGGGAAAATGAATCATCTTAAAATAAATATTATAATCATGTAAATAAGGCACATATCACAAAAAAGAAAATAAAACTTGTATATTTATATTTTATCATAAACTTACAGAATGATTAAACTTGTCTATATGGATACATAATACACACTTGTATTGTGTAAAGCTCAGGTCCCTTATAAGCTATCCTTATAGTGCCTAGCGTTTGTGATATGATTTGAACAGTAATTATAATCTTAGTTACAACATACTATCAGTAAATATAATGGGGCAATGTGAATGCAATCTTGTTATTTGCTACTGAAATGTGTGTATTCACGTAGATGAATTGCAGCTTTATACAAGAGCAGAATTGGAAGTATTCGTTTTCTTCTTTCAGGCTGAAGGGGTAAAACCAATTTTCCTTTTAAATAACGTATATACGCGAATAATCCCTCTTTATTTTTTGCAAAGATAAATAGGGAAAGAGCGGAATGCGAGTATTATTCGCATTAGGGTTGGGGCCACACATATGACAACCCATAATCTGGAAGTTGGCATTCTCCCGTCACAAGCAAAATCGCGTGCACATACCTCGTCATATGTCATTTGGGTAGCGTCAGCTAAGTGAAAGCACGTGTTCAGGATGGCTATTGTGAAACATTGTTACAGGTCGTTCACGGCGAAAGAAAATCTTCACATCATTGCAGAGGTAGAACGAATTGGCAATTGCGCTGCTGGACGAAAAGACTGCGTGAATGAGAGCAAGAATTCATCACTGGCGAAAAAATAAAGCTCGTCGTAATCAGACGAACAGTACCTGGCGGGCATTTCGCAGACAAAAAGCTTAGTTTCCAGAAGTGGAAAACGAATTATGTGAGTATTTACCGTTACGAGTGAAATGTGCCAATTGAAAGCTATGGCATAGCAAGAGAACTAAACACAACCCGGTGCTAGTTTTAAGGCTAGTCGTGGATGGATCGAGCATGCTTTCCGACGTAATCATTTCAGTTTTCGTATATAAACTAGCATCGCTCATCGTCTCCCTGCCGATTATGTAGATAAGATAGAGAAGTTCCACATATTTATCATCAGGTTGTGCCAGAGAAATCAACAGTTTCTGTCGCAAATTGTTAATGCAGACCAAAAGCGCTTATGTACTTTGAAATGCCGCAAGATTACATAATACATAAATGGGTGATTCCAGGCGTGGTAATTCAAATTGGCAATAATGAAAAACAAAGGTTCACCGTTATGCTGTAACTACAGATGGAAGAAAGCTACCACCATTTATCATCTTCGAAGAAGAAAAAAAAATCCTAAAGTTACGGCTAAGGGGTCGGTCCTGGTGGTGTAGTGGTAACCATACTTGCCTTCTAAACCCATGATCACGGGTTCCGGTCAGACCGATGGATTTTTTTCGGGCCTAAAATCCTAAGTATGGCTTCCTTCGGAAGGGAATTAAAGCCGTGGGTCCCATGTCGTACATTTACGGCACGATAAAGAACCTCTAGCCTGGAAGAAGAGGCCTCTGAGCAAAATTTGTCGGCCGTTTCACGCCCTGAATTGAATGGGACGCTGATGACCTGAGCTGTTAAAGAGCGTCCGTAAATAAACCAATTAAAAAAAAAAACCTAAGGGCGTCATTACAAACTCATCCTAAAGGGTGGATAACGTGAGCTTGACAACGTTGCTCAAGAGCGCTACTCAACTTAAAAAAAATGTGCTTGTTCTGGATAGTTACCGCGGTCATACTACAGTAACGTACAGAAAGTACAAGGGAAGAACTGACATGGCTGTCATTCCTGGAGGACTTACATCGATTCTCCAACCATTGGATGTCTGCGTCAATCGACCTTTTAAAGTTGCATTAAAAGGACGTATTCGAGATGGATGGCCGAGGAAGAGCACCAACTCACTCCGAGCGTTGAGATCAAGCGCCCAGAAGTGATCCAAATTTGCGAATGGGTGATGAGACTCGATTTCTCTACCATTGGTGGAAAAAGCTTCACGAAGTGCGGAATTTCGCATCCTCTCAATGGAACGGGGGATGAAATGTTGTGCGAGGATAGAAATTGTAATGTTAACGATGGCGATGATTCTCCTTGTAGTGATGATGAATAGAGGTAAGATAGCGCGTAATTGTAAAATTGGCGATATTTTATAGTACTTATTTATGCGAAATAGAATTAGAACGTTTAAAATGCTGACTTAGGTGTATACATTTTCTTCTTGCAGAGTACTGGTTGTTTCCGCATCCGTGACGTGATTATGAAGATTACGACGCAACTAATTTCTTAAATGCAATAGCATTTTAACTTATAATGTATTGTAGTCTTTAATGTTTTCAATATAAAATTTTAATACAGCTGTACAATCAACTTTTTTTTCTCTATTTTTAAATCTCCCTTCTTAAAATCCAGGTGCAGGGATTATTAGCACATATACTGCATATGCAATACACGAGAGCCATGGATCTACTTGATTGCCTCAGGATTGCTTTAAATTGCTATCCTGTTGGATTACAAACACAACCTGCAGACATATGGAAGATTAATATTCCAAGACTGCTAATATCCTGGGGAGAGAAATGTAGCTCCTGTTACAATATTGTGTTATCTCAGAAGGAAGTGCTTTATTCTATTGATTATCAGGAAACATTGAAGTCAGAGTAAAATTTTAACATACATTTGCAATGCATGAAGGCTTACAAATGTGCAAAAACAAAGGAGCTACAAAATGTCAGTAATAAATGAATAATAAAATAAAGGAACCAGTGAAAAGGGAAACAACATAAAGCTATAAAGTAATGGCAGCAGTAAATAATTCAATAATTGCTTAACTGCAGAAATGCTCAACTAATAGACTACTAAGTTATAAAACCTGAGTGCATAGCAGGAAAAATAAGTTTCTGCTGCAGATGGCTATGGGGAAATTGCAAAGAAAATGCAGACTGTGAGAACATTTTATTTCAAAGGTGGCGTATTCTGGCATAATTTTGGAACTACTACATATGCTACATACCGGATGTTCTCTCTGAATCACTTAATGATAAATTTATATATCTGTTGCCATGCTTTAATGCTGCTTATAAATTTTCTGTATATGTGTACATGTATCTTTGTATTATGTATTTACATTTCATAATTATTCAGTTATTATATAGGGACAATGTTGTGTTATGTGTTAAATCTTCACTTGCTCCATATATATATATAATAGTTATGTTTTATCTTTCATTGTAACAATAGTCGCACATTTTGAAGAAATCCTAATGGAAAAATATAATCATCTTGATGTATTTTAATTTACTTTGTCTTTAAGTTCAACATTTTACTTTTTAGAGTTAGTATTACTCTCTGAAAGATGATTTCTCATTAGGTATTTTGTAGCTCTTCCTACCCTCTCTCATGTTATTGCTCAGTCTGAATGTTACATGCAACTCAAGTGCCCAAGGGCACATTCTACCCTGCTTTTTGTTGACAATTGTTATGCTAATTAGCATGCTTGCCATTGTAACTCATAAAATAGTTTATTTCTGAACCTGAACCAGAATTGAGGTGTTAGCATTTTTCAGTTATACAAATGATAGTTAGCAATATACAGGGTTATTCATAACTCCTTGACAGATTTAAGAAGTATCAGTCCAGCAGCAAAATGAGGTATGACGACTTTTAAGATGTTAAATGAAAGACAGAATCATAAATGTTCAATGTCTACACCTTGTGTGATGTAGAGGATAGCTAGTAGTAATCCATTTGTGACCATGTGCAGTGTGGCATGTCACTGTAATACATATTACAATTAAAGTTCAGCAGGAAGGGAGAGAGCATACATTGTCACTTCTGAACCTGAAGAAAAGGTTAGCGGATGTCTGATATAGTGATCTCTGTAACCATTGGATTAAGACTTGATTACCACCAATTGTGTGCCTTAGCCCAGTATTGGCAGTTTGTGCAGATAAACAGGACCGGGTTGTGGTAGTGTAGTGTTGCAGTATCTTGTTAAAAAATGCAATCCTGGATGTTTGCATCAAGCTGGGGAACCAGCCAAAGGTGCAACATTTTGAGATATGACTGGTTATGCTAACCTTGCAGAACAAATAGAGCACTTACATTTTCTCTTTAGACATTCAACAGAACATATTAATTTGAAATGAGCTCAGTAGTTACAAAGGATTCTGTGTGTTCTATATGTGAATATATTAACAATCCATCTTTCTGAATACTAAAATATTCCTTAAATAATAAAGTTCAAAACAATAAACTTCAAGTCAGCCCTGAGTTTGTTTGCTAATCTGAGTGGTTGTGTGCTTGAAAAATAACTTTTAACTTTTTCTATCATTTTATGTTGTGAAGGTTAACCTTTGTTTTGTTATCGATGATAATGTTTTAAATATGCCAAAATTATGAATAACCCTATATATCTTGCATGGTATCATCACAAGTTTTGTTTAAATGTTTTGATACTCAGTTATGAAAGTACATGTTAGAGACAATGCTGAAACCGTAAAGTTTTCTGCTAGTATTAGCTGTGTAAGGTAAGGAGGAAAGTAACAAATTAAGAGAGTAAATTTTGCCTATTGTTTTGTAACATAAAATGTGTCTTATCTGTAAAATGAACAAAAGCTAAATGGATGATGCTGCTGAGGCCTCTCATGAAACAGAAGAAAACATATGTGCTATACCAGTCTTTGTATTGCAGCAGAATGTAGATAGAAATGAAATCAGTTTTGTGTGTGTATATGTGTGCATGCACTTGCATGCATGCTTGCACACATGTACACATGATACTTCCTTGTTCAGTAACAAAAAATTTAACTATCCATTGCACAAAACTTTGAATAAAAATGTGAGTTGCAAATGTGGATAGATTAACTAGAAAAAGTAGTTATATATAATTTTTTTATTAAAAATAAAGTAATGTATAATCTTAAGTTTTGGAAGAGGCATTAAATACTTATTACTGGCGATAAATGGGGCTTTTAATGCTATATTTTTGTGAGAGGTTATTTCAAAAGTAGTTAGTAGTTCTGTTACTAAGTACTGTTGAGCAAAATGCATTTTAGAGTTGCACCATTGGACATTTTTAGGTGAGTCCCCCTCCACCCCATCTTAATTAATGTTCATTCAGCTGCATAATTAGACAAAATTTAAGTTGCTTTTCTTATTCTACTCCAGTAACAACACACAAAAGCTGAAATAGAAGATCATTATCAAATTATCTTCTTTCTAGGTCTGCAACTGAAGCATTGGGTCTTCCATTTGGAAAATCTGGAGGCCATTCATCAAAAAGGAAGAAAAGAAACATTCCTGATTCAAAGAACAGGCGTACCCATAAGAAACCAACGCTTTTGGAGAAGAAAGAGGAGCCTACTAATGCATCTTTGCATATAAATTGCGAATCCAGCAGTATTAAGAATGACCAGAATGATATTTCAGCAAATTCGTTTGAAAAATTTTTATCTGTTCCAATAAAGATAGAAAATATTCATGATGAATCAGTAGATGGGGCTGAATTCTTGAACTCCTTTTATAATGATGATGGTTCTGCTACAAATAATGCATTGCATTTTATTGAATCATCTCTGTTCTCCTGTCAAAAATGCAAGAAAACATTTAGAACAGCATCAGAGTGTAAGAGGCATTTTAAAACACATAAGCAGCAATCAAGGAATTTTATATGTTATGTTTGTGGCTATGCTACAACTAGAGAGTACTATCTTCAAATGCATTTCAAAAAGCACATGAGTCCATTGAACTGTGAGCTTTGTGGAATAGGTTTTATATCAAAAGAGGCATTTGAAGAACATAGATTATCTCACATGGGGGAGAAACCGTTTACATGTCCGGTTTGTTTTAAATATTATTCCACCAAACACAGCTTACTGGCACACAAAAGGCTTTATCACCCAGAAACACACGAAGGAAAAGTTTACAGTTGTGAGGTATGTAGTAAAGTGTTTCCAACAGAGAACATGCTTATGACACACAAAACTGGTCATTCAGGTGAGAAACCTTTCAAATGTGAGCTTTGTGGGAAGTCCTATCCATATAAAAACAATCTTAGTTCGCACCAAAGATATGCACATTCTGGTAAGGAAAAAGAAAAGAGGCTTCATATGTGTGACATCTGTGGAAAAACATACCCATATAAAAGATCGTTGTTATTGCATATGAATTCTCATACAGGAGAAAATAATTACATATGTGATATTTGTGGAAAGTCTCTCTCAAGCAAGGATCATTTAAAACAGCATGTGAAGGTTCATACAGGAGAAAAGCCAAGTGTATGTCATGTATGTGGTAAGGGATTCAGTAAAAGCTGGGATCTTAAACAGCACATGCGTGTTCATACTGGAGAACGGCCATACAAATGTGAAATCTGTAATAAAGCATTTACACAACGTTCCACTCTTACAATACACAGTCGTTATCATACTGGGCAGAGGCCCTATCAGTGTGGAATTTGTGACCAGGATTTTGTATGTAAAGCTCTACTCACAGTGCACATGAAAACTCACAAAAAATGAAAATGTCATACTGGAAATTTGTAAAAATCCATTAATTCCATAGTTGAGAGAGATGACTGAAGTATTCTAAAGTGAAGCAAAGTGTATGTTTCAGACTCTTTAGTTTTAAATCCTTCTATATCAGTATCTAAAAAAGAATAAAAGAACTTTTACATAATTTTCCTTATTAATTTTCAAACATCATTATACCTTTTATTAATTTGAATCTGCCTTCCTTTTAGTCACATGTAATTCTGGTAATAATTTGATTTTATGGCTGTTACACAAAAATTTATGTATTCTGTAATAATTGGTGGCATATCCTCAGAATAATTTTGAATTCTGCTAGTTATTAAAATACATGACACAATTCTAAGATTTATAATTTGATTAATTAATTTTTTGGTACAATTTTCACATCAGTTTTTTTAAAACAAGCTCTTACAGAGAAAGTCTTATTAATGCTCTATATGGTAAATTCATATCATATTTATCTTTTTCAACTATTTATTCAAATTATAATGATGGGTTACGAAATTTACTGCAATTACGTTCATACAAATTTTGCAAATAATAATAATAATAATAAATGTTCAGTGCACTGTTAATGTAGAAATTATTAAATGGTTATGTTATCCAACAATAATTTAAATTCTTAATATAGCCATTGAAATGTAAACCTTATTAGCTAACTTCCCTAGCAGAAGCAGAATATTTTGCTGGGAGTCACAGAATTTCCATTTTTCAGAGTAAGATTATAAAATTTTGGGATTTTTTCCATTACAGTACCAGGGGAATGTAATTTTAATAAATGCTTTATATTGTTAGCATGTCTCTGGAGGGCAGAGTTTATGTAAAATAAATCTGAAATGGCAATTAACCATAGATATATATGTAGTTAATGTTTTTTCTTTCATTTTTTTCTTTCTTTTTCTTTTTTCTTTCTTTCTTTTTTTTTTTAAAAAAAAACATAAGATTATTTTCAATTGTCTTCTTTCTAGGTGTGCTACAGAAGAATTCAGTCATGGTTTGGAAAAATTGGAAGCCAGCACATCAGAATCCAAGAAGTTTAGAGTTAAATATTCTATGTCTTTAACAAAATCACACAACATTGAGCATGGCAATAGACAGAAATCGTGTACTAATTCTTGGAAACCTAGACCAGAGTCTTTTATACCTGAACGTCAATCAGTGAATTTTACTGGCACAGTACTGGAGCAGTTACTGACTGTTCCAATAAAACAGGAACATGCATACAGTAAAGCCTCTTCCAGCTTTGTTAGCAGTGTGAAATCAGTTCAGGCTGACAGTAGGTCCATGAAACATAATACTTACTTCTGTAATGCATGTAAAAAAGTGTTCAAAAGAGCTCAGGGTCTAGCAATGCATAGCAAGTCACATATAGACCAAAAGCGTCACATTTGTAACTTTTGTGGATATGCCACTACACGTGAATACTATCTACAACTGCATTATAAAAAACATGCACATGAGTTTGTGTGTAGTACTTGTGGCAAAGACTGCAGTTCTGCAGAAAATCTGGAACAGCATAGAGCTTCACATACAGGGGAGAAACCATTCATTTGTTCTTCTTGTGGCAGTCAGTATTCATCAAAACATAGCTTGCGAGCACACAAAAGATTGAATCATCCTCAGATTGAGGACAAAAAAAAATTTCATGTTTGTGAAATATGTGGCAAATGTTTTCCCAGGAAAGCATCTCTTGAAATACACAAGATATCACATACAGGAGAGAAGCCTTTTAAATGTGACCAATGCGATAAAGCTTATCCCAATAAAAATAATGTTAACGCACATAAGAAAAATGCACATTGTGAGAAAAAAAAGGCTGAGAAAAAGATATATATATGTGAAATTTGTGGTAAAACATATCCATACAAGAGATCCTTATTCCTTCATAGAAACTCTCACACAGGAGAGCACAGCTACATATGTGATATCTGTGGAAAATCACTGTCAAGCAAAGATCATTTAAAACAACATAACAGAATTCACACGGGTGAGAAGCCTAATGTATGTGATGTATGTGGCAAAGCCTTTGCCAAGAGTCAAAACCTGAAACAACATCTAAGAGTGCATACAGGTGAACGCCCCTTTAAATGTGTCATTTGCAACAAAGCATTCACACAACGCTCAACTCTCACCATCCATAGCCGATACCATACTGGCCATAGACCATATCATTGTGATATATGTGATCAGGAATTTGTGTGTCGTGGACTCCTCACTGTTCACTTAAGAACTCACAAAACAGTATCTGGATGATGGAATTTTGTGGCCAGTGTCTGAATTCAGCCTCATTGAAATTCCAGTTAGTTTTATGCATGTGCTTATATTTTTATTTAAGAAAATGAAATTGGTTATAATTGATTTCCTTAATGAGGTTTATTATGTGTTATTGTAAAGTTTTCACTGTACAGTGAGTACTTAATGATAATTTACTTGAAATAGATTTTTTTGTTTTTTTTGTTTGTTTGTTTGTTTGTTTTTTCCCTCCTAATTTTAATGTTGTTAGCTTGGCATATATGTAAACAGGTAGATTAAATGGCAATCAGGAATATTGTTAAATGTAAAGCAAAAAGTATACACTGATAATGTCCAATGGATCAGTATGAATGTTAATAAAACCAGAGCATTAATTACTGTACCATGGTTTGAAGCTGAAAATATATAAGTAAAATATATTTACAAAAATGCTTAATTTGTAAGTTAACTTATTTGCAGTAGTCATTAATTTATCTTGTACACATATCCATACATGAAGTTATTATGAATATTCCTCTAAATGCAAGATTTTTGCAGGTACTTTTAGCACATAGAGACTATTTGTGGTCAAAAACAAATACATATTGCTTTTATATCAGAAGGTTAGGCTTTTAGAATGTTCCAGACCAATATAATCCATTATAATCAACCACCATTCCATTCTGTACATCTGCAAGCTGTATAGTTGTCAGTTATGTAACACTTCAAAGGCAGCATTAGGTTTTGTACCCTTAGTCAAGCATATTGGAATTGATCACATTTGCTGGAAAAATGTAAGTTATAGCATAATTAGTGCAGTCATTCAATTATATTATGACATTAAAACACCTTTAAAGCATTGTAAAATAAAGAAAAGTACTAAAATATGATCCCTAAATAAAAAAGGTAAATGAGATTCTAAATTATTTCAACTCGAACTTTCATGGTATATTAAAATGGCAAATGACTATTTCTTTGGAGTGAAATTATATACTTTTGCAAGCAATGTAGAAAATTTTCAATCATAAAAATTATAAATTAAAGCATAGTAATGACATTATTTACAAAACAAAATGTCTTACATTATCCTACCTTACTGATTCTTAATGCTCAACTTACAGAATTTTATATTTGCATATATGACCACTCTAAAACTCATTCTTATATCTGGTACAGCCATATTGAGTTCATTTCTTTCCTTATGAGCTATAGCCTAAGTTTAATTTGGCTTCAGCACCTGTTAGATCAGGATATCAAAGTTGTTAATATATTGTCTTGGACACATGTCCATTTTTCCTTTAGAAATGTGCACCAGCTGGTCAACTTATTAAAATCAAGAGCTTCTGCATAATCCCTGGTGTCATCAAGAGCATAAGTTATTCTTTTATAGACCATTGCGAAATATTTAGAAATGTGCACCAGCTGATCAACTTATTAAAATCGAGAGCGTCTGCATAATCCCTGTTGTCATCAAGAGCATTAGTTATTCTTTTATAGACCATTGGGAAATATCATAAACATTAAGTCCTCAGAAAGATATTCCTTTTTAGGCCTTTGAGAAATAGTTTGAGCGTTGTTTCTCCAGAAAAAAGATTAATAATGATCAGGTTTTTCAAATAATCTCACTTATAGCAGAATAGTGAATTGACAAGGCAATTCTCATGTTATGTATATATCCAATAACTTACGCAAAATTTCCTGCTCATTTCTGTGAATGATTTAATCACTTTAAATTGACTAATACTTTTGTAAACACAGAGAGATAAATGCATTTCCGAGGTATGATGTATAATTGTGTAAACACCAGAGGTTATCCCAGGAAGGGTAACAGAGGTAAAAGGTAAAGATCCTAAACCAGTCAGTGCCTTTAAGAGTTGTGATGTTTCATTCCACCATCATGGCTAATGCTGCTTGCCAACTGGTGGGCATAGAGAATTTGAATATGAACTACATCTGGATGTGTCGATTGCAGTGGCATCTTTTTCAAAGATATTAATCACACAGAAAAATTCTTCTAAGGTTGAAAAAACTTGTCCAAAAGTAATTATAAGAAATCTAAAAATTCCGTAGAACAGTTCAAAGAGTGTTTCTTTATCATATAATTTATCCAGAAAATAAAAAAATTGTTTTTATTCCATTTGTATATACACATTTTATTTTATTTAGCTGTGAGTTGTAGGGTACTGCAAACATATAATGATATCTCTAAGAGGGAGTAAATATGTCAGTTAATGAAGTTTTATATATAGGTTCTATTTAGCATTCAGTGGTACAAGCAACACACTTTTAAAACAACTGTTAACCGCCTGTGGTGCCTCAGTAGTGAAAACGGGCCTTAAACAATATTAAAAAAAATGTTACCTAGATTACAGTTCAGTACCTGTTTTCATGGGTAGAAATTGACCCCTATTTAATGCACAGTAAGTATCCTGCCTGTAGCATACATTTAATGTCAGTGCTAGGTACAAAAGCATAAGTGCAAATACTGCACGGATAAACTGCTTAGTTGAAATTTTAGTTGGTATTTCCTGATCCTAAAGGATAAACATTACATAGTTGTAACTTTTGATTTGTTGACTTGTATACAAAGTGTGAATGTGACCATCACCAAAATTATCATACCTAAGATGTTAATGGTCATCATAAAATTACTGTTCATAGAGTGGGTGCATCAGGCTGTACATCAGGGCTTATAAAAATGAAGAATTGTAATTTGAAGAGCATATGACCCTTTCTGTAATGAAGCTTTATCCCCATTCTGTGATTTGTAGTGTTATAGTTTTAATGGTTCATTAACTTTGGGGGGGGGGGGGGCACAATACTCAGTTAAAATAGGAAATTGGTCTACAATGTTAGTGAAATATGCCAAATACTTGCTAAAACTGTTGAATGATAGATTTTGTTAAACAAAGGGTTAGCTAAAATCATGAAAAATTAATTGCTGTAAACAGCCACAACAGGAATATTTCCAAAGGAAGAATGGAAACTGGTGATGCTGAACATGAAATCATTGTAACTGAAAATTTGAAAATGTACATTAAAAATCAAAGATATTTACTATCAAAATGACCACAAAACTTTGTAATTAGTGTAAAAGTATAATATTTTAATAATATGTAAAAGAAACTTTATCAGCCAAGAATCAAAATAATGCCCCAAGTATATATATCCAAAAATATTTAATTTATTACAAAGAATTCAGTTGCTTATTATATAAACTTCTACCTTAAAAATATGCTAGAGTTATTAACCTTATTCTTTTATTTCTATTATTCTCCTTTAAATATTATCTACATTTCTTCACAGAAGGTCATTTTTATATACATAATTTATTCCATATTGTACTTGAAGCTGTTGAGAATGGAGTGGTAATATATCCTAAATTTAGGTATTCATTTTTTATACTAAACTCCACTTACATAAAAATAAGATGTGTTTTGGGAGAATCTCCCCCATCTTCAGCTGCTCACTGAACCGCTGGTGCTAGAAACGATGGTTAGACACCCAGATGTTCTTGTGGAAGAATCTGTTGGCTGAAGTACGAAATTGCTGAGTTCATCCATAGGAGGAAATTTGGAAATTCGGAGGAAAGAACTCTTTAGGAATATTCAAATTAAGGAGGTGGATTAATCAGCAGTAGCAGCTCACTTTCGGACCAAAAATTATGAAATAAAACCAAAATTTAAACTGCTGAAACATCTTTACAACCCAATGGAGTTATCCACTTCGGAAAAAAATTTCATATTAAAAAAAAAAACCTAATGAACTTCCAATTTTCTCCTATGGATGAACTCAGCAATTTTGTACTTCAGCCAACAGATTCTACCACAAGAACATCCGGGTGTCTAGCCATCATTTCTAGCAACAGCGGTTCAGTGAGGAACTGAAGATGGGGGAGATTCTCCCAAAACGCATCATATTTTTATGTAAGTAATTGGAGTTTAGTGTAAACAATGAATACCTAAGTTTAAGATATCATTTATTCCATTATCCTGGATGATCCGAATTGTATTAGCTATGAGTTGACCCCTGCATTCATCCAAATATAGCCTCTGTTTAAGAGTTTCTTTGGGTAAGTAGTGAGCTCTTTTGGCCAAGAATTTACATGCTTCAAAATAAAGAATTTTGGCAGGAACAATGAAATACGCATTCACTTTCTGATTCAGAAACGTCTGGTGTTTTTTAACTGATATGCAAATTTGACATGTTTTTGATGAACGCTGTACATGAGAGTTATCAAGAGTATTGGAAATCAGAGCACAGATGGATGACTGTAAAGACTTTCATATCCATACCCTTTTAGAATGAGAACTGAATAATCCTGAGCTGCAATTATGCTCATCTATAAAATTTTCAAGCTGAATGCTGGCACTCCTTTTGAATGGGAAAACTTTGCCTTCTTATTGAAGCTAATGGAATCCTCTCCCATTTCTAATTAAATAATGAATTTGTTCTATCTATGTCTGATGACTGAGTAATTCATCATTCACTAGCTATCTTCAGTTATATGATGGACCTGAGTATTGCAAAATCTGGCCCAAATTATCTTAAATGAGAAACAAATACTTGTAATCAGTTTCAGCCTGATAATAGATCTATTCTATACCCTTAATAGCTTTGTCATCACTGCCTGAGTTTCTGTATTTTGCATTAAAATGCACCTTCTGGCACTGAAGTGCACATACTATAGTTTGGGATATTATATTAGTCTTAAAAGTGATACATATTCACTCTTTCTCTGTCATTAAAAAAAGAAAAAACCAATAGGTATTGAGTATTGCCCTTTAACAATAAAATGAGCTATTTCCAGATTCTACATGTCAATCAGAGAACTTCAGGAATGCTCGTAATTCACAACATGCATATAGCAACTAGCACACTGCAATGGGTGCTTGGTCGTAAATATTATGGTCACAATTGTAAGCAATTGGAAAGAGAGCATTAGGGCAGAGTAGTGGTGGCCAAGCGGTTTAGAACGCATTGCTATTCTGCATGTTCAAATACCATGCATTTGTTTTAATTATTATTATTATTATTATTGCTATTATTATTGGTTTCATAAGTGTATATTTAGAACATCATGTTGCCTTAATGTTATATTAAAATTTAACATATCCTTTGAGTTTTATGGCATTACCTATGCACACATGAAAACAAATCACAAATTAACGTATTCTTTATAAATAATTAAATAAATACACGAACAGAAACATTTATGTTCTAAAGTGAAAACGCATGGAAATAAACACAAATAAATATTAGATGTATGAACCCACTGCCCTCAATCTTTGGGGTATAAATGATATCAGATTTGTACAGCAGTGTGGATGAGAGAATACAACATTTTAGGCTTCTTGAATTTGTGCCCAGAAGTCATCTTTTGTCCTTTGTGCATGTGCAGGGAATGAGTGTGCAGCATATTGCATTTAGATAAAGCTAATACTGAAGGAAATATAATATTCATTATTATATGTATGATATGTTAATTTTGAACTTACTGTGTATGGGAAACAACATTATGAAACTAATTTGTCACATGTTACAAAAGTTTATTAAAAAAAGTACTTCATGTTGGAGATGAACCTATGCTCTTAACCATGATATCACTGCACGCTCTGCCACAGAACTAATGGATCACACACGGTCAGCAATTTTTTGTGCGTGCCATATACAACTGCACAGTGGCTACACATCTTTGTTGAATACCTTGTGAACCGTGCACTGTAACGAGTAGGGCTTAGAAGAATTTTGCATGCAAGAGATGACAACCCCAAAGGGTGTACATAAGTGCTGTAAGGTTAAAAAAAAAAAAAAAGAGGAGGAGGAGGACCAAGATTTGGTCATTAGAAATGTAAAGTTGGTGCATTCTTTTCTAACCTTATTGTACATATTCTAGTCTCTAAACACACTGTACATGTTATTGACCCTGCTCAGTACATAGCAATATAAGGCTTCCTGGATATAGTTTTACCAACTCTCTCGAACTTTATCTGTTGATACCTATTAACTGAACGTTATCTTTTCTGAAGAAATGAAAAATTAACATTTGAAACTTATACTGTATTTACTTAACATTATAAAAGTATTATTATTAGAACTTAATAATCATAAATATAGTGCTAAGACTTTAATTGGATCACATTTTGCATAAAGAAAGCAAACCATTAAAATATGTACATACTATATCAGTAATTAATGAAATTAAAGAATTATTTTTATTAATATGAAGACTTTAAGTATCACCTTAAACTGTTAGTGATTTGACATACTCATTACTGAATGTTTAATGTATGTTTTAACTTTAGCAACAGTTTACTTAGGTTAGGCATAATGTGATCTGATGTTCTTATGCAGAGAGAGTTGGCTAAACAAGTATCTGTGAAAACAGAAAACTAATTAAAATGCATCATATTTGCATATTTTACGTAAGGTTAAAAACTCAATGTTGCACACAGTATTATAAACAAAGACCTATCATTAACATATTTCCTTGGTACAGCATATGATATTTTAAAATAGAAGAGAACATAACTTTAGCTATATACAGCTGGTTAACCTGTTAATTAGAAGAAATTCAAAGGTTATGGATTAATGTGAAATGTAAAGCTTGAAAGTTGACTATTTGTGTTTTGCAAAATATTGCAGAATAACATCCGTAGTTTGCAATGTATATATTTTTTTATGTATAATAAGCATAAATATAAAAATGGAAGATCGTGATTTCCTTTTAGTGGCAGTAACAGCTGTTTTGCTGTTTGTATGAAATCAAAAGAATATTGTTTTGAAGATTTGTAAATCAAGTTTACAAATATATCATGCCAGACAGTAGGAGCATAGCAAAGGCCATAATTTTCTATTGTGGACTGAGGAACATAGCAGAATAATAACATCCTTTTTGTAACATACATTTTATAAATATGTCATGAATAACAAGTAATGAGACATGCTGTTCTGTTTTTTCTCATGTATGATGTTTATGGAAAATAAATCGTTACATTGAATAAGCAGTTATTTTGTTTTACCTCACCTATTGCCACAAATACCAATGCCAGTCAGTACTGCCTTTGAGAAACCTGGCTTAGCAAAATTAAGACAGTGCTTTAAATGCACACTGTACACATGTCTTTCCTTACTCAAGAACTTAATTTCTGTCAGAATTACATTGATTGATGAGTGCATATTCAGAATGAAGGTCATTTTAGAGCTATGTTCTTTGCAGAAAGTTTGAATGTGCTGGGTTAGGGAAACCTTCACTAACTGCATTATTCAGGATTATTTGCATATAAATGAAATTTTACTTGAAATTGCATGCCAGTTTCATAAATAAGCAAACAAATAAATTGGAAGGCTTATAATTCATAAGCATAAATACTGTAAAATTTATACTCATTATACGTACACATAACAGATGCCGTGCTTTCTATATCATCTAATACAACATAGCCACCAAAACATAAATATATAAAAAAATGCAACCTAACTTCTTCATTGAATGAATAGTTACAAAGCACGTTTAGCTTCAAGGAAGAGAGATTTGAATTTTCGTGCTGTTTCATCATCATTGTTACTTTTGCTACATAATGTTGTAGCATTATATTTTGCTTCTTTAGAATTTATATCCTATTTGTATAGTTGTACACAAATATTTAAGAAGTGAAGGCCTTTTATATATAATTAATATGACCTTGATCCAAATGCACTTGTGTTTATATTAGGAAGCAAAATGAAACTTTCTTTTGGTTCTCCATAGTTGCCATACCATGAAAGACATAACTGCATACATTTCCCTGAATTGTGCAAAATCATTATTATGGCATTGCCTGCTGTTTTTTAACAAATATGCTTAATCTGTGAAGCCATAATGAAACAGATGACTTACAGAGAATCTTTTGCTATGGGTGGAAGTTTACAAATTTAAACTTTTGTATCCTTCGAAATACTCCCCATTCAATGAAAGAAGGTATTTGTTCAATCTACATTGCACTCAAGTGATGTGCAGGAAATCATTCCTTGACAGCTGCTTTAATACAGTCTTTAAATCTTTCCTGTTGAATCAACATCCAGTTGGGCTGAGAAAATTGCAATAATCCATGTATTGGGCTGTAAGTTGCGAGAGAAACTGTAGAAATGCTTGAGTGGTTTTCCCCAATGACAGCAACTTTACTGTCCAACAAGGCAAGTGGCAACCTATTTTAATAATGTTGGTGTAAAGATTTATCAACAAACATTTTTATATTTGTGTAAAGAATATATAAATTTTTATGCAGGAAAAAAAAACGTGTGTTTGTGTAGGTGTGCAGAATAGCATTTTTAAATTTTGACTGTTTTGTCAAATTGGGAGTCAGCAGGGTTAATTAAAAAATGGAACTATTTTGAATGCTGTACAGAATTTAAACTTTATCATAAAAAAAATTTAATAAATATAATATGCTCTAACATTGCAAAATTTATATTATTCCTCAAACTTATTAGCACTTATTATTTCCTTAGGACTCTTCTGGTTCCTACATTTTGATTGCTCTCTCCTTTCCTTCCTCATTCTCTTCCATATCTTTCCGGTCATATCATGTATGCTAAACAGCTTTGCAGATGCAAGCAAGAGCAAAATCTCTTGAAGGTGGTTTCATCATCATACGGTATCAATTATATTGTTGATAGTCCAACTGTAATACCACCTGCCGAGATGCCACCAGATTGTTATTAAATGAAGTCCAAGCTGTGATGTCCATCTACTGACTTACAACTTGGTGATGTTCTTCTGTTTAATGTGGTGCTACACTTTCCCTATTCTATCTGGATGGCTAAGACAAGAAAGGATGTTATATTGGGATAATAGGCATCACTTCGGGGAATTGAGCTAGGTTGACTCCTCCAGGAAAAATAAAGTGTTTCCAGACAAATACAAATAACTGAACCATATCTGTTAAAAGTATAAGTATTTATTAAAGGGTTTTCTTATACAGTTGGATGTGGACCCTGCAAGCACCAAGGCTCCTTTCCTGTCTCCAAATAAATTTAGGGACCTTTTATACAATTGTAATGCCCAAGGAGGGGTAATAATCACCTAGAGTTATTGTTAAACCTTCCTACCACCATGAGGTCAGCAGTTACCAGGTTCCTGACATAAGTTCTAAGAGGTTCATGGTTTGTATTTGTTAAGCTTAAAACTAAACAATACTTCATCAGCACAATAATTCTGTCTATCTAAATCATGCGTAAGTAGACATAATATTTTAAATGAGTGGAAAAGAGGGTTATTTATTGTTTATACAAGTGTTTCTCTGAGGACCCTTTCAGGTCATGTCACCTATGGGATGTACAGTGTGGCAAGGCAAGTCACCCTTAATATTTATTACATCTATGTTTTACTATGTTTGGATTTATACATTATGTTTCACTAACTAGGATATACAGCGTGCTCTTATTATACCTTGTCAATGTTACGATTCCTTATAATACCACACTTTCATTACAAAGTCGACTCTTCATTACACCCTCCCCCATGGAAAAAGTTTTTATATTAAGGGAAAAAATTTTCCAACTTCTAGTGGGAGAAATCTTGAACTTTTTCTAATTTTTTTATCAAAATATTTTGTTCCTGTTCCTTGTTTTTGGACTCTCATAAATTTCCACAGTTCCAACTTCCTCTGTGTCCTTAAGACTGGGCTAATCTGCCTTACTAATTTTGGAATTGACTGCCTTTTCCTTGGAAGCATAATTGTGAATATTTATAAATAAATGTTCACTTTCCTTCCAACACTTCCTTGGTGTCCATTTATCCCAAAACCAAAAGAAAGAATTTCTACAACATTCACAATAACAGCAACATAGGAAACAAAGAATCATAATTATAATTCCTACTACAGAGCCCCAAGTTGTAGCATGAATGTACAAATGAGAAAAGTGTTTGCTCTCTTGTTCTTTAATAGTTTGTCAACCTCATCTACTTTAATACTGACTACTCTTAAATCATCTGCTGATGATATTAAATTTACTAATGGCATTTCAATATGCAAATTATCATTCTCAATACTCTCCTAGCATTTCACAACAATCAAAATTTATGCTGCACTGGGTAAGAAATCAATGGTAATATTACTTGTTAAAGTACTTATTGCATACAGTGTTACATGTGTGGAAAATGCTTTACAATTACTTGCAATGTCAATTTACCTTCTTTTTCAATCATTATTTGTTTTAGAATTAACATTACATAAAACAGTAAGTTTATCTGGTTATGGTGCTACAAATAACCACTGGTTACTTAAATACAATGGAATCCAGAAAGTGTTGTCTAGTTTGATTACTCTCACCTTGCAGTTGTCAGGCATTACGACAGTAGAGGGGTGAAGAAGTGTTGCTTCGCAGTCCTCTCCTCAAATGTAGGTATGAATAGGAATAATTTCCTCACATACATATTGAAATTCATTTGGTTGAAAACATCCTATTAACTCATTTGTTGATGTTTTTACGAAATGTTGTCTGATGGGGTTCCTAAAAATATATTCTTTATTGGAGCTTAGAAACAAATATATATTATTTTCTTTCCTTGCAGGAAAGGGAAGGACCATTTATAGATAATAGATAGTTGAGGAGAGAAGGGGAATTTCTTATACATAAACAAAAATATTGCTTGTAGGAGTAAGTGTGGGGCATTGTAACCTTTTGCAATTCAGAAAGAGGGAAAGAAGGATAGTCCAGTCCACTTGGCAGTTTCTGAGTTTCCATTATTTTCTTAATTTTTTCTATTGTGATCAACTGTGGTTGCAATGTACCTTGCTCTGCATGAACCAAGGCATCTAACAGAATTTCAGATAAGTGCTGACATTCATCTAAACCTCTTTATGTAATTGTAATTTGTTCGCTAATTTGGTTTACATTTTCAATTTCTTTTTCCAGTGCATTTATTTTGGTTGATGTATAATTAACTAACTTGCAATCTTGATGAATCTGTTAGGTCCTCGCCTACCAGATCCTTGAGATTATTTACATATTTTACTTTGGATTTCATGTATTGCTGCAATGTACCACAATCTGTCATGTGATACCATTCTTTTGCTACCATTTTGATCCTTGATGATCCTTCGTCTATCTCCACAGATTCCTCATTAGTTCTAAATTAAAATAAATCACTACCTTCCATTGCACTGGGTAGAAGAAAATGGTCCCTACTTTATCAAAGTAAATACATGTCTATGACTTTAATGGCTGTATTTCATCAGAACAAATTTCTTTCTCTGGCTGTGATACTGTGCTTCAGCTGGATTAAGCCACCAGCACACTACAATCATTACCCACGCCAATACCCATCCTTGATAAGCACACATGACTCTTATCCGTTCCCTGAAAGGGAAAAAAAATTCGGTTTTAATCTATTTGAATGCACTTGTTGGTGCTTTCTCTTTTCCCACTTCTTAAATAATTGCATTAGTTTATTTATTTCTATGATCTCATATGACTCTTTCTATATGGGTTTTAACTTATTTCTTTTCTCTATTTTTAAAATAACTAAATCTTTTCCCTTAAACTCGACAGTATTGACTTTGGTATCTTTCTTGTTGCCTTTCCTTAAACTTTGGTATTCTTTCCTTAGCTAACTTGTGACAATGTTGCATTTTAAATTTCACATTTCATATGATGTCATAATTATACAAAGATTGAGGAGTAGTTTGCAAAACGCCTGGAATGTTACGCTTTTCTCCAGATAATACCTCCTAAAGTGAACATTTTGTGATGTTATGAGGTGTCGTATTATACGCGAAACTTGCAAAAGGTAACCATTTATACCAATCCAGTATTTTTGGATCGCAAAAACAACGTAAATACGTCACTTAAAGTTTTATGTATTCTCTCAAGTGCGCCGTTGCTTTCCGGGTTATGAGCTGTTGTATTTATTCTTTCAATTTTGAATAATTGGCAAATTCTTTTAAACACATCCGACATAAAATTTGTTCCCTGATCAGTTAATACGGAATTTGGAATACCGTACACCACTATTACTTTTTTCACAAAAGCTTCAGCTACTTCTTCCACCGTCTGATTTTTCATAGGCACCACTACAATATCTTTACTTAAATTATCCTGACACGTCAAAATGTATTATCATTCTCTGTTTGAGGTAATGGTCCTGCGACATCAAGATAAATTTTCATCCAAGGTTTATCTTGCGTATCTATGATTTCTAGCTGTTGTTTTACGTTATGATTTCTATTAACTTGGCAAAGTTTGCATCCTTTTACATATTCTGTTATGTCTTGTTCTATCTTGGGCCATGAAATCTACAGTTTAATTCTCTCTAGCGTTTTTTGTATCTCTTGATGTTCCCCATTAGGCAATCGTGCATTTCTTTAATTATCTTCAATTTTCTGTCTTCTACTTGTTCCGAATATACTGACAAGCATTCTACTGTACGTATGTATATATATATCTGCAACACTATCTGCAACACAATTCCTTTTACCAGCTCTGTATTGTATTTCATAATCGAATTCTGAGAGTAACAATTTCCATCTCTTTAATCTTGAACTAGGATTTTTACATTAAATATCCAAGCTAATCCTCTGCGATCAGTTACAACTTGAAACTTTCTTCCTAACAAATAAGGTCTAAAATGTTTGCAAGCCCATACAATTGCCGACCGTACTATAATTTACTTCAGCTTAATTTAAAGTTCTACTTGCATATGCTACGGGTCTATCTTCTCCTAATTTTCCTTGACTAAGTACAGCTCCTATCGCATAACCGCTTGCATCTGTAGTTACTATAAAAGGTTGCGAAAAATCTGGATGTCTCAAAACAGGCACTTGCGTCAGCTTTTGCTTTAGGAATTCAAAACTAGTTCTCTCTGTTTCTGTCCATTTCCATTCTATACCGTTCTTTAATAAATCTGTTAATGGCCTAGCTATAGCGCTAAATTCATCTATGAATTTTCTATAATAACCTGCCAATCCTAGAAATTATTTAATATCTTTTGGGTTCTTTGGTACTGGAAAATCTGGCACTGCTTGGATTTTCTGTAGTCAGGTTTGACTCCTTGTGTTGTCACTACGTGACATAAATAACAAAGTTCTAATTTAAAAAAATCATATTTATCAGGCTCAATCTTAAGATTGTATTTTCTTAACTGCTGAAAAACTTCTCTTAATTTTGCATGGTGTTCTTCTAGCGTTTCGCCCATTACTAAAATGTCATCCATATAAACAAAACATCTGTCTTCTATGGATTCGCGTAAAACTGCGTTCATCATTTGCTGAAGTGTCGCGGGTGCGGATTTTAAACCGAATGGTATTCTTTTATATTCAAAATGACCTTGGGGTGTGCTAAAAGCTGTAGGAACTTAAAAGGTATCCGCTAGCGCAATCTAACGCTGAAAAATATCTCGCTCTCCTAATTTTGTCTAAAATACCTTGAATGTTAGAAAGCGGATAACTATCTCCTATTGTAATTTCATTTAGTTTTCTAAAGTCTGTGCTAATACGCAAGTTTGTTTCTCCTGATGCGTTTATCTTTTTGAATATTACAATTAATGGGAAATTCCACGGACTATCGCTATGAGTAATAACACCATCATCTAACATCTGCGTTACTTGCTTTTGTATTTCCTTTCTATGCGCCTCTGCTAGTCTGTAATTCTTCATTGTTATTGCTCTGCCCTTGGAATGGAGGGTGTTGGTACTACGTACTAATTAATATCTTGTGTCTCTATAAGGCTTTTATCTTGGGCATTGAACTTAACTAATGAGGGTTCCTTGACCAGTGAGACCTGGGCCCCTGAGTCTACCAGTGCAATTCCTATGCCTCCCTTCAATTCGGCACATATGATGTACGTCTCACATGCCCCTAAACTTTGTTTAAGAGCGTAGCTTGAAATCCACCAGCTTATGAACTCCTGCCATCAACGAAATGTGACCCTCTCACGTCACCCGATGGGACTTTCCCATCGCAAAAACTACGGTCTGATGAACCTTTGTCATCGACCAATTGTGATCCTTTCATGTCACTCGGTGAGATCTCCGCACCGCAGAAATAGCAGCCTAACGTTTGTCGGCGGCTGCCCAAGTAGCTCGACTGCCTGTTTCCCTGCCTGCAATTACGCGCCTCGTGGCCAGTCTCTTGCACTTACTACAGGACGGAACCTTTTTGTATTATCTAGCGATATGACCCCGTTCCTTACAATTGAAACACACTGTATCCGCCATATTTAATTCGCATTTATACGCTGTGGTCCCTGTGGCTTCCTAGTTTCCCTTTTTGCGTTTTCTGAAGGTGAGCACCATTGTGTTCTCTGAGTATCCTTAAACTTTTTTAGATTTTACCTCACTTCCCTCCTGTAGGGCAGTCTGTACTAACTGAGCTAAAGGAACTTCCTCTCCTTTTGCCTTTACTATGTACTTAAAGCGTTCATTCTTTAAGCCTGCAATGAACGTTTCGTTTAAAAAATTTCCTATTAGTTGCAATCCACCCTGAGCATACCATGTTTTAACTCGCTTCTCCAGCTTCTCCAACCTGCTCCTCACCTCCCTCCTGAGATTGACTGCCATGGATTCCATCCAAGATCCCCTTTGAGCTACTGTTTCATTGTTTATTCTGTTTTGAAGTGAACAAAACACCCGCATAAAATTCAAGAGTGTGCCAGACTGAAAAATTCTCTTCTAAAATGACTTTAACTTGTTCCCATGATTCTCTCTCTGTTCTAGCTAAAAGTCTATCCTTTGCATCACCTGTAATCTTCGACTCAATAAATTTTAAAAGTAGCTCTTGTTTGTTTGGGTGAACTACCTGGATTGCCATTTCTACACCTTCAATGAATTCTCTTAAACGTTTTAAATTTCCATCAAAATTAATTGGGATTAAACTTTACTGCCTGAACCCCAGAAAAGAAATTATCAGACTCAAAACAGTCTACTTCTTTGTCTGTCATAGTGAGATACTGGACTAACCTGTACAATTGTAGGGGGATTGGAGATGCACAGTTCGGGGTTCCAGTGATGGCCTTTCAGCTCCCCTCGGGATAGAAGGCCCTCTCGCGGTGCAGGCTGCCAACGGCGGAACACCTGTGGCGTCCCTCGAGCTCTCACCTCAGGCTGCTGGTTTCGGCCTCCAACCACTGAGTTAACGTTGACAGTTGATGCTCAAGTACCACGGCGCCTTGTGGATTCCTCAGGAGCTTTGTTTCCTCGGGAAAGGCTTCGTACACCTCGGTACAGATCGAAGTTCCTCCAGACTGGTCAACTGCCAAGCGTAGACGTTGGGAATATGTCCTTCCTTTATCCCGCCGCTGCCGCCATTTAATACCGCCGGCCAAGATGCCACCAGGATGTTATTAAACCAAGTCCAAGCTGTGAAGTCTGTCGACTGACTTACAACTTGAGGTTCTTCTGTATTATGCGGTGCTACAATTTCCCTATTCAATCTTGATGGCTAAGACGAAAAGGGATGTTATATTGGGATAATAGGCGTCACTTTGGGGAATCGAGCTAGGTTGACTCCTCCAGGAAAGACACAAGTGTTTCCAGACAGATACGAATAACTGAACCAAATCTGTTAAAAGTATAAGTATTTATTAAAGGGTTTTCTTATACAGTTGGATGTGAATCCTGCAAGCACCAAGGCTCCTCTCCTGTCTC
Organism: Metallyticus violacea; assembly: GCA_030762175.1. NCBI lineage: Eukaryota > Metazoa > Arthropoda > Insecta > Mantodea > Metallyticidae > Metallyticus > Metallyticus violacea. The sequence goes on from CM060846.1 coordinate 378,285,387, forward strand.
TGAATAAATTTAGGGACCTTTTATAAAATTGTAATGCCCAAGGAGGGGTAATAATCACCTAGAGTTATTGTTAAAAACTTCCTATCACCAAGAAGTCAGCAGTCACCAGGTCCTGATATAAGTTCTAAGAGGTTCATGGTTTGGATAGGTTAAACTTAAAACTAAACAATACTTCATCGGCACAATAATTCTGTCTATCTATAACTATATGCGCAAGTAGACATAATATTTTAAATGAGTGGAAAAGAGGGTCATTTATTGTTTATGCAAGTACTTCTCTGAGGACCCTTTCAGGTCAGGTCACCTCTGGGATGTACAGTGTGACAAGGCACCCTTAATATTTATTACGTCTACATCTTACTATGTTTGCGTTTATACATTATGTTTCACTAACTAGGATATAAAGACAGCATGCTCTTACACAATATCATGTTCTTATTATATCTTGTCAGTGTTACGATTCCTTATAATACCACGCTTTCATTACAAAGCTGACTCTTCATTACACCATCAAAAAATTAACAAAACAATTAGGGAAGTACCTATTAAAATTTTAAGTGCCTTAATGTAGAGTATTTACAAATTACTCTAAAATGTTGCTGGGTTCCTGAATGCATTTTTACTCTCTTCACACTACAGACTGAATGTTTGTGGTGAACTAGGGAGTTACAGCTGTGTCATAATGTGATGTATGTGCAGGCATGTACCAGTGGTGTAAACAAAATGTTAAATTTTGATCATCGGTCTACAGCTGATGATGGGAGTAATTGCTCTTGAAAAAAATGTCCTGGATTTTGAACAAGTAAGTGAAGTAAATAGTGTTACTATTGCCAATTGCTATGCTCAAATTACATATTGCTTCGCTGTCAAAAATTTATAATTAATTCATCATTAAAATGTTAACTGCTTACCTATTCAGAATTTTTGGAGTCAAGTGCTGGCTGAAATATCAGTTGCTTGAAATGTATTCCTTACCTATGTGTATTTGCAAATCCATCTCCACCACTCATCAGTCTATCAGAAATGTACATAATAATTTACAGAACAGCAGTACCACCATAAACAGGTACATTCTCATTACATTTCACTAATACCAGGGCTTATTCCACAAAGTATGGAATATTAGTACATTACAGGCAATAGCTTGTGTAAAGCATGAGTGCCAACTTTTGGTTTCAGAAAATAATAAATAAAAGTTGTATATTATTAATTAATTGGCACAATAATTGGTCACAGATGCAGTTGTCTGTGTTATTATCCATTTTCTTGAATTATTTATTTATTTTAATTTATTTAAAGAAATATGGTAGAAATTTGAATTGCTGCATATACATGTGCATACCTTTTTGTGAAAGCTCTATTATTACATAATTTGAGGCATTCTAGTTATATTGTAAAACTCTTTGACTCCTTACTTGCAGCTTGAAATAAAAAAGTACTTTTGGAAATTTTAGTTTATTTACAGCTAATAGTGTCTTACTTCTGTTTGTTGGCTGTTCCAACAAACGTCCATTGTTAATATAAAATCATTTTTAACATCGAGTACATAAATTTAATAGTAGAAATATGAGAAATATAAGAATGCAAATATCATGGCATCTTTTTAATTGGAAGTAATACAGAAAATTTCAGTGGAGCGTGATTTATGCAATTTGTTATTAGAAGTGAATTTATTTTAAAGCATTAGTTCATACTATTGTGTAATAGGCCCTACATCATGTTTTACTTCTGTTACCTCCTCCCTTATACAATGCAAAATTTAAATGTAAGCTAATTTCAAAACTTTTTGTATAAAATATCTTTAATGTGCCATAGCAAACATATGCTAAGAGTTTTACTTAGCCTCATTGCTTATCTTAAAACTTCCTGATAGTTCTTGGTTATTTACACTCATGTTCATGAAATTATCCTTAACTGTAACATTTTTCTTGTTAAATGTTAAAGAATATAAGATGTAGAAATTGTTTAAAACTTTGTTCTCATTGCTAATTCTGTCACACTTCAACTGTACTGTATATTCTTTCTTTGGGATACAGCAGATTACTGATTTGTTTTAATTGCTGTGAAGTTCTGAGAATGTTTACAATGTGTGGTAGCAATTTCTCATAATACAGCCATTAAGGAATCTTGTAAATATTTACTGCTGGTCAATATATCCTGCAAGAACTTATCTTTACTCAAGAAAAATAAATTGCTTGGAAAAATAAAAATGTGGGAACTGGCATGGTATTAATCAATAGTACAGTAAAATTATACTGTTAAATTGGACATTTAAGATGTCTTATTATAGTTTCAGTGTTACTCCACTTTTTTTTAAAATAATATTACATATCAGTTCTTAAAGCAGTCATCTTTTCACAGATGAACATGTTTATAAAATTATCTTCTTTCTAGGTTCATCAGTGCAGAATTTGGTCATCACACATCATATACCAGTGCATCTCATCATGAGAGAATTAGTGTTATTGCATTTGTAGTCAAAGGAAGAGCTGTTAATACATTGAAGGAAGACAAACTTAAGTACTGTGATGATGGCTTGAAGAAGTCAACAGAACCAAACTTTGAGCTATGCAAGTTGCTTCCCAATATAAGAAACTTTGTTGATCAGTTACCCTTGAAAGCTTAAGTAAAGGTTGAAATGGAATTATCAAGTACAGACAATCCACAAATATACATGTATGGTATATGTAACACAACCTTATCTACAATAGATTTATTGATTTCTCACATGTCCATTCACATGAAAAATAAGGTCTTCAGTTGCCAGGTATGCAAACTTTGTTTTAAGAATACAGAAGAGCTAAAAAAAACACAAGAAAGTTCACTCAGAGGTGAAAGTTCCTAAATATAATTTATGTGATTATCAAGCAATGTGTAATCATTACCTAAGAATGCATTACAAGAGGACTCATAATTTTATTATTCATGCGAACATGTAGAAAGTACTTTAGGACTTCTCAGGCATTGGAAGAACATTACCAAAGCATTTATCAGCAACAAAATATAGGAGCATCCACATATGTATGAATTGTAACAAAATGTTTTCCACAAAAAAGAACCTAATGATACATAAAAGAAACATGCATTTCATACCTGAAGATGACTACCAGAACCATTCCTGTAAGATTTGTGATAAGATCTTTGGTTATAAAACGTCACTCTTAATGCATCATATGTCACATTCATCCAAGAAATCTTTCAAGTGTGATATGTGTGAAAAATCTTATCCATACAAATGTAATATTAATATGCACAAGAAAACTGTCCATTCAGAAACCAAGGTAGAATGGACATATCAATGTGACAAGTGTGGTAAAACATATACTCTCAGAAAATCACTCTTGGTTCACATCAATTCTCATACTAGAGCTAAGATTTCCACATGTGATGTGTGTGGCAAATATCTGTTCAATAAGGACCATCTTAAATTTCATTGTAGAATTCATACTGGAGAAAAACCTAACATCTCTGACATATGTGGAAAAGGTTTCGGAAAACACTGGGGTTTAAAGCAGCATCAGCATGTTCATACAGGAGAACGACCATATATATGTGAGATATGCAACAAAGGTTTTATGCAGCATTCAACACTTGCTGTACATCGGCGATATAATACAGGTCAACGCCCATACCAATGTGAAGTCTGTGATAAGGGTTTTGTGTGCAAATCACTCCTCACAGCACATCAGAAAACACATGCTAGGCCATAATTTTATGTGAAGTGCTGGAGAAAGCTGTAATTCATGGTACGTAATAAGTTTACAGTATAAGCAGATGAAATAATCATAGTTTATAATTACAAGCTCTTCACATGTAGTAGTGAGTAAATATGTTTAACAGCTGGTTATAATTTTATGTAAAAAATTCTTCCTTTGTTTCACAGCATGTAAATAAGTGTGTAATGTCTGCAAGTAATTTTTTTATGTATGTATATATAGTAGATATATCAAGAACATTTCTATCTTATTGTTAAGCATGTGTTGTCCATTATCTTAATTTTTTCTACCATAATGGTGTTGAGTTCATATTTTGTTTTCTATAATACATAAACATTTGAATTTATGATTATTTTTATTTTTAATTATTCTCTATGGAAAGCTGTTATAGTTTAAAGGAATGCATATGTTTGATGGGCACATGAGGTATTTTTATTATAGAAATAAATTGGATAAACTCAGTAAGGACTTTAAGGCAAAAATTATCTGAGTCTAAACCACCACCAAACAGGTGGCTGAGGTTACTAAAGCATCAGGGTGTCTGTGATTTGAATCCTGCCGGAACCAGGCTCCCTAACCTAGATTTTGTCTATGTTTTTCTCAGTCTTCATCAATGGTGAATGCTTGGTGAATCCTAAAGCTTAAGCCTGTAATGCTTCCTTTGAAAAAATATATACTTTCTCAGTTTACTATTTCATCTCTTGTATCATCAGTGTCACTAGCCCACTACCTTTGATGTCATAGTAGTTAAAATTGATATTAAACATAATTTATAAAAATCACCACCAATGCAGCCACCTCCTCAATGTTATGGCTATTACTGCTGATAAGGAGTTATAAACAGGCTCACTTGGGCTTTTAGTTGTACAAGAGTTGGAAAAGTGAGGTAGGCTGGCACGATGTGATGGTGGCTTGTGTTTAGGATAGGTTTTTGCCTCGATGTCTGGTATGGAAGCAGACTTTCCAAAGAGCTCGTACAATTTTGGGGAGGGGCTCCATGAACATTAGGGTACTCTGTCTAAAACTTGTTAGGAAACCCATCTGCATCTGTGCAGACATCATCCATAGATCCTGGCTACCGGATGTCTCCATGACCTCTTCCAGAGGTGCAAAGTAATAGTGGTAACACTGCTGTAGAGACTCCATGTAATAGAACCGGATAATGCTCTTTATGCCCACAGTGGTTACATACATTACATACTCTGCCATCTCACTCCTGCACAGTGATGAGATGAACAGAGTGTGTGTTATAGTTGATGGTCTAATATTGTGTGGTCATGTTATCAAGACAAGCAGTGAAGCAGGATAAATATTGAATGTATCAGAGGCCATACAGCATGACAGCATCACCAGGGACTCCAAGAAGCTTGCAGGCAATCTACATTACCTTACAGATCAAAAGCAAGATGGGTAAAAGCATGACTTCTGGCATTTCATTTTTTTCCCCACTCTGCAGCTCCTGTCTCAAAGACATTGTGGTTACACTATAATAAACTTCCAGCTATTAACAGACTATGGCAGAGCACATTTGCTCCAAGGCAAATTAAGCATGTAACCAACATGTGACATTTCATTCAATTGCATGGCATTTATCATCAATCTAATGTTAAATAATATGCATATAATGAACTGGCAACAATTTTTTTCTACATAACTCACATGCCTACTTGAACTTAATGGAATTCTCTCCCAGCACCTGGCAAGCATGGGTTGAATAATTCATGTTATCATAGACTCTGAAAATTAAAGCAATCCAGCAAAAAGAAGCCACCATAACATTGAAACCATAGTGTTGATATTTTTGTTCTATTTTAAAAAAGAATTCTTGTGTTTTTAGAGGAAATTTCTAAAATATTTGGGTTTGAAGTAATTTTAACCAATTTTGGTTTCTCCAAGTTTTTTGTTTTGCAAAAATTGTATACAATTGTAAACTATTGCACAACATTTTTTCATTATACATTTTCTTGCTGAAAAGTAATGTATGCTTAAGAGTCAAAGCTTTCGTACCCAAATTGTACTTGCAAGGAGAGAGGTTGTTGCAATGGAATGGAGATAGAATTGAGGATATGGTAAATGTGTCTACACACTCTAACAAACAAATTATAGCTGTATTCAGGTTTTTTGGGGGGTTGAAATTACAAGATTTCATATACTTAATGTTACATTTGTGAGATCTAAATATGATTCAAGAATTAAAATTTTACCTTTATCTTAGAAATTTCAAAGACACTTTCCCAAACTGCCATATTTCTTGTTTTTGAACTGATCTTTATATTTAATAAATACTATATTATCCATTTGTTTGAGCTTTGCTTTATGCAGCAGAATGATTCAAGCAGTTGGCAGCCAAGTCACACAGCACCAGTGTTTGCCCAGCTGAAGATGCTGAAAATGTGCATTTGTATTTAGGCATTGTAGCATCTAAACAGACACTTGTTCAGCATCACAACTCTGCTTCCTAAATTGGATAATACTGAGATAACTCATAGCAAAGTAGATGTATTATAAGAGCATCTAAATGTATTATTCCTAAAGGTAAGGTTTTTGTTTATTTGTTTTCATCTAATGTTCACATATTTGATTTATATGCTCTATCTCTTAAACTGCCCCAAAGATTAAGATCATAAGGCATTCAGTCTGTAAATGAAGGAGATACCACAATTCTTTTCTTTACTAATTACTCCTCACCAAAGACATTAGCAGTCTTTCTTATTAGCATTAACCATTTTTCTTATTTGCAAATTTATAACGTGTTAAAACATGTCTGTACATCCATTAATGCTACAGTTTATCTTGTATATTCTTGATTTATGAGGATGTGTGTGTGTCTATTCTATTTTGCCAGTCACCAATAGTATACCATAACATACCAATCTTAGCAGTCTGGTGTGGTGCACACTTAACTACTGATAGCCAGGACCACTGTAGTGCACAAAGCAAGGGCCAAACAATTGGATAGCACCATATCAGCTTCCACAAAGCACAGATTTTCTGATTCCATTGTGTCCATGCCAAACATGTATGGTAAAAAATTATGGATTTCTATTCAATCATCATTAAGGATGATTATTTCTCAACAAATTTGTCTAGATGTTATGGAATGGAAATTGCTGTCAATCAAGATTTCAATTTTACCAATTTTATTATGAATATAGCATTTTGTCAAGTATTTATTATATGGTAAAAAATTTGTAAACATATTCCAGAGGGTAACTAGTAATAACTTATCTTATTCCCTTGCAACAATTCAGAAGAGAAAACCAGTTTAGATAATATTATAAACAAAACAGGAATAGAAAACAGGGAGCCATTTGTTGCTTTATATTTAGGGAATTAGTGGAGAAAATCTTCACGCAAATTATACAGATTGGCTGAGAATTAATAGGGAGGTCTAGATTGGTTTGCAATCCATAGTATCAGTTGAACTGGTTGACAAAATCAATAAAAGATTTCTCTTTAACAAGGAAAAGAACTTTGCCAATCCATATGTTTTGCAATAGTTAATGGCCATTTTATGGTATGAAGCTTCAAGCATCTAAAATGTTCATCAGGATATCTGCTTTCTTGGATAACTTTGCAAGAATTACTCAGAGCAGAGCAGGGCAGTGCAGTCACTCATTGTAGTATTAACAGTTCTGCAAGTACTGCCTAGTAATAATATTAATGTGACTAGGGAAAGGGAGCAACTGAAGACATTGATATGGATGTTACAGGCCAATTTACCAAAAGGGAATGTCTGAACTTAACTATTTTTGTCTTCTTTTTAAGTCCATTAATTATCATAAAAATATATCTCAAGAGTGCAGTAATCCTGGTCATAGATAACAATGCATAATGAGAAAATCATAAATGTTAATTAATTATTAGGACTAATCACTGGTTTTTTAAATCTTACTTATTTCATTATAATATAATATTTCCTTTTTGCAGTGCTTATAAAAATATTAGATTTCTTCTTTACAGAAAGTATTTGCTAAGTCAAATATATATAGGCTGTCCCGGCATTCCTGCACCTGCTCTGTACAATCATATTTGGCACATAAATTTGAGATGAGAGTGTAAAAGAAATAATTTGCTATGTTTTATAATTCTGTAGTATTTACAAATAAAGTTTACAAATACAGAGCTAGCCTATCTAGTAGATTATGCTTCATCAGTCCACAGAATTTAATCCATGAATCCATCTTCTAATTCATAGAACCATTTGCAGAAAGGAACACATCGTAAATAATCCTCTTCTCTTAAATGCTGCATTCTGGTATTTGAAAATGGATGAAAATCACTTTATGTATTATGCAGCAGTGCACCTCCATTTGTCTGGCTATGTAATGAACATTAGTGCTAGGTTTATTGTCCAGCAAAACAATTTCATTTCTTCATTTTCAGATGTTTGCCTGTGACTGGCATCAACTGTTCAAATTCTTGCAGACTGAGCATTCCAAAAATATCAGTTACATATTCTCCTGAGGTGTACTCCATCTTACTTGCTTTTGTGTAATTACATGCTTGTGCCTCTTTTTAATCTGCACATTGACATTAGTGGAGTAGTTTTCTCTGTTGCTTTGAATGCCTAAAGCTCTAGAAAATAGCAAACTCTTTGCCATTGATGTAACACTTAATTGAGAGCTGGAAGCCTGTAAAATTGTCTTATTTCTTATTATTTAATGTGCAACCACCAGCTAAGAGTAGAAGGCAGGCACACTATCAACGTAGCCTTGGTAATGATAATTGAGAGTATGACTTCAATCTTTCACAGACTGATTATTAAGCAAATATTCACAGATTATCAGCTGTGTTACATTTATAAAATTAGAGCTTTCAGTCATCCTGGACTCTGTGGCCTTCATGAAAAACTGTACACTGTGTGCCAACTAACACAGCATCTATTTATTCTGTTGTAAGGGAGGACTGATAATCTATTACCATTGAGGTATTAGCTCAAAGGTTGCTCCTATAAGTCTACTTTTTTTATACTAGGTACAGTGTTTTCCGGGCTTGTGGCCCATTGTCTACTGAACTACTTCTTCCCAAACATTTTGTCTACATCTACAGTAGACGTCTTCAGCCATCAATATCTCCACTAGAACACTTCAACCTCACTAATGCCATTGAAAATGTCAACCGTAGATGTTGATGAAATGTTTAGGAAGAAGAAGGGCACGCAATAGACCACATCCCACAATTCTGGAAAATACTATATCTAGTAATACCACTGGTCATGAAAGCCTAACAACTTGGATACTTTTCTTTTGTTTGGAAATGTATGACTAAGAGCATAAACCCTAACATTACCTTAACATTTACTTATAATTATGAAACACAAGTTATTGTTAGTTATGTGCATGTCCAGTGCATGAGAACATGATTTTCAGCATGAATACTTGTGCATGGGAAATGTTTGTTTTTGCAATTCTCTATGAATCTATAGAAATTGCAGAGAAATTCAAATTAGAACAATTTGAATGCTAACCGTACAATTTAGGTGGAATTTAGCTTAGAGAGATTTCATCATACAATGGGTGGGCTGATTATAAGTCTGTGAAGTGTGAGCAGGAATTCATAAGCTGCAGAATGTTTGCTCCGAACTGGTCAGTAAAAAGAAATCAAGTTAAATTCAGAACACTGGAGTAACTAAATAAATTGTACTTACTGGAGTAACTAAATAAATTGTACTTATGAAGCTGTAGACAATGGAGTGGTGATATTTCCTACACCAGTATAATCAACCTTTTCACACTAACTCCATGTCTAGTTTTGTGTAAGTAAATGGTGTTAGTTTGAACAAGTTGATTACATTAGACTAAAGCAACTGTGTAATAAAATATTATTACCTGCACTTATAAAATTCTGTATTCTTCTTTGTTTTGCAAGAAGATGTTGTTACTGCCTGCCTTAATTTTCCACATATATTTCTTTGTTTTCTTTGAGAAATTAAATTAATTGTTTAACAGATGTTGTTCTTCAGTCTTTCTAATGTGTGTGGATTTATTCTGCAGAATTTTTTTTCTCCCCTTCTCTGCAGTGATAATTGCTGGGGTTAGGTCAACAGATCCAGTGGGCCCTATTTTGATACTCATAATTCTGTCATTGAATATTTCATGAATTGCATGCAGAGAAACATTGAATTTATATGCCATTACACAGTCCTGCTTGAAAAGGGGTTATAAATGATTTGCACATACCTATGACTGTTGAATTTTTCCTTAGAAAAAGGACTTAATTTTCTGTCATACTAACTACATACAATAATCTCTTATTTTTAATCCATAAAGCATTTTCTCATGAAACAAATTATGTTTTGTGTGGCCAGGATGATCTAGTATAAGTTTTTGCACCACTGTAATTTTATACGTTTTTAACTTAGTGACTTCATTACTACATGCACATGTGTAGGAAATTCCTGTCTGTTCAAAAAGGCAGTGAAGAGGTTTTTAAGGGATTTCTCTAGGCATATCCAGTGTATTTTAGAGTTTATTCTGTGAGCCTGTACATCATCTTCTTTGCTTCTTATTTGTAACACTTTCCATTTCTTGAGATTTATTAAACAAGTTATAAATAATAGTAAAATGAGGAACTCAAATACATGGTAATTTCTCTTGAAATAATCTTCTGAAAGAGAATTCTGTATGAACATATGAATCATAAATAAATATTTGTAAAAGAACAGAATAATTGGTCTTATTATTCCATTTGACCTTTCATGGCAGAGTATACAAATCAGCAAAAAATATGTGCATTAAGGGTCCAATTTTGTTAAGAGATTGCATACCTCATTGCACCATATATCCTATTAAGGCTTTTCGGTTATTACAGCAGGACTGACCTCCGATAGAAAGTTTTGCATCATACACATTTCATGGATCCAGCATGAAGTGAATACAATTTAAATGGTGCTAATATTGTTTGATTTCAGTAACTTCATCTTAGTATCTCATGCTGTGCAGCAGCACATTTGAGTTTAAATAGAAAGGTTAGTCATGGAAGCCTGTTATAACAGGAAAATTTAAGGTAACAATTGATTAAATGGTAGATATTTAGTGTTACAAGCCACTTGCTTACTAAGTACTACTTGCTCCTCTTCAGGCTCAGAACTAAAATTTGTGATGTGGTATCTTCTATGCTCTCAGCAACTTGAAGTTTGGTTCCATCATAATGGGTCCAAATGGCAGAGCTACTCTTTTATCTATTGTTGTTAGAAAGCTATTTTTTCACATAGGCAGAATAAGCATAGGAAATATTTTATTTGTTTAATTTTGGATGCTCTTTAACATCTCGGGTCATCAGAGTCCCATTCAATTCAGGGTGTGAAACAGCTGACAAATTTTGCTCAGATGCCTCTTTTTTTCAGGCATGAGGTTCTTTATCTTGTATTAAGTGTACTACATGGGACCCACGCCATACTTAGGATTTTTATGACTGAAAAAATCCGTGGGTCTGATCCTGGCCGGGATCAGACCCACGATCTTGGGTTTAGGTTTAGGAGGCAAGTATGGTTACCCTACACCATCAGGACCAACATATAGGAACTAAGACTAAAGAGAATTTTTCAAAATTACACGTTTTAAAACAAAATTTGTAATTTAAATAATTAACTTTTTTTATTACATTAAAGCAAGATAGGACAAGAAATGGTGACCCTCTCAGCTAGTGCTGTGCACTTGCCCATGCGCTGAAGTTGTGCATACACACATATATCTATTGTTGACATTCTAACAGAAATCTATAAGTTTTTTTCTTTTATAGATATAATGATTTATAAGTTCAAGGTTATTCTAAAAAATATATTATACAATTTTTGACAAAATTTAATTTACTCTTGAATGCTATTACACTTTCTAGTTTCTTTTACCAGAAAAACTATAGTTGTTTTGCCACACATGATCACAATTTTCTAAACATTTTACAAAACAATGCCCTTGGTGTTTTCATTTTTATGGATTCACAATAAACAAAATATTAAAAATCAAAATTACAAATCTTCAATTTATTAAAACTAAATACTAATTTTAAGTGCTTAATTTTCTTCACTTTGAATAACTGCTTCATAGTAGAGTGGCAAAAAATGATATAAAAATTCAACATTCTCTAAGATAATATTTGTTAATTATATTTGCTCTGAAAAAATTAATTATACTTATACAACATAACACATCCAGCTAAGCTTAGTTACTGTAATGTTTTTTTCCTTTTTCTTGCTGAATAAGCTGACATAAAGATATTTAACCAGTCATACACAATAAACATCAATACAAATTTCTTTGGTGCTAAGTTTTATGCATGCTGTGATATTCCATTATACAATGCCCAGATTGAAGGAACTTCTCTTCAATAGTGGCAATATTTTTGATCTGAACACTATACTCGTATAACAAAACAGCAGGAACAAATATAAACAAGTGCCAATTTTGATGTTCCCATTTTTACCATTGCTTTCACATTAGATATAACAATGTGCATTATTAGTGGAGCTCCCGCGTGCACCAACATATTATAAGTACAAAGCTTGAGACTATAATACATCATCACTAAGAATCTGTAAAACACTTTGAAAATCAAAAGTTGCATTCACAAATGTTACTTCGTTCACAGCTCTTGTTTAATCACTTGCTTTGCTTTCATGAACATCTTTTTTTATTCTTTTATGATTTATATAATCAGGTGCCAATTCCTCCTTTTCTTCTCCTTAAGCCGTTTCATATCTATTCAAAATGAACATTGGCTCTTTTTAGGTTTAAAGAATGAGCGGTTGTAAATAATCTTTACAAAAAATTATTTTATATGAAATCAAGCTTGTAACTTTTTTCTTTCTTTCCTTACACTGTTCTTCATTAAGAGAGCACATTTTTTAAAAAGACAACTTGCTGTTCAATTTCTTCTGAGAAGTTAATCTTGCGTTCTAGGAATCCAATAATGGGAATGTTTCAACATAACATTTTATTTTCTTCACCTCTTCAGAAGTAAGTTTGTTTGCTGATGAATGTTTTCCCCAGAGGTCACCAGAAGAGATGAGTTAACATTTTCATATGCTTTATTCATTGGTCCATTACTGATACAAAGTGGATTTTAAAAATATCCACTGCATCCCTTTTTTTCATTAGAAAGTATTTTTTATTTGTTTTCTCTTTCCTATCTTTCCTAAACTTTCAATACTGAAGCAAGCAAATCTTGCTCTGTTTCAGTAGAAAATACTTTTGCCTCACATAATCACCTAATTCCCAATATTGAGCATAAATTGACCCTCTCTTCCTTGGTGGATACAATGCAGCATTTATAATAGTAAATTTTGAAGGAATGAAGCTATTTTCATTGTACCCATGAAACACCTCTCTCTCTCTCTCTCTCTCTCTCTCTATATATATATATATATATATATATATATATATATATATATATATATATTTTCCGAAGGAATTTAAGTTATTGCGGTTGTACCCATCGATGTATTTTTGAATAATTTATTCTAATCTCCATCGATCCTACTTACTAGGTACCGAAACCCCCCCCCACACGCACGCACGCACGCACACACGCACACACACAGAGGGTGAATCCGAACTCTACTGACAAACTTTCATAAGCAGTTTAGGGATCTTTTCTGAGTGTTTTGATATAAGGAACCCATACCTTTGTATCTGCATACTCAAAATATGATTGTTTACAAACAAAATACAAAAGTTAACTACTGTAGAGCGTGTTTGCATTACGCTTCGCCACCAATTAATCAATTACTTGTCACCTTCTGACAATCGGAATTATTTATTTTTAAGGATAGATGACCAAAAAATGATATTAAATAAAAATACACCGCTACACTGTTTAAAGTAAATGTTCAAAATGTCGACCGCCATGAACACGACAAACTTCACAGCGACTCTTCATGGACTGTCTCACACACTTTCGGATCCCAGGAGATTGGCGCGCATCGTCAGCGGCTGCAACCAAACCCATATTAGTTTCGACAGGAGTCACGTTCACTAGGCTCTTCACGTAACGCCAAGAAGAGTCCGTTGGTATAAGATCCGGTAATCGAGCTGACCATGGTAGAGGACCACCACGACCCTCCATTTGTGCCCGAACTGTTCATCAAGGTATTCCCTAACATTCATTGCAAATTATGCTGGCGCTCCATCATGTTGAAACCACATAGCCTGCGAATTATCAATGGCACATTTTCCAGAAAAGATGAGAGGACATGTGGAAGGAACGTATTGTAGACTAATCTATTCAGTTTGTCGGGTAGTACATAATGCCCAATCACAGAATCGTAAACGATACCAGCACATACATTCACGGAAAATGCCTTTTGATTGGCTCGATTCACCACAGCATGTGGATTTTCATAATCCCAGATATGGCTATTCCGACTGTTGAACATGCCTGTCTGTGTACAATATTATAGCAGGAAAATGTTGGTTGTCTGCACATTGCTCTAAGAATCAATTAGAAATCTGTACTCGGCGTTAAAAGTCTGCAGGTTGCAATGCCTGAACCCTCTTTGGATGAAACGGGTGCAATTGCTGCTCATGTAGGGTCCTCAAAACAGTAGCTTGGCTTACATTCACCTCTAGTGCAGCACGATACTGCTTGCAGGATTGTCACACACTGAATTTAAAACATCCTCTTCAAGATCGGGCGTTCCTCTCACGGCCAGTATCTCGCATATTAACAGCGAAAGGCCCGGTTTCTCGCAGTCGCCTGTGTACAGCTGCAAATGCGATGTGATGAGATTGCCGGAAACAGCTCTACATTGCGTCGTTATGCCGCTGTTCCATTGCATTGAGTGAAACCGTAGACGAGGAGCTTATCGGCTAATTCTGAATTAGTAAAGTTATCCATACCGCATCGCTAACAACGTACTAAAAAGTAATGTACTGCAGGAAACAAAAGCTGTTTTTTTTAAGCTCTTTCCAAAGGGAGGGCGAGAAGAGGCTCCACCTCGCCCCTCCTCGTGGCGATCAACCAAGAAAGATTCTACATCGCCTCCTCATGCTATTAGTAATAACCACATGCAGGGAGTGAAAGGAAAGGAGTGTTGGGGTACCATTGTTGCACCCCGGAATTTAGTGGAGATAGATGAAGGGCTCGCATCCATACACGCAAGAGCGACAGGCGTGCTGTTTTTCCCGGAGACGCACTTGACCAAAGGCCCAGAGCGCCCCCGCGGGGAGTTAGAGGTTGGCAAATGCGCCTATGCAAGACGGATTCCAGGTAAAGGTGAAGAGGAAGTGGCATGCGCCTACTGTTGTTGGTGTTTGGAGTTGCTGCTAGATGTTACGTGCTGTGAATGCGCAGGGGGAATCTATGAATTAATTAGTTACTTTATATGCGAGCATTCATTTGATATTTGTTATCTTACCTCTTAAGGATTGGTCTTGTCATTCATTTGTAGCTTAGTGAGCCAAGTAGCTAAAACATATTTACAATTTAAAAGTATTCATTAGTGTTAGGTGCTAATCCTTTTTTCCTAAGTATTTGTTAGTATTGTATGCAGATTCTAGTTCTAGATTTTATAATTATAAATCATATAGATCTAGTAGTATTCGTTAGGCTTATGTATAGTGTTTAATCCTAGCTTATTTTTTTTTAAGAAGTGTGCTTAATAAATACTACAATACTGATATATTTGTGTTGTTGATCAGGCGTGTCCGTGATAGTTCATGGTTTGCTGTAAGCGACAGCACGGCCTGTAGAGCCTATGGGCGTCTACCTCATGCGTCGTTGTGGGGGGCCCTCTTCCCGCGGAGCCGCCTTAGCTGGTAGCGCAAGGACTTTGAGAGGGCAACTGTGGATTGATTATCTTTGCGAGTGTGCTGGTGGTTGTGTGCTCTTCAGAATTCTGTCAGTATGCTATGACTTGGGGAAGTTAACTAGTTGCTCCAGATATTCCTGGATATTTATTTCCGGCCCCACCAGGCCAATTTTTCTGTAGAATAGTAACAGGTTGCCGATGTTTGTCGGTAGTAGTTTCGTATTCTCCTAGATTTTGTACTAGTTTGTTGTGGTTTCTATTTTTATTTTTGTAAATATTAAAGCTAAGATGTTTAATGAATTCTTTTATCGTGTGTATTTTCAGTTCCTCGTGTAGTAGATATGCCAGTGCTATCGGTGGGACTTTGGTCATTATTCTCAGGATAAGATTTTGCATTGCTTGTAGCCTGTGGAGATGTGTTTTGGCAATATATCCCCAAACTGGGGCTCCATATATTAAGATAGGTCTGATTAGTGTTTAATATAGTGTTAGTGCCATGTCTAATTGGAACCCGCTGTTCACATTGATAATTGGATGCAGCTTGTTTAGCTGTGCGTTTGCTTTGGTTCTGACTGTGTTGATATGGTGTTTCATGTGAGGCCATGGTCCATAACTACGCCTAAATAGGTTGCTTTGGCGTTCCATTCTATTTGTTTTCCTTTGAAAGCTAACACTGGTAGCATATGCTTCAGTCGTTTGGTGCATATAATTGCTTCGCATTTTTAGCGTTTTCTTTTATTCTCTATTTCTCAAACCAAGGCTTGAGTGTATTTAGAGCATTTTGAGGTTCATATGAATAATGCGGAGGGGGGGGGTGTTGATTTGGGTTGTAATTGCAGTGTAGTCGGCTTATATGAATTCGTCAGCCCTGGTGAAATCGGGCATGTCATTGATGTAGATATTGAATAGGGTTGGCCCAAGTAGGCTTCCCTGCGGTACCCCTGCTTTGATAGGTCGGCAGGAATAGGGGGGTGCTGCCGACATTTTATTTAAATGTGCGATTTGTGAGGTAGTCCTTGGTTAATGCTATGAGCGAATCTGGGAAATTGTATGTGACCAATTTCTTAATTAAGCCTGCGTGCCAGACTTTGTCAAAAGCTTGCTCAATATCCAAGAATACTGTGCCAGTTGACCTGTTGGTATTGAAGCCTCATATTATGTTTTCCGCCATTCTTAGTGATTGTAGCGTGGTTGAGTGGTGAGCTCTGAACGCATATTATTCATAGATGATGATATTGTTTTTAATTAGGTGTGAATTTATTCTTTTTAGGATGATTTCCTGTAGTACCTTGCTCAATGTATTTAATTGGCCAGTAGTTTGTTGGAATGGATTGATTCTTTCTAGCTTTGGGAAAGAGCAGGATTTTTGCTTGCTTCCATTTAGGTGAGAAGCGGCCGTGTTTTAGAGTGTAGTTGTAAATGTCCGCAAGCAGTGTAAGCGCCCGCTTTGGTAATGTTTTAATACAACATTCGGTATTTTATCTGGGCCTGGCGCCTTTCTAGTCGGTAGGTGGACAATGAACCATGTAATTTCACCAGAATTGGTTTTTCTAGTTTTGTTATGAGTGGGTGTTGTCCCAATTGATCGCACTTCTTTTTCCATGCGGCTAGCAAAGATCATGCAGCACGTGTCAGTGTTCGGCGTGAACACGTCCGTTAGAGCATCTACAAACACTTCGGCTTTAGCCTGGGAGGTTTCGGCTATACCATTGACTGTGTGGAACGGTGGCATGTTGCTGTAGTTGCGCGTGAGGCATTTAGCGACTCTGCTTAAAGAGTGTTGTTGCGGGTTAATATTTTCAAGTTGCTCGTTCCACTGGTTTCTAGTGTATTCCCTAATTAGTTCATTCGCATTTTCCCTACAGGTGTGATATTCATTGCGATGAATTAGGTCTCTAGTACGCTGCCATTTACGCCTAGCGCGGTTCCGTTCATGGGGTGGCAGCTTTAATGTCGCGAGGAAAGCCCACTGAATTAGACGGCCGGTAGCATAGTGGCACGCAGTTTTCAGTGGCATTCAAGATGGCGTTGTCAATCATGTCTGACGCTTCATCGTGCTTTTCATAAGATTCTATATTGTATTTCTGTGATGAGTCTCTCGACTGTGTATGCGAAAGTTTCCCAATTTGTAAGTTGTGATTATATCTAGGTGGTTCTTGCATGAAAGTAATTGGAGCTTCTAGTTGCAGCAGAACCGGATAGTGGTCTGAAGTTAAATCGTGAAGAACGGTTGTATTTGTTTCTATGGTGATTTATGATTTCCTATGTCTAATATGTCTGTCGTTTGGTTATCCAAGTCGGATACATACGTTGGTTCCTCTGGTTCTATCAGTAGGTAACTGTTACTATTGATACTATTGTTACTATTAATATAGGTTAATAATTTTGTTCCATTTGCGTTTGGTTTAATGCAATTCCAAAGATAGTGTTTTGCATTAAAGTCCCCTGCCGCTATTACTTTTGTGCCTAGTGGCATAACTATGTCTAGATCATGTAAAGCAATGTTCTTTGGGGGATTATAAACGCCTGCTAAAGTTATTTGGGAACTTAGGAGATCCACCTTTACCGCGGTTGCTTCTAATCGTGTGAGTGACGGAACATAAACTTTATGGTGCTTTATGCTATTTTGAACAATTATAGCTGTATCTCCCTCTTCTATTCCTATCAGAACGATATACAGCATAGCTTGGTATATTAAATCTGTCCTCTGCTTCTAAGTGTGTCTCATTTATAAGGGCAATTTGGATGGAGTTTCGTTGTAGAAATTCCGTCAGTCCTTTGCGTTTACGGAAGAAATTACGAGCATGGTAGTAAATTATGTTCACTGCATTTGAACTAACTGTTGCAATGCTGATGAAGAATTCCGAAGAAGGTGCGGACATGATCAAAGACTAGTTCTGGATGGGATTGAGGGGAGCTGATCGATTCCAAGAGCCATTTTGCGTGGGCGCGGAAGAAATCCATGACCAATCCGGGTTAGGCAGTCCTAGTTCACAAAGGAAATCTGCCATGGCTTTGTCGTCGTCATAATACTCGCGAGGGGTGAGCGTTTAGGCAAGTTTCGTACATCATTAGTGGTTGTTTAAATGTGCGTTCGTGTGTGTTCTTCTGTTGTCGTGGTGGGTAACGCTTTTGTGGGGCCATGGTTTCCGCGGGCTGTGCCTGTGGTTTTCTGGCTGCAGAGGGGCCGGGATTTGGGGCTGGTCGCGTTCGTCCATAGTGGTCCTGTACTAACCATTGCCCCTCTGCACGGTGTGTCCCAGCGGGGATGAAGCTACTCCTAGGTGGTGTGGGGGGTCCCTAGCCTGCTGGGATTGTTGCGGCAAAGCCTTTTTAAGTGCTGTCTGCCATGCGGTGCAACCGCGCCATGTTGCACAATGGCCCGTGGTGCTACATAGCACGCACTTGCGTTCCTTAGGTGGAACGCTACAAGTGCCTGAAAAATGGGGTCCCGTACATTTGACGCCTACCGGTTGAGGAGTCCTGCATTCGCGCTGCACGTGCCACGGCTGTTGGTAGCGTGAGCACTGTTTTTGGCACTTGGGCGGCCCTATAAGCTTCTACTCTAACCCTGAAGTGTGCCAAGTATTGGAGGCCTAGTATCTTTCTATGTTCTACAGTGTCCTGCACTTTCACTAGGAACATAGGCATGAGGTCCCTATTTCTGTTTTTGCGGCGCTTTTGCATGGCGCAGATTTTCTCATATCTGGGGAGAAATGTGTTCTCCGCAGAACTGGGCGTAGAGTCCTTTAATAACAAATCTAACGGTCCTATTTTCCGGATGTGGGAGAAGGTAAAACTGTGCACTCTTTTCCCTCAGGAATGAAACGAGTTCGTTGTATTCATACAAGGAGGTGACCTTGACCTCGAAGTCTCCGGAGCGTGGGGCGGTGTGTAATGTGTAATTGTGTACTTTGTGTGTCCTGTGGTATTCTTTAAGGAGTGCGTGTAAGTTTGTCTGGCTTTTATTGATAAAGAGAGGGGCCAAATCTTGTCGTTTCTCGGTGTACTTGTTGGGGCTATCCTGGTGGCGTCTGCAAAGCTAGGTGTGTGTGTAAATGGGTTGAAGGGCGAGTTGGTAGTGGTATTCGTCTGTTTGCTCAGCTGCTCGTCTGAGTTTTTGGAGATTCCAGGTTTGGGGGAAGGAGACGTCTGCTGTGGAGCTGTAGGTGTAGTTGTTGTCTATGTGTCCTTCGACGTCTTCTTGGGAGCTGCGGTCTTCGCTGGAGCCATCCCCTTGTCCACCTTCCGCGATTGCGTCCACGGCTGGTCCTCTGTGGTCACGTCGAGGGTTCTCGCCATTGCAGTCTTCATCGAGGAGGGAGAGGGAGGGTATGGGCTATATTAGTTTTGGCCATGTTGTTTTAGAGAGTGTTTTGTTAAGTGAGTAAGTGTGTAGAGATTTATGTGTAGTTTTAAGCTAATTGATGAGAGAAAGGTGATAGCCCAAATAATTCATCTATCACGGAGCTTAGTTTAGATTGAAAAGAGGAAAATAGTAACAGAAAGAGAGAAAGAACAGCTAGTGGGTGCTAAGAAGCCCGAAGGTCAGCGGACCAACCCCTTAAGAGGCGCCTAGAAACCAGTAGGAGACTGTAGGCGTTGGTCTTAACCCTCTGCCCAGCTATACTGCGAGTCCGCCCGTGAGCAGTTGTAGGTACCGGGCGCAGCGGTCGCGGTTCCAGGCAGTGAAGCACCAACGAGGTCGGCGACTCTCACTCGCTATCACTCGATGCGCCAACTTCTTCCGTACGGCTACAGCTACCGCCACGGCGGAGTACCCCGGCGACCTACGCTGAAGATCCGGGAGGCTCGGCTGTTCTCTGCGTTGAGGACTCCTCTGCGCTGAGAGCTGCTCACCGGCCCGACCACGAGCCGAGTCTGACGAAAGCTGGGTTTTTTTTCTCGCTTTTTTAGGGGAGGGGTAACAAGGATAAAAGATTAAAGGGTAAAACAAAGAAAGGTGGGAAAATTAAGTGGGAATGGAAAGATAATAGTTGGGGGCATAGAAGACTGAATACTGAGGTACCGCATAATGCATCCTCGAATTCAATGGTGACAGTGTAAACTGGAATGTATTACATGTCCAGTGGGTGAAGGTATATTTATCCAGGAGAGAAGCTTTGCCGAGGCCCCAGTTTGCCCTTTCAGGAATTAGGAGTGGTGATGGATTTAATCAATTATGTCTCGGTTTGGGTGGTGCATCTGTTTGTATTCTTGGGTGGGTTTGCTCTGGCGGTTGTACAGCAGTGAGTTGCTCTCAAACATCATTTGTTGGAATGTGCTTAAGGCGGAGTATATGGGGCTCAGTACTTCGTTAAGCACAAATTTGAATTCATCCTTAGTCGGTGGCTGGATACTTGAGGTGTCAGAAGGAAGGTTCTGGATGTAACTTAGGATTTGTTCGCTGGAATTGATGTGGATGGCCCTGGATTCAGAGTATGCCTCCTCAAATGCGCTAAGGCGTACTGAAGTTATGTCTGCTTGTTCGGTTATGGAGTCTGCTATGGAGATGAGTCTGGTGTCGATTGGTTGGTGAAGTTCTCTGACGGAGTTCTAGAGAATGGCTATGTCAGTTACCAGGTTGGCGATGATGCCCTCAAGGGCACATACTCGAGAGGAGAGTTCCTTGAGGAGGCTTGCTGACACTGCTGGATGATGTGTTGTTGTGCAGCGTGTACAGGGTACTGGTGGAGTAGGAGTTGTGACGTGACCAAGGGCAAGTGGCCAGATTGCCTGTCCCGTGAAACGGTCCTATCCGTCACATGTGGCGCAGTAGCGGCGTCGGAGAGTTTGGTCATTCATCCTGCCTGCGGTTGTCAGGGAGGCAGAGCCGCAGTAGTGCCAGCGAGGTGGCTGCGTGCAGGTGTCGGACGAATGGCCATAGCCGCAGAGTGTGCGACACGGCAGCGTGCGTTGCCTACGGCTAGGCTGAATCTGGAAGAGCCTTCCTGCGATCCGCACTACCTGCCGAAGTGTGTCGTTGCAATCCTCCTCAAGGAAGATGAGGCGAACAAGTGATGAAGGTCCATGTGCTGATCTGATTCTTGATGCCCTGATGGCGGAAATCCACAGGTGTTGCGCCTTACGAAGCAGGTACTGCTCCTTAAGGTGCCGCAGAACTCTTTAAACAAACAGAAGTACTCTTTACTCTTTAAATAAACAGAAGTATCAAGAAACTAGGGGGAAAATTTGTTGCTTATTTTGTTGTTTATAGCACTGGAATCATTAATGAAGAATTTGCACTTCATTGTATTTCTCTGTACATAAATATATTATCCATTCGTATGTGTGTATATATACCTTGTTGGAATGGATTTATATTTCTTTCTTTTTCTCATATTAGGAAACTTTTTAAGTGGTAAAAAAGAAAAATTTCAAGATAGAATTTTTTTTGAGTGTTTTTTAGAATTTTTTTTCTGTTAAAAAAAATAAAATCTGCTTAAATAAGTGGAAATATGTTCTAAGTAGTGTCAGCAATACAATATTTTCTTTGAGCAAGTTTGGGTGTTGCATGCATCCAAGTAATATATTTATGTATATATGCTTTGCATTTCATACATCCAAATACACGTGGATCAAGAGTTCATGTGCATTGCATTTGGCATGAAAAAACCACAAAATGCAGACACAGTTTTGGCAAAAGACATATCAATTAAAAAACTAAAAAGGAAAGATGGAAACAATTTATACTATTATTACACTGTAAACTTAAATTTGTACTTGCTCAATATCATTTTATTTCCTCATCTCTCAATCTTCAATCTCACTCTCTCATTTGAAAAATATGAGAAAGAAACCTTCTGGTTGTGTAACCAGATTTGTGAGTTGCGTAAATTTTTGGATATTACTGTTATTGTGTATTAAGAGAATAAAAAAACCCTGTATTTTGTCATCAACAGTAAACAGATACATGGAGATATTGCAAGTTAACAAGTACCTGGCTATTAGGATCATTTCACAAGTAACGTAATAATTTTTTTCTCTTTCAGGATTTGTTTTATTTCAGTTTTAAATATATTAGATTGAATCAAATTTATGGCTATACAGTGCCATTTTTCAATAATTTACTATGCAAATGTATGGCTTTATGTAAAGACTGAATGCCATTAGGCTACTATTATGCAGGTCCCCCCCTTTCCCATGAATTACATCTTTTACAGTTTCTAAAAAGATGGAAATCAGAAGTTGCAAGATCCAGGCTGTAGGGAGATTGAAGAAAGACATTCCACTAAAGTATGGTTATCTCTCAGGGCAGATTTGTGTGTGACTACATGTTGTTAAAAACAACAACATTGGTTCCATCTTTGTAAGAATGAATGTGCCAGAACTTATGTAATTTTCAAAAAGTTTATATATACTTTGCAGTTAACTGTTTCATCATGCATTCATACTTTAAACAAAATAATCCCTTCAGAGTGCAAGAAGAATATGTGCATGACATTGTTTTGAGCAATTTTTCCCAAAAAGTTTTGTGGTGACACACCAAGCTGTCTTTTGGTCTTGGGCTTGAAGAATATTTTTCATTTCCTGTTACAGTGCTGGAGATATCATTTCCTTCAACATTATAAGAGAAAGCAATTCCAACAGATGATGGTTCTTATTTCCCTATGATTAGTAATTAGACTTTGAGGAAACCAAACACAGATCTTTAAATATTTTAACTGTTGTAAAATGTGTTGATACTGACAACAGAGTTTAGTTGTCATTTGCCACTTTTCCTGAAGGTTCCAATGTTGGTACATTACAAGTGTAACTTAAGTGTGAGGCCTCCCTGAACATGGATGAAGCCTCTGAACATTTGGGATGATCTCAATTTTCACCAAAAGAAATTCAGCTACTAGTCTTTGTTTATGATGTACATCACTTAGAGACTCCGTTTTTAAAGTCAGCTGCATCACTAATCTAATGGAAGAAGATGGAACTACATGAAATAATATCCAAAGGTTCAACTGCACATAATATATTGTATTTTTCAAAGACATACTGGTCAAGAAAAAAAAAAGCATTATTTATTGAATGCCCCTTACATATTAACCATCCCATTTTGTATATTCCTTTAAAGATAATTATTGATCAATAAAATATAACTGCATATATATATATATATATATATAAAAATTTTGTTCCATTTTCTTAAAATGGTCAGTCTTTTATATATTGTCTACTTCTATGCTGCTCATTACAGGCTGCTTGTTTTAAGTTGAAACATCACCATTTTACTGCTATCTTAGCTGTCTAGGAGGAGGGTAAGCTAATGGTGGTCAAAGGGGTTGAGAACCATTGTCAGTCTTCCTGCACTGCATAGTCTGTCAGTGGCAACTGTACTTGTAATACTTGCTGTGATCAGTTGCAACTTTTGGCAGTAATATATGGAAAGTATCCTGATATGTTTTGCCGTGCTAATTTTGCTGACTTTCATATTGTTACAAGCAGGTGTAGGGACATAAGCAAAACCTTGCAATCAGATGCAAGAGAAATTATGCAAAGGGTGCAAATATTCTTTAATGTTTTTGAGATTAGGTATTTAAGAATTGCCTACTGCCATACAGATTATGTATTTCTATTTTCCATGTTTCAGCTAAAAGCAACTGCACTGTAGCTGCTAATCTTCAGTCATTCTGGGATAAGGTGGTCTCTTGAGTTCATTCCGGATTGTCAAAATCTCTTAAATATATAATTTGGTTTATTTATATTTTTATTTGACTTTTTAGTGAAAATAAATATTAAAATCATTCTTCTGATGATAAATGTATAGTAAAGTGGGCATCAATGGTGTGATAAAGCTTATTGCTTTAGGCAACAGAATGATTTTAAGTACTTAAAATAATAATCCTGTATCACTTAACCAGATAAGCGATCAGAATGCTGGTCAAATATTAGTATTTTGTTGGGGCTAATTCTGCACAAATAATAAGTCATGAATTGTATATTTTTGTAAAATCTATATCAATGTCATTCATATAAAAATAATTGGTTATATGCCATTGCATTCAAAGGCTCTTATCTTATCTGTAGGCTCTTAAATATAACTAAGGGGTCTTTTTTCTCATATCGGAGCATTATTCCATTGTATTATTGACATAAACTACCTGGTATACTGGTGAACAGAACTGTGTATGTAGTTCCATTAAACAAATGTTCAATTTATTTTATGTACATTGTAAGAACCACTGCAAAAGAGAATGGAGTAATCTTGGGTAATTTTGAGTAAACTTTTCTTAAGCATTTGTTTGGAACTCTCTCAATTCTTGTTTATTTGTACAATCCCAACAAAATTTCCATATTTGCTCACATATTAAATCCTTCCCCTTTTTCTGGTTCTTATAACCAGAAAAGTAAGAGAGGGGGTTAAAAATGTGAGAGTTCTATGACAAATTATACTATATTTCACTGTAAACATGTCCAAGTAAGTGGAACAAAATTAGTGAAATTTGAGTGATTTCATAATAATAATTTGTCATATTATACTGTATTTCAATGTGAAAATCCCCAACACAAAAAAAAAAAAATACTGCTTAAAAATGTGAGAGTTCCTTTGCATTTCATGTAGTGATAAGATAAGAATATTACTCCCTATTGAGAACAGTTATATAGAGCACAAACTTATTATCTAGAGAGTTTCTATCAACATGAAAGCATCTAAATGTTTAAATTGCATTCATCCTTTATCCATTATCAACAAAGACTATTCAGTGAGTTCATTTGAGTTATGGTCTGGCAGAGCATGACTGCATACTGGGAGAAGCTGGTCCTCAAGTCTGTTTAATGCATGTACCAGTAGCAGTTTTGTTTGTTTGAGGGAGGCTTTATCAGTGAGGGGTTGCGTGTTAGTTTGTACTTTCATTTTGTGTCAATTGTATGCTAATTGTTTTTGTTAGTTATATCACTATATAAATAGTCTTGAAAATTGGGATTTTACATATGATATATATATGAAAGCAGATTCTGGCAGAGAATTTATAAGGCAATAAGAAAGCCGTCCTGACAATAGTGTTCCAGATAGAAAAACTATTTGCCAATCTGTTAAAAAGTTAAAAGAGGCAGGACTTCCCAATGATAAGAAATGTGTCCTGAACTGCCATATTCTTATGGAAGAAAAATTAGATGATATTCAGGAATTTTGTACACAAATGCTGACAATGAATTGCCATTGGGGCATCGTTTTCAACAACTTTTATAACACAGGTTAGTGCTTACTATTATCAGTTTTAAGTCACTTATTTTATGCTTTGAGTAAAAATATAAATAGTAACTTTACATGCAATGACTCTATCTCCCTTTTTCTGATCGCAGTGACTGTACTTCGTCAGTAGGAAGCTGTACTCAGGCAGCCTATAGCTCAAATAATCATGCTGTAGCTGTAATACTATTGGTAGTACATAATCATAAGATTCAGTTTAGTCATCTATTACTATTTAAAAAAACAAACATAAAGAAAAACTTAAAAACTGTTTATAAAGAAATAAATCATAAGTATAATACAAGACAAAAGAAAAAAAAAATTATAAGTATGAATGAATTATTTAATTCATTAATGCTAATTTATTTACATAAACAGATTTACAGCTCCTTTAGTTTTACTAAACAAACTGTGAAACCTTGTCTTTGGTTAATCAGCATTTTTTCAATGGAATATCAACGTGAATATTCTTTTAACATTAAACTAAATATCTAATTATGTACAGTATAAATCTCTGCATCAACTTATATAAGCATTGTAATTTAAATTAGAATATAATAATAGTTATATTCAGTATCCAAATTAAAAAATAAATAAATGAAATGAAACAAAAAGAAAAGAGACATATTATAATAACTAATAAATCTTAAAATTAATTCAAAACGTATATTTATTTTTTGACTATTTAAATTAGAAAAAACTGTTATATTTTACTTAAATACAGCATGATATTTCTTTAAATTTCTTTGTATATTTAACACAGCAGTTATATACATAATGAGGTTGTGTTGTGAACAAATGCTAAATAACAGACGTCATTCTCCTTTAATCTGCTCACTTTTCTTACACATTTTTTCTCAGTTTTTCTATTAGATCCCTTCCTTTTTATATTTCTATCTAATCATACATTTAGAATTATTCTACCTCTTCCACCATATGTGGGTTGCTCACATTCTAAAATACATTGCCAAATATTTTCTGTTATTCCACACATTAAACATTGTTGTTTAAAAAAAACATATCTAATTGCACTTAAACCCATTGTACCCGATCTAAATTGAGCAAATCCTTGCACCCCTGCTTTATCACAAAAAAAAATATATATATATTTTTTTCTTTTCCTCAGTCTTTCTCTTAAAGTTCTATACCTATAATTTTATTGAACTTTTATCTTGAAGACAAGCCCATAATTCTTGTTTTTTTAAAATTTTTAGGCCTATTTAGGTTCTATCTCTTTCCAAAAAGCTATTCCCAAAATATTCCTCTCAGTTTACATCAATCCCATGACAATTTGTTTGAAAAAAAAATATATGTGTGTGTGCGTGTGTGTGTGGGGGGGGGCTTCCATCCTGGCAGATTGGAATAACTCAAGGAAAACATATGAAATTAAATATTAGAAATTAAATATTGGGTCAATTGGAATGTGTCTACCTGGTACAATGCCTGTTTAGTTGAGTAAAGATGACGTTTCCAGCTTTTGCTATAAAGGAAAAGTTTATATAGTTTTAAGAAGCAAAGTCAGAGTACAGTCATGGCCAGCTGTGGCATGTCCAGCTGCTGAGATCCAAGTGAAGACATATTCTGGAAGCCCTGTATATACAGAGTGTTTCAGAATTATTTACAAACTTTGGTGGCAGATTCTTCACATCAAAACAAGAAATAAAGTTCATATAAACATATGCCCAGAAATTATTAGTTTTATGAGTTATTAATGGAGGTTTACAAAAACAAGGAAAAAAAAGTCCATGTAAAATATGTCTTGAAATCCTTAGTTTTTGAGTTATTAATGAAGAATATGCCAGAGTTAAAATGACTATTTCTCTCACATTTTTAATAGGGTTATTACCACATCACATAAATGGCTTACCTTCAACAGTGCTTGCTATTGCTGCATTTTGTAAATATTATTTTGTCATGTAAGTATGCAATGCTGATTATGCAATGCTGATGCGCCAAGGGGTGTATTGATTAAATCATTTTATTACTTAACAAAATGAATTTTATTTTTGGTTACAAACTTAAGTTGTTAGATTTTTCCTTGAAACATGATCAAGTAGAATTTCATTAATAGCTTAAAAACTAAGCATTTCGGACATATGTTTATGTAGACTTTCCCCCCCCCCTTATTTTGGTAAACATTCATTAATAACTCGTTAAACTAATAATTTTTGGACATGTTTATATGGACTTTTTTTGGTATGAGGAACCTGCCATCAAATTTAAAAAATATTTTTGAAACACTCTCTATAATATATATCCCTGCTCCTTTCCCTTTGATTTTCTCTTGATTTAACAGACATTGCTTATTAATATTTTCTTTATCAAATCTCCATACTCTATACCAGTATTGTAACTCTCTTTTTGTTTTATATTCAATCTTCCTAATTATAATAAATCCTGTGAATAGGAAGATTTCTTTTGTAACCAAAATTAATATGCAATATAATCTTTGAATCACTTCTACCGTTCTCCATTCTTTGTCTGTTCCCCATGTAACATTTTACTTACAACAGCTTACCCATATACTCTTTCTAGATATTTTTTTTTTTTTTTTTTTTAACATAACCTAACCATTCTCATGGCATTTTTCCATCTGCTGACCCTTTTCTTTTTTGATCTCACCAACTTTCATTATTAGAAAGTCTCACCCGTAAGATATTAATTTTTTTAGCCACTTTGATTTCTGTTTCTTTCCATCACTATTTCCTCTTTATCAACTTCAGGTTATATCCTTTTCTACAGACCTTAATTTTATTTTATTTTTCTTTAAATTGTACTCCAAAACATATTTATTGCTCTTTTTAATTCCACATTCATCAAAGAACCTGTGAAAAGCAGGCCCAGCATTTTTGTATTGTTTTAATTCTAGCATGTATATTATTTTTACTAATCTCATTTAAGATATAATCAATAAAGAGATTAAAGAGAAATGGACTTAATTTGCACCCTTACCTTAGTCATCACTCATTCCTTTTTTACCCAGGTTAAACCATAGTGATTTCCCGCATATTGTATCAAAAGATTTTTTTAGACCCAAAAACAATAAATGTATTCTTTTTCTTTTGTTGCCTAGATATTTAAAAGGAATTTAAGTATATCTTTTAAATGAGACATAAATACAAGAATGCATTTTTAATAGTAATTTACAGTATCTTTTTATTCAAGACCACTTATTTTGCAGTTTTTATTTGCAGATAAAGGTCATATACTCTGATAAACATATTGAAACCAACAATATAAGTTGCCGAATGGAACATATAGAGTCATGATGTATGAACCTATAAACATAAAAGGAAAATGCCTTGGTGCAGTAGCCATTTTCTTTAGAATTTAGAACATAATACACAATCATATAACAAATTATTTATTGAGAAGTCACTCAAATATCACTAGTTTTAATCCATGTGGAAATGTTTCAAAGGCAGATTTCCTTTATCATCAGCATGGTTCCACTCTCAGCTTTCCAGCATGGTATTAAGATGTCGCTCTTTGGATTTTATAAACTTTTTGATGAGGTTGCTGTTGTTTGGAAGCTCAAAATTAACTAAATTTTCTTTTATAAATTTGAATAGTTTGGGATTTTTACAGTGAAATATAGTATCATATAACAAATTATTTATGAGGAAGTCACTCAAATTTCACTAGTTTTATTCCACTTTACTTGGACATGTTTCAAAGGCAAATTTCCTTCATTGTCAGCACAATTCCACTCAGTGAACCCGTGAGTGGAACCATGCTGACGATAAAGGAAATTTGCCTTTGAAACATGTCCAAGTAAAGTGGAATAAAACTAATGAAATTTGAGTGACTTCCTCATAAATAATGTGTTATAAATTTTCTTTGTTTTCATTGAAGAATATATTTTCCCACACTGTAAAAGTTTTGGTTCATTTTGGAACTGATGTTTTTTTTGTCAGAAATGGTATGCAACTACTAAGTTTTCCCTATATTTATATTTTACACTTCTCATGTGTTCAAAGTCGTATGGTAATGCTCCTTTTTTTTTTTTACCTATATATTTATTATTGCGGTCTTATATACAGTTTTACCTATATATTATTAAAAATATATAGGCAAAACAAAAAGGAACATTACCATATGGTTTAAGCAACACATTAGAACTGTAAAATATAAACATATGGAAAACTCAGCAGTAGCATACCATTTCTGGTAAAAAAAAAAACCATGAATTCCACAATGAACCAAAACTTTTAAAAGCTCTTCAAAAACCCATAGAATTATCGGTGTGGGAAAATATATTCTTGAAGGAAAACAAACAAAATTTAATTGATATTATTGTATGGTTTAGTTGAACTGCACACTCTTAATGCTTCACTTACTTTATTAATAATTACAAGTAAGTGAAGCATTAAGAATGTGTAGCTCAACTACATCATACAATCATTTCAATTATATGATTGGCTTTACTTGCAAGTTCTAGTTTATATTTTAAATTTAAGGAAAATTTAGTTAATTTTGATCTTCCAAACAACAGCATCCTCATCAAAAAGTTTATAAAATCCAAAAGCGACATCTTAATATCAAGCTGGAAAGCTGACAGTGGAACCATGCTGACGATGAAGGAAATCTGCCTTTTAAACATGTCCAAGTAAGTAGAATAAAACTAGTGAAATGTAAGTGACTTCCTCATAAATAATTTGTTATATGATACTATGTTTCACTATGAAAATACCAAACTATTCAAATTTACAATACACAATGTTTTCTGATTTGATTAATTTACGTAATTGATGCTTTTAGCTAACTTATCCCTGATCCTAACATGATTGAAGCTGCTATTTTCTTGTTATTTTCATCATCCTGCATGACATTATCCTCACTGATAGAGGTGTTATAAAAACTAGAAGCTATTTAGAAGACATATTGTTTTGCATTATTGCAAAAGGTCACTGTTGAAAAATATTGGCATTTTACTTTTATCAGAATCATTTTATGGTTAAATCTGAAATGTATAATCTAACTATATTGTACTTATGAAGCTGTAGGCAATGGAGTGGCAATATATCCTGTAAGTATGTATTAAATAGGTTCACACTAACTCCACTTACTTACACAACATTAGGACATGTTTCTAGGGCAATTGCTTTCATCAACAGTGTTTATCTAAAAAAATTCTTCATAGCTTTTACTGGATATAGGAAAAGCTTATTGTGTAATTAAATATAATTTCTTTTTTAAACTTTATACAAATAAATAAGCAAATAAAAGTGTACAAAAAGTAGCTAACCAAAAAATCAGGCAGTGAAAGCTATATACGTACAGCTACAAGTACATAAATTTGTATTGCAGAGTATGGAAGTATTGCTAATTTTCTTTGTACTATTCCTTTGTATAAATTTTGTTTTTATTTTATTGATAAAACTATGCAAGACTTCTTTTACATTTCTCTTCTTTCTAGGTCATCTCAGTGCTTTGCGCAAGTTCACAGTTATGGTTTGGGTTCATCATTCCTCACAGCCCTAGGGGTCTCGGAAGCAATAGAAACTTCATGCTCATCTCCTAAAGTAAGATGCAAACAAATGAAAAACCTTTCTTCTACTTACAAGACTCATAAAGAATATTGCACCCTTGAAACCATAAACATTTCGCAAGACTATAAATGTGTTTTTTGTGAAAAAATATACAGCACTGACTATGAATTGTTTTTTCACATGAGGATCAGTCATCCATCAGAGGAAATGCAATGCATGATATGTAAGAAAATATTTCTAACAAATAAACTTATGAGAAGCCACATGCGTTCTCATACCAAAGAGAGGCCTTATGTTTGTGATGTTTGTAAAAAAACATATAAAAGCTCATATGAATTAACAGCACACAAGAAAGTACATACTGCAGAGAAAACCCACATTTGTGACCTCTGTGGATATGCAACAATATATAAGGCTTATCTTAAAATTCATCGAAATAGGCACACAAGAGAGTTCCGCTTTAAGTGTGATGAATGTGGAAAAGGTTGTTACACCAGTGGGGAACTACAGACACACAGTCATGTTCATACTGGATTAAAGCCCTTCAAATGTGATGCCTGTGGGAAGGCATATGTTCACAAACACTACCTTGTGGCTCATGAACGTTCACGTCACCCTGAAATGCACCGTGATAAGCAACCTTTTAAGTGCGAAATTTGTGGGAAAATATTTGCATACAAAAAGTCACTTACTCTGCATAGAAGTGCACATATGGGGGAGAACCAAACGTATCTCTGTGATCAGTGTGGCAAAGCAATGACAAGCAACACTTCTCTGCAGATGCACTGCCGCACTCATACTGGTGAGAAACCATTTATTTGTGATCTTTGTGGGAAAACATTCATCAAATATAGTAATCTCCGCATACACCAGCGAATTCATACAGGAGAGAAGCCATATAAGTGTGATGTTTGTGGAAAAACTTTCACCCAGCGCTCCACTTTAGTCATTCATAAGCGTTACCACACTGGACAAAAGCCTTATAAATGTACCATTTGCAGCAAAGATTTTGTTTCCAGAGCACTGTTGAAGACTCACCAAAGGAGTTATAAGCATGATGTTTATTAAAATTTGGGAGGGGGGAGCCAAAGACTAATGTAACAACAGTTAACTATTTTATGCCACACATTTATCAGTTCTACAAAAATGGGAATTTGTATACCAATAATTCAATGTTTCTGCAGTTAAATTAATATCTATATCACTTATTATAAAGTTTCTTTTCAACTATTAACAGTCATATACTATCTCTGGTTCATGTACTAGTATGTAAATAAAGAAATTAGATCCATTTTGAGAATGAAGATTATGAGTTTGAAGGACAAAGATTTTTTTTTCTCCTGTTTCATCCCATTAACACCATCCAGGTAAAAATTTGTTGATTTTAATGTGTGCCATATTAGTATGTTCTGTTAACATACATGCTAAATTTCACCATAGATCATTCATGAAAAATAAGTTTTTCAGTTGTATCACTATGTTTTGGAAAAGTGTACTTTTGATGTAACAAGTAAATGACAGTGAAAGCATATTGGCTGTATTCGCTGACTAATCTTTTGGACAGTATTGGTTTGAACATAATATAAGGTTATTTCTTGGTGGTAACACCAATATGGCATATAATTACTGCCAATGTTTGAATTGGATTGGGAAATGAATAAAGTAATTAATAGCTATTGGCTTTTAATTTAGTTTAATTGAGGTACCATGTAACTTTAATATTTGCAAAATGAAATTATGCCATTTTAAAAGGTTACTTGGCAATATGGAGAAGCCTGCATTTATTTTGTAATTGAAATGTATTACTAGCTACACAACTTAATTAAAAATATGAAAAAATTAATGGAAAATATGCAGTTTTAACAGTTGAACCGATATGACTATATAATATGGAGAACAGTTAAAAATATTAAACAAGAATGCAACATTTTGGATACATATTGCACATATCTGTAAGCTGGCAGACTGATCAAATATGTATTTACTTAAGATCATTGTGTAATTGGGTCAAACTAATACTCTTTTACTTCATTTACTTCTTTAAACATGTAGGACTGGTTTCACGAACCCTTCGTTTGCATCGTCAGCCCCTAATCGACTGAAGGATAAACCTTTATTTATAAAATTTGCTTGCAGTATGTGAAAATATCGACATTAGTAAAACAAAGAGAAACATTGGCATATGATCAAAAGAACATTTCAAAAACATAAAATGCAAACAGTTGGAGAAATCAGCAGTGGCATATCATTTTTGGACAGAAAGCCACGATATATTGAATAAAACAAAATTATTATAATCAGTGCAAGGACGTACAGAATCTACATTTACAAGTACAAAGACAGTTTAATGAACTTCAACACTTCCAGTGATTTTTGTTGATTGGGTTTATTTACAGATGCTCTATAACATCTCAGGTCATCATCATCCCATTCTATGCAAGGCATGAAGTGGCCGACAAATTTTGTTCAGGGGTCTCTTCTTTCAGACTTGAGGTTCTTTTCCATGCTGTAAATGTATGACATGGGACCCATGGCTTTGCTTCCCATCTCTTCTGAAGGAAGCCATACTTAGGATTTTTAGGCCCAAAAGAATCCATTGATTCTGTCCAGGTTTGAATCCGCGATCATGTGTTTAAAAGGCAAGTATGGTTACCACTACACCATCAGGACTGACTCTTCCAGTGATGAAAACATAAAACTTTAAGTTCATCACACCCCCACCAGAGCACATTACACATTCCCACAGCATAAAGGTTTATCCTTCAGTGGAGTAGGGGCTGACAATGCGAACGAAGGGTTCGTGAAACTGATCCTGCATATTTAAGCGAGTAAGTGGAGCTAAAGAGTGTTAGTTTGACGCAATCAGACAATGATCTTAATATATGATTAGCTTCACTGTGCAATGTTTCAATTAACAATTTTAGCTAATGTATTTACTTGTTTTATAGAGATATTAGGATTAAGGAAACTTATGTGATAACTAACTATTTATACTCAATTGGGCATGTAAATAGTTCATACTAAATATGCTATGGTGATGTGGTGTGCAATGCAGTAGTATTTTGTTAGTGTGTTTTGTAAGAAATAATTCAAAAGGCATTTGCATGGAAGTGTAACTTAGAGTACAACACACAAAACAAAAATGTTGAATGTATAAGAGAGGCTCATTTTTGTATTTTAATATTTCCATGAATAGATAATAAATGTTTGCAGAGTTTCAATATGTGCTATGTGTTATCTATGTCAGTATTCCCCAACCTCCTTTCACGAAATATCACTTACTATAATCTATAATTTTAATTACCACCAATACATGTATTATAAAGAATATAATGGGGATAAAAAAACATTGAATTTATGGTGAAAAACAGTTGAATCATGCTCTAGTATGTATTAGTTATACATATAATTCCAAAGAGCTAAATGTATATTATTAATGAATGCTTGAGCTCGCAACCTTGATACTAGTTCTTTGATATCAGGTTGAGCTTTGTTCAGCATTGGCCTCCCTTGTTCACACACATAATTGTTTTTGAAAACAATATCAAGAACTGTACAACTTTGGCAGCAAGCTTGGGATATTCATATTGCATCTTAAACCAAAAATCAGGAAGAAAAATTTTCGAAAAGATGTTTTTCAATTTAACATTAAATGAAAGCTACATAAATTGTTCTTTTCCTGTATTTGTCAAAACCATTGGCAAATCATCTTGATCATAAAATGGATCCCTAATCCAGTTTTGGAGTCAATGTTTTCAGAGAAAAAACTTCAAAATCTTCAACCAATCACTGGCAATGATTTTTAATGTTCTGTGGCATATAAGGATTTATTTTGAAGCTCATTTCCTTGAATGAAACCTTGAAGAATTGGCAAGAAAAGTGCATTACGTTTTTCAGCTTCTGTCTCTGCAAATTTTAGCTTATGCATCATGGCATTTACTCCATTTTGAACTAGAAATTCTTTTAATGGAGCTTTTTAGTCAGTTTAAAAATCCATTAAATATGCTACCCTCTACAGCCACAACTTATCTCTATCCTCAAGTGCACAATTGCTATTTAAATCAGAAAGAAAAATTTGCACTTAATGTCTCACCTTGATAGCCATCATACTTTTGTGTGGAAGGGTAATTTCTTGCAGTTACTTACCCATTTCATCACCTAACATTGAAAATAATATTGATAAGTGAGATCAGAATTTTCTAAAATTCACTAACTTTAGCACCTCGTTAAGAAGAGTTTCAATTTCCTAGTGACAGACTTTTGGCCAACAGTTGTCTTTATAGGAAGAATTGAACCAAATGAGCTTGAGGAGCAAGTTTCCTTCATTTTTCTGCAGTGTCGCTGTGCCTCCTTGTTATAGAATGTATATAATCCTGCATATTTACCCCAGTTCATGTCATTAATATTTATGGAAAAGTTAATTTTCAAGAAGATGTCATAAGGGCTAGTACAAGTAATCAGTAGGTTGCAAAACAAAAATTCTCCATGAACAGTCTCTCCATCTGTACATCTAACAAAACACATGCTGGACCAAGTGTACAAACATTGGTCAAATCATCAAACTGTAGAGTACTTACTGTGTTTCTTCTTTCACTCCCTTTCAACTCATCATAGTCAACCATGTAACTTATTTGTGTCACAACATTATCAGAAAGATATACTTCATCACCCTGATCCTCGAAAGACTCAAGAAACAATGCCATTCACTCTGGCAAAATTGTTTCTCCCATTGTATTTGAATTCCCTAGCAGAGCTAATTTTAGGTTAGTTTTGAATTCAACCAATTTCTCATTAAAATTAGAAAAATAGTAGTGGTAGCAGCTTATTGATCTAATTGATTGCTTTAGTACAAAGTAGTACAATTGGTGTTAGACATGTCTTAATAAAATACTGAATTATATACAAGTGTATCAAAAATAAAAAACATAATATAATTATTTGGTATATACAATAATATCAAGCTAAGTACATAGATGAAATACATGGTCATACTCACATTACATTAATAGAACAAAATGCAGTTATGAAATAATTATTTATCATTATTTTACAAGTAAATCTTGAATGAAATAGAAACAGTGGTTAATTAAATGGTCTTTAAGAATATTTTGAAACTTTTATCTTGTTGTATTTCCTTTAAGTCGTTCTAAAGGTTATTGTATATCTTTATGCCAGAGTGCAATATGCTTCTATGGTATAAGGAAGTATTATGGTTATATATGAGGACAAGCCAACAAAGACTGAGAGTTATTTATTTTTTTTTATTTTATTATTATTTTTGTTTTAATTCTTGCACAGCAAAGAAACATTGTTGAAACAGTGCTGCATGATGAAAATGGATCAGCCCTGATTGGTGGTCAAAAACAGAAGTTTGCTCACACATGCACAAGTACACAGGGGACAAGCAAACTACATCAGTTTGCCAGTCATCTGTATACAAACTGGAGTTGATTCGTGAAGAGCAATATGCTGCATTGAAGTTTAACTTTCATTTGCAGAAATCCGAGATGAAAGCTTACAGAATGTTGCAACAGGCATATGGTGATG
Source organism: Metallyticus violacea (assembly GCA_030762175.1). NCBI lineage: Eukaryota > Metazoa > Arthropoda > Insecta > Mantodea > Metallyticidae > Metallyticus > Metallyticus violacea. The sequence continues at coordinate 378,322,074 of CM060846.1, forward strand.
ATGTTCTGCCAAAATCTACAGTACTTCAAATGTTCAAAGATTTCAAGGAGGGCAGTGTTTCAACAACAAAGCAAAGCGGTCCGGCAATAACAGTAAACTAAACCATGATTGATGCAGCTGGCATCATTGTTTATGAAGACAGACAAATAACGATTGATGAACTTGCAGACATTTTACATGTTTCCCATGGCAGTACATTTTCAATTCTGCATGATCACTTGAACATGATACACATTTGTGCGAGGTATCCCAAGATTACTGACTGCTGAACAGAAGATGGATGGTGCGAGTGGAAGTGTATAGGAACTTCAAGTGTATTGTCTACCCTCCATAATTGCCAGATTTAGCCCCATGACTTTTATCTCTTTCAATGTCTGAAAAAGAAGTTAAAGAGGAATGTTTTGGTACTTCTGAGGCCATCCTGAAAAAGGCTGAGGTGGTTTTGAAGAAGATGGTTTCCAGTACATGTTCTGGGACTGGCAGATGCATTGGGCAAAATGCATTCAAAAAAAAAAAGCATTCTAGTCTTTTTTGACTAGCCCTCATACATGGAGGTTTGAGTTTTGCTTTGTATTGTATTGATGGACTACTTCATTCTTAGTGAAGAGTATATTGGTATTATTGATAATTTTACGGATAAAAATAATTATTTCAAATATGTAGATAAAAGGAAGAATGCCTAATTTTTTAAAAAGTAATTTACATAGTTTTCATAGACTTGCTTCTATCATGACTCAAATTAAATGCATTATGAAACATACTTTACTTGCACTTGATTCCCCCCAGAATATTATGCCATACCTCAACAAGGACATATGCAAATAAGCCATTCTAACAGTCTCCAACGTTGTACATCCTGCTAGTACCCTTATCATATAGCTTGCTGTACTGAGTTTTTTGCCTATGTGATTAATATGGGAATTCCATTTTAAAATGTTTTGAACTGATAAACAAAGAAATTTGGTGAATTCTACTTTCCCATTTGTCTGGTTTAGAAGTTTATTTTTTGAGCTATGTACAAGGGTAGGTCCATAAATTTCTGGTCTAGCCGATAAGGATTATCGCCTTTACAAAATCCTTATCTGGTGTCATACTGATCTGTTAAGTAAATATTTGCAGCTGTAACTTCTACTCTGCTGTGTACAGTTGTTCAGATATAGTGGCATAAAGAAAGCTATGTGTAGAAGATTGTGACATGTTCAAAATGGAGTTTTGAGCTGTTATTAAGTTCTTCACAAAAGAAGGACTTACTCCAAATGAAGTTAAACAGCAATTGGCTGGTGTATATGGGGAAACATCCCCTTCATATTCTACCATAAAAACAATAAGCCAAACTTTTTTGAATGGGTTGAGAAAGCATTGAAGATGAAGAGCATGCAGGTTATCCCTTGGAGGTGCTCACTCCTGAAAACATCGCTCTTGTAGAAGGAGAAATTATGGAAGACCGGTGGCTTTGTTACAGATATAGCAGCAAGGTTGAGCCTTTCTAAAACAACAGTCCTTTGAATTATTCATGGACATTTAAACATGAATAAGGTTAGTGCAAGATGGGTGCCTAAACTTCTATCCTCAGTCCAAAAGCATCTAGTCATCTATTGTCAGGTTTTTTTGAAGCTGTATCATGGCAATGAGAGAGAAGTTCTGCAAACTAGTGTTACAGGAGATGAAACTGTGGTCCTCTACTATGATTCCTTGCTCAAAAGAGAATCAATGGAGTGGCATTGGTGAAGCACCGCCTCTAAAGATCATGGTCACTCAGTCAACCAAGAAGATCATGACCACAATCTTTTGGGACTGTGAAGGAATACTCTTCATTGACTTCAAGGAGAGGAACACCACAGTAAATAGGGAATATTGTGCTGGCCTACTGCACAGACTACGTGCTTCCATCAAAGAGAAAAGGAGAGGTAAACTTAGTGGTGGTGTCCGCTTTCTTCATGACAACGTGGCTGTGCACACAACTCTTTTTGCAAAGGAAGCTGTGTAAAAATGTGGCTTCAAGGGGATTGACCATCCACTCTGCAGCCCAGATCGAGCTCCCAGTGACTATTTCCTCTTCTCAAAACTGAAAAAGGACTTTCCAGGAAGGAAATTTAAGTGTGATGAAGAAGTGATGAATGCTGTTTATGTGCATTTTGCAGACAAGAATTCTAACTATTTATGAAGGGAGGATTGAAATGTTAATTCAAAGATGTGAGAAGTATACTGTAATAAAGGATAACTATATTGAAAAGTGAAATATAGTTTTTGTCTTTATCATACCTAGGAAATGGTTAGACTGGAAACTAATGGAACTACCCTCGTACATATTCTTTATTTTCTTTGGTGTGAATGTTCAATGCTATTGTCTTATGATATTTATTATGAGAGTACTTTCTATGAAATAGTTTGCAATTTGGTCCGTTACTTGGTGAATTGATTTTAAGAAGTTGATGCCCATACCAGGACATTTGCATCATCAGCAAAGAGGGGGGACTTTGCAGAATCAACAGTTATGATGAAGTCATTAATGATTAGGAAGAAAAGAATAGGATCTAATATAGAACCTTTAAGGTACTCCATAATTTTCCACTAGTGCATTTGATCGATACTTCTTTAATTTCTCTATATTTAATTTTACAATTTTTTTCCAGTTATTCAAATATGATTTTATTCAATTGTGGAGTTGTCCTATAATTCCAAGCTTTTCTAATTTTACTATTAGTTTTTCAATCAATTGTGTCAAATGTTTTTGACGGATCTCAGAAAATAGCTGAATTATGTAAATTATAATTAATCTGTTGTCTAACACACTCTTATGCTTCACTTACTTTTAAATATGGTGGGACCGGTTTTCGAAGAGACATCCTCTCCATCTTCAACCAACTTAATGTAAGTTCCAACAGAATTTTTTAAAAATGTCTTATTTTTCGAAAGTTCTTAAATGAATAGCTGAATTATGTTCTTTTTCATTAATAACTGTGAGGATTAACAAACAAAAGAGAAAATGCTGTTTTAGTAGAGTGATTGCTTCTAAAGCCATGTTGGTCTCCACATAGTAAACTGTGCCTTTCTAGGAAGCTCAAGAGCAGGTTACAAAATAATTTTTCCAAGATTTTTGAGAAAACTGATATGGGTCAATAGTTTTACATGTTATTCATTTTGGGGCAAGTAGGAAAAATGCTACTGCTAAAGGTTTCATTATAAGGGTATGTTAATGGTAGAGCAATTAGATGTGCAAATTTTTAATGAGGAAGTCAGGTGTGTCATCTATTTCTACTGAACATTTTAATTTTATTTCCTTAATTATTTGTAGTATTAGCACTTCATTTGTTCAGAAAAGGTACATTGAATCTTTAATTATGCTACTGACTTCACAAGTAGGCAAGCATGTATTTTTTGCTTGTTTGCTATTATTAGGTTTTCTGCTGTGTTTACAAAGTAATTGTTAAACTATTTGCTACTGCATTGTAATGTGAGATATATTTTAAGTTCCCCATCAGAGTTATGTTTGCGACATGGGGTAATTACCTGTTGTTTCTCTCTTAATTATACTGCATATGGCCCTTGATTTGTTACTAGGTATTTTCATTGCTTTATTATTAGCCAGCCATTTTGCCTCTCACATGACTCTTTATAGGACTATTTTATATTTTATGTATTAGTCTTTTATTTTATGACTGAAAGGATGAAATTTTAATAAAGTATATAAGCAATGTTTTGTTTTTGCATGATTTATTTATCTCTGGTGTAATCCAATGCTTACTATTATTGTTAGGATATTTCCTGATGATTGTCATGGGGAAGGCCATGTTGAAAATTTGTAAGAATGATTAAAATTTGCTTGACACGTTATTACCATTGTACATTTCTTCCCAAGTCTCTTTACTAAGTAAATGAATGAAATAATGAATCATTAATTATTATTCTCTTTGTGACCTGTGAAGCTTGAGCTGTACTATCTACAGCAGGAAGTGTTATTGTGTGCCTTGTGGTCACTAAAATGCAGGTCAAGGATATAGTTCTTATATTTATGAGGGTCAAGATTTACAAAAATTTGATCTCTTTGTGAGGATGAGTGTTGTGTGACTGTTGTAGGCAAGAATAATTTTGTTTTAAGTTGCTATGAGGTTTATTAATGCTGATGCAGTGTTTGATTTGCTGTTTAAATCCATTTTAAAATCACAACATATTATTAACATATATTTAATGTGATTCAGAACAGTGTCCAGCTTTTTCATGAAAAATTTTGGATCACTGCCTGGAGACCTATATATACATATTATTGAAATATTGGGATTTATCAATCGGATACTTGAATATTCAAATTCTTTTGCTTTTATATTTTGTAAATTTTCAAGGACATTAAAAACAATGCCATTCTTCACAAAAATACAGGTTATCCCTTCATTAAAAGAGGTTCTACAAGAAAAATCTGCTAGTGGGAAGTCAGATAATTTAGTTGATTGTAAACTATCTTCCATGGGCCAGTGCTCACTGCAGCAAAAAATGTTTGCTTCTTTTAAAGTTGTGTTGATGGTAAGATCTATCTTGCTTTTTTCTTCTTTATTTTTTTCCTCCCCTTAGTGACAGGATATTTTGATGAATGGGTAGGAGTTGTTTATTAGGCACAGCTAAGTAACCACTTACCTTGACTGCACCCTCCTTTCACTTTATTGGTTTTCCTGATTTCCGTTCAGCTGACTGTTAAAGACATTGTATAGCAGCTGGCCCAGTTTCAGCTATCCCCACTATAAATTAATTATGACTTTGTTACCAAAGTGCTCTTTGTTGATCAATGATCTCTCCCCAGCAGCATTCACCCTATCATTATTATTTACTGATAATGCATATTTATTTATTCCCTTTTGAATCCATTACAGATTATAGGGTTACAATTTGCTTCATCTACCTAATCATGTACATGATATCATCAGACTTACCAAGAAATATAACAGATTATAGCAAATTAATAAAAAATAAATATACATAAATCAATTAAGAACAGAAACATTTCTTTTTTTTCAACTGGTAAAATTGCATGAGTTTTGCCAAGTACTTCTGACTACATTGAAATATAGGAATATAGCACTTTTATTAGTAAATGTAAGATTTTTGCTGTAGTGTCCATGGAATAGTTCAAGAAAATGTCATAAAAGAGAAAGATACACCTAAATTACAAACAATAAAAGAGACAATAAAACACTACAGTAGTAAGTAATACAATATAGCACACAAGTTTTGAGCATTTGATTGTTAAATTTGATTCCATATTAACAATTGCAATATTTTTCCATTATAAATATAAAAGCAATGAAACATGTTATACAGTAAGTTATAATTAATATGAAAATAATAATATTTTGAAAGATTTTCAACAAAGTATGTTTATCATAATCACATGGGAATATAAGTCTAATTATATATTCATATTTTTTTTAACAAAGTTTTACACACAATAGCCTATTCATTTAATAGATTTGTGAATACGAAACAATTTGTATTTTATTTATTTATTCATCCTTTTGATCATTTTACATGATATAGGACATGTCCTAGAGCTACAGTTGCTATTTACGTGAGATGGGCTTCGTCCAGAGTATAATATAAACAATATACAAGTTTAGTAATTATACTAGATTTACATTTGCCTTATTTAAAGTCATATATTCATTTACTGAATAAAAGGTATGTTGTAGTAGAAAGGCTTTGACTTCTTTATTAAATTGTTTTATATTGGTTATTTCTTTAATATTTATTGGTAGTTTGTTATACATTTTAATGCCTATATTTTTGAGATTATTTTTTAAAATATTTGTCCTGCATATCTGAACATGAGGGTCATTTTTCCTTCTTGTATTGTGAGAATGAATATCTATATTTGTACATAATTCTCCTGGTATCTCTTAATATGGTTTACGACCTCTATTATAAAGAGGCAGGCTAATGGTAGTATATTATGTTTCCTAGAATAGGGTCTACAGGATGTCATACTATCTACTCCACTTATAATTCTTATTGCTCTCTTCTGGATTTTAAATACTCTCTTACATTTTTCTCCCCAAAATTTTATTCCATATTTTAATCGACTATGAAAATAAGCAAAATATACATTTTTCAATCCTAATAAATTCAGTGGCCTTTTTAGATTTTTAAGCATATAACAAACAGAACTAAGTTTAGTCGCTAAATGATGAGTGTGAGTATCCCATTTAAGGTTTTCATTTTATTACACTGAGCTACAGTTATTACTTTTGGTCACTATACTAACATCCACCTCACATGTGTTAGTTGCCCTTTAGCACTTAGTCAATTACATTATACAGTAACTTTCCAAATTTGTAGAGCCCTCTTGTTTCAGGTGTACACCATCTTTTCCAAATTCATTTTTAGTTATCCAGAAGTTTCCATCCACAGAAGTACACTGCTTAGTGGAACACAGCCAGTTTAGTTCTTTGTTGATTTTCATTACTCTTCTTACTGTCCCATCTGATCTTCTTAGCATGCCACTAACAATTATCTGACACCAGGCACTTCAGATTTCATATAACTTATGAGGTTCATTGTCTCCCACATAATTTCTTCAGCTCATACTTCCAATTTTATGTTGTATGTTCCAGCCTGCACCACCACCACATTTGGAATTCTTTCCTTTAAATTCATTTTTTTCAACTTGGTGCTTTAGTTCATCATGCTTGATGCCACTTCACTTCCTTGGTTTGCACAAAGCTGTCCATAAAATTTTAGCATAGAATTGCGAATGACTAAGACATCAGGTATTTTTCTTCTTTCATGGGTGTTGACCTTTGTGATTGTACATTTTTCCTCATTCATTGAGTTCTCCCTTTTATTATTTTCATTCAACACTTTGAATCTATATCTCAAATTTATTTCATAACTGCCATTCAGATGCTCTACGCGATTACTCCAATTAGCATCCAAGTATCGTCTTTTGTAGTGGTATTTCACTACATTATATCTATGATCCATATTTGCTAATTTCATTTGAAGGCCCCCATTTATTTCTAGTAATCCTGCTTAGATTTCCAGATCTTCAAATTTTCTTTTCAGCGAGCATCTTCTTTATCTTTAATAATTAAAATTTGTTCTGTTTTCTGGATGTCATTTTCCTTTTGGAGCCTTATTATTTTCTTTTGTGCTTATTTTAAGTCCGTATTCAAGATGTCAATTATTACATGAAGCAATGGTGCCATTGCTTTCTCATGTTCATTTCCATTGCTGGTTTGGTTAGGCACCAATTTCGTGCTTGTTTCTCTAGATCATATCTATTCCTCGTGTTTCTTCATTTACATGTCTTTCGGCACTGCTATAGCTTATTTTTACATAATCTTCAGACACTATATAGGTATATTTAGCACTGTTATTATTTAATTTGAGCTGCATTCTCCGGGTAATCATTCCACTCCACTCCACTTACCCCTCCACTTTTCTGGTCTTTAACTTATGTTCCTTTCATTACAAAAAATTCTATACTGTTACTGTTACTTTTGTAAGCTTTTTGTTTCATTTAGAAGGTATGCAGTAGGTGAGATGGTTTCATACAACCATTGAACATGTTTAAAAACAAATTACACATATGGCAATAGACTGACATTCTTCACCCATATAAATAAATCCACACAAATATATTAGCTAACTTTACTTGATTCTGGGTAGGTGTAGTGTTGGTTTGGAGGTGCATAGGATTATCCTCTTCTGCACTTGCTATTGCTAATGTTCTTATCTAATCATATCCTAGTGTATTGCCTGATCTTGATCTTTTATCATAAGTATATGCTCCATTTTTCAACACAACTACTGTATTTATGCATTTGTAGCAATAAGGAAATAAATTGACTGTTTGACCTGACAGAGAAAAACGTTTGCTTAAATACCACAGTAAAGAGTGAAGGAACCAGTCAAATATTGCAGAATTTTCTGGTACTGGCTAAAATAATAAGATCTCAAATTTTGTTCAGCTGTCTTAAGATGTCAGCTAATATTTGTGTTAACTAGAATTACAAAATCTCATAGTCTGTACAATTGCTATAAGATGATATTTGCACAAATGGCCTAAATTTAAAATTTTCAGAACTTGCTCTTAAGGTGGCAGGCACTATTTGTATTTTCCTATCTTCCCTATATAGGTACCACTAAACACCTTACATATACCATTGATGGTAAGTGTACCACCAGTTGAAAAAAAAAATGAACTAGTTTATCAATCAGTATTAAAAAAATGACATTGAATTAGTGATTTCAGAAAAGTATTTAGTCACAATTAGTGAAATTTTTACTATTTTATCTGTAGAAAGTAGTATTAGTTGACATTCTTTTATGATAACATTATTTTCATTATTTATAGATTGCATATTTTGACAGCTTTGAAAAGAATTAATTAGTATTATATTTTAATTCACTTAGTAAAATTTTTGTGTGTGTGTTTTAGGGTCAGTGCATTTTTTAAATAGATATAAGTGTTTCACTCAAAATTTATGAAATGAATGTGGTCTATTAACTTTTTAAATTTTTTCTATTTTTAAAATTTGTTTATTTACATAATTATTTATTAGATTACTTTCAAGAAGAACAAACATTATTATTGTGTAACTATTTTTCCCTGTACCAGTTTCATTGCTCTCCAAAGTACATTTAGTAACTTTTGTTCCAAATATGTAAGCTTTGAAATATTTTCTGCAAAATGGTATATCACATCCTGTTAATGCTGTACTTGTGAAGTTATGCACATGATGGACTCTCTGATTTGCTAGTCAGTGAATCATTTGTCCAGCCATCACTAACTATATTTTCATGATATCAGAATAGTACTATTTAGCACCTTTTGTATTTCAGTTTGTATTAGGAAAGCAGGCCATGATTTTGTTAGTTATGGAGTATCATAAAGTATATGTCTCAAATCAAATATAAATACCTTGTTAAGTAATAGACCATGATTTTGTTAGCTATGGAATATTACAAGAAATATGTCCTTGTAATATATTCATAGTTTGTTTTGCAGTGTGGAAAAATTTGTTTTCTAATGAAGTAAACTTAAAATATGAGCTGAAGGTGGGTCTGAAAAATTGTGTTGGAACAACATGATTTACAAGAGATACATGAGTGTGCTATGCAACAATTAAAGGATAAGATGAAGGTGTTTAATAAAATCCTTTCTGATGGATAGAAAGCGATTTGTTGTTGTACAATCAAATGACAAGGAATGCAGATCCAAGGTAAAAAATCTAACATATGGCATACCCAAGTGTTCTATATTCGGACCATTATTATTCATTTTGTACAATCATGATATAACTGAAACAATACCTGTAAATGCTAGCATTATCCAGTTTGCTGATGATAGTACAATTGCAGTCAATAATAGTGACTTATCCACATTAAGTTCAAGTGTCAATGTCATAGCAAATTCAGTGGTAGAATACTTTGGAGATCTGAACATGTATGTCAACCCAGCCAGAGGTGAAATAATAAAATTTGGATTCAAAAACACTGACTCCTTAGTGCAGGTTGCTATCAATTTCAATACAGTAGGAAATGTAAATTCCAAAAAACTCTTAGGACTCATCATACATAAAACTTTTAACTATGACAGTCATGTAGAAAAATTAGGGCTGATAATCAGTAAAAACTTATTTGTAATTAGATATTTAAGAAAAGTAGTGACCTGATAATACAGCTAGAATAATTTATTCTTCTCTTATTCAGGCACACATCACTTATGCCATCGAACTATGGGGCATTACTTCCATAGCAAACTTTAATAAAATCTTTACCTTACAAAAAAGAGCTGTTATGTATCTAGGTCATCTTACACAATGATTTCTGTAGGAATTCTTTTAGACAGTTAAAGATTCCAACTCTGCCATGTTTATACATTTACAAAACCATTCTTTATTTAATAAAATATAATTTACAGATGCTAACAAACTCTGATGTACACAAATACAACACCAGGAATAAAAATGACTTCTCCATCCCAAGCCGTAGACTCCGTCTTTATGAAAAAATGCCTAGCTTTATAGCGATAAAACTCTACAATGTTCTTCCTAAAGAATTCAAATCCTGTAACAACCATATTAAATTCAAGAAAGTTTTGGAGCATTATTTAATAGATAAATCCTACTATAGCATTGACAAATATTTATTGTAGGTTAGATCTTAATTTTATTGCACATATCTTATAAACAAATACTCATTGTAACCTATTATGTCTGAAAATTGCAATCTGTATTTGTATTTTTTTTCTACAACCCTAATGCAATGTATGAATCTTATTAATTATTGTACATATTTATTGATTAATCTGTTCAAACTGTATAAAATTATCCTATATTGTAGCTTCATACTGACATGGTTTAATCGAGATCACACCATACTGAACTGCAATAAATTAAAATTGAAATTGAAAATTGTAACGTATGTTTCTTGGTTATACCACTATTGCCAAACTTTAAATACAAAAGTAATAAAACCTAAGTAATATATTTTTTTTCAAGAAGGTCGGTCGGTTGGTTGCTAGTGGCCATTGTAGATGCTGATATTTATCATTTTTTTCTAGCTTACCAATGAAGAGCCTCCAAATTATTTTTCATTTGTTTGTTGCTATTTAGTTGACTGCATTTCAGTAGATGTTCTTTGTTTAAGATAGTATTCACATTTAGGTCTTCATATGGTTTTCCTTTAAGTTTTTGTTTGATATTTTTTATTGTTCAGTTCAGTTATTAATTAAAAGATATTAATCTTTTTATGAGTTTGAATTTAGAGGGAAGTTCTAGGTCAAAAAGCAGTTTTAATTTTATGGTGAGTCTTTATGTAAAACTATTTCTGATCTGGATATTGTATGATAGTTTTCTTATGTCATTTATAGCATATGTTGGTGGTTTTTCAAAAATGTGATTTTTGCTCAAAAGCTGCTTCCCTCTTTAATATTCAATATGTTCAATATTTTAAAAATGAATGGCTCCAAACCACACTAAAGTTGCATGATAGGAATGGACGATATGTAATATAAGTGTACAAATATGACTGCAGGAAAAAATGTTGGTAATATTATAGAACAAGTATTATCGGGGGGGGGGGGACTAAGACAAGGCACAGCACAAATTGGGAAGAATTTATAACATATTTATCACCACTATGGGTGGCCGAGGTCGTTAAGGCGCGGAATCCTGAGCGCGAGGTCTGGGATTCTAAACCTGCCAGGACCGTTCTTCCTGACTGAGGTTATTTTCCAGGTTTTCCTCAGCAATGGCAAGTGCCAGGGATGTACCTCAAACTTAGGCCTGGAACGTTTCCTTCCTTTAAAAAAAAAAATCCTTTCCCAATATATCATTTCATTTCACGCATCAACAGTGTCCACCACCTGTGGTGTCTCAGTAGTAAAAACGGGCATTAAACACCATTCAAAAAATAAATGTCATCCTCAAACATGCAAATGAATGAATAGTGTTTATCGTCCGTTTTTGCTATAGAGGCACCACGGGCGATGGACACTGGTGATACATGAAATGATATATTGGGAAATGATTTATTTTTAAGGAAGGAAACGTTCCAGGCCTAAGTTTAGAGTACCTCCCCGGCATTTGCCATTTATGAGGACTGAGGAAAACCTGGAAAAAACCTCAGTCAGGGAGGACGGTCCTGGCGGGATTCGAACCCCATCCGTGACGGTACTAAACATGCAAAATACTAAGATGAATTAATTAAAGATGGGTTTATATTAAAATTTATTATTATTGCTCTCTAATATTAATTTTTACCCTGTATTAATATGGTTGTCAGAGCTTCCCATTCTTTAGTTTTACGTGTATAGATTGTAAAAAAAAATTTGATCTGTTTTTGTGTAACCATTTGGTAATCAGCTCTTTTAACAAATGCATGTTAAACGTTGTCCTGTTTTGATCTCCCTTCTATGGCTTTTCATGTCAACTTGGTTTTAAAAAATTATGTTCATCAAAATATATTGGTCTGATTCTATTTCTGGTTCCCTTAAAAAAAACTATTTATACTTAAAGTTTGAAAAAACACAAAGTAGGCATAACTTAAATATGTACTCGTGATTGAATAACTGTAAAATATTAAAGTCATAGAACAAAAGGGAGTTTTTTTTTTTCATTGATTTATTTATGGACGCTCTTTAACATCTCAGGTCATCAGCGTCATTCAACTCAGGGCGTGAAACGGCCGACAAATTTTGCTCAGAGGCCTCTCTTTCAGGCTTGAGGTTCTTTTTCGTGCCGTAAATGTACGACACGGGACTCACGGCTTTACTTCCCTTCCGAAGGAAGCCATATACTTAGGATTTTTACGCCCGAAAAAATCCATCCGTCCAGGCCGGGTTCGAACCCGCGATCTTGGGTATAGGAGGCAAGTATGGTAACCACTACACCACCAGGACCGACACAAAAGGGAGTATTTAAATAATTCAGGATGTGTGCAAATATTACTTAATTTTAAGCATATGAATAAACACAAACTCTTTCTACAAACTAGTTCCAGGAATGTACTATATCAAAGAAGATGTTTTACATGTTATTCTTATTAACAGAAATTTTTCCGAGATATTTGACAACCAAAAATTACTTTATTTTGTCATGGGCAGTGTTAGTTAGTCTGATCTCTGTGTTAATGACACAGTATAAATACATGGTCAAAGTATTCACGTTAATTTTGTGTACATTTGTTATATTGTAATTAAACTCAAAATGAAAAGTTTAGCACAGAAAGAACTTTACTGAAGCTCTCCACTTGTGCCCTAGACTTGCCTGTATCATAAACTTTTGATATACGGGATTACCATTGCTATTATGCAAATACTAGCTATAGTACAATTTTAAAATATTTGATGCCTTAGCATCTTTTATTCAAATATCATACCTTTTTGAAAGTAATCATTATTATATAATTGATATTATTGTATGATTTAGTTGAACTACACACTCTTAATGCTTTACTTGTCATAATATATAGAACAGGTTTCCAGAACATTTCGTTTTCATCATCAGCCAGGCTAAAATTCAACTGTTGAATAATTCATTAAGCTGTGCGAATGCGTATTCTGCTCTGGTGGTGGTGTGATAAACTTGTAGTGCATGTTTTAATCCCCAGCAGTGTCAAAGTTCATTAGACTGTCTTTGTATTTGTAGATGTAGATTTTCTCCCAAGTTGCTAGTTCTGTAGGTCCTTGTACTGATTTTAATAATTTTGCTTTAATCACTATGTCTTGATTTTCTGTCCAAAATGGCAATATGTTATCTGTTTCTGTTTTGTATGTAAATGAATGTTTCTATCTTGTATATTCAAACAAAAACAGAAACAGATAACATGTTGCCATTCTTGGATATTAAAATAATGAAACATCAAGGAAATCTGGAATTTGGAATAAACAGAAATAATACATACACAGATAATCACATCAAAGCTGACAGTTTTAAACCCACAGCACACAAACATGCAGTTACCAACAGTTTAACACACCGGCTAGTTACCTACATATTAACAAAGAAGAATATCGTAATGAATACAAACAAATAGAAGAAACAGTGGTTAAAAATTGTTTTAAAAAAGAACTGGTACCAAAAAGGTGCAGAAATTCCAGAGACAAAAAACATATCAAAGAAACCACAACACTTTCAGCAAGAAAAATTAAACTAGTTTTTAAAGAATTCACATATCATCCATGGGCTACAAGAAAATTTCAGAATATTCTTAAAGATTTTAATATCAGTTTGGCACCGGTTAACAGATTTAATGTTAAAAACCTACTGTTAGACAATGTTAATGATAGTATTCCACAAGAGAAAAAAGCAGGCATTTACAAAATAAATTGTGCACAATGTGAAAAAAAAATATACATTGGAAAAACAAAGAGAAACATAGGAACATGGTTAAAGGAACATTTCAGGAACATAAAGTACAAGCAAATAGAGAAATCAGCAATAGCATATCATTTTTAGACAGAAAATCACGACATAGTGAATAAAGCAAAATTATTAAAATCAGTACAAGGACCTGTAAAACTAGCAACTTGGGAGAAAATCTACATCTACAAATACAAAGATAGTCTAATGAACTTCGACACTGCCAGGGATGTAAACATAAATTACATTCCCACAGCTTAACGAATATAGTTGAATTTTAGCCTGGCTGATGATGAGAAAGAAATGTTCTCGAAACCGGTTCTATATATTATGATAAGTAAGTGAAGCATTAAGAGTGTGTAGTTCAACTAAATCATACAGTAATATCAATTATATGATTGGCTTCACTGTGCAAGTTCCAATTTACTTTTAATCATTATGTTTAAACAATTAAAGTAATAGGTAATATAATGCATTGTATAGTGCATATATAATGAAATGCTATAACTGTAACATGACATATTTATCTGTGCAATTAATTAGAAATAGAGACATTTCAGTGTACAGCTAGCAGCAGAAAATGGATATACTCAGAAATTATATTCCATAATTTTACTCAGCACAGCTGTATTGGATATCACCCTGATTGGATATCGACTAACTGGTGAGTTTGTTGTCAGTTATTCAGGGTATTGTATTGCTTTGCTATTTTAATGTGTAATGTTATTTGTTACTAACAGTAGAATTGGCATACATTCAGGGTATATTAAATGCAAAAAAATTACAGCTAATACCTTTTCTCAGATTCAGAACCTGTAAAAGATAGAGCTTACTATAATAAAATTTTATTCAGCAGCAAGCATGGCTCATAATACTGTGCCCTTTGTGATCATAAGCAAATGGAAATAGCAGTCGCAATAATTAATGTCATGTCACACAGAGTGTCTGCTTATCAAATGAGAGACTGGGAATTCAGTTCCCAATAGGAACAAGATGACTATATTTCTCTTCTTCAGGATTTTCTCTGAAAAGGCAAATGTCAGAATCTTTATGTTTCAATTACTTTGGATACATTTTTTAGCAATAATTAATTTATTAAATTCATTGTCTCAAAGGCCTATGGAAATTTGTATGAAAACATTGAATGCCTTAAAAAAATAATGGAACAAAATAAAAATAAAACCTCATTCACTATCAGTGAGTACAAGTGAAAAGAGTGAGTAGAGTTGTTAGTTTAAAGACACATGATGAATTTTCAGATTTGACTTGAGCATGAAAGGTTTAACATAACAAAGCAAATTGCATTTACGTATTACACATGTTCTTTGTATTTAATTTATGATTATTCTGCAATATGCAATATAGTAACTTGTCTACCTGGGAGAATAATGCTGTTATTATACTTATTTACTGAATTAAATAAATTAATGAATTTGTGGGTGGCTTCTTTATTTTCAATAGTACGTTCATGAGAAATTTGTAGAACATCTAAAATGTCCAAATTACATGCCCAGAAGGGATTGCCATAATGTAATGGCTACAACAGGGCAACATCCATGACTTTTCTCCTTATTTATGCTAACCAGCTTACCATGGCTTGTGTGGAACAATAATAGTTAAAATGAAAAATAAGTCATGAATAGATAAAATTGTTGCATTATCAGCTTATTTGTATGACAGATATGCATATGGAATTAATTTATAGAAATTAATTGTATAAAGGTCCATAGTGGCATAGTTGCATCTATATGATAAATAAAAAATATGTCATCTCTTGCAAGTTGTATTATTTACGCCTCTTGCATTGATAATGTTAATATTATATTTTCTCACTTGCAGCACTGTCACATTAAACAATTTGTTGACTATATATCTCAGCATCTACATTTTTCCAGGACTTCTAAAACATTCCCCATTGTGCTTTTCATTTCTGTCTCTAATGTTCTTTATTTGGTAATTTTTAGTACAGGTATGTTTAGCGTATTGATGTTTTATTCAAAATTGTAGGCAAATCATTACTGTATTTTCAATATTAGGGCATTGCAACAAGAATAAGCATAATGCTATTATGTTGCTACAAATATAACATTAAAATACAAACACATTCAAAACATCACTCTGCAGTAGGTAATGTGAAAATATCATCACCATTGATCTACCAATAACGTGTTTAACTAATCCATATACATGTATCTCATTCAACCATCTGCCAGCAAATTGATAATGTTGGGGATGGCCAATGGTTAGCAGATGGTTGACTGGAATGCATAGGATATTATATATGTGTACATATGTGACTGCTGGAAAAAAAAATGGGTGCTTAGTGCAAAATCAAATTTTTGAGAAAAATGTGTTTAAATTTGACAAAATTGCATTTTTATGCTCTAAGCCAGCTAAATGTGAAACATACCATCATTTTTGACTGAGGAAGGAGGAGACTTGAAGGAAGAAATTTTCATAATACATTCCAGTAAGCCATACGGAGTCTGGGAAAATTGTTTTGGAGGATCTAGAAATTGAATGACAATGACTTTCTAATGAGGTCTACCTGCTTTGTACAGACCTGAAAAATTTCATCTATTGATTAGAAAGCCACAGAAGAAAAAAAAAATTAATGTAATATTGTTTTTGTTTTGTGTAGAGAATAATTTATATTTTATTTTTATGCCATTTAATTATATATATTTCTGCAATTGAGAATGTCTTCATCTCTTTAGATCTTGCAGTCTCCTTTTGTAATTTTAGAAGTGTCAGATAATTATTATTAAAAACTGTAGACTTTAGAGACTCCATACCATTAAACAGCCTAAATAGAATTTTAGGCAAAAGCACCTTTTCTTCAGAC
Organism: Metallyticus violacea; assembly: GCA_030762175.1. Lineage (NCBI taxonomy): Eukaryota > Metazoa > Arthropoda > Insecta > Mantodea > Metallyticidae > Metallyticus > Metallyticus violacea. The sequence goes on from CM060846.1 coordinate 378,338,775, forward strand.
ATAGTCACATATGCATTAATATTGTTTATAGAAATTATGTAATTCTACTTATTAGGGAGGAAGATGGTATACCAGATAAAATAAAATGTTATATTAGCTACTATAGATGATTGATATCCAGAAAATCAGTGGCTGGGAATCTGTGCTAGTGGATCTTTAGTAGAATAGGGGCAATGATATATATAGCAAACAGTTGACACAATATAGAGGGATAAGTCATAAATCATGGCAACTATTTTTTTTTCTCATGAACAAGGAACAACAGGAAAAATCTAATATATATGATTGAAAGGGAAAAAGCAGAGCACAGGCAACTGGACAACAATGATTTATTATGGCATAAGCAAAAGCTATGCATAACTACTTACACAGGATGCAAATCCATAACAGGGCATGTCTCCCAGGTAATCCACAGAGTTTAACAGCCTTTGAAATAGTCTCCAAGTACATCAATGGAAAGGGTCCACTTCGCCACTGTTTAATAGAGGAGGGCATGTGCACCCTATGCTTCCCTTACCTCTTTGTGGCATTCTCATGCATTCCTGCCATAGAGAAACACTATTTTATACACACATGTGACTTCCATTCCTGACTACTGTCGCCCACCAACTGAACTTCGGGGCGAGCTGAAGCATGCAGTTCTGCTCACATACACCATATGGTGTCTTCATTTGAAAGTACATTCAAAATATATTCCATATGCTTTCAATTGTATATCTTAGATTTTTCGTGTTGTCTGTTGTCCTCAAGGAAAAAAAAACAGTTACCTTGACTTATGATTTATCCCTTGTAGAACATCAGAAGAAAGCACTAGCAAACAATAACAGTGAGTTAAAACTGTTTCACTTACTGAACACCATATATAACCCATCCATCAAGCAGAGAACTTTAGTTGCTACTGATTTCAAAGTACCAATAGAGATTATAAAATGTAGTGACAGAGTAAATGACTCACTATAGACTAGGTCCCTAAAAATTATTTACTATTACTAGAATGTTAAAATCAATTACAGTTAATTAGGGATCTATTTATATTGGTTTGCATAGTACATAGGTTTTATAGTGCAAGTAGTCCCTGCAGGAAAATAAAAAGCAAAACAAACTACATTATTTCAAAACATTGTTGATATTATATATTTTTCTTCAAACCTGAAGGTAGTTGAAAAATAAATATTCCCATCTAATTAAAATATACTAATTTTACATTTTCAGCCTCTCATTAATCATTGTGTTCACATTTAAAGCCTAACCACACTAATGGCTAATGTGGCTCCTTTCTTAAAAGAAACAAAACTGTCATCACTACCATAATATCTCTTATTCTAGATCCATATGACACAGTAGTGCATCAGTAGAAGTAAAACATGGTTGATGTTATTAAATGGTTTGCCCATTTCCCATTTATCTTCTGTGCTGATGACTACAGATGATGTTATGCTATATTAGACCATTCTGGTGCTGCTATGGGATAAGAATGTGTATTGTGTGTTAATTTCAGTTTAATTGTAGATGCAGATGCAGGAATTAATGCAATTGAACAATAACACTAAATGCTAGAGTTTTATTATTTACATTTGGGTGAAAGTAGCAGTTTGTAATATAAAGCATGTCTGGAACTTTGCATGGCTATGGTAGTGTATGACAATGGTTTGAAGCAAAGTAGTATGTATAAAATTTGTTTGTCAAGAATCTGAAATAGGAGAAAATTAGTTCATTTCTCTTTCTGAAATTTTAAGGAACTTCTCACATTTGTTCTGAGAATTTTATTGGTGATGACTGTGAATATGAATTAAAAGCAGAACTGTAAAGAGTCCAGTTCATTGTGGTCATCTAAGAAAGTTTTCAAGTGAATATTCAGTTAAATCCCACAGACAAAAAAGCCAGAATAAATTCAATTTAAATCTTGCGCAGTTTAAATGTGTAATTTAAATCTTAAATCTTGTTCATTATCTTAAATTTTTCGATCTTATCAGCAGTCAACCCATTTTAGAAACAACAGGATTAACAAAATACCTTAGTTTGCATATCAATAAAATATTAAATTAAAATTTGATTAGTTGAAAAGTTCTGAACAGATTAAGCCCAGAACATTTTGCAATCAGATCTGAACATCAGTATCCTGATGATATTAGAAAATGCTTACTTTCACACAGTAATGATAAATGGGAAATGTTCCTGTGAATATGTATTTAGTATACTTTCTCCTATGTAATGTGACAGCTCTTTAAACAAATATATATAAAAAACTTTACCATTAAAATTTCCATATATAGGTTATCTTTTATCCTTCTAGGTAAGTATAAAAACAAAAACATTGACCTTGTAAACCAAAAATAATAAAAATTATAACATAATATAATCAATATAACTTTTTTTTCACTGTCATGATCAAGTTTATCATGCTATCAAAAAGAGATAAAAGGGCTACATTATATAGCAATAAGGTTTTCATTAGCTTGCCTATATACATGAAAGCATATGTACAGAGAAAAATATAATAGGGGAAAATAAGATATTTCATTAAGTCTAACTTTTAAGATATATGAAAACAGTGAATTGAGTTTAAGTACTCAGGAAATTGGCTTCAGTCTTCACATGAGACCTGGAATTATTCAGGAATTTATTGATTTCACACAAATTGCAAGTTCTATGAAGAAGCAACACAATCAAGTTGCAGAAATACAATTTTTTGAAGTAGAAATTTAAACAAACAAAGTTTATATTTAAAATATATCACTACAAAAATGAAATAGTTTGAAATTTTTTAAGCTTATGTACAAAGCACATTGTAATAATAGAAGCTTTTTTACAATTGTAAACATTCCTGTTTGTGGATTTTGGTAAAAAAAAATTAAGCAAAATAATTGGTGTTGACAAAAGTGAATTAAATGCTACTGAGTACTATATTTTGGCTAGAGTGCCTAACATCACATGAAGAATTGATAAACTGTGGAAGGAGAAAATACATATGCAGTCAATTCTGTAGTATCAAGGTATGAAACTAGAATTTCTTAGCTGAACTTTCACATCTTTTGAAATTATTACCTCATTGGCTCTTCGATATCAGTTTTGAAACTTCTGGGATGAAAATACTAACAAATGAGTATTAGAAACTCTAATTATAATGGATAATGATGAAATTTAGAGGTATTGTAAGCTGAAAGCAAATTTGTACTGCATGAAATCTCAAACACAAAATTCCTCTTCTCCAAACATTATAAAACTTTATCATTCTGATGGTGAGAAAAAGGTAGATGCTTTAAGCTATTTCTAAGAAGAAGAAGACAATTACATTTCAAAAATAAGAGCTGTGGCATATCATGGAAAAAGTAAAGAACAAAACATTGTAAATTGATTGACTATGTCACACTACAGTGATTAAAGTATGTATTGTTGATTATTGTTTAAAGACTAAAAGCCATCGGAGTAAATTTCAAATACTCTTGTACCCGCCGAAAAAGAAAGAGTAAGAAAGAACTCAATAGAGCTTTCCAGGAAACATTTAAGAACTGTCAGTTTGTGGGTATTTATTTGAAGGCAGAAAAGCAGAATAAACTGAACTACAAATGTAAGTACATGTGAATAGTAGCCCAAAAACCAACTTTATTTAGGAGGATTTAATCTTAGAAGCAGCAGTGCTTAAATTGGTAGCCTAATAAACAGAACTAGAAATTGGAATAATGTAACAAGATGTTGGAAGTAATAATTTGTTTAATGTTTGTATAAAGAAGACACCATAACTTCAGTTTGTTAGTAAAAATGCATTGCCTTTAACTTCTGGCATTTTTGTTCTCTCTTTACCTCAAAGTCAGCAGTCTAAGATCAGTAATGATGCCACAGTACTAGTTCACAAGCTACTATTAAAATTAAAATTTATTAAAAACATACCCCAACAAACTACATAATATACTGCACTCAAATATACATCCATTATATATAAAAGAAACTCAAATTTATAACTTGTATATACTTTTTCTTCTGCTACTATAACCCAGTCTATGGCTTATCAGCTATCATGCAAGTTACTAAGAAAACAGTGGTACAAATTGAAATTCCATTTTAACAACCATGAAATCTGAGAGAAACAAAAGAAATGAAAAGGATATTTATCTCTTAATAACTAAGCACAGAATTTTATGCCAGGAAGATGACTGCTGTTGTAGCAGCCACAGGTTGCACGCATAAAAAATAAAATATATTTTTAGCAATGTTTTATCTGTTCCTTGGTCAGTACTTAACACCTGTAAGTACTAAAATTACAATAGAGAATATTATTAGTTTTCATGCATATATCAAACATTTTAATTTCCATTCATTTATAACATGTAAATAAATCCTTTAGATACTGTTAGTTATAATGTTCCAGAATTATTTCATTTACGGTCTGAATCATATTTTTACCACAAGAATCATTTCAATACAGATGACTTTTTTTTTGAGCAATTTTTGTAACACAGAAAGAGAGTGTAATTGTCTTTAAAAGCTTTCTAAGCCATAAAGTAAAAACTCTCTCTTCTTTGCAGGTGGATATCAAACATCTTCCAGGAAGAAATCATTTTGGATACTGAAGGACAACCTGATGCAATAAAGGAAAACAACTGTAATGTCAGAGTTTCTGTCGCAGGTGTTAATGAGGAAGGCTTACCAAAGCATGTTAAAGTACCCAATAATAAAGCTTCTGGTACACTAAGATTTACATCAAACCAGCTAGTGTTTGCTGATTTAAATAAGTGTGTTGCATGTGGCAGCATATTTGAAACAGAACATGATCTCTTACTACATGAACGCATTCATTATACAGTAACAACTGTTGGTCATTTCCCATGTACAGTGTGTGATAAGGTATACAAAGCCAGAAACAGTTTCAACAGACATATGAGAGTGCATGAATCAACTAGTACATTTTCATGTTCAGTATGCAGTAAGACATATAGAACTAATTTTCAATTATCTTCACATATGCTAACTCATTCCACAGAGCGTCCTTTCAAATGTGATTTATGCAACAAAGCATTCAGAAGAAAGAGTGAACTTAATGCTCATAAAACAAGGCATGTGGCAACCAAAGCCTTTGAGTGTGATCTTTGTGATTATAAAAGTCAGTCAAAAATAAATGTTGAAAGTCACAGAAGAAGGCACAATAGAGAATATAGTTCACAGTGTGAACTATGTGGAAAAGGCTTCTATTTTAACAGAGATTATAAGGATCATATGGCAGAGCATGAGGGCAGCAAATTTCAATGTGAACAATGTGGCAAAGCATTTTCATTGAAAAAAAATTTGGTTCAGCACAAGCGCATACACGATCCAAATAGGGACTTTTCTCGATTTACATGTGAAATTTGTAATAAGGGATTTCTTTACAAATGTAAATTGACACAACATATGCGTGCCCATAAAGGAGAAGCAAAATACATCTGTGACCTCTGTGGTAAAGCCTTGTCAACTGGAACATCTCTACGTTGCCATAAACGCACTCATACAGGAGAAAAACCTTTATCTTGTGATGTATGTGGCAAATGTTTCAATGCTGATGGTTCATTACGAGTTCATAAGCGCACACATACTGGTCAAAGGCCATATATATGTTCTGTTTGTGGTAAATCTTTTACACAACGCTCTACACTTGTTGTTCATATGCGATATCATACTGGAGAAAGGCCCTATAAATGTAGCATCTGTCAGAAACAGTTTGTTACAAAAACACTTCTTAATACACATATAGTAAACCACAGTTAAATAATTTCAAAAGTATGGATGTGAATACACATGCACACTGATGAACTAAGTGGACAGTAATCTGAAGCTTGAAAGACATCATATTGTCTCTCTTCGGGCATTGTGTTTTACTTAAATTAAGAGTGCAGTTTCAGAAATGTGTTATTAAGTTCAAGAAAAACAAATGCATACATTCTGACTAATCTTCATTTGAATCAGTATTTTTCTAAAAGAAGAAGGAATACTGTTAAGTGTAAATTTTGGTTTAAACAATAATTTACAGAGCAGATAGTTTTGTAATACTGTACATCTTAGCTTTGCAGAATTTAAAGAAGTTTTCAGTTTAATAGCTAAACTTTTTTTAAAAGTTTGTTATTCTTTTAAATTTCCATCATAAATGTATATTATTTATTCAGTTGTACTTTTTAATTCATTCTTTAAATAAATTTCCATTTGCTTTTCTTTTGGTGTGGTCACTTATTGTTAAGCATACTTTTAATCTTTTTTCTCTATTTACCAAAATGTTTACTTTTTGGTACAGTTCATTATGGTAAGTTCTTCCTTTTCCTTTAGCAATTTACATGTCTGTATCTGCCTCTAAATTGCATAATTTTTTCACATTATCTGCTGTATGTATTAGGCTCTTTTTGCTTATCAGCAGCAATGCTATTTACCTACTAAAGTTCATCAATTAATTTTGCTTCAGGATTCTTTCAAGTGAAAGGCATATTTATATATAAATTTTTCCAGTGCATAACTGCACCCAGTAGTGCTGAATATATCAAATAACTTAGTGAGGACAGTGTATTGTTGAATATGAAAATTGATTAGTTTTTATCACAATCTTTTTGTGTCAGAACTACTAATGCTGTCCAGTGAAAAATCCTCACATAGATCTCAGGTAGACATAAAACAAATCTGATTACCTCACATCTCATTCACAAAATAACTTCTCCAACTCCAAATGCTTGGTTTTTCTGAAAACATGTATATAAAATAATTGGTCATCAGTAAGAAATATGCTGATAATGGTTTGGCTAGCTTTTTTGCATCTTGTGAGATCTTGGAGCTCCAGACATGAAAGCACTTTTGCCTGTATTGAGCTAAGTTTGCTGAATGTAAACAGTAAGATATGTGGCACCACAATGCACATTCCTCTCCTAAAAAAATGACTGATTGTTTTCTCACTCATATTTATTTATTTTCTCATTCATTTTGTTATGAAATATCCATATTGTGAATGTTTTGTGGAATTTTCCAATATTTTCATTCACAAAAGGAGACATGTTCATTACGAAATATTAACCCTGTTTGTTTTGGTATACTTTTATTAAAGAAATTGAAATGGTATATGCGATATTAAAAAGACTGAAGATGGTTAATTTATAAGTGATATTTTAGATCTAATAAGCAACAAATATAAAGATGACATTTCTATTTCGGTGTGTTATTAGATATTGGTAGTGATTCAGAAAGTGAGGGTATAGTTGAAGAGCATGTTGCAGACTCAGAATTTGAACTGGATTCATCCACAAGTGCGTATGAATCATTAAGTTTAGAAAAGTCACATTTACAACCCAATTATTTACAAATATGATTACCAAATGTGGAAATCAAGTACATTATGAATATAACAAACAAAGGAAAATTCAAATATCGTATCTCATCCAATGGGGTGGAAAAAAAAAAAAAATGTGTGTGGAACATTATATACTACAGGCTATAAAATACTGTAAACAAAACACAAAAGACACATCCCGAATAAAATAAAAACAGAAATGTTACAAGCATTTATGGCACCCTGTCAAGAAGGTCTATTAGCTCATGGATACCAGCTGAAGAACTGGACAGTAATACATTGCAGAACGAAAACTTAACTACAGTGACTCCATGCATCTGGGCTTTTTCCTTATAGATTCAAAAAGGAAAATTGCATAAGCTCCAAAAGATTAGAGAATTTATTTACCAAAGAAGTGTAGAAGAGGAATCCACACTAATTGTAAAGAAGATTAACATTGCTAAAGAAACCCTATATGATAGATATTATGTATTTAACATCAATCAGTCAATCCAGGTGGTCTAGTGGTAACCATACTTGCCTCGTAAACCAAAGGTTGGCTAAGGTTGATGGACTTTTTGTAGTGTGAAAATCCAAAGAATGGCTTTGTTACCAAACAATTGCATTTTGAGAATCAGATGATGCCTAGTACAATGTTATTACAAATACCTCCCCGGCATTTGCCATTCGTGAGGACTGAGGAAAACCTGGAAAAAACCTCAGTCAGGAAGGACGGTCCTGGCGGTATCCGAACCCAGACCCCCTGCTCAGGAGTCCGAGACTTAGCGACCTCGGCCACACTTGTAGTACATCCATGACATCCACCACAGCCCCATCAGCAGATTCACTAGGACAGTGTTGTTTAACTTTCTTTTTTGCTTGGGCACATTTAACTCATGCCTAGGGAGGTGCAGGGCTGTTGTAACTACCACTACTGCTGCTACTACTACTACTACTACTACTACTACTACTACTACTACTACTACTACTACTACTACTGCTAACAAAAATGTATACTGTAAAAATATTTCAAAATAATTATAATTAAATTTACTTTGATATACAACTTATATAATTAGTGTGAAGTTTGACACTGCATGTTCAGAAAAAACTGGCATGTAGTTAGACCTTGTTGCATCATCTAGATATGGGTCTGTCAGGCTGGATTCGCATTTATTCTTGATGATGCTCATAGATGAAAATGCGACCTTGCAAAAATATGTTAAACCAAATCTAGTATAAGTTTTCAAAGCAACACTATGGACCATGGAATACTTATTCCTGTCCACCAGATTCCAGAAATTGCTTGCATTTGGAAAACATGATTCCAAAGATGTATCTTCTTGAAAATTTAAAATTTCCATTTCTAATTCTTCAAAATTACAATTTCCAAAGATCTCACATATCCTACCTCCTCCAAGGTCAGTAATGTCAACTGAAGTGAATGGATTATTGATAAACATTATCACTGGTTCAAACTGGCTAAACCTGTTATTAAATTCTGTAACTGTGATTCAAGATGCTGCGCAAATAATAGATCACATTCACTGACATTTATGGTCTCCATAATTGATTTCAAAGAATAAAAAGTGTGAAAGGAAATTTCTTTTCAAATGTGCAATCCATAGCTTCAGTTTCTCCTGAAGAACATTTACTACACTTATCAGGCCTGAAATGTGATCTTTCCTTTGCAATTCCAGGGTTAGCTTATTTAATTTTGAGGTGATACCTGCCAAGAAACCTAAATCTAGTAACCATGGGTTCTCATCAAGTTTTTGGTAATTTTGCCCAGAAGATAATTTCAGAAAAACTGTGATCTCATTCAAAAGACTATAGAAAGTTCCAGAGCTTTCCCCCCTACTAAGGCACTTTATGTGCCTGAGTAATTATGTCACCATGCTCAGAATCTGATATATTCAAAAGATTTTAGCACCAAGCGCAAGAAACCCATTATTCCTACCAGTCATTGAAGGCACCCCATGTGTTGTTATAGTAACAAGTTTAGAAATTGGAATGTTTTTATCCTTCACAAATTTCAGGAATGCATTAAATATGTCTTCTCCACTAGTACATTCACGAAGTGGTAGCACTTTTACAAATTCCTCCCTAACCATAAAATCATGAAAGACCATTCTAATAAATCAGATAACTGTCCAATAGCAGAAATATCAGTGCTTTCATCAAACTGAAGCCAAAAATATTAACATGATTGCAGATCCTGATATAATTGAGATTCTAAATTGTTAGAAATATGTTCCCCATCTAGCAACAGTTGGTGGGATAATTAAATTCCTTTTATGGAAGACATAAGTGCAGATTTATCTTTGTGACCATCAAACTGAGATTCTGAGGCACTGATCATTGCTTCTTTAACTACTTCCCTGTCATTGAAAGGGTTTTTCTTTTTAGCAACATACCACCATGGGTGGCCAAGGTCTTTAAGGCGTAAACTTGTGAGCAGGAGGTCTGGGGTTCGAATCCCACCAGGACAATCCTCCCTGATTGAGGTTTTTTCCAGGTTTTCCGCAGTCATAAATGGCAAATGCTGGGAAATACACTAAACTTATGCCTTGAAGGTTTCCTTCTATCAAAAAAAAAAAATCCTTTCCCAATATATCATTTCATCTCATGTATCATCTGTCCATCAGTAGTAAAAACGGACATTAAACACTAATTAAAATTTTTAGCAACATAACAGATTTTGTAAGAGGCCATCATTGTCATGTTACTCTTTTAGTAAACTGGCCTTGGAAATTAACAGGAAAATCACTATTTAAGTTCATGTGATTTGTCGATAAATGACATTCTACATAATTTTCTTAGGAACAGACACATTACCCTTACACAATATACACAAGATTTCCTCTGAATTCAACAAAACAATACTGCTCCTCCCAATCACTGTTAAAACTGCAAGTTCTTTGTGTTTTTAGCCATATTGTATTAAGAATAATTGATCAGAACACAAGACACATAACTGAAACTACCCTCACAAGCTCTCAAGTTATATTGAATATGTTTGGTTAAAAAGCTGATCCCCTCCTTAGCTATCGGTACAAATAACAATGTTCAAAAGAGCAAACTTATTGTTTGCCGCATATGTCTGTTAGGATTAAAGTGACTTTGTATCCAATTCCTGACAAGTTGAGGTCAGAGGAAAGCATAAATTATGTTAGGGGGGGATAAGTGAATCTGTCAGTCTTGTCTATGGCAGAAAGGTTATAATACCTAGCACAGCTGCTTGAAGGGATACAAACACTGTTTGGGCAAGTACCCTTCTTTTCAGAAGAAAAATGGAAAGGATGGTAATGTTTGGTTAGAGAAATAATGAACATAGCTTTGAGTGTACTAAAACTTGCGTTATGGGTGTGTACTGGGAAGATGTTTGGAAGGAAATAGTTTTTCTGAAATTTCAGTTAATATTAGAAATTGTCAATAAAAAGTTTCTTATCAAGTGTGCCAGAAAAACACATCATGGGCACCACATTGGACAGGGCTGCACTAGGAACATTCCTGTACTTTGCTTCCTAGAATCAAAATAAAGCAATACTTGGCAAGGGAAATTCCTCATGTAAACTTATAAAGGATCATGTGAAAAATGGTTTCTGAATGTATTCATTTCTGATATTGCCATTACACCCTGTTGCTTTTAGATTCTTGAAGTGGCTAGACAAATAATGAGAATGTGAATGCTGAAGAAACATCATAAATGTTATATGTTGTATAACATTCACACAGAAATCATTCCTCCAAAGAGTTTGCCCAACCCCTTGACATGTACATTTTAGTCAGTGCAAAATTTGCAGACTGGAATTGTTTGAGGCACAAAATTATATATGTGAACTAAGCAGAAACATTATATGACCAGATTTTCATAATGAAAATGTATTTTGTAGTGTGCCATGCACCTGCTCTGCAAGATATGTTAGTATGTGTGTGGCAAAAGTGTGGACTTATCACCAGAAAACAAGTGAACAATTTCTGTAATATTCTCAAAATTATACTCCAGATATACAGTTTAGTGAATGGTATGGATGCACTATTTGAAGAAGAAGCTGCTGTGGTGAATTGTTTGTACTGTTCCTCCAGGGTGATATGCCCTGACCATTTTGTTTTAAGTCTATAATTATCACAGAAAATTTACGGTGATAAGAAGTTTTTGATATTATAATATTAAAACAGAACCATTAAATCAAGATAGGGCTCAATAGTGTCGAATGTTATGCACTCTAATCTTTAACAAAACCTAAGTTACATGCCAGAGTGGTACTTGTGTATCCAAGTTTGCAATCACAATATCTCATAGGATAAACTAGCAAATCCATTTTCACCATGTTTTTAGTTTACCACCAATTAGCTTGTATATAAATTTTTACAACAATTGTTAGGAGTTGGGGATGAAGATGATAATGATAATTATATTGCAGCCAATAGACTCTTACAAGATCATCTGACATTGTCATGATTCTGTACATCAGTTTATTAATCATATGTTCATATCTTTATATTTGTAATTAACAATATTCATCAAAGCAAGAAGAAAATATATTGAAAGATATTTTCCTTACAAAAATTTTATCTATTAAATTGAGCTTCTGAATGGTTAGTTCAATATCTGCTATAAATTCTTCTAAATTGGATGAAAATCTGATACAAGTATTGATCCCTTTATTCAATAATTCTATTTCATTTGCATTAAATCTATCTTTGGAGAGATTGACTACTTTGAGGTTAAGTTTTGAGATGATTTTGGTCTTGTCTACCTTCTTTTTTATGTAATTTTTTTGAATTTCTTTTTCTGACATATGGCTTTTTGTTTAACTGTGAAACTAATAATTTCTAATGAATTCTTTTCTAAATTTTCCCAAAAAGTAGTGCCCAAAGACTATGATAATTTTAAATGTACTTCATATAATTTTAAGTCTACTGCCACAATGTCTCCATAGTGTTTGCATTTTTCTAATTTGAGAACTTTCCTTTCAGCTGCTCTCTGTGCATAACTGTCTTTATTAACACCTTCCTAACAAATTTAGGGCAAACTCTTTCTTTTAAGCATCTATTCAAAAACCATATATCTGCTGCTTTACATCTTTTTTCTTTTAGTTTCAGGAACCATTTGATTTCTGGTTTGTGATAATGTAAGTGTGTGTTGAAGGCTTCATGCTCGTAAATAAAATTATGAGATCCTACCTTATAGTCCATGTTTCCAAACCTGATTTGGTTCATTTTATTCCAACAGGCTTGAAGGTTGATTTAATTCCAATTCTAATATATTCAGGAATCAACAAAGTGAAAACAAGTAAAAATCTCCAGTAGATAAAATATTTGTACAATACTGGAGAATAACTCTATGGATCTCATTAATAAAAATTAAAGGTTATAAGTTGTCTCCCAATGACACTTTGGTTTCATTTAATGTCAAAACTTTGTTTCCCAGTATATCACAGAATAAAACATTAACTCTTCTAAGAAAATGGTTACAATCTTCTCAACTAACAGAGACACATATCAAGGAATATATTACACTCACCAAGCTATGCTTAAATCAAGCGTTTTTCACTTTTGACAGAAAAGTTTTCAAACAAAAATCGGGATTAGTAATGGGCAGTTCTTTTCATCATTTCTAGCTGATTTATTATGAGTTCTTTGGAAACACATATGACTAAAGCTTTCCCTTACATCTTCAAGATCTGGTATAGATATGTTGATATATTTGCTATGGTACAAAAGAGATATGTAGAAGATGCACTAAAACTATTAAACCTGCAGAGTTCACTATTAAATTCACTATAGGAATTGAAACCATCAACATATTAACATTTCTGGACTTGAAAATAATAAAAAGTAAGAACAAACTAGAATTTGGCATTTACAGTATGAATACACACACTAACAATTATATTAAGGCCCATGGTTTTAACCCAAGACCTCAAAAGGAAGCAACTTTAAACAGCATGGTATTCAGATTAGTTAATACTACCACAGGTGGCCAAGGCCATTAAGGCGCAGACTCGTGAGCGGAAGATCTGGGGTTCGAATCCCGCCAGGACCGTCCTCCCTGACTGAGGTTTTTTCCAGGTTTTCCTTAATCCTCATAAATGGCAAATGCTGGGGAGATACCCTTAACTTAGGCCTGGAACATTTCCTATTAAAAAAAAATCCTTTCCCAATATATCATTTCATCTCATGTATCATTAGTGTCCACTGCCTTTGGTGCCTCAGTAATAAAAACAGGCGTTAAACACCATTAAAAAAAGTTTAGTTAATGTACCACTTAACAAAGATGAATATAAAAAAGAATACTTGCATATAATAGAACCAGCCATTTCTAGTGGGTTCAAAAAACAGATAATTGATCAAAAAATTAAAAGATTCCTAAAACAAAAGAAAATTAAACAAATTACTACCCTGACAGACTTATCAAAAGAAAAAACTTACGAAATGTTCGCTTACCACCCACAAGCTAGTAATAAATTTCAAAAATTTTCAAACAACATAACATCACATTAGCACCCCAGAACATGTACAGTGTTCGCAAATTATTGAAGTTAAATAAAGCAAATTCCAGAACCAAAGAGAAAAAATCAGGTATATACCAGATCAATTGTAAAGGCTGTGAAAAAATATACTTAGGCAAGACCATGAGAAATATAGGTATCAGATTTAAGGAATACAGCAGAAATATCTGCTACAAACAGAGAAGAAAATTGGCCATAGCAGAACATTTCTGTAATGAACATGAAATAGAAAAAGGCATCACTTTATTAAAAACTGGTGAACTTCCCAAAGAACTTGACATATGGGAAAAGATTTTCATAAAGAAATATGAACAACTCATGAATTTTGATATTCCAGAAGTAGACAATATTTTGTACAAGTTCATCAACAGACTGCCAGAGTCCTCACGGCTGCCTGCCTTGCCAACCTAGTATGACTCACCAGTCATTTATCAGTTGACGATGTGAGCAAAGGTCTCACAAAACATGTCCTGAGTTTTTAAATTTAGAGAGTGAAACATTAAAGAGTGTTTTAACATTATATTAATATTTTAAATGTTTTAACTCATTGTATTTCCTTGTTCATTATAGTGAGGCAACGGAGGTGTTTTTTAAGCTTTTTAAAATATTTTGTCTATTTTATACTCATTTTCACTTTATTGATTTTTGATTATATTAGAATTGGAATATGCATGCCCTGCTTATTAAGTTTAGTTATGTCTGTTACACTATTCAAGTCTAGCATCTGTAAATATTATTTAAGTTGTGCTTAGAAAGCTATAGATAATAGAGTGGTAATATATAGTATTAGAATTTATTAAATATGTTCAAACTAACTCCATTCACTTATACAAAATTAGGACATGTTTCTGGATCAATTACTACCATCACCAACTGTGACTGACTACTAGATGTGGTGGCTGGATCCTTAGATGTTTCTGTGGCAGTCTCTGGTGGTTCCAAAGGGAAATTGCTGAGTTCTTCCATGATTTGTATTTTTGTAGATGAAAATTTTTTCCCAAGTAGATATCTCAGTAGGTGAAGTTCTTTCAGCAGTTTACTCTGTGATTTAATTTCATGATTTTGTGTCCAGAAGAGAGCTGCCATTGCTAATTTATCATTTTGTTTAAAACAATATTCCTTAAGCTGTAATTCTGCTGGAAATATAATGGTTTCATTTGATGTAAAAGCCTTATTCCTGAGCATACCTATAGAGAAACTTATGCTTATACTAGAGAAATGGTTAACATCAATAAATTTAAAAACAGAAGAAATAGAAGACTTATTAAAACTTACTAATATTTGCATTAAACAAAATTACTTCAGCTTCAACAAAAATTATTACCAACAAGTTTCAGGCCTAGCTATGGGAAACCCTTTGTCACCTTTTCTAGCAGAATTATTCATGAGCTCATTTGAAATACACATCACAAAAGCCTTCCCTTTAATTTTCAAGTCATGGTATAGGTATGTGGATGACATTTTTGCAATAATACCGAAGAAACACTCAATAGATGCCCTGAAACTTCTTAAAAATGCAACATGAATCCATACAATTTACTATTGAAGAAGAAAGAAATGGTTGGCTACCATTTCTAGATTTTAAAATTATAAGAAATGGAGATTGTTTGAATTTTGGAATTTACAGAAAAGAAACACACACAGAAAACTACATAAAAATGAGAGTTATAACCACATTCCACATAAATATACAATTTTTCACAGTTTGGCACACAGATTGATGAATATTCCACTCACAGAAGCAGAGTACAAAATAGAATACACACAAATAATAAAGACAGTTTTAATCAATGATTTCAACAAAGACACAGTGATAACAGTTATCAATAAATCTAAAAGACAAAAAGGGATAGGGGAAGTTTCCACACTGAAAATCACAAAAGAAGAATACAAATTCAAAAGTTTCACCTACCATCAAATTTACCACAACAAGTTCAAGAAAATCTTCAAAGAACATGGAATAATGTTAGCCCCAAAGAACAGATACAACATCAAGAATTTATTAGGTTGCACAGTAAAAGACACCATACCACCAGAACAGAAATCAGGAATTTACGAAATAAAATGTGCAGATTGTGAACAGAGCTACAAAGGCAAAACAAGAAGAAATTTCAAAATTCGGAGGAAAGAACATTTTAGGAATATTCGGTTTGAACAGGTGAATAAATCAGCAGTAGCAACTCTCTTTTCGACCAAAAATCATGAAAGAAAACCAGGAATAAAACTGCTGAAACATCTTCACAGCCCATTGGAGTTATCCACTTGGGGAAAAAATTTTCATATTAAAAAATAGAGAAAATGTAATGAATTTCGAGTTTCCTCCTATGGATGAGCTCAGCAACTTCCTACTTCAACTAACAGAGGCCACCATAGGAACATCCGTTTGTCCAGCCATAGTTTTGAGTAATGGCAGTTCAGTGAGCAACTGAAAATGGGAGAGATTCTCCCGAAATGTGTCTTACTTTTGTGTAAGTGAATGGAGTTTAGTGTAAAATGAATACCTAAGTTGAGGTTGTATAAAGTTAATAAAAAATCATAGCATGATTGAGTCAAACTAAATATTCTTATTTCTCTACTTACATGTCTATAAATGTAGAACCAGTTTCACAAATCTTCATGAACACATGTAAAAGAATATATTAAAACGAAATTTGCCTAAAACAATTCTACTTTTCTTTCATGTGCAAATTTTACAAACAACAATCAGGACTTACTAGGGGCAGCCCCTTATCTCCATTTTTAGCTAACCTCTTCATGAGCAGATTTGAAACACAAATCAACTCAGCATTCCCATACATATTTAAAATATGGTACAGATATGTTGACGATATATTTGCCATAGTTAACAAAAAACTCATTAATGATGCCATAAAACTTTTGAATATACAAGATAGATACATATTAATATGGTACTTATGAAGCTGTAGACAATGGAGTTATAATATTTCCTACACTTAGGTATTCATTTTTACAATAAACTCCACTTACCTATATAAAAATTATTTTTATAGAAACATATTGTTCACATACAAAACTGAAACAGATAACATGTTACCATTCTTGAACATCAAAATTATGAAGCATCAAGAAAACCTAGAATTTGGAATATTATAGAAAGCATACTCATGCAGACAATCACATCAAAGCTGAGAGTTTTAACCCTAAGATGCATAAATGTGCAGATGTTAATAGTTTAACACACTGGATAGTTAACCTATAAATTAGCAAAGAGGAGTACTGCAAAGAATACAAACAAATAGAAAGTACAGCGGCTAAAAATGGTTTTAAGAAAGAACTAGTACACAAAAAAGTACAAAAATTCAAAAGGCAAAAATTTATTAATGAAAACAACAACATTTTCAGCAAGAAAAGATAATTGTATAAAATATAGTGAACTTTTGTAACAGTGGTGTCAAATATTAACATTTTAAAAAATTGAGTCGAAATTGTAACATACACACCACTAAAATTCAATTTGAAACATACACACACCATTAAAATTCAATTTGAATTTTAGTGGTGTGTATGTTACAATTTCGACTCAATTTTTTTTTAAAATGTTAAGAAAAGATAAGCTAATTTTTAAAAAAGTTACATATCATTCATGGGCTACAGAAAAGTTTCAGAATATTCTTAAAGATTTTAATATCAGGTTAACCCCAGTAAAGAGATTTAATGTCAAAAATCTCCTGATAGACAATGTTAATGACAGTATTCCACAGCAGAAAAAAGCAGGTATCTACAAAATAAGTTGTACAGAATGTGAAAAAACCTACATTGGAAAAACAAAGAGAAACATAGGCACATTGTTAAAAGAACATTTCAGGAACATAAAATACAAGCATCGAGAAATAAGCACTAGCATTTCATTTCTGGACAGAAAACCATGACCTATTGAATAAAACAAAATTATTGAAATCAGTATGAGAACCTACAGAATTAGCAACTTGGGAAAAAATCTAGATATATAAATACAAAGACAGTTTAAGAAGCTTTGACACAACATAAATTTTAAGTTCATCACACCTCCTCCAGAGCAGAATACAAACTCCCACAGCATAACTAAGTAACCAGCAGTTGACTTTCTATCTGACAATGCGAACAAAGGTTTGTGAAACTGGTTCTACATTTATAGACAAGTGGAGCAATAAGAGTGTTTAGTTTGACTCCATCATACTATGATTTGAATTATATGATTGGCTTCACTGCACAAGTTGAAATTAGCATCTCTAGTGTACAGAGTTATGTTGTAAATTAAGGAGGTTTTTGGTATTATTTCAAATATTTCATCCATATAACTATATCATGTCTGGAAATTTAATGGAAAGGCTTTGGTGACATGTATTTCAAAGGAACTCATGCATAAATATGCTCAAAATGGAGACGATATTTTCCCATTGCTAGACCAGAAAATTGTTGGTAAAACTTTTGGTTAAAACTGAAGAAATTTTGGTGAAGGCATATGTTAGTAAGTTTTAGTAAGTCATCTATTTCTTCCATTTTTATATTTAAGGAGTTTAACCATTTCCTTAATATTTGGGTAGTTTTTCAACTAAATCAAATAAAATTTTGCTATCTAAAGTTTGAAATTTTTAAAACGGTTAAAAGTGTCATGTAATATTATTGCTGTTTTGTATGTGGGTAAATTAATATTGTTAATTATTGCTCTCATGCCATTTTCAATTTTATGGATTTTAGGTAGTGCATAAGGTCTAGGTAGTACTAGATGGCTTTATGTGAGACTCTGTTTTTCAGTTATGGATAATATTTTAATTTGCTTCAGTGCTCTGATTGAATTATTATTGCAACTATTGAAATGATAGTCTTGCCCTTTTAACAAAATTATACATTTACCATGGAAAAGGATAAAAATGGGTCACTCAAATTCCTAAATTTAAAAATTATAAGAAATGCAGACAGACTAAACTTTGGAATTCGTAGAAAAGAGACGCAAAGAAAATTACATAAAAAGTATTAGTTATAACCCCATCTATGCAGTATTCTACAGCTTGGTAAACAGAATAATTAATGTCCAGCTCACAGAAACAAGAGTACAAAACAGAATATTGACATATAATTAATACAGTAATAATCATTGGTTTCAACAAAGGCACAATAATAAAAATTATCAATAAATATAATAGACAAAATTTATAAGAGGTTTCTACACTGAAGAACATCAAGGAAATATACAAATTCAAAGGTCTCACATATCATCCAACTTATCATAACAAATTCAATAGCATATTCAAAGAACATACCATAGATTTAGTTCCAAAAACAAATTTAATATAAAAAATTTATTAGATTACAGAGTAAAAGACACCTTACCAATAGAACATAAATCAGGAATTTATGAAATTAAATGTGCAAATTGTAATCAAAAATACTTCAGAAAAATTCTGAGAAAGAAACACTTTAGAAATATTTGCTTTAAACAAATTGTTAAATCAGCAATGGCAGCTCTCTTCTGGACTCAAAATTATGAAATTAAACCAGAGACTAAGCTGCTGAAAGAACTTCATCACCTAATTGAGCAAAAAGTTTCATCCAGAAAAATAGAAAAAACTTAATGAATTTTTATACGTCACCCATTGATGAACAACTAGCAAGTTCCTCTTTGAAAAATCAGAGACCGTCACAGAAGCACCTTAGGATATAACTACCACATTGAGCAGTCCATCAGCTGGTGTGGATGGGAGTGGTTGCTCCCAAAACATATCTAATTCTTTTATAATTAAGTGGAGTTAGTGTTAACATAGTTAATAAATTCCAATAGAATATCTCTAAATATGTTTTCTTCTGCTTATTTTAATTGGCATGAACACATCATTTTTAGCACCCGTCACGCTGATCAATCTTTTATTTCATTGTAAATATACCAATTCTGCAGTAATATCTGAAAATACATATAAATGTAATAATTAATGTAAATTGGAACTTGCACAGTGAAGCCAATCATATTAATGGATATCATTGTATGATTCAGTTAAACTACACACTCTTACACACTCTATACTAAAGCAGACAAAGGAAACAGAGTAGTAATTTTGGATAAAGAAGATTATAATAATAGAATGCGGAATTTATTAAATAAAAAAGAATATGTTCCGATCCCATCAGACACATTGAAAAGGTGTGTTAATTCCATCAATGAGGTTCTGAAAACATGTACAGTCATTCCAAAAGAAACAATATTCAAAATAAAACAGAGCAACCCTAAAATAGCTAGGTTATATGGTTTACCAAAAATTCACAAGACTGGAAATGGTATGCGCCCCATCATTAACAACATCAATACTCCCTCTTACTATTTAGCAAAATGGTTAGCTAATAGATTCAAGGCATTACCAAAATTTCAAACCAGGAGCATAAATAATTCATATCAGTTAATAGAAAAAATTAAAGACATAAAATGCACCCCTCTGACACTCTTATATCTT
Organism: Metallyticus violacea; assembly: GCA_030762175.1. Lineage (NCBI taxonomy): Eukaryota > Metazoa > Arthropoda > Insecta > Mantodea > Metallyticidae > Metallyticus > Metallyticus violacea. The sequence goes on from CM060846.1 coordinate 378,359,012, forward strand.
TCGATGTAGAATCTCTGTTTCCTAGCATACCAAAAGAAAAACTCCTGATTTATCTACATGATTGGCTAAAAACAAGTGGAATTAATGATATACACATAAAAGAATACATCAAACTGACAGAAATTTGCATAAACCAAGCCTTTTTCACTTTTAAAGGAAAATTTTATAAACAAGAAGCAGGACTTACAATGGGCAGCTCCTTATCTCCATTTCTAGCTAACCTCTTCATGAGTAGATTTGAAACACACATCAACACAGCGTTTCCATTCATATTTAAGGTATGGTACAGATATGTGGATGATATATTTGCCATAGTTGACAAAAACTCATTGATGATGCCTTAAAACTTCTAAATATTCAAGATAAAAACATTTCATTTACATACGAAATAGAAACAGATAACATGCTGCCATTCCTGGATATTAAAATAATGAAATGCCAAGAAAAACTTAAATTTGGAATATACAGAAAGAATACACATGCAGATAATCACATCAAAGCTGACAGTTTTAACCCTACAGCACACAAACATGCAGTAATTAACAGTTTAACACACCGGCTAGTTAACCTACAAATTAGCAAAGAAGAATATTTTAAAGAATACAAACAAATAGAAGAAACAGCAGTTAAAAATGGTTTTAAAAAAGAACTAGTACATAAAAAGGTGCAGAAATTCAAGAGACAAAAACATATCAAAGAAACCACAACACTTTCAGCAAAAAAAGATAAACTTATTTTTAAAAAATTCACATATCCATGGGCCACAAAAAAATGTCAGAATATTCTTAAAGATTTTAATATCAGGTTGGCACTGATTAATAGATTTAATGTTCAAAATTTGCTGATAGATAATGTTAATGACAGTATTCCACAAGAAGAAAAATCAGGTATTTACAAAATAAACTGTGCAGAATGTGAAAAAATCTACATAGGGAAAACAAAGAGAAATATTGGCACACGGTTAAAGGAACATTTCAGGAACATAAAGTACAAGCAAATAGAGAAATCAGCAGTAGCATATCATTTTTGGACACAAAATCACGACATAATAAATAAAACAAAATTATTAAAATCAGTACAAGGACCTACGGAATTAGCAACCTGGGAGAAAATCTACATCTACAAATACAAAGACAGCATAATGAACTTCGACATTGTGGGGAATGAAAACATAAACTACAAGTTTATCACACCGCCACCAGAGCAGAATATACATTCCCACAGCTCAACGAATGATCCGACAGTTGAACTTTAGCATGGCTGAAGATGGGAACAAAATGTTCTCGAAACCGGTTCCATACATTTATGAAAAGTAAGTGAAGCTTTAAGAGTGTGTGGTTCAACTGAATCATACATACAATGATATCCATTAATATAAATGTAATTTTCAGAGGATGGAACTTCATACATTCCTCATGAAAATGAGGACTTTTACATAACATTCCAAGCACTGAATCTTTTCATTAGTCTTCTTAAAATGGGAAGACAATAATTTATCATTACTAAATCAAGGATGAGAAGACATTTCAAAAATATATAGGCTATAGAGTTAGGAATTATGAGGGTAGGTCCATAAGTTTCCAGATAAACCATATTCTAGGTATGATAAAGACAAAAACTATATTTCACTTTTCAATAAGTTACCCTTTATTGCAATAACCTCTCACATCTTTGAATTAACATTTCAATCCCCCCCCCCCAAAAGAGTCAGAAGTCATGTTTGCTAAATGGGCATAAACAACATCCATCACTTCTTCACACTTAAATTTCGTTCCTCAAAGGTCCTTCTTGAGTTTTGAGAAGAGGAAATAGTCACCGAGAGCTAGATCTGGGCTGCAGGGTGGATGGTGAATCCCCTTGAAGTCACATTTCTTCTCAGTTTCCTTTACAACAGGAACTATATGCGAAGGCACATTGTCATGAAGAAGGTGCACACTACCACTCAGCTTTCCTCGCCTTTTCTCTTTGATGGAAGCACGTAGTCTGTACAGTAGGCCAGCATAGTATTCCCCATTTACTGTGGTGTTCCTCTCCCTGAAGTCAATGAAGAGTATTTCTTCACAGTTCCAAAAAATTGTGGCCATGATCTTCTTGGTAGACTGAGTGCTTTTAAAGGCAGTGCTTCGCCAGGTTTACGCCACTCCATTGATTCTCTTTTGGACAAGGGATCATAGTTTCATCTCCTGTAACAATGGTTTGCAGAACTTCTCTCCTGTTGCCACGGCAGAGCTCCAAAAATGTCTGACAGCAGATGACTCACTCGCTGCTTTTGGACTGAGGAAAGAAGTCTAGGCACCCATTTTGCACTAACCTTATTCATGTTTAAATATTCCTGAATAATTCAAAGGACTGTTGTTTTAGACAGGCCCATCCTTACTGTTTTTTCTGTAACTTTGTGCCACTGGTCTTCCATAATTTCTCCTTCTACAAGAGCGATGTTTTCAGGAGTGAGCACCTCCAAGGGCCAACCTGCATGCTCTTCATCTTCAATCCTTTCTCGACCCATTCAAAAAAGTTTGCCTTATTCTTTTATGGTAGAATATGAGGGGGATGTTTCCCCATATACACTGGCTACTTGCTGTTTAACTTCATTTGGAGTAAGTCCTTCTTTTGTGAAGAACTTAATAGCTCAAAACTCCATTTTGATCATTTCACAATATTCTACATGTATCCCTCTTTATGCAACTATATCTGAACAACTGAACACAGTGGAGCAGAAGTTACAGCTGCACTTATTTACTTAACAGATAAGGTATGACACTAAATAAGTATTTTGTGAAGGCGATAATCCTTATTGGTGAGGCCGGAAACCTATGGACCTACCCTCGTACCTTTGTGTGGGCAACACTGTCATGTTTTAAATTGTAATTGATACTGAATAGTCTGTAGTATTTCAAACAGTTTTTAAGCTTCTACAAGGGATTTCTACTTTCACTGATCCCATAGAAAGAAAATGCTTCCCTGAGACTGCATAGTAACAAAGTATTAGCATGGTATTTCCTTCTAGTATGTCCTTAGAACTATAGCATTTTGCTGTTTGTCCTACAGCAGAAAGATTGAAAGTCTTGGAGATCCATTGTCAGAGGTTCTCCACAGCTGATCATGTGCCATCGTACAAGAAATTGAATACATGAACAATAAGTTTTTTCTAACATTTAATAATTATTTAAATTTTCCTGTTCAAGCAAAGAAAAAGTTTTACTTGCACATATCCTTGGAAACTGAGTTTTCAGATCACATCTACTTTGATTTATTCTATATGCAATGTTGAAGTGCTCAGTATTCTCCATTAAAAAAAAAAAAGAGTTATAAATGAAATATTAGTATCTTAATCCATTATGTTATCTGCTCCAGGCTGTTTTTAACAACATACATTATGTCAAAAACTAAATTCCTTGTAACCTATAATTCATATTATTGTATAATTGAGTAACTTGTTATTTTCACAAAAGAAGTCATAATATGTTCAGATTTTTGTTAAAATTTTTAAAGCAGCTGCCACATTCTATGACTAAATAGTCGTAAACATAAATCTTAAATGCATTGCTGTTAGTTATATAGTTAAAATAATATGTATGGGAAATGTTATTTAAATTTAAATGTCAAAGCTACGTTTACATCATTTTTAGGAAAGGGAAACATCTTAGGTATACAGAAGTTTATACTTGATCTGCATTATAGCTGAATGCAAGATCATGCCATTCGTCAGCTCCGTTTCCTTTGTATTTCCACTTATATAATTTTGATTGATATTAGCATGCATACAATATTAATTTTATTTATTGTAAGTACATTATAGTAACCATTCAAAAATACTTCCTGTATACAGTCAAACATTTCTAATATCTTTTAATGAAATTTTCATTCACTCATAATAGCTCTGCTCCATACTTCTTCCACTAACACAATATAATTAATAACACTTGAATACAGCTGTAATAACATATAGTAACACAAAGATTTGAGCTATACTGATCTCTTAACTGCAAACTGAGTTATAACAACACAGAGGCAGAAATGCTTGCTTTCAAAACAGCAGTCTGTTTTAGCTGTCCACATGCAGCCATTAGCATGAAAATGGTCTGTTATGAAAGATAACTGATATGACATTGGCTCATCATGCACTGCACTGCACTCAATTCAATTTTATTTCATCCATAGTAACATGTACATATTTTTAGAAACATCAGTACAGTACAAAATATATAATATTTTGTACATAATAACCTTCTTAAGAGTTATGTACAATTATTTACCTTGAGGAGTATCATAGTTAATGCACTTAGATAAATAATATTTATAATGATAGGCAGTATGTACATACATTAATTAAGATATACTAAAAGTCAATTTTATTCATACTTTGGTATGCATTAGTAAACAGTATTTTTCTAGATATCTTTATTAATTTGTATGCATTTTGTAATCACAGATATAATAGTAAAAGGATACCATGTTTAAACACTCAGCTATGGACGAAGGTCAAAAATAGCTCATTGCTATAGAGAGGAAATAAGGTATTAAAGAAAGAAAATAACATGCAACTTTCTTTATTTCATTTGCATATTTATCTTAGTGAATAATTACTGACATTCATTTATCTAACAGTTTTGATTGGTCATTTTGTTACTTTCAAATCCTGGAATGGATTTGTCAGGAAATATTAGTTCACACTGTACAAACTATCAGTATTAAAAGAATAAAGGAAACTAATGGAACAGATATAGAAAATACTGGAAGTATTTGCTTATTCATATATTGGTCTGGAGAATTTTTATTAGATTGTCATTTTCAGAATTTAAAAAAGTAATAACTTATCATTGATGCACCAAGTGCAATTACTTTTGAATAACAAACCACATAATTATGTTGCATATAATTCCTTTTTTCTCTGCATTGCCATTCTTGTTACCACCATTGTAGTCCAATGGTGATCAATCTAGCATAAAAGCATATTCATGTTACAAGGCATTGTCAGCCATAATGTTCAGTATATAAATCATGCTATGAATATAAAATTTAATTTCGTGTTGGAACCAATACAGTGAAGCAGCTAATATGTTCTTAATTATCTAGTGAATCGATTTGATACTCTTATGCTTCACTTACTGGACTTGCAACTGAGGATGGAGGCAAAAACCTGCGAAACTAGTTTCGCATAATTCAACAGTAAGTGGAGCATAAGAGTACCAAATCGACTCACTGGATAATTAAGTATATGCTATGAATAGTTCCATTTATTCTGTGGTACTGAATTTGTAGAATTGCTATAGTCAATATCTCTCTGCATTTTAAAATTGATAAATTTTACAATGCAATTGAACATATTTGTTTTTGATATCATTGTATGATTCAGATGAACTACACACTCTTAAAGCTTTACTTACTTGTTGTTGAACTTTAGCCTGGCTGAAGATGAGAACTAAGTATTCTCGAAACCGGTTCCATACATATGACAAGTACGTGAAGCTTTAAGAGTGTGTAGTTCTAATGAATTATACAATGATATCAATTATATGATTAGCTTCACTGTGCAAGTTCCAATTTACATTTTAATTTAAATATTTGTTTTTGCTGTTTTTTAACTTATAGCAGAGACAACATTTCACATAGTATGTTAATGCTATTTATTGAAACCATTGAGTGTAAGTGATCATCTTTTGTTTGTTCATATGTTTATTTAATAATAATAATAATAATAATAATAATAATAATAATAATAATTTAGTCTAATATGGTACAATAACGCATTACACAAATTGGTCATAGTCAAAGGCTACAATAGTTACAAAAGTTATAATATTAGTTCCAAAAATTAAAACTGAAATAACTGCTCAGGTTTGCACACAATATGTTGTTGTTTAGGAAAAAATAATGATGCTTGTTACTGGTTGAGTACATTTGCTGAAAGTACTTAGTTTCATAATATTTTTCTTCAAAATCTCTTATTTAAAACTGCATCCAAATAGGGGTTAAACTTTTGCCCTTTGCTGTGCAGTTGGTTAAAATTTGCATGCCAAGGTATCTCTGTTAGTATTTCTATGCTCCTGTTTATACTTTCAGCATTCATAATAAGTGTAACACATTGTTGTTCAAAGTGATTTCAATCAGATAAAAATTCAGATGTTTGCTTAGCTATATCACAGATAAAAAGCAAACTTCCATAATTACTTTCAAAATGTGTGACCTCCTGTGGTGCCTCAGTAGTAAAAACAGGCATTAAACACTATTAAAAAAAATGTATGAAGTGATTTCAATGAGATAGAAAATTCAGATGTTTGCTGAGCTGTATCACAAATAAAACAATGGACAGATAAAAGACATACTTCCATATTTATTTTCAAAATAAATTTTATAATTTTAGGAAAACCGCCACAGATGGCCGAGGCCGTTATAAAGCACAGACCTGTAAGCAGGAGGTCTGGGGTTTGAATCCTGCCACACTGTCCTCCCTGACTGAGGTTTTTTTCCAGGTTTTCCTCGGTTCTCATAAATGGCAAATGGCGGGGAGGTATCCTAATCTTAGTCCTGGAATATTTCCTTCCTTAAAAAAAAATCCTTTCCCAATATATCATTTCATCTAATGTATCATGAGTGTTCACTGCCTGTGGTGCCTCAGTAGCAAAAATGAGCATTAAATACCATTCAAAAAAAAAAAAAGTTTAGGAATGCTAGAAGTACAATAGGAGCATGGGTATATTAACATGGGTGCCTGCAGGATTATTTGTATACAGAATAATGTTGATAATTGCTTGGCTGGGTCTTGTTCTTCACCAGAACCGGCACCAACACCACCACTGCCACCACCATCACCACATTATTATGATCAGTACCACTAGTAACAATTAAATCTATATAACATTTGCTCAGAATGGATCTTTTCCTCAATCCCTGGTTTGGGAAGAAGAAATAGATATTAAATAATTTATTGGTTATTCATTTGTTGGTATATATAAATTGCTATTTTCATTTTAATTAATAAACCCAATTTGCTGTATTAAAATATTATTTATATTGCAGTGGAAGTTGGTGGATAAAATTATGTGTGTGTTGTGATTAATGCGAAAAATTGTTGTCTAATGAGAAAATATGATGTCTATGCAGCACTCCTACTACAGAGTTTATAGATAACTGAGATTTGCTGATTGCATTGCATTTTGTATTTGACTCCTTTGCTGTTTTGCATTAACTGTTTCTTCCAGAGTCTTGCTGGAAAGAGGATAATACAACAAACTGCTTACCGAGTTCATACCAGCATTCCGAATACAAATTTCATTGTCTGCTTTAGCTAGTATTAGGCTATCAATTATTATTGAAGACAAGACAATAATGCAAACATTTGGAAGCATTTAACGTTATTATTAAGGCCCAGTATTTAGGTTTTTATTACCCCTGCATTAGTTTTTTTTTAAAAATATTTAAATATTTTTTCAAAAGTTTTTTTAACATAACTATGTATTAGCTTTTTCAAAAATATTAAAATAATTTTTTAACATTTTTGATCCTTTTTTAAGTACCTCTTTACTAAAGTACATAAGCATATTGAAATAAATGTATTATTATCATTCTCTCTCTCTCTCTCTTTTGTTTCAACTTCCTCTTCCATGGCCAAGAGCTAAACACTACATGAACATTTTAGTTAACTTTCAATAGTTTATGGAACAATTTTAGAATTACTCTTCTAATTTCCAAGTCTTTATGATGTCAAGTCACTGAATCTTTTAAAAAATGCACTTAACTGAACAAGAGCATTTTTCAGCTTACATTGCACTGTTAAAATACATTGCCAGGTTTCGTATGGTTAAACATTTTCTGCTATCAAAATGTTTTCTCTGCATAGCATAAAGTGATTGGTGCAAATTTTAATGAAGCCACTGCTAAATTATCTGTAATTTGTTCAGCTTGGTTTTTCATTGCATCTTTTAATTATAAAGGTGCAGAATGTAAGCACGGAATAACTGCAGAAAGATCACTGAAATTGGCCTTAATAAAGATGATTGAAGTGATGTAATGCTTGTTCTGAAGAGCAATATTATTCTTGGATGCAGTGTTCATTGTTGATGTCACATGTGTCCAGAATATTCTTGACATTTCAAAATGGTCAACATGTAGATGGGTGCTATCAGCCAAGTTCTCCAGCAGGTGATGATGGATTCTAGTAGAAGAAGTGTTTAGGATAGCATTTCTTTGAAAATCTGAATGCGACTGGGAGCTTTCAGAAAGACTTTCTTCATGGATAAAATAATATTCACATCTGGGAAATTGTTCCTAACCTCTGTAGCCAATCGATATAAGCTGTGAACAAGACAGATGAATGAAGCATGTTAGGGTAGAAACTTTTTATTATCTCTCCTGCATTGATCATCAAGACCATACTGTTGGAAATAAGAAGTGGAAGCTTCTCCTCTCAGTTTTCGGCTAGCCAGAGGAGGTGTGTATGACATCCCTGATAGTGCAGGCTATGGTGCTGTGGTTAGTTTTGTCCAGCATCTTGCATAATGAGGTGGGGTTTAGCAAGTTCTGTGGGGTCTATCTTGCCCACCACAATACCAGCAAAGAAACGACTGCAACTATTAATGATCTCATCTACTGAAAGGCAGATAATACAGTCTGTAGTTCTGTACTAATACATTCAATCTTTTTCTGGTATAGTTGTAGCAAATATTTTTTCCGGTAGCTAAATTTATCTGATATCTTTTGGCCACTGATGTTTTTAAGAAATTTATTGAATTCTAGATTACGTAGCATATTTGCTGATACTAGTGCCTCACATAAATGTACATTAAATTTGTCTTCTGAAGAACCCAAAAAACTTGAAATCTTTGGTTGAAACTGGATCCTTGGTTTCCTACCAATGCTGTTAATATGCCCTGCAGACTCTTTTTGTTGCAGAAAATGTGATTTTTGGTCACAGCTCACCTGCTTTTGGCAAACCTGACTATTTTCAAATTACTTAAGTAAAGTGCAATATCCGTCTCCTTAGGGTAATGTGAATGTTTAAACAGAATTAATTTACTTTTTTGAAGTTTAATCTTTAAGTTCATATTATTTCAGTAAAGTGATTAATTTTCCAGGAAATCATTAATTATTTCTCTAAATTTTTTAGAGATTTATTGGAACAAATCATTCAGGTGTCATCAGCATATGGTATAAGAATATTTGTTATGTCATTTGGCAAGTTTATATATATATATATAAGATAAAGATAGCCTATCGTGTCCCTTAAGGGCAAAGACCTCCTAACAAGTAGGGGAAGCTCACTTTTTCCTAACATGGTGAGCTATTCCAAGCTAATTGTTCATATGCTATTAAGACATTCTAACTAATTTGCTTTTTGGTTACTCCATTTCTTATTGCACTAGTTGCTTTTCGAGAGATTTCCATTTTTCACTTCCTCTTACTACTCTTGACCAATCTGGACATATATATTGTTGAGAATTGAATATTTTGTGATTTTATGTATTTAGCATGCCTTTAGTTACATGCATTTAACATACAAGAATTTTTTTTGTTTATATATCAGCAAAATTTGCTGTTTGATGAAGCCTAGAATTTTTTAATCACAAAAAGTAGAATTTTAATCCCATTGTGCCAGAGATCAACACAAGTTATTAAAGGTTATTAAAGCATGAGATGAATTGGAGTTTCCAAAACCACCAATTATAATTGGTATAACTATAAAGAAGATTATGTATGGGACTTGATTTCCCCAGGATCCTCCCTGAGAGATTCTTTCCAGGTTTTCCTCAGCCCTAATCATTGGCAAATGCCAGAGAAATATCCTGAATTTAAGCCTGGAGTGCTTCCTTCCTTGACCTATTATTTAATGCATCATCAATGTCCACTGCCGGTGATGTCTCAGTTGTGAAAAAAGGCATTAACACTTTAATGCCATGCGTGTTTGTATGATAATTTCCTTACAATACTTTGTGTAATTCTGGAGATCGTTGTTGATTATTTATATCAGTTAAAGAATTGTTTGGTAACCCTGTTCACTCATATTATTGCACTTCTGTACACAATCAATTGTCTGGCACAGCTTTTAGTTCCTGCAGATTTTGTATCAGCATTTCAAGTAAGTTTCCTTTTTTGTTTATGTATATGTTTTGATTACATGATATATCAGTCTAACACACTTAGATATGATCAGTATTCTTTGCATAATGAAAGAAAGCTATAGATTACTGCATATATTGTATCTATCTCCATCTGAAACAAAGTGTGATCATATGAGCATGCTAGGCACTTGTATATGCAATGCATATGTTAGACGTTCTCAAGGAATGATTATTGACATGATACAAATTTTCTATTATTTACAAGATTATAGCTGCCTTATACAGAATATTGCTTATTCTGCATGTTTCTAATAGGAATGTAATGCTCTAGGAAGCCCTGGATATTATAGAATCTGATGAATCATAGGAGATATTGACAGCATTTTTATAGAGCCTCCAGGAGCTAACGTCTGCTCCGACGAAGATTTGGATGAAGAGGATGGTGGGGGTGCTGTTGATAATCATACAGGGCACCAGATTTCTAGCAAAGCAGAAATTGTCCTCACCAACAGTGAATGTGTAGTAGGTGTAAGTGATGATACCATATTAGAACATTTTTTAGCTCCTCCACCTTAGAAGAAGAGCAAAAATATGAAGAAAAGAGTTGCATGGAACAAGGATGATAATCTAGATTCAGTTGGTATATTCCCAGAAGCTAATTACTCATTGCTGTTCAACAAAATTCCCCTCAGAAGCTTTGAACGCAAGTTTTATGAAATAATTCAATTTGTGATAGAAGAATCCAGAAAATATGCAATATTCAACAATTGTGATAATCCTAAAATATCAACAGAAGAATTAAAAATGTTTCTCCCTATACTTATTTTATCCAGATACAACAATGTCCTTAGTAAAAGATCATATTGGGAAGCTGCAGAAGATCTTCAAAATATGCTTGTTATTAATGTCATTAGAAGAGATCACTTTCTGGAAATCTGCTGGTTCATTCATTATGCAGACAATATTCAACCTGATATGAATGACAAGATGTGGAAACTGTGGCCACTTATGAACATGCTAAAAAAATTCATTATGCATTTCAAACCAGAGTAGAACATTGATTTATATGAGTGTATTATGGAACATTTTGAAAGACATAGCTGCAAATGATGCATCCATGAAAAACTTATTGATTTCAGATATAAAGTCTGGTGTTTGAACACTTCCTCGGGCTATTTGATGAATTTTGACATTTATAAAGGCAAAATCCTCATGGCAATGTAGAATATTAGGAATGCTTCTGAAAATGTGCTGCTCAATGGTGCCGTTGCTCAAAGAGCTCCCTAATAATATGGTTCACCTGCCCTTCAGCGTATATTTTGATAATTTTTTTACTGAAATGGAACGGTTGGCTCATCAGAAAGCTTGTTGATAAAAAAGAAACTATTTGAAAAATAAAAATAATTTCAGGGTTAATTAATAAAAATCATACACTCCCTTTGTAACCCTTTACAAGTGCTAGTAGTATATATTAATAATAATGATGTCAAAATATGCAAATTCCCTCTTTTCCCATCTTTCCTTAAGAAAGCAAGATGATTGCTCCATTGCTTGTAGCTTGTAAACTTTCCTTAATGTTCCAGCAATCCTCAGGTGTCTTAAAATGACAATTGTTGTTTTGAGGCACAAAACTACAAAGGTCATTAGGGCCCAAGTACTTTTGGTACAGTAACTCTACTAAGAGAAGAATAAGTACTTATGGTACAATAACGGTACAAATTGACTATGCCAGTGCAATATATGGTGTTATTTTGGACATACTAACATAGGAAGAATAATATGTTCTATTGTGATGATTGTGATGGATATTAACGAAATAAAACATTTTGTTGCTGAAAACCCTGCAGAGGTGCAGGCATTTGAGAAAACAACAAGGGTATTCAATATTTGAACTGCCTTATGTAAGTGCAGTTGTTTGGAACATTAAGGGTGAGGCATTGCAATTAATTTCAACTCATGTATTCACATTTCTTACACTATACTCCATTCACTTACATAAAAGTAAGACGCATTTCGGGAGAATCTCTCCCATCTTCAGTTGCTCACTGAACCTCCATTAATCGAAACTATGACTGGACAAATGAATGTTTCTGTGGTGACCTCTGTTGGTTGAAGTAGGAAGTCGCTGAGCTCATCTATGGGAGGAAACTCGAAATTCATTAGATTTTTTCTATTTTTTAATATGAAAATTTTCTCCCAAGTGGATAACCCCAATGGGCTGTGAAGATGTTTCAGCAATTTTATTCGCGGTTTTATTTCATGGTTTTTGGTCCAAAAGTGAGCTGCTACTGCTGATTTATCCACCTGTTTAAAGCGAATATTTCTAAAATGTTCCTTCCTCCGAATTTCCAAATTTCTTTTTGAAATTTGGAAAAATATTAAAAAATAGAAAAAACCTAATGAATTTCGAGTTTCCTCCCATAGATGAGCTCAGCGACTTCCTACTTCAACCAACAGAGGCCACCACAGAAACATTCGTTTGTCCAGCCATAGTTTCGAGTAACATAGGTTCAGTGAGCAACTGAAGATAGGAGAGATTCTCCCAAAACGCATCTTACTTTTATGTAAGTGAATGGAGTATAGTGTAAGAAATGTGAATACATGAGTTGATGTTAGATTGCTACTCCATTGTCAACAGCTTTGTAAGTACAATATTTATATTGCAATTAATTGTTCATGCAATCACATGTTCAGAATGAAATCTTATATAAGCAATGGGCATCTTTTATATAGGTTAAATCACTTGCCCCTAGTTATTTCTGTATATATGCCATCTGCTTAGTGGCAGCTGTATCTTAGGCCTGTCTTCATATTCCACTATTGGCTCATTTACATAACCTATAGATGTAGGCTCAACATATAGTGCAAAAGCGGTTTAAGGGAGAGAAGGTATTCTGGTACTAAGAGCTACACCTGTTTTCTGACTGGTTTGGTAACCTGTTATTATATTGAATTTATTTCCATTTAATAATACAACAAACTTCCACATTAATCTTTTACAATCACTCAGTCGTACAAGAAAATACAACCATAGTTACTCTAATAAATCTTCCTGAGTTGCTGTGTAACCAAGTGGCCCGAATAGTTCCAATCTTGCAGTTACTGAACTATCAGGCAACTTACATCTACAAAATTAACTCAATCAAAAAATCAGCTTACTTTCTGCCCCATTTGGTTCCTCATTTCCTACTTATTTTCTTCAACCATTTTCTTTTAACCTTACCTAAATAATTCCCAAAGTCAAGATTTTCTGCCTTGTTTTCATATTTACCAATTTGTTTCCTCTTATCTCTATTGGTAAGTTATCCCACTTCTCTCTCTCTCTCTTTATTTTATTATTTTTTTTCCCCCCTGATTTGGTGTATTTACAGATGCTCTTTAACATCTCAGATCATCAGCATCCCATTCAAATCAGGGGGTTAAACGATTGACAAATTTTGCTCAGAGGCTTCTTTTTTCAGGCTTGAGGTTCTTTATTGTACCATAAATGTATGACGCAGGACCCATGGCTCTACTTCCCTTCAGAAAGATACCATACTTTGGATCACACTTATCAATACTAAGTTTTACTCTCATTTCTTTAGTTTCTCTACATTCCACAATTGCATGCCAGAAACTATCTTGCATTCCACACATCAGACATTCCTTTATATTTATACCTCCTCTTATTCCTTTCAGATTCACTACCTCTGTCCGGACTCATTCGATTCTCCCTCATCCACCTGTCACCTTGATCCACATAATTCTCTCTACCCTATATTTCTTTAAAACCTGTAAACCTTCAACGACTTTTTACTACTAAAACTATCTAATACCTCCTGTCTTTCCATATCATTAATTCTCTCTCTAATTTCTCTCCAAAAACCTCTTTCTTTACTTTCTCTATCATACTACAGCATATCCAAGCCAATTTTTTCCATAATCCCATTGATTCTGCTAACCCAAGTATTTCCTCCCCTCAGTTTCTCTTGCTTCACTAGACAGTGTTTCAAAATCCAATTCTCTTCTAAATTCTTAATCCTAAACCAATATTTCAGAATTCTTATCATTGTTTTTCCTTTATTCCCTACTGTATCTAATTCAGCTTGTGCAACCGCGTTTGGTGAGCATTTTGGTAGGCCCATAATTTGTTTGCAGAAATTCCTGTGAATCTAGTCTACATGTAGCCTCTACTACTACCATATATATTTTCTCCAACTACTTTATATGCATTTCTGGTACTTTATACCTACAGGCAGTAATAGCTTTCAAAGCTAGCCTACCTCTTGCTAGAACCTTTCTTTTTTGTTCCGTCCACCCTCCATTCATGTTAAGCCTAATACCCAAATAGTCAAATTTATTAACCAGCTCAATTTCTGCCCCTTCCCAATACTGTTACTTATTCTTGCATAGCTTTTTTCTATTCATAAATACCATGATTTTTGATTTTCGAATAATTATTCTTAGTTCCCACTCCTTACAGAATTTAGCAATTACTTCGATTAATTTCACTAGACCAATATTAGTAATTGAACACCCTACCAAATCATCTGCAAATAATAGTGCCGGAATCTCAACATTTTCAGTTGTGAGCATGTGCATATTAACATTGCTTACTTCTTCTAAAATATTAATAAATGAGTTATTAAACAGTGTGGGACTTAACTTACATCCTTGTCTTAGACCTATTGTGTTTAAATTATTTGGAGTCACCCTATCCTGGGAAATCTTAATACTGTAATCATTTTCATTGTATTTTTTTTTTTGATTGATTTATTTATGGATGCTCTTTAACAGCTCAGGTCATCAGCGTCCCATTCAACTCAGGGCGTGAAATGGCCGACAAATTTTGCTCAGAGGCCTCTCTATCAGGCTTGAGGTTCTTTTTCGTGCCCTAAATGTACAACACAGGACCCATGGCTTTACTTCCCTTCCGAAGTTTTCATACTATAAATTTTGTAATGCTTTTATACATTTATCACTAACTCCTATCCCATTCAATTTTGACCATAATGCCTTGCAGTTAATTGTATCAAATGCCTTTTCAAATTCTACTTAACAACATATATAATCTCCTTTTTTTTCGTCTAAGTATTTCTCTACCATTGTATTAATAATGAAGACTTTATCCACTGTTCTCTTACTTTTCCTGAAGCCTGCTGGAACTAGGATAATTTATTTTCTTTTTCTGGTCAATTTTGAAGCCTTTCTGCCAGAATGCCTGTATATTGCTTACGTAAGACTGATAATAGACTAATTCCTCTATAATTATCTGGTTTGTTTATATCACATTTTCCTTTAAATATAGGTACCACAATTGCTATTCTCCATCTTTTGGGAACTTTAGTCTCTTCATACATTGAATTAAATATCTGTGCCAATAACATACCTCAATCATCATCTTGACCCCATGCCTTCCAGAATTCCCCCAGAATCCCATCAATCTCGCAAGCTTTATTTCTTTGTATTCATTTTATTTGTTTCTTTACTTCATTTATATCAATCTATCTATCCAAATAATCTATTAGTAATATATTTTTTTTCACTATCCACCTCCCTGGTGGAATATCTCTTATATGCCTAAAAGATTTTTAAAGCATAAACACCATTCCTCAGCATTGATATTATTTTCACTTACTCTCCTTTTATATAATCTATGAACTATCATCCACATTGTTTTATTGTCATTCGTCCTTCTTACCTCCTGTATTTTCTTACTAATATTCTGACCCCATTCTTTCTGTTTTGCCTTCATGAGGGAAATTGTTACTATATAGTTAGTTACTATATTTCATTAGTACTCACTCCTGGCAATTCCCACTAAACAAACTACCTATAATATTATATCGTGCCAAAATCAGTCCAAAAGAAAAGGTGTAGCTATGCAATTGGAAAGCTGCTAGGCTGACTGATTAGAGTATGCCTATACCCCATACAGAACGTGCACAGTCATTTCTCATGGAAAATCATGAATAGTTGCATTTCAATTCTGGCATATACTAATAGACATATATGATATTTCAACATACATAGTATTTGTGCCATGTTATTAATAATGATAATTTGTCCAATTAATGCTTAAAACCTGCTAAAAGTCCATAACATATAAGTAATTTTACCAGGTGAGATTTTCAAGCATTTAGGTAAACATGAGTGTTAAAACACATGGAACCCCAAGGGTCTAGTGGCATTGTGGAAATAAGAATACAGGTATGAGTCTTTCATTAAAAGCTTTTTTTTTTATTTTCATTTTTTGCTTCCTTTTTGCATTGAGCATGTATTTTCATGAACAAAATATCATTATGTGAAAGTTATAATTGAATTATATGTAAAAGTGCAAAATGCTTGTGCACAGGAACCAGAGAGCCCCGATCATCTAGGGCTGCTCATCACCAAATCCTGTAGGCACATAACATCATGCATGTTGTAGTGTGCAAGAATGTCTCTCCGGCAATGCTCCAATTTGCATTAATGTAGGAGGATGCTATTTTGAACATTGGCTTTGATAATTGTTATGGTTTAAGAAACTGGATGTTCATTTTCTACTTTATATACCTAAGACTGTAATGGTTTATTTCACAAAAAAATCCCATTAAGAGTCCCCCCCCCCAAAAAAAAAACAATATCTTGTGAATCAAACTATTAAAAATATTCAACCTTTCATTTACTGGAGATTTAATCATAACATGTTTCATGGACCTTTATCCACATCCTCATCTGTTAAATAAGAGTTTGAGTACATTTAATGTGAAAATTATGTAATCAGAATTGCTAGTATTCATTTCTTCAATTCACATAAGAAAAAATTAAACTTCAATGTTAAAAAAAAAGTATCATAGAAAACCATGTTTGCGCTACAGAACTCCGAATCCACTGATCCAGTTTAAACTGCTAGTCCATGAGACCACAATTAGCCATTGCTGTGACTCTCTACAATAAAAAATTTCTGAATCATCCTGCTTTCACATCTGTGCAAAACTATTGTTTTAAACTTTTTGTATTTTCTTTACATTCATAAAATGTTAAATCATTATTGCTAGTTAAGCACAGAAACGAATAAATATTACAAGAAGAATAAGTACCAAAGAAAGTATTGCTTAGCAAAAGGATCAATATTTTCATATAAGGGTGTAATCTGTGGGTTACATAAATATGAATACTTAGGGGCAAATGATTCAGCCTTAAATTTAAAACAGTTATATTCTTTGGATGTTAAGATGGGGATAGCACAATAGATGAGCAATAGTTGCAGTGCAAAAGGCAATTTAGTGTTCTCTTCTTATTGAACTGAACCTTACTGACCCACCTATTGCCAGAAGAACAAGGTTTGTTTTCTGAAACAACTAATATGCACAGCTGTATATATTTTCCAAACTTCATCACAGTTTTAGGTTTAGAAATTACAGATACTTGCAGGACAGTATTGTAAGAATCATATCTGAAATGGGCCACACTGAAGATTAGCATATTCATACACCATAAATAAGGATTCATTTAAAAATAATAATGTTAATCCTCAGTTTGCTAATATATTGTGTCTAAATTACTTATCTGAAAATGCAGGCATATATTGGTAATTGTGTAAAATATAGTGAACTTTTGTAACAGTGATGTCAAATATTAACATTTTAAAAAAATTTGAGTCCAGATTGTAACATACACACCACTAAAATTCAATAAAATGGAAGACTAGTTTTGGGCTCCTGAAACTAGTCTTCCATTTTATTGAATTTTAGTGGTGTGTATGTTACAATCTCGACTCAAATTTTTTTAAAGTGTTAATATATTGGTACTTCAGCCTTGCTCAAGGAGTAGCTGTATGTACCTATGCCCCCAGTAGGGGCACCTGTGAGAGGAAGGAAAGCGATGAGGGGGACTGCAGAAGGCTAGGATCCATGGGTGGTGAGGTGTATATGCAAATATGTCATCTATTGAGATGTAGATATACTGTGCTAAATTTGACAGATTAACAGAAAGGCATATGTAATATGTGTTCAAAAAAAACTCAAGAATGAAGCTGCCAGAAATGGAGAAGGTAGATTTCTTCTGGTGATTTTTTTTTTTTTTTTGGCTGGAAACAAAGAAATTTTGCTATATGCATAAATGTGTAAGTTTTATGATTTTTTTATTTCTTCTACTTGTAAATATATTAATATTAATTATTTTCTCGTTAAGTGTATAATTTTTTGTGGGAATGCTAAGGAATTAAGTTTTAACATAAAGAATACCATTAAGTCTTCTGCTAAAATTGTGATGATTTTTTCAGTTTTGGCAACATATCTTATGAGTTTTTAATATTCAGACTTTAGAAATTTTGAAAAGAGTTAAATTGCTAAGCTGCTTTGCTAGTTGGTATGTAGAGATATTATTGGTATCATGCTATTAGTTGGTTTAAGAATTTAACATTTCATTAAGGTATTTAAAATTTTACTACAGTTCTTTTTGATTATGGTTCTCTCCCTTCATTGAAATATTGGTTGCCATTTCTATATCTGCAATATGTTCATCTAAACTTCATCAAAATATTTATATATGTTTAGGAATTTTATTTCATCTAGTGTTAAAGTAACTTTTGAAAGGCTATCTGCATTGTTTTCAAGTTGGTTTTGGGCATTGCACTGGTGATATTTTGGTTTTTAGTCAACTATCTTTTGTTTTCATTATATGATGTAAATTTCTGTAAAAATGAAATCGTAAATTTTTCCATACCATCAATCTTGGTAAGCAAGAAAATTTTAACTGTTATCCATAAATTTTAATTCAGTTTCATTTAATCTTTAATTTGGAATCAGTGAACATTCTTCTCCACTGCTTTTTGTGTATACTGTTATCTTTTTTTAATGTTTTTGTATGAAGTTTGGTTTGGGCTGATTTCTGATGCCAAGTTTTAAGATTTTAATGTTGAGCACAATATTTCTCTTTTCATTTGGAATTTTACATGTAATTTGATTTCACTTTTTGCACTTCAATAATCTAGTGGTATCCACTTAGCTTAGGAGTTGCCATTGGTTAATAATTACACCAAATGTATGTTTAACTTACAGTTCTATTTACTTGTTTGTGTTTAATAATTAAATGTGTGTTTGGAGCTATTGACAGTGAAGCACTGATATACTCAAATGTTGACACAAACTTCACTTACAATTTTTTTACAATTTAAGACTGTTTTGTAAACTATTGTACCCATCCTCAGCTGTTGACTACTTGTGTGATTCAGTTTATGAAACATTTATTCCTACTAGAAAAGGGAATACTAATAGCAATAATCAGTAGCCATTTTGTACTGGACATGTCATATCCCAAGATTGCGGGTTTAATCCTGGCCAGGATCAATGGATTTTTCCGGGTGTAAAAATCATGAGTATGACTTTCTTAAGAAGGGAAGTAAAGCTGTGGGTCCTATGTCATAGATTTATGGCATGAACAAGAACGTCAAGCCTGAAAGAAGAGGCCTCTGAGCAAAATTTGTCTGCCGTTTCACACTCTGAATTGAATGGGACACTGATGACCTGAGATGTTAAAGAACATCCATTAATAAACCAAATCAATGACATGTTATATATCAATTAGTACGTAGCTTTATGCATACAATCTGAATCTACCTTTTAAATATGCTAGCACATAAGGTTTTTGAATAATTTAGATTTTCAAATTTTTTATTTAAGTCTTTCACTATTCTTTGTTCTTTTGTTTACATGCTTTACTTGTCTTTTTGTTGTTTTGTTTGCTACTCCTTTAACAATACAAGAAAGTATTATAGTGGTAGAAGTTCTAAAAATAATCACCAAATGGGAGGAATGGTAGGATTATTAAATTTTAGTTACTATATGGTAAAATGTTCTCTAAAAGAAACTTTATGGTCTAGCTTATGTGAAACACACATGATGCAATTCTTATAATAGTTACCTTAGCCTAACTTGTGTATTATGAGTATTTTTTTTTACTCAGTGTTTATCTGCATTTTTGTATTTCTTGTGAGTGAAGCTTTATTGTGTTTAAAATTTACTAGAAATGACAACTGGTAAACTTCATTGTTGTGTAAACCACCTGGACAATTTTTGTTATGTTAGTGAGAAATTCAGTCCAAAAACTTAAAAAAAAGGCAATTACTGATGTAGCTAAGAAGGCATATAAACTTTACTTTGGTTTATAACCTAAACTTAGGTATTCATTTTTTACACTAAACTCCATACACTAAACTCCATTCAAAGTAAGATGCGTTTCGGGAGAAACTTACTTTTGTGTAAGTGAATGGAGTTTAGTGTAAGAAATGAATACCTAAATTTAGGTTATATTGCCACTCCATTGTCAACAGCTTCATAAGTACAATATTTACTTTGATTGTCCTATAGGTGATCAAAATAAAACTTTTGAACCTCATGTTGTCTGCATAACCTGTACCACTACTGTAACAGAATGGTTGAAAGGAAAGTGCCTTGCTGTTCCAGTGATGTCGTGTGGTGTGAGCCAAAAGATTATAGTTCAGACTGTTACTTCTGCCTCACAAATTTTATAGGGTATTGAAGTAAAACCAGACATAAAATAAATTACCCAAAATATGTCTTCTGTGCATCTGCCTGTGCCCCATGATGAAGGTTTGCCTGTTCTTCTCTGTAATTTGCAAAATGTTTAATCAGACTCAACAACACCAAGTGAATCAGAAGAGGAACCTGTAAAAGAATACCACCCTTAATTTCAGTACATTTTACCTCATCTTATATAACAGCAGGAACCAAACAATTTGTCTACAATCTACAATTTTCTAAACAGCAATCTGAACTCTTGAGATCAAGATTGCAAAAATGAAATCTTCTAGCTCGAGGGACAAAAATTTCTGCTTTAGATAAAGAAGAGGCTCTTTTGCTGAATATTTTAACATGCAGAGTTCAGTGTGTCTATGTAGAGATGTCATTGATTTGATGATACAATTAGGTGTACAACATAACCCACAGGAATGGCAACAATTTATTGACTCCAACAAAAATCAGCTTAAAAGAAGTACTACCACATAATGGCAACAAATCACCATCTATGCCTTTGGCTTATGCAGTAAACCTGAGAAAAACTTATGAAAACATGGATTTGCTGCTATAGGCAGTCAAATATAAAAACCAAGAATGGCAAATCTTCAGCAATTTAAAAATTGCTACAATGCTTACAGGTTTAAAGTGAGAGTGCTGTTTTTTGTACCTGTGGGACAACCAAGACACCAAGAACTATTATAGAGGAAAGGATGAGTCTAAGAGACAATTATTTGTTATTGGGAAAGGACATATAAATAATACACTCCATTGGTTGAACAGAGTAAAGTCATTTTTCCTCCACTTCATATCAAGTAAGGCCTATAAAAACTTTATTAGAGCTCTGGATAAAGAAATTAAGTCCTTCAATAATTTAAACAAAGATTTCTTGAATTAAGTGAAGCAATGCTGAAAAAGGCAAATTTGTTGGACCACAAATCAGAAAACAAATGAAAGACCCAACCTTTGATAATAAGCTCACAAATCTTGAATTAGCTAGTATTTTTTCACAGTGAAATATATTATAATACGACAAAATATTGTTACGAAATCACTCAAATTTCTCTTAATGTTGTTCCACTTACTTGGACATGTTTCAAAGCCGATTGCCTCCATCTTTAGCTTGGTCCACTGGCAGCTTCCCAGTGTGATATTAAGATGTTGCTCTGTGATTTTAACAAACTTATTGATGCGGTAGCAGTTTGGGAGATCAAAGTTAACCGAAAATTCTTTGTTTTTGTTTATAAATATATTTTCCCATACTGTTAATTCTATGGGTTTTAGAAGAGCTTTTAATAGTTTTAGTTCCTTTTGGAATTCTTGTTTTTTTTTTGCCAAAAAATGGTCTGCCACTGTTGATTTTTCTGTGTGTTTATATTTAACATTTCTCATGTGTTCCTTAAAACATATGGTAATATTTCTTTATGTTTTGCCTATGTATTTCATGTCACAGTCTTTGCAACCGATTTCATAAATGCCTGATTGCTTTCCTGGTGGAATCTTTTCTTTTGTGTTGGTGTTTTTTTAAAATGAATTTATTCACCTGAGTCGAAATGATGTTTGCCTCTCTAAAAATCTTCTGGAATTTTTGTTGTGCCCACGGGTGGAATGTGAATTTTTTTTAAATATATCATCTCCTTTATAGTCTTTTAGTGTGGTGATGCCCTTTATTTGTTTTTTCTTTTTGCATTTCTCTATTTTCTTGTTGACAATAATTTTTTTTATATATATATGATCTCCTTTGTAGCCTTTTAGTGTGGTGATGCCCTCTATTTGTTTTTTCTTTCTGCATTTCTCTATTTTCTTGTTGACAAGATCTATTGTGTAGTCATTTTTCTGTGCTATATCTATAATTTTTGGTACTCCAATTTGTATTCTGTCTTGGTTATTAGCAAGTTTGTTAATCTGAATGTGAGGCTGTTGATTATGCCTGGTTTATGTTGTTTTGGATTGTGGCTGTTATTTTTTATATAATTATCTGTATGGGTATCTTTTCTGTCTGCCAAATTCCAGTTTATTGTCATTTTTTATAATTTTTATATCCAAGAAAGGAAGAACTATATTGTTTTCTAATTCCATAGTGAATTTAACAGTGCTGTCCTGTAGATTGAGTACTTTTATTGCATCCTCTTTCCATTTTTCATTTACTATTGCAAAGACATCATCCGCATAACAGTACTAACATTTATATTTATGTGGAAAAGCCTCAACTAATTTTATTTCCCAAAAATTCATGTACATATCCGCCAAGAACGGCGAAAAAAGGTTTCCCATTGCTAGACCCTTCTTTTTTGTGTGTAACTATTGCCTCTGAAAGTGAAGTAGTTTTGATTTATGCAAATTTTGGTGAGGTTCAGATATTGGTCTATGATTCTCCAGGTAGGTTTATTGAAGTTAGCCATTTCTTTACAATATTTATTAGGTTTTCCTCGGGGAAGCTAGGAAACAAAGAGAACACATCATAAGAAACTAGCAGATCCCTCTTTTCTAGTTTTATATATAAGTGATTTTATCTGTTAATTCTGATGAGTTCTTTATACTTTGGCTTTGGTATTTTGGTAAGGTGTTAAATTTTCTTAACAGGCAGCCGGCTAAATTGTATGTGGGTGAATTTTTTGTGTCTACAATAGGTCTCATTTTATTACCAGGTTTATGTATTTTAGGTAAGCCATAAATTCTAGGCATTGTAGGATTGTCTGGTATAATATTCTTATTTTCTTCCTCACTCAGAATTGTTATGTTTGTTAATAGATTTCTTACTGCACTGATATATTTTTGTGTGGGATCTGTTTTCATTTTTTCATAACCCTGGTTAGCTAGTAAACTATATATACTCTTTTCATAATCTGTCTGATTCATTATTACTATTTTGTTCTCTTTGTCAGCTCTGCTATAAATAACACCTATTTCTTTCAAAGATCTGAGTATCCTATGATATGGCCTTTTTTGATTGTTTTCCTTTTTCATTGGTTGCTTAGGACTTTTCCACATTGTGTTCTTATGCTATTTTTTTCTTCATTTGATTTGTTAAAAATTGCTGATTCTATGTCTGCTACATATTCTTTTATATTTCTAGAGTAATCTATACAAGCATTTAACCCCATGTTTAATAGCTGTTAGTTAGTTAGTTCTCGGAGCATGCAGTGAGTTCGTGGAGCAGCCACAGAGACCTACAAACATTTAATTGCCATATACAATTACCACAGTAGCTTTCAATCTGTATTTACAAAAATTTGTCTACATCTACATAAATATTTACAATAAAAATAAAAAAGAACACTTAGATCAACTCAACCAAACAACAAAAATAGATAAGTCACTTAATCATACAAATTTTATTATATACATGTTTACATATACATTGATATGTTGTGCAGTATAATATTGTGACTCATATATTCCTTTACAATATAATAGGCCTTTTTACATAGGTATTTTCTAAGAGCAGATTTAAAGGAATTGTCATTGTTTATTAAGGCTTATAGGCTAGAGGGAAGAGCATTGTATACTAAAATCCACTCATAATAAACACCTTTTTGGTGGCATGAATGTGCTGAAATTGGGCGATGTAGGTTTGCTTTTTGTCACATATATTTTCATTTTGAACAAATTTTAGTTTATTTATTATATAAAAAAGTTCATGAGGGATAAACTGTATTCACAAGGAAGAGTTAAAATTTCTAATTTCCTAAAGAGGTTTCTGCATGAATGTCTGTTATGTGTACCAGCGATTATTTGTATGACTTTTTTCCGTAACAGGAAGACACGTAAACTTTTAACTGAATTTCCCCAAAATATTAGACTGTACTTCATTATTGAGTTGAAATAAGCATAATAAACTGGTTTTAAAGTCTTAATTGACTCCAACATTACTAATGCATGTATTGCATAGCATGCAGTACTTAGTTTGGGTGTAATAAGATCAATGTGATCTTTCCAATTCAGACGGTTATCTATTAATAAACCAAGGAATTTAATATATTTGGTTTGTGAAAGTATACTATTTGTAATTGTGGATCTGGAGATCTGAGAGAAATGAATTTCATAAAATTTGTTTTATCTAGATTTAGAGACAATTTGTTTGCTTTGAACCATACACACAATGAACGGAGAACCAGATTTAATTTAATGGCACAATCATTAAGGTTCTTTCCTTTTATCAATATGCTGGTGTCATCTGCAAATAGAACAGTATTTCCTACATCTTGGATAGATAAGGAGAGGTCATTTATATATATCAGAAAAAGAAGAGGGCCCAGAACAGAACAGATCCTTGAGGTACTCATTGGTTAATCATTCCCCACTCTGATGCTCTAATTCATTTACTGAAAAGTGTTTGTTTGATCTGCTTATGACATTTTCTATTGTGGTGTTTTTAATTTCATTTTTCTAATTATAATCCTTCGTTGTTTCTGTCTAAGGTTATCTAGTTTTTTTTTTATAGTTTCCCATTTTTGTTTTACTACGGCATTTCTAAACTCGAAAAATTGTCTTTCAGGTTTCTCCATAAGGTTGTGCCTAATTCAGGTGCTAGTAGTTGATGTAGCTCATAAGTTATTAGATCCAAATCGCTTATGGCTTCATAGTGGTTAATTTTTTCTATTTCCAGCACTTTCTTTTCGGCGGCTGTTTGTCTTTTGCTGTTTAGTTTAGTTACCAAATCATCTGAATTCAAGGTTGCACCAAGGAACACTCCCAAGAGGAGGAGAGTATTCTCTGTTGATGATGCTACCACTAGTCCTCTGGTGAACAGATTCAATGTACATGGAACATTAGAAGCTCAACAGAGCACAAGTCCTCCTCCAGTAGCAGATGCTAAGCCTAAGGGGAAGAGTAAGATTTTGTTGCTAGGTAGTAGTCATGGGAGGGGCATAGCATTCCTACTGAAGGACGACTTCGGTAGCAATTATGATGATGTGAGCATTTTTCAGCCAAGTGCTGGACTTGCTGATGTCACAAAAGACTTGGGAAAACTAACTGCTCATTTCAGTAAGAATGATCATGTTGTAATTGTTGGTCGTGCAGGTAATAGCCTTGATATAGATAAGAATTTTCAGATTGAGCAAGATCTTGGTAATATCAGTGCTAAAAGCAGGCATACCAATGTGAAGTTTCTGGGACTGTTAGATAAGCATGATAGGCCTCAGCTTCATAGGAGGGTGTGGAGTATGAATCTGAGGCTTGAGCATGCATTGATGACACCCAGAAACTCCCACATTTGTATGATAGATGTAAATCACCTAGGTAGAGATAATTTTACTGTACATGGCCTACACTTGAATTCTAGAGGCAAAAAGCAGCTTTTGCTCCTTATTGCTGACAGAATCAAGGGTAAGATTCCTGTTATTAATAGTTCAAGGTCCCTTATCTATCCAAGATGTAGGAAATACTGTTCTATTTGCAGATGACACCAGCATATTGATAAAAGGAAAGAACCTTAATGATTGTGCCATTAAATTAAATCTGGTTCTCCGTTCATTGTGTGTATGGTTCAAAGCAAACAAATTGTCTCTAAATCTAGATAAAACAAATTTTATGAAATTCATTTCTCTCAGATCTCCAGATCCACAATTACAAATAGTATACTTTCACAAACCAAATATATTAAATTCCTTGGTTTATTAATAGATAACCGTCTGAATTGGAAAGATCACATTGATCTTATTACACCCAAACTAAGTACTGCATGCTATGCAATACATGCATTAGTAATGTTGGAGTCAATTAAGACTTTAAAACCAGTTTATTATGCTTATTTCAACTCAATAATGAAGTACAGTCTAATATTTTGGGGAAATTCAGTTAAAAGTTTACGTGTCTTCCTGTTACGGAAAAAAGTCATACAAATAATCGCTGGTACACATAACAGACATTCATGCAGAAACCTCTTTAGGAAATTAGAAATTTTAACTCTTCCTTGTGAATACAGTTTATCCCTCATGAACTTTTTTATATAATAAATAAACTAAAATTTGTTCAAAATGAAAATATATGTGACAAAAAGCAAACCTACATCGCCCAATTTCAGCACATTCATGCCACCAAAAAGGTGTTTATTATGAGTGGATTTTAGTATACAATGCTCTTCCCTCTAGCCTATAAGCCTTAATAAACAATGACAATTCCTTTATATCTGCTCTTAGAAAATACCTATGTAAAAAGGCCTATTATATTGTAAAGGAATATATGAGTCACAATATTATACTGCACAACATATCAATGTATATGTAAACATGTATATAATAAAATTTGTATGATTAAGTGACTTATCTATTTTTGTTGTTTGGTTGAGTTGATCTAAGTGTTCTTTTTTATTTTTATTGTAAATATTTATGTAGATGTAGACAAATTTTTGTAAATACAGATTGAAAGCTACTGTGGTAATTGTATATGGCAATTAAATGTTTGTAGGTCTCTGTGGCTGCTCCACGAACTCACTGCATGCTCCGAGAACTAACTAACTAACAGCTATTAAACATGGGGTTAAATGCTTGTATAGATTACTCTAGAAATATAAAAGAATATGTAGCAGACATAGAATCAGCAATTTTTAACAAATCAAATGAAGAAAAAAATAGCATAAGAACACAATGTGGAAAAGTCCTAAGCAACCAATGAAAAAGGAAAACAATCAAAAAAGGCCATATCATAGGATACTCAGATCTTTGAAAGAAATAGGTGTTATTTATAGCAGAGCTGACAAAGAGAACAAAATAGTAATAATGAATCAGACAGATTATGAAAAGAGTATATATAGTTTACTAGCTAACCAGGGTTATGAAAAAATGAAAACAGATCCCACACAAAAATATATCAGTGCAGTAAGAAATCTATTAACAAACATAACAATTCTGAGTGAGGAAGAAAATAAGAATATTATACCAGACAATCCTACAATGCCTAGAATTTATGGCTTACCTAAAATACATAAACCTGGTAATAAAATGAGACCTATTGTAGACACAAAAAATTCACCCACATACAATTTAGCCGGCTGCCTGTTAAGAAAATTTAACACCTTACCAAAATACCAAAGCCAAAGTATAAAGAACTCATCAGAATTAACAGATAAAATCACTTATATATAAAACTAGAAAAGAGGGATCTGCTAGTTTCTTATGATGTGTTCTCTTTGTTTCCTAGCTTCCCCGAGGAAAACCTAATAAATATTGTAAAGAAATGGCTAACTTCAATAAACCTACCTGGAGAATCATAGACCAATATCTGAACCTCACCAAAATTTGCATAAATCAAAACTACTTCACTTTCAGAGGCAATAGTTACACACAAAAAAGAAGGGTCTAGCAATGGGAAACCTTTTTTCGCCGTTCTTGGCGGATATGTACATGAATTTTTGGGAAATAAAATTAGTTGAGGCTTTTCCACATAAATATAAATGTTAGTACTGTTATGCGGATGATGTCTTTGCAATAGTAAATGAAAAATGGAAAGAGGATGCAATAAAAGTACTCAATCTACAGGACAGCACTGTTAAATTCACTATGGAATTAGAAAACAATATAGTTCTTCCTTTCTTGGATATAAAAATTATAAAAAATGACAATAAACTGGAATTTGGCACAGACAGAAAAGATACCCATACAGATAATTATATAAAAAATAACAGCCACAATCCAAAACAACATAAACCAGGCATAATCAACAGCCTCACATTCAGATTAACAAACTTGCTAATAACCAAGACAGAATACAAATTGGAGTACCAAAAATTATAGATATAGCACAGAAAAATGACTACACAATAGATCTTGTCAACAAGAAAATAGAGAAATGCAGAAAGAAAAAACAAATAGAGGGCATCACCACACTAAAAGGCTACAAAGGAGATCATATATATATGAAAAAAATTATTGTCAATAAGAAAATAGAGAAATGCAAAAAGAAAAAACAAATAAAGGGCATCACCACACTAAAAGACTACAAAGGAGATGATATATTTAAAAAAAATTCACATTCCACCCGTGGGCACAACAAAAATTCCAGAAGATTTTTAGAGAGGCAAACATCATTTCAACTCCAGTAAATAAATTCATTTTAAAAAACACCAACACAAAAGAAAAGATTCCACCAGGAAAGCAATCAGGCATTTATGAAATCGGTTGCAAAGACTGTGACATGAAATACATAGGCAAAACAAAAAGAAATATTATCATACATTTTAAGGAATGCATGAGAAATGTTAAATATAAACACACAGAAAAATCAGCAATGGCAGATCATTTTTGGCCCCCCCCCAAAAAAAACAGGAATTCCAAAAGGAACCAAAACTATTAAAAGTTCTTCTAAAACCCATAGAATTAACAGTATGGGAAAATATATTTATAAACAAAAACAAAGAATTTTCGGTTAACTTTGATCTCCCAAACAACTACTACTGCATCAATAAGTTCGTTAAAGTCACAGAGCTACATCTTAATACCACACTGGAAAGCGGCCAGTGGGCCAAACTGAAGATGGGGGCAATCGCCTTTGAAACATGTCCAATTAAGTGGAAAACATTAGTGAAATTTGAGTGATTTTGCAACAATAATTTGTCATACTTGAAATAGCTGCTTGGTCCTTTTTCAAAGCAATTTTTAATGACTTTCTAAGCAACAGAAAAGATGATAATTGTGTTTGTTTAGTGAATGATCTGTTGTAGAACTACAAGAATGTCACTTAAAATTCACTTTTAAATTCACACCTTGACTTCTTCCCAGAAAATTTGGGTGTTATAAGCGATGAGCAGGGTGAGCACTTTCATGAAGACATTCTTAATATGGAGCATCATTATTATCAAGGGCACTAGAACCCTTCAATGAACTGCTGTTGATGTGTTCTTCTTATGGAAGAGAGTGTTTTGAAACAATAAAAAGAATCGATTTTCAAACCTAAATAGTGCAATTGCACCTATATTGTAAACTAAAATTTAGATCTTGATGCATCATGTCCACATGTATATTGAACCAGAAAAGCATTACTGGGTACTGAGTCTGCATTTCTTATTGGTATTTAATTATATCAATGTTTGCCAAGAGTGTTTTTTAAAATTATGCTGTGTTTCTAAGTACTTTGACCTTATAGGGTAAAATTGATTTTTCCATTAATTTCTGCAACGCAAAATTTGGTAAATCCATATATTTATTAGTTCTAAGTATAATTGCTTTAATGTATTTAAAATAATTAATGCGCACCCACATTGTATTGCATACATGTATGTGTGTTAATATTGTCTATCTAGGAAATGATACATGATACAGAAAAAAGAGTTTTTCCACTGAATTCAGCACCCCAAATTTAGGTTGGACAATTATATTTTAAACCAGATAAAGAAGAAAATTCAAATTTGTTAATTAGTGTAATTATAGCAAATGTATGGAAAAACAAAATAATTTCAAATATAATATTATTATTTTATAACAGTAGATATTTTACATTTCCTTTATCTGTCAATATGCCAAAATTTTTAAAAAGTGCAATATGTGCAACTATTAAAGTTTTGACATTCATAGCCACCATTCCCCTGAATGATCTATTTAATTTTGCTTTAAAATCTTGTCACTTCCCATGCTGTACGTCATGGTACATTACATGCTATCTGAAAGTTATGCAAATATTTTGAAATTTTTGACACACATTCTAAAAGTTAAAAGCTTCTCTGAAGAGTTTTTTTTAAGTACTCATTCTTGATATATTCCTGAAGAACTGAAAAATTCAGATGTGTTAAGAAACTTAAAATTTAAATATAAATCCAATTAGGAACCAAACACAGTGAAACAAGCATTAATAATCTCTTCTGAATTAAAATATTTAAAGTACTCTTTATGGTAAAAAATTTTGTACTTACGAAGCTGTTGACAATGGAGTGGCAATATAACTTCAACTTATGTATTCACTTTTTTACACTTTACTCCATTCACTTACCGAAAAGTAAGATGCGTTGAAACTATGGCTGGACAAACGGATGTTCCTGTGGTGGTCTCTGTTGTTTGAAGTAGTAAGTTGCTGAGCTCATCCATGGGAGGAAACTCGAAATTCATAAGGTTTTTTATACTTTTTAATATGAAAATTTTTTCCCAAGTGGATAACTCCAATGGGCTGTGAAGATGTTTCAGCAGTTTTATTCCTGGTTTTATTTCATGGTTTTTGGTCCAAAAGAGAGTTGCTACTGCTGATTTATCCACCTGTTTAAACCGAATATTTCTAAAATGTTCTTTCCTCTTTATGGTTTCACTCATACGAGATAAAATCAGGACATGTTTCATGAAACCTTTGTCCACATTGTCAATTGTTAAATTCTCTGGTGAATCATTCATCAAAGTTGGAAAGGTAGACTCTGGTACCTAATGATGAACTTAAATAAAGCGCTATCTACTTCTGGGATGTCAAAATTCATAAGGTAATGCTCATGTTTTTTATATAAATCTTTTCCCATATGCTTAGTTATTTTGGTTGTTGGAACAGTTTTTAATAACTTGATGTCTTTTTCCAAAAATGTGTTACCACAGCTGATTTTTCTATATATTGTTTGTAACATATGTTTCTTGAATGTTCCTGTAACCTAATGCCTATATTTCTCTTTGTCTTGCCTATGTAGATTTTGTCAAAATCCTTACAATTAATCTGATAAATACCATATTTTTTCTCTTTGGCTCTGGAATCTATTTTGTTTAATTTCAATTGATTTTGACACTATATCAGTTTTGAGGTGCTAAAATGATATTATGCTGCTTGAAACTTCCTTGAAATTTGTTATTGGCTGATGTGTGGTAAGTGAACTTTTTAAATATTTTTTCCTCTGATAAAGCACTCAAAGTTGTGGTTTGTTTAATTTTTTTTGTTTCTGGAATCTTTTAATATTTTTCATTAATCATCTGTTTTTTAGTTAATTTTATTATGTGCAGAAATTCTTTCTTGTATTCTTCATTGTAGAGTGGTACATTTACTAATCTATATATCTTGCTGTTAAACACTGCTCCCTTATGTAATCTTGAATTAAAACCATGGGCTTTGATATAATTGTCTGTATGTGTGTCCTTTCTGTAAATGCCAAATTCAAGCTTATTATTACATTTCATTATCTTCAGATCCAAAAAGCAACATATTATTTGTTTCAGTTTCAACGGTGAACTTGATTGTAGGCTCTTGCAGATTTAAAAGCTTTAGTGCATCTTCCACATGCTTTTTATTTATAATGGCGAATACATCATCTACATATCTATACCAGACCTTAAAAATGTAGGGGAAAGACTCAGTGATGTGCATCTCAAAATTGCCCATGAACAAGATGGCCAGGAAAGGTGATAATGGATTGCCCATTGCTAGTCCTGCTTTCTGTTTAAAGAATTTGCCCTCAAATATGAAAAAAGCTTCATTTATGCACAATTTGGCAAATTCAATGTATTCATTGATGTGTTCTTCTGTTAGGTTGGTGATTATAACCATTTTCTTAAAAAAATAATAATTTACTGTCGTATGCTAGGAAACAAGCCCTTGACATCAAAAGAAACCAGTATGTTGTAAGGTGATAATTTTTTATCTTTAATTTTATTGATGATGTTCATGGAGGGTGAGTTCCATGTGGAAGATGTGCTAAAACTTTTAAATCTGCAAGAGCCTACAATCAAGTTCACTGTCAAAACTGATATATATATATATAATATGTTTTATAATTAATCTGTCATCTAACACACTCATATGCTTCACTTACTTTTAAATACGATGGGACCAGTTTCGAAGAGACATCCTCTCCATCTTCAACCAACTTGACGACTGGTATGAAAAACTAACATCTCTGAGGACCTGCGACTCTGTCCTGGTGGTGTTTTTTCTTTATAAACTGGAAATTTATTACATTCTTCTATAATTTCGAAATTCATAAGATAATCCTTATGTTTATGAATGTAAATCTTCTCCCATGTGTCCAATTCTGTAAACCCGTGTGCTCCTTTAAGTAACTTTATTTCTCTTTTTATGTAGTGATTACCTTTCCAAAAATGGTGTGCCACTGCTGACCTATCAATCTGTTTGTACTTAATGTTCCTGAGATGTTCCTTTAACCGTGTTACTATGTTTTTTTAGTTTTTCCAACATAATCTTATCACATTCTTTACATGTTATTTTGTAGAATCCTGACTTTTTCGTCTGTGAAATGTTATTAAACCTGTTGTCCACTAAAGCATTTTTCAGAGTGTATCTATTAACAGGTGTCAATTTATTGTTAATATCTTTAAAATTTTTTGGAATTTATTCATAGCTACTGGATGGTAGGTGAATTTTTTTAAAAACCGGTGTATCTTTTTCAGTTAATAGCATGGTGGTATTCTTGATCAATTTATTCTTTAGGAATCTATTAAGTTTTTTGTCTACTAAATTTTTGTTAAAACCATTTATAATGGCAATCTCCTGTATCTTCTCAAATACTTTTTTGTACTCCTCTTTACTGATTGGTAAATTGGTAAATAATATAGCCAGAATATATAAGTTACCTAAAATCCATAAACTGGAGAAGGACATGAGACCCATCATTAATAATATAAATACCCCTACATACTTTCTAGCAAAATGGCTTACAGACAGATTTACAGCTGTACCAACGTTTCAAAGTAGAAGCATAAAAAACTCATTGCAGTTAATATAAAAAATAAAAGATTTTAAAGTTCTATTCTCTAAAATTTTAGTGTCTTTCGACATAGTATCTTTGTTCCCGAGTATTCCAACTGACAAGCGTTTATTGTTTTTGAATGATTGGTTAAAGAAGATAGGAATTAATGAAACTCACAGGAAAGAATACATCCAAATACTAACATGTGTATAAACCAGTCATATTTTACATTTACAGGAGAGTTCTATAAACAGAAAACAGGACTCACAATGGGAAATCCTTTGCCCCCCTTCCTGGGAGATTTATCTATCAGTGCATTTGAAACACACATAATTTCCGCCTTTCTACATTATTTCAAATGCTGGTACAGATACATTAATGATATTTTTAGTATAGTGAGAAAAGAATTTGTTAAAGATGCTTTGAAGCTTTTAAATATACAAGACAGGAATATAACCTTCACACTGTAAACAGAAACAAAGGGAATGTTGCTGTTTTTAGATCTAAAAATTAATAATAATCATGGGAATTTGGAATCTATAGAAAGGATACGCACACAGATAACTATATAAAATCAAATGGGTTTAACCCCATAGATCACAACCACTCAATTTTCAACAGCTTAACATATAGACTGGTGAATTTACCAATCAGTAAAGAGGAGTACAAAAAAGAATTTGAGAAGATACAGGAGATTGCCATTATAAATGGTTTTAACAAAAATTTAGCGAACTAAAATCTTAATGGGTTCCTAAAGAAGAAATTGATCAAGAATACCACCACACTATTAACTGAAAAAGATAGACTGGTTTTTAAAAAAATTCACCTACCATCCAGTAGCTATGAATAAATTCCAATTTTTTTTTAAGATATTAACAATAAATTCGCACCTGTTAACAGATACACTATGAAAAATGCTTTAGTGGACAACAGGTTTAATAACATTACTCAGGAGAAAAAGTCAGGCATGTAGTAAAGAATGTGATAAGATATATGTTGGAAAAACTAAAAGAAACATAGGAACACAGTTAAAGGAACATCTCAGGAACGTGAAGTACAAACAGACTGATAGGTCAGCAGTGGCACACCATTTTTGGAAAGATACTCATGACAATAAAAGAGAAATAATGTTACTTAAAGAAGCACACAGATGTACAGAATTGGACACATGGGAGAAAATTTTCATTCATAAACATAGGGATCATCTTATGAATTTCGACATTATAGGAGATTGTAATACCAATTTTCAGTTTATAAAGAAAAAACACCACCAGGACAGAGCCACAGGTCTTCATAGATGTTAGTTTCTCATACCAGTTATCAAGTTAGTTGAAGATGGAGAGGATGTCTCTTCGAAACCGGTCCCACCATATTTAAAAGTAAGTGAAGCATAAGAGTGTGTTAGATGACAGATTAATTATAATTTACATTAAACAAGCTTCACTGTGTGAGTTCCAACAGAATTTTTTAAAAATGTCCTATTTTTCGAAAGTTCTTAAATGAAGTAAAATGTTACCTTTTTTGAATCTGAAGATAATAAAAAGTAATAATAAACTTAATTTTGGCATTTACAGAAAGGCCACACATACAGACAATTATGTCAAACCCCATGGTTTTAATCCAAGCTCACATAAAAGAGCAGCGTTTAACAGCATGATATATAGATTAATAAATGCACCACTGAACACTGAAGAATACAAAAAAAATATCTGCACATAATAGAAGTAACCAAATCTAACGGATTCAACAAACAGATGATTAACTAAAAAAGATTCCAGAAACAAAAAAAAAACACAACTTTGAGTTTTTCATCGGAGGAAAAAACATTTAAAAAGTGCACTTACCACCCATCAGTCAATACCGAATTTAAAAAAAAAATTAAGCAGTATATCATTACCTTAGCACCTCAAAACCAATATATTGTTAAAAATCAATTAAAATGAAACAAAATAAATTCCAGAGCAAATAGATGTTCTCCATTTAAAATCTTGTCAGTATTGCAGATCTTACATGTGTTATCATTCATAAAACCAAATCTGTGTAGATGCTCCGCTAGGTAATCATGTCCAGTTGCCAGTCTAAAATGAGCAACTGCTTCCTTCCTTGATAGATTTTTTTATTTTTTGTACTGTTTCTTTTATATTAGAATAATTTTTATTAGATATTTCCACTTGAATATTATGTTCATATTTTTTTCTATGGTTGTTTTGATATTCTTAAATTTTACATTTAATCCACAGGACTTTATTGGTTTTGAATATAGCACTACTCCCTTTTTGGCCAGAAAGTCTGCATTCTCATTACCTATCACTCCCACATGTGCTGGTATCCACAGTAGTATTATTTGTAGAAATTTTGTTTGGAATAATCTATAATAAGATCTCACGTCCCTTACATTGTAAGATTCATATGAACTATCAAATCATTCTATAGCTTGTATAGCTGAAGCTGAATCTGTAAGAATCACTACTTTATTTTCTTTTATATCAGTCCTATGGTATATCTGTTCCAACGCTCGTTGTATTGCCACCATTTCACCCTCATAACTTGTGGATTGTCTAGGCAGTGTGAAATAATGCGAGAAATATTTACAATATATACCACCTCCCACATTATTTCTCTCTTTGTCTGCAGATCCATGTGTGTAAATTCAAAGCCACTCTGTTTCAGGGAATTGGTTGTGTAAATGTTCAAGTGCTATAGTTCTGCATACCTCTGTTGAGTATTCTTGTTTATTTAATTGTTCTGTCAGTTTTTTATCTGTTACTATCTTAATATAATCCATTAGATTAGTTCTTGAGGGATATGGGATGTTCTTCTCTGCCAGGTTTAAATAATTGTAATTCTTCTCTAAGTAAGCTTTATTTGTGATCTGTGTTTTTAGTTTGTATTCTTTGGGGTAGTTCATGAAACATTGATGTTTACTTGGGTTTGTTTTTAATTTTATGTATAATTGTGCTGCTTGTGTTTCAATGCTGGTTTTCATTGGATTACTATTCGTTCCAGCCATAAGTGCATTTATTGGTGTTGTTTTTACGGCACCTGTTATCAGTCTTAAACATTGATTTTGGCATTTCTGAATCTTATTAATTTTTTTCTTCTGTTGCTGTTAATAGTAGCTCACATCCATGTTTTAATACTGGTTTTATATATCTAATATATCTTTTATTTAAAACTTCCATTGAGCTGCCCCATTTAGATCCAGCTAATCTTTTCAATATGTTACTTCGTTTAATGGCTTTTTGTGTGATATTTTGTACATGATCTTTCATTTTTAATTTCCTGTCCAGTGCTGTTCCCAAATATTTGATTTCTTCTGCATATTTTATTTGACTTCTGTTAATTTCAAGTTTTAAGTTTTTTTCCCTTACATCAAAGTGTTTCATAGTTTAGACTTGATATTTACTTTTGGCTTCATTAATGGTCATATTATTTAATTTTGCCCAATTTGCTAATGTATCTAAGACATTTTTATTTTTTCTTCTAGTCTGATATATGCACTCTTATCATTTTTTTCAGCTGATCACATAACTACATCATCTGCATACATTGCACTGTTTATTCCGGTTTGTTTTATAGTCTTTGGCATATTGTTAATATATATATTAAATAATAACTGACTGGATACTGCACCCTGTGCCACTCCAATTTGGATAGGTGTATTTGGATAATGTATTCTTCCATTTAACTGCAATCCATCTTTGTTGTAGGAATCTTCTATACCATCTAATTATATTTTTTGTGGAATTCATTTGTATTAATTTTTTAATTAACATCTCTTTCCATACTAGATCAAATGCTGTTTGAAAATCTATGAATCCTGCAGCTACTGACATATTGTTAGCAGTTTACTTTTCACATCCTCTATTAATCTTAACGTTTGTTGAACTGTTGAATATTCTCTTCTAAATCCAGCCTGTTCGTCTGTAAATAAGTTGTTTGTTTCAAGGTAAGCCACAGGTCTTCATAGATGTTAGTTTCTCATACCAGTTATCAAGTTAGTTGAAGATGGAGAGGATGTCTCTTCGAAACCGGTCCCACCATATTTAAAAGTAAGTGAAGCATAAGAGTGTGTTAGATGACAGATTAATTATAATTTACATTAAACAAGCTTCACTGTGTGAGTTCCAACAGAATTTTTTAAAAATGTCCTATTTTTCGAAAGTTCTTAAATGAAGTAAAATGTTACCTTTTTTGAATCTGAAGATAATAAAAAGTAATAATAAACTTAATTTTGGCATTTACAGAAAGGCCACACATACAGACAATTATGTCAAACCCCATGGTTTTAATCCAAGCTCACATAAAAGAGCAGCGTTTAACAGCATGATATATAGATTAATAAATGCACCACTGAACACTGAAGAATACAAAAAAAATATCTGCACATAATAGAAGTAACCAAATCTAACGGATTCAACAAACAGATGATTAACTAAAAAAGATTCCAGAAACAAAAAAAAAACACAACTTTGAGTTTTTCATCGGAGGAA
The DNA here is from genome assembly GCA_030762175.1 of Metallyticus violacea. Taxonomy (NCBI): domain Eukaryota; kingdom Metazoa; phylum Arthropoda; class Insecta; order Mantodea; family Metallyticidae; genus Metallyticus; species Metallyticus violacea. Next base: position 378,396,666 of record CM060846.1, read on the forward strand.
AAAACATTTAAAAAGTGCACTTACCACCCATCAGTCAATACCGAATTTAAAAAAAAAATTAAGCAGTATATCATTACCTTAGCACCTCAAAACCAATATATTGTTAAAAATCAATTAAAATGAAACAAAATAAATTCCAGAGCCAAAAAGAAAAAATATGGTATTTATCAGATTAATTGTAAGGATTGTGACAAAATCTACATAGGAAAGACAAAGAGAAATATAGGCATTAGGTTAAAGGAACATTGGAGAAACATCTGTTTTAAACAATATACAGATAAATCAGCTGTGGCAGCACATTATTGGAATGAATGCCATGAAATAGAAAAACACATCAAGTTATTATAAACTGTTCCAACAATCAAAATAACTAAGCATATGGGAAAAGAATTACATAAAAAAAACATGAGCATAACCTTATGAATTTTGACATCCCAGAAGTAGACAGCACTTTATTTAAGTTCATCACTAGACTACCAGAGTCCAGCTTTACAACTTCGATGAATGATTCACCAGAGATTTAACAGTTGACAATGTGGACAAAGGTTCCATGAAACATGTCCTGACTTTATTTCATATGAGTGAAACCATAAAGAGTGTTTTAAATATCTTAACTAAGAAGAGACTATTAAACTTAGATTACTTATATCTGTATAGTATAAGGTTTATACTAAATATTACATGCATCGAATAACATTTATTCAGTAATGTAATTACATAGAGGTTTTAGCTTGCATCCTTTGCCTTTCAAACAATAAAAGGATCAGTTGATATCATGCTATGTTATATTGTGTTTCTATAATTTGTTTTAAAAACAGATTTTATGCCTTTTTTATTAAGAGTATTATTTATTTAATGTAATTTCAGTACATTCTATATAAATGCTGAGTTAAATATTCCTTTTTGGAAACTTGCTAAGTATGTGCTTATAAACTGAAATAGTTAATCACAATGATAACACATAATGATCTTAATATGTGCTTATAAATTTATGTTTATTAACAGACCAGTAATTTTGATGTAAAAATTGCTTTTGTGTTTTATGTTTCAAATTCTAACCAAATATAATGTCACCTAAAGCAGACTTCTTAGTTTAATGAATTAAAAAACTTCTATAGGTACATGAGATACATAGAGATTGCCAGCAAACTCACTTTGTCTCTTTTTTTAGGTTTTCAGGTCTCTTGTTGGACAAATTCTACACCACAACAGTGCAAACGGGTAGCAGCAATATTCTTGTTGATGGTTACTACAAGATAGATAGACTTAATGGAGCACATCCTTGTCAGGATTCAGGAATAATGTTCAACAATAACTCAAGTTTAGTGTCTAACATGGAAAATGATCCATCATCTGAGTCATTTACTTGTACATGCTGTGATAAAGTGTTCTATAAATTACATCTGCTCAATAAGCATATGATTTCTCACAATGATGCACGTCCTTTCAAGTGTGATATCTGTCAGAAAGCATTTAAAAGAAACTTCGAGTTAACAAGTCACAGAAAGATTCATGTTGGAGCAAAGGATTATATTTGTGATATTTGTGGTTATGGAACTATTTACAAATATAATTTAGAAATTCATAAGAAACGGCATGTGAGAGATTTTAAATTGCATTGTAGTGTGTGTAATAAGGGATATTATAGTAATACAGATTTGCAAGCACATATGACAAGTCACACAGGTCTAAAACATCCTTGTGAAGTATGTGGAAAGCTTTTTGCTCTGAAACAGAATCTCAATGTACATCTACAAATCCATGATCCAGATAGGCAGAGAAAACGCTTTGAGTGTGAAAAGTGTGGAAAAAGTTACCTACGTAAAAATAAGCTTAGGTGGCATTTGCGTTCTCATGCTGGTGATCCACTTAGGTTTGTATGTGATGTTTGTGGAAAGTCTTTAACAAGTAGGGAGTCGCTGAAAACACATCATAGGCGTCATACAGGTGAGAAGCCTTTCATTTGTGATACCTGTGGAAAAGCATTTGTGTCATCATATTATTTACGTGTTCATAAACGTTCACACACTGGAGAGAGGCCTCATACATGTCAGCAATGTGGTAGATCATTCACGCAGAGATCTACTCTTGTTGTACATATGCGCTACCATACAGGTGTTCGACCATACAAGTGTGAATTTTGTCCAAAAGCATTTGTCACAAAAACATTACTTAGAGGACATCTAAAAGGCCACAATTAACATATTCCACATTATTTTCTGTGATCTTTGAATTATTTGGTAGTCACATTTTTAACAAAGGTGAATATTTTATAATCCCTCTGTTAACATAACTCATTTCTTGCACAGTTGTATTTTGTTTAGTTCATATAATAAATGTCTTTAACAAATAGGGAGTCACTGAAAACACATCTTAGGCATCATACAGGTGAGAAGCCTTTCATTTGTGATACCTGTGGAAAAGCATTTGTGTCATCATATTATTTACGTGTTCATAAACGTTCACACACTGGAGAGAGGCCTCATACATGTCAGCAATGTGGTAGATCATTCACACAGATATCTACTCTTGTTGTACATATGCGCTACCATACAGGTGTTCAACCATAGAAGTGTGAATTTTGTCCGAAAGCATATGTCACAAAAACATTACTTAGAGGACATCTAAATGGCCACAATTAACATATTCCACATTATTTTCTGTGATCTTTGAATTATTTGGTAGTTACATTTTTAACAAAGATGAATATTTTATAATCTCTCTGTTAACATAACTCATTTCTTGCACAGTTGTATTTTGTTTAGTTCATATAATAAATGTAATTCTCATTAAGGATGTATTATTTAGGACCTATATTATGTAATTAAATTCCTATCCTTTACTTATGTAACATAAGTTGTAACTATTTTCACACATCACTCCTATATAATAAAAGTAGCACTGAAATCTAACTTTATAGTATAATACTCAAAAAATATCTCTTTTAGCTGCTTATATGATTTCAGAAAACATCCTGCTTCCCTTTGTATTTACTCATATTGAATAATATCTGCCCATACTAGCCTTTCCAATTTCTTATTTAAGATTCTTTAGTTTGAATGTTTAAACTCTAACACCCTGAACGTATATAAGTAGAGAAAATGAATCCAAGGGAAGAATAGGAAAAAGAAGAGTCATTTTGGAATTATCCTCCTATCATGAAAAGAATTTATATTAAGGAACTGATTAAACATAAACGTTGGCAGAAATTCTATATTCTATCAGCAAGCAAACTGTGGTGATTCCTTCAGCTACAGAGAAAGAAATCCAATTTTTCAATCGCAATTCTTGCATCTTATTTTCAATTTTTACAAAAAATTTACCTGGTATTAATACATTCTTAGATTCCAGCCTTTAAGATTTATCATCATCTTAAACCTGCAACATTTGGTTGATGTTAGAGCTAGTGTCTATTATTGTCCATAAAGCATATACTTGCCAGAGGATCTTTGCTGTGTGCCAGCTCAATTATAAAAATTTCAGCTGTCTCAGTTGAAGATGAGAAACTAGGAGATGTCAACACTCTTTATGAAATCCTATGCATTGTGGATGTAATGAATATTGATTTGTACATCAAGTATTATGTGTCATAAATAAATTCAGATAGTCATTTTCTTCTATTAACTTAACATTTAAGCAAGACATATATATAATGTAATGCTTTATTGCTGCAAATATTGTGAGCAACAAAATCTTCATAATTACTTTTAACATATTAATTAAAATGGGAAATACTTCCAATCTAACATATTTGTTTAATTTTGAAGCTGTTTACAATGAAAGTATTATATATTAATTTATATAATGCGGGTAAATTTATTACACACTTCACTTACTGTATTTAAGTTAGGACATGTTTTGTGAAACATGGTTCCCATCCTCAGCTCTTGACCCACTGTTTCTTGGTCCTCGTGTTGGTCGCATGGAAGCTATTTTGTTGTATGTGGTGACCTCTGGTGGATATGAATTGAAATTCATTGCGGTTATTCAGTTTTTTACAATGAAAATATTCTCCCAGGCGACCAATTCATATGGGATGTTTAATTCTTTAAGAAGTTTTATCTCTGGGTCTATATGTCATGGATTTGGCTCCAGTAATGGTGTGCTACTGTACATTTTTCCATTTATTTTAATTTGATATTTCTAAAAAGTTCTTTCTTTCAAATTGTCAAATTTCTTTTAGGTTTTCCTATGAAATTTCAATTCTCAGTCTAAGCATTCTATGGCATATATTTCTGATTTCTTTTCTGTGGTTATCTTGTCTTTTAATTTTGATACTAGGGTGTTTGATGCTGTATCTGTTGTTCAGGGCTAACTTTATATTGTACCTTTGAAAATATTTTTGAATTTGTAGTGCAATGGGGGGTATAAGTGAATTTGCAACATCTTTGTGTGTCTTTGAATACTTTGAGGATCAAAGTCTCTTTTATGGATTTTTCGACTTTGTACTTATTGATCCTTTTTATTATGGTAGAGGTTTTAAAACCATAGAGTTGTTTAAACCATTGTGTTGTTGTTGTTGATCTAATGTGCAGGATTTTGATCCATCAATTTTTCCCTGGCCAGCCAATATAATTTGTGTATTTTCCTGTCAGGTGCAACTTTCCTCAGTTCTGTGCATTCTAATAGATGTTCTCCATTTAAAATCTTGTCAGTATTGCAGATCTTACATGTGTTATCATTCATAAAACCAAATCTGTGTAGATGCTCCGCTAGGTAATCATGTCCAGTTGCCAGTCTAAAATGAGCAACTGCTTCCTTCCTTGATAGATTTTTTTATTTTTTGTACTGTTTCTTTTATATTAGAATAATTTTTATTAGATATTTCCACTTGAATATTATGTTCATATTTTTTTCTATGGTTGTTTTGATATTCTTAAATTTTACATTTAATCCACAGGACTTTATTGGTTTTGAATATAGCACTACTCCCTTTTTGGCCAGAAAGTCTGCATTCTCATTACCTATCACTCCCACATGTGCTGGTATCCACAGTAGTATTATTTGTAGAAATTTTGTTTGGAATAATCTATAATAAGATCTCACGTCCCTTACATTGTAAGATTCATATGAACTATCAAATCATTCTATAGCTTGTATAGCTGAAGCTGAATCTGTAAGAATCACTACTTTATTTTCTTTTATATCAGTCCTATGGTATATCTGTTCCAACGCTCGTTGTATTGCCACCATTTCACCCTCATAACTTGTGGATTGTCTAGGCAGTGTGAAATAATGCGAGAAATATTTACAATATATACCACCTCCCACATTATTTCTCTCTTTGTCTGCAGATCCATGTGTGTAAATTCAAAGCCACTCTGTTTCAGGGAATTGGTTGTGTAAATGTTCAAGTGCTATAGTTCTGCATACCTCTGTTGAGTATTCTTGTTTATTTAATTGTTCTGTCAGTTTTTTATCTGTTACTATCTTAATATAATCCATTAGATTAGTTCTTGAGGGATATGGGATGTTCTTCTCTGCCAGGTTTAAATAATTGTAATTCTTCTCTAAGTAAGCTTTATTTGTGATCTGTGTTTTTAGTTTGTATTCTTTGGGGTAGTTCATGAAACATTGATGTTTACTTGGGTTTGTTTTTAATTTTATGTATAATTGTGCTGCTTGTGTTTCAATGCTGGTTTTCATTGGATCACTATTCGTTCCAGCCATAAGTGCATTTATTGGTGTTGTTTTTACGGCACCTGTTATCAGTCTTAAACATTGATTTTGGCATTTCTGAATCTTATTAATTTTTTTCTTCTGTTGCTGTTAATAGTAGCTCACATCCATGTTTTAATACTGGTTTTATATATCTAATATATCTTTTATTTAAAACTTCCATTGAGCTGCCCCATTTAGATCCAGCTAATCTTTTCAATATGTTACTTCGTTTAATGGCTTTTTGTGTGATATTTTGTACATGATCTTTCATTTTTAATTTCCTGTCCAGTGCTGTTCCCAAATATTTGATTTCTTCTGCATATTTTATTTGACTTCTGTTAATTTCAAGTTTTAAGTTTTTTTCCCTTACATCAAAGTGTTTCATAGTTTAGACTTGATATTTACTTTTGGCTTCATTAATGGTCATATTATTTAATTTTGCCCAATTTGCTAATGTATCTAAGACATTTTTATTTTTTCTTCTAGTCTGATATATGCACTCTTATCATTTTTTTCAGCTGATCACATAACTACATCATCTGCATACATTGCACTGTTTATTCCGGTTTGTTTTATAGTCTTTGGCATATTGTTAATATATATATTAAATAATAACTGACTGGATACTGCACCCTGTGCCACTCCAATTTGGATAGGTGTATTTGGATAATGTATTCTTCCATTTAACTGCAATCCATCTTTGTTGTAGGAATCTTCTATACCATCTAATTATATTTTTTGTGGAATTCATTTGTATTAATTTTTTAATTAACATCTCTTTCCATACTAGATCAAATGCTGTTTGAAAATCTATGAATCCTGCAGCTACTGACATATTGTTAGCAGTTTACTTTTCACATCCTCTATTAATCTTAACGTTTGTTGAACTGTTGAATATTCTCTTCTAAATCCAGCCTGTTCGTCTGTAAATAAGTTGTTTGTTTCAAGGTAATATATCAATGTATTAACTTCCATTTTATCTCCTATTTTTGCCAGAATTGAGGTCAATGATATAGGTTTGTAACATTTTGTTTCATTTGTAGTTTTTCCTGGTTTTAATAATGCTTTGCACCAGCTTGATGGCATATTCTCTTATTCAACCCATATTTTATTAACAATTCCCAATAATATCTTTTTTGCTCTTATTCCAAGATTCTTAATGTACTCGGATGTATAAGGTCTGGTCCTGGTTGCTTTTTATTTTTAAGTGTTTTCACTGCCTGTTCTAATTCTTCCAATTGGAACTTTGAATCCAGAGATACTGTTTGCATTTTTTCTATTTCTATTGTGTTGGATTTTTTTAATGTTCTATTATCTTTTGTCAGGTGTTTTCCTAGTATATTAACTTTCTTATAATGTTGGTTTAAACCATTTTTTATGGCTGAGTTTATGATATACTCTGTATTGTATTCTATGGCACTGAGGGGAATGTTGACTAATCTAAAAACCAAACTGTTGAATACTGCATATTTATGTGGTTCTGGGTTGAAACTGTTCTTTTTTATGAGTTATCTCTATGTGTGGTTTTTTGGTATATTCCAAACTGTATTTTGTTATTCTTTCTAATGATTATTAGGTCCAGGAATGGCAGCCATCTATCTTTCCCCACTTCTATTGTAAATTTTGCAGATTTATCTTATAGATTGAGTAATTTGAGAGAGTCAGGAATATGTTTCTTTGGTACTATTGTGAATATGTCATCCACACATCTGTGCCAAATTTTCAATATCTAGGGAAAAGCTTTTGTAATATGTGATTCCAAATATCCCATATATACGTATTTCGGCTAATATTAGGGATAGTGGGTTTCCCATCGCTAGATCTGTGATTTGTTGATGTATTTTACCATTGAAAACCAAGACACTGTGTTAGATGCATAGATTGGTCAGTTTGGTAAGGTCTTCTATTTCGATGGTTTGTAAACCAATGTTGGTGAGCAATTTTTTTAGAATTGTTAAAAGCTTTACTGTGGGAATGTTAGGGAATAGAGATTTCACATCAAAAGAAACTAAATCATCATCTATTGAGATCAAGGTGTGCTTGATTTTGTCTATCAACTCATGCAAGTTTTTAATGCTTAGACTGTTGAAATTCGAAAGTGAATTAAATTTCTGATTAAGCTAGGAGAATTGATTTGGTTGACTGTTGGTCTGCTTTGTGGATTTTTGGAAGCTCATAGAGTCTGCAGAGTATGGGGTTGTTTGCGGTTATTTTGCATTTTTGGGCATCTGATAATATTTTGATTTCATTCATGATTTTGTTAAAGTTATTTATTTGCAAATTAAGGGGATTCTTATCTATTGTAATATAGCCTGGTCCTTTTAGTAAGTTTTCCACTCTGTGTATAATAATCTTCTTTATCTAAAATTGCTATTGTATTGCCTTTATCTGCCTTTGTATTGCCTTGACTTTAGTTTATTGTTGATGCATTTGTAGTTGTTGTTCATTTGGTGGTGTTTATTAACCATTAGTTTTTCTAAAACTTTGCCACAGTTCTTTTTTTATTATGTTTTTATTGATGTCATTCAATGGATGGCATATGATTTCAATGTCTGCACCATAATTTTCTCTTATTTTGGAAAAATCTAAGGAAGTGTTTAATCCTTTGTTGAGGAGCTGGATTTCTTCTCTATTGAAAGTTGATTTTGAAACATTTACTACATTCTTTTCCAGAAGTTGTATCCTAGGTTTCAGCTTGGTTTGTGGCATCATAACCTGTTTAATTTGACAATTTGAAAGAAAGAACATTTTAGAAATATCAAATTAAAACAAATGGAAAAATGTACAGTAGCATACCATTATTGGAGCCAAAACCATGAAATGGACCCAGAGATAAAACTTCTTAAAGAATTAAACAACCCATATGAATAGGCTACCTGGAAGAATATTTTCATTCTAAAAAACTGAATAACTGCAATGAATTTCAACCTTGCTCCATGAGATTGCCTTTCCAAATTCATTTCATATCTGCTAGAGGTCATCACATACAACACAATAGCTTCCATGGGACCAATACAAGCACCAAGAAACAGTGGGTCAACAGCTGAAGATGGGAACCATGGTTCTCAAAACATGGACTAACATAAATACAGTGAAGTGTGTAAGAGATTTACCAGCATTATATAAATTAACTTCCAATCTACATTACATTTTTTTAGTTTATTTTATTATAATTGCCTAAACTTTTAGTGAGCTGTATAAAGTACTAAAGGTCTTCAGGGCAATAAATGAAATAATGGCAAAAAGAGATTTTGTTCATGTATTTGCTTGTTAGTTGCTTATTTGATGTTCTGTTATTTCATTGGATTCAGCATAACAATGGAATGGGGATACTCGGTCCAAAAGAACAGCATGCATTAAGTGTATCAAAAGTTAGACTGGGTGCACTTTCTTGAAATGTGGAAAAATAAACCTCATCCAGGCTTCTTGATGTATAAAATATTTCAAGAGCTATTTTTAAATGATTCTTTGATATCTTACTAAAAATCAAAGGGATAGGAATGCTACTCCTTATGACAAAAAAATCAGTCATCTCTTGAATACAAAATTCTTCTAAGTCCTACTGGATATACCTCGTGCTTCACAAGGTATTGAACAAAGCTGCGTAGCCACTGCAGGAGTTGTGTTATATGACATACACTAAAGACACTGACTAGTATGTGTGTTCCATTATCTCTTTGGCAGAGTGTGCAGTGATGGTGTGGTTAAGAGCACAAGTTTGCCTCCTGACATGAGGATCTTATACAGGATAGCAATCTCTTAAACTGCTCAGCCTCCCCTACTGTACCTTAATGTTCTCTTTCTAGATGCTTATGATTGTGACCTCACATTTACAGGCAAAGTGGCCACTGTGTACAGTTTCTGCATGCGTGTTGTAAATTTAGCATTTAGGAGTGTCTCCAAAGTTCTCTGACCTACACTTAGAATCTGGGAATAACTAATATTTTTGTCAAAGAGAGTACAATAGGGTGTATTAAAAAAATTAATTTTTGAATTTTTAATGGTAATAGGATTAAATAGTTGCATAATTATGTTATAAGAGAGCACAAAAGAAATTACATCTATAAACTGATTTTTCACCAAAGCACAATAGCTTTAAAGTTACAAAAATTATAGGCAATGCGTGGATGTTTAATTTATTTTAATTAGACACATAATGGAGGTGCAGACTACTAAATAAGGTGTTGATGCTGACTCAGCATTGCTGAACTTTCAGATTCTCCCCCACGAGTCATGTAGTATACAGACAAGGGGTGGGGAAATGCATATCTTAACACATTCCTCGCCTCAGCTTCAGTATCTTGTTAACTGATTATAGATACGGTGGTGTTATAAGTTGCAAGTCAAAAAATATAAATATTAACCATGTCTAAGTTAAGTGTAAAAACAAGACTTAAACTGTGTATGAAATATGAAAAAATCTGTGCACCTCCAGAAGATCTGAACTTCAGAACCCTCCCAAAATGTTGTTGTTGATCTAATGGGCAGGATTTTGATCCATCAATTTTTCCCTGGCTAGCCAATATAATTTGTGTATTTTCCCGTCAGGTGCAACTTTCCTCAGTTCCATGCATTCCAATAGGTGTTCTCCATTTAGAATTTTGTCAGTATTGCTGATCTTGCATGTGTTATCATTCATAAAACCAAATCTATGTAGATGTTCTGCCAGAAAATCATGTCCAGTGGCCAGTCTAAAATGAGCAACTGCTTCCTTCCTTGATAATTTTTTTATTTTTTGTACTGTTTCTTTTATACCCTCCCAACATACAAAGAGGTAATGCATTGTTATTTATTGACACATACTGCTCTTAAAGGTAAAGGAAGCAAAGAACAGGCAAAGAGTGAAATCTCATCTGTGAAGGATGTTTGGAACCATGCCTCAATTCCTACAGTTTCCAAGAACAGAATATATAAAATGATCACTGCTTATTATACAAAAGTAAACAATATCTTGAAGAGTAAAGGAAGGGGCAATATTAATTTGGGGATGATGGTGTCAGATTCTAACACACTTTTTGACATTACAGTATGCAAATGCATTTCATTTGCAGCCTGTGCTTGTAACAAAACTAGTTAAGTTCCTGTTAAAGAAAAGGAATTTTTAAATTACCAGAGAACTAGTAGAAAAATGGCAATAGGTGGCATGGATATTGTTAACCTCTTATACACTTCAAACTAGAGAAGACAGAAAACATAAAGCACATTGTTTCAGTGAAATGCAAAGACAATGCATGAGCATGACAACAATAGATAGCAATACTACTTCTTCAGGGATAGACTTAGACACTGACAATGACATTGATTTAAATTGGACAACATTTCAGAGACACAAACTTAGAAACCAAGAATACAGAAGCAAATGAAAGTGTTAATGCAACAGCTTGAGAAAATTAAAGACGAGACAAATGTATTGGTATGCAAAGTTGCTGTGAGGGAAGATCTTGATATTTTGTCAGAAGAATATTCCAATAAGGTTATAGACAAAAGTAAAGTATAGAGGGAAGTGTTAAAAAATAAGAGAAAAGTTTGTGAAAAAGTGTCAGAAGAAAGTACTAAGCTATTGGATATATACCCAGTGGGTGTATACTTTAAAAGAAAAGATCAGACTAAAAAAATGATAAAGAAAGACAGCAAAAACTACTGTGAAACTAAGGCTGATGGGTGTTAAGAATTGGGCTGTATGGTAGCTGTGTGAATTAATTTAAGCCCACTGATTGCAGATTTTGCCACAGCTGCTGCAGACCACCAACTCTGCTTCCATGAGACTCTCTCTCTAGGACTTTCCGCTGATTTCTGGCAGCTTGATTTGATATTGAATTTGACGATAAATAATGCCTCATAATTTAGATGTCGAGGTTGTTTATTCTTTCAAATATGTATAATCTGGTTGTATTCACCCAGATGGTGCCTAATATAAAGAAGGTACTACTTCAATGGTATTTAATGCAGCACAATGGTGCTATATGTGGCTAGAGCATTGATTGACTGTCGAGCCTCGTTGACCTCAGATCTTGTACCTGGGACTTAGGTCGTTCTTCCTCTAACTACCCGGGTGACACAGCAGCACTATTTTGGTCCGAAGAATTTGAGATTACCCCTTTGATGCCGGATATTGTACTTTGGACTTAGGTCATTCTTCCTGTAACTGTTCAGGCGATGTGGCAGCAATATCTTGGCCTAGAGAATTTTGAGACAGCCCTCTTTTGAGGCAAAATCCATTTCTTTATACTCTAGAAAAACAGACACTAACACAAAAAAAGTGAAGCGGGGTTTTCACATCAGATCTATTTTCACCATGCTCATAGAGTGATGGTGCATCACTCATGGTTCTTCCTATTCACTACCCAATTTTGATGGAGCCACAAGCTCAGCTATTTGTTAATCAGCTCACTTCAAACAGATCTTAACGTTACTGTGAATGACCTGTGAATGGACATCTGTCAAAAAGAGGCTGGCTTCTACACCAGAGGGGCAAACATTCTTTGCCTGTTGCATACCAGAAGGGATTAACTTGCATTGTCTGACTTTTCCCAACCCTTACCATGCATGTTCAGAGTGAGATTGAAGTCCATCTTTACCCTTTGCTATATTACATATTATTTCTTAAGTATTACTAAATTATACATTATAGACTTTATGCTCAGTCTTAAACACTATACCATCTTAATTCTACATATGTGAATTTTGCCATCAAAGTTTCCTATATACAGAAAGCACAGTATACTTGTAAGAAATCACAGAATCATTGATTTAAAATTACAAATATTAATTACCTCAACTGGGAAGACTTGGTGGGGAGCCAGGGAGAGCTTCAAGGCTGAACCATACCCTGTCATTGTAGAAGAATCTGGAAACATGTATCTTGGTTGTACTTTATTAAATGGCCAAGCAACTGCAAAAACATTGCTTCATCCATACTACGAAAAAAGGGGGATACATGATATATAGATAGACACAGGTAATTTAATACAACAGAATGCAATGGAACTGTGGTTAACACAGGGCTGAAAGGAGAAGTCATTCAACTCATTGAGACTGAAATAGGATGTCCTCTCCAGTGGTGTATTTGTCTTTTGCACTTTGCTCACCATTTATTGAGACATGTAGATGGATGCTCTACAGGATCATTGACCAGGTCTTATTGGAATGCTTTTAGAAAATTGTGAAGATTGGCCAGTCATAAAATTTCATCAAATATCTTCAGAACTTTCTGATAAAACTGTTAAAAATGTTAGCTCTGATCAGAAATATCTACTGGAAATTACCCTAACTGTAGTCACTTGAAAATGTGAATCAAACCAGGAAAGCTTGAGTCATGCATGCTGGCTAACAACAGCATCAATCTGCTTCATCTCTACATTTCTACAGAAAAACTGTCTGAGGGACTCAAAACAGAATTTGTTTGAAGGTTTATGTTTCTTAGTGATTTCAGATAAAATGCAATCCTCATTGTAAAGATGGTTCTAGACATTTTTTCTTAACTATTAGTCTATCCAGATTTTGAGTGAGAAACAGGCATATAGTTCATAGTGTAATATCAAGAAATGACTTTTATTGTTATCGAGAAAATATGTTGTTGGTAATGCTAACTGATGATAGCTAAAATATTTTATTGTTACCAGTGCAATGAATTATTCAGGCAAGAGCACTTAAAACAATTGAAAGTAGTACTAAAGAAATTTGTACCTTCCAAAACCCAAAACTAAATTTCTCAGCTACATGCTATGTAGATTTGATTGATTGGGAGGAGAACACAGTGACAGAACCTCCACCTTTATGCCACAACTATAGAGATTCCCACATTCCCATGTCATACTCAAGCTGTTGGGAGAATGGTTAAAGTGGTCAGTGATGCTGCATTATTTGTATATGGAGATAAAGAAAGAGATGCATACATATATGGTCAAAACTCAATTCAAGAATGACACTGCCTGCAACATATGAGAAGAAAAGTGAAATCTTTGGCTTCAGAAAAAGAAATAAATAATTTGGTGAATTAATATTAAAGTAAGAATAATAGGTAGGTTGAATGAAACTTGAAAGCAGCCACCTCCCCACAGTGGGTTCTGGGTTGATATAACCCCTAACACCTGTTGTATTAATACATATTAGCAATGTAATACAGTCTGAAACCCCTAACACGTGTTGTATTAACACATATCAGCAATGTAATACAATCTGAAACCACGGACCACATTAGAGATACAGACTACATCAAGCAAAGAGACAAAAGACAGACATACACTCAAATTGTTAAAATATCTAAGTGATTGTGCTTCAGTCAAAGTGTTGTTTAGGATCCCCAAATTTTGTATGCATAATAATACATAATAAAGAGGTGCAACTTTTTAATCCTATTAGAGATTTAAAAAAAAACCTACAACTCAAAGCCACAAAGATTAAAAGTTCTCTCGGAAGCATAGAGCATCCATAAATGCTGTGAACACTTTTTTTTTTAATGCTTGAGGTAGACTAGATAATTCTTAGGGGTACTCTGTAAAAAGTAAATGCCTTGCTATAATTATTTTATCAAATTTGCTCATGAAAAATAGCATGACTATTAGAGCACAGAAAGTTTGGCTTAGGGCTGTTTTATTTTTAAAAATATACATATTTTATACTTAATTATCCCACTATCAATGAAGCACACTGGCACTAACTTTAAAGAGAAAAGTTTTATATCTCTTGCAGATCAGTACCATTAAGGTGAGCATGTATGAAGAGTATGAAAATGCAATCATTTGAGTTCATAGAGTCAGTTCAGCAAGTGCCCACTTCAAAGATGTTCAAGTTTTTATTTAGTTGCTTTGTCAAAATATGTGCTAAAGGGCATGAAACTAGTGAAAACCCACATGTAGCTCAGCAAATAGCAAAATATCTATACTTAATTTAAAATGAAACAAGAAAAACACTATATGGTTTTAATTCTCATGCAAATAATGTATATCTTACTGAAATACTCTTATTACCAAGTGTGATGGTCAAACCAATGGCAGTAGTAAAATCTTACAAATCTTACAAGATTTCGGCTTCCCTTTTATGTTTAATATATTAACTCATTGTTATAAATGAATGCACAACATAATTCCATTCTTACTATTTATGAACTGTCAAAATATTCCTCTTAGGTATCTGTCACATCAAGCATCATGCTTAGTCTCCATGCATTTTTATGCTCCTATTTCAGTGTTCTGTTAATATGCTCTTTAAAACTGTAAATGGCTTAAAATGCAATTATGACTGAAGCAAGCATAAAATGATATTATTACACAAAAGTGAAACTGACCATTACAAAATAATCACTGAAATAATGTCAGTAAAACATATATTCAGCTACTACTGGAAGGGTAGCTAAGAGGTCTAACAAACAGGTTGAGAGATGATCAATATGTAGATGATCATTGTAGGAAGGCCAATATTCCTCTGGGACCATTCCAACTTTCTTTTCCTGTGTGCTTCAGTTAGAAGAAGTTGCTGGCAAGATAATAATATTCAATGGCAGCTTTCTTTCATTTTTACTATATAGTTTCATATGAGAAACGACAATCCACTGCTTTATTTAGGAAGACCTGTGTTTCAAAGGGCAGTTTCTTACATCTTCCACCGAAGCTTCGTCTTGGGCAGCTGTCATTGCCCAAGGTCTGCCTAATCACTGTTATTGTCAATTGGCCCATATAACTCCTTCCTCCTCATGTTGATCTAACCATTCCTTCACTATTCTTCAGTTGCAACCAAGTTCTCTGGTGATCTTCTGGGTGCTTTGGCTTTGGTAAGCACAACTTACATTTTCACTATACCTTGTAGTTTTTGCCAGTTCTTCACAACCACATGAATGAGGCATGTAGCTTGACTGTGATGAAGTTTTTCAATTTATGTTTAGAATGGCAGTCTATAAATAGTAAATACTTCAAATCTGTGCTTAAAAATACCTGCGTAAAAAGGTCCATTATGCTGTAAAGGAGTATAAGAATGACTATACATTATACTGTTTGAAAGCATTGTGATGATTTTATATCAATGTGTATTTAAACATATATATAATTAAATTTAAAATTAATTTCTTATCAGAAATAATACAGTGAAGCAACTAACATATTCTTAATTAGCTAGTGAGTCAATTTAATGCTCAATGTAAGTGGAGCATAAAAGTATTAAATTGACTCATTAGCTAATTAAGAATATATGTACATACTTTTTGATTTTTATAAATGTAGAAGAATATATGCTATTGTAATCATTGTAAATGACAAATTCATGTTTGTAAGTCTTTATGACTGTTTTGTAAACTCACAGAATCTCTAGGAACTAAAGTAAACTAAGTATGGAGCTTTCATGTAATAACAGTCCCACTTGTAGGGGAAAGAGTGGGTAGTGCCACTTGCAGCAAATGGGATTCAAAATACTGCACCCCAGGTGATAATGTGAAAGCCCTATAATAAGAATAATTATATTTTTTGCATGTGCATGAAATTCAAGGCACAATAGCCAAAATAAAATATATGATGAAGTGAGGGAGAACCTGTGGATTTTACAAACACAAGGGAAATTATACCAATGTTTTTAGCCATGTATTTAACATGCTAGGTGATGTGTGACCTCTTATACAGAAACAAGTTTGTTCCATTGAAATTTGAATGACACATGCTCTCTGTTTCATTTAATTCTAACCTAAATTATATCCTCAGTAGTTATGCTACAAGTGGATTTTAACTTGTTTTGCAATATTAAATGCATATTTTGGTATAAAATGGTAACTAAATCTATGAAAATCTTTGAAGTGAGAAACCAGCTACAGCAACTCTATGAATAACATAATCAATTCAATTTTCATATTCTCCATATAAGCATGCCTGAACAACACTGATCCACAAAAGGGGTGCATGTACTTTATTAAAATATAGAACATTTTCATAATATAAAGTTGATTTGTACATATTGAATCTAACAAATTGAACGTGAATATGTCTAATTTTACTCCATGCAATAGAAATGAGGTCCATTATTTCTATCTATGTGTTTGATATGAAGAGATTGACTGATATACAGAAATATGTGATTATCATTTTATTACCATAAGGGAACACATAGCTGAAAATATTGCTTTCATACTCATGTCTAATAAGAAAGTTATCCTGGCCATTCAAGTCAGCTAGTTCCCAAAAGGATCATCATCAATGTAGTCAAGATTTTGCACATTTACATTACACAGCAAAAATTCTAGATGGAATGGTTCTTCCAAACTTATCTAATGTACCAAAATTTGAGTTGTTTACATTCTGTTTTTTCAATTCTTGGTTTTTTATTTAATATTATTTTTTATTTTTATCATCATCATCATATTATTATTATTATTATTATTATTATTATTATTATTATTATTGTTGTTGTTGTTGTTGTTGTTGTTGTTGTTGTTGTTGTTGTGTTATTCATGGAGCTTTCCCCTAAGAAGTCCATCCTATTAAAAGTATTACATGTAATCATCAGAAGAAAGTGCTAAGCCACCTCATCATGTTGTTTGATTTTTAGCACACAGTGTTCTGCATGGCATAGTTTATGAAACAAATTACATTCTAATTGCCAGTTGCACATATTACACTGGATTTCACTGTGATCTTATTATAATATACTACTCTGTGATTAGGAAGTACCTCAAAAAATCAAAGTATGATATAGTCCTATGCCTATATTTATTTACTCATAATATTCGTGTGTTTAACTAGTTACCAAACTGAATTCCAACAGTGAACCATCAGAGAAATGGTAACTGGAATTCACCTGTAGAAAATTATTTACCTGAAGAGAGCTTATTATTTTTATTTACCTTATGTACCATTTTCTGTTCTCCATAAACACTGTTTTGTTATGACATTGGACTACCTCACGTAAGAAATTGTCCAGTGGCTAAGCATAATGGCTCTATTAAATATCTGTGCAATCAATTGGGTAAATCTTGAAATATTTCACTAAAGCCTTACTGAGCATAAGATTTTAAATTGATATAAATTTGTTTAAGATGGCTGATTTAATATTATAGTTTAAATATAGAAGAGTATAAAGGGTAATTTCATTAATAGTGCACACTTATTTGTTCTTAATTATATGTTTGATTTTAGTATCTATTCACATTTCTTGTATGCAGTTTCCCTGATTCTAAGTTATCTCATCCTAAAGTTTTGGAATTGTTTCTAATCCTTTGAGCATACCACTTTGGTTTAGTCTTCAGGTAATCACTGCAGGAATTTGGGAAGAAAAATTATGTCCATGCAAGAACTGTTTCAACTTGGGGATTTATTTGAAGTCTGTTGGTCTCATGTCTGGACTGTGTGGTGCATCAGGGAACACTACCCATTTGTACTTCTCAGAAAATTGATCACAACCTTCTCCAGGTATGCACATACATTGTAATGCAAATTGAATGACCCATCCCTGAATAGCAAGTTAGATAGACTTTGTGCATTATCTGCATAATTCTTACATCTGGTTGTAATAATATGCCTCTGTCACACTTATTCCATATGAAATGCTGTCCATATATTGACACTGTAGTGATCATTAGCAAAGGTATTTGTATGCTTGATCATTTATTGTGCTCATTAAACTTTGTTGAGTTGCAGGAATGATGATGGACTTATGAATGTGTTTGACTCTAATTTCAACACCAAATTTTCTAATCCAATTTTCAATAGCAACATTTTGGCACTTCAATACTTGATTCTATGTTGAATTTTTGTTCCAGATCCAAATATTTCTACTTCTCTGCATTAGTCAAGCAGTGAGTGGCGCATTAACCACACATTTTTCTTTTTGTAAATTGTTTACCAAAATATGGGATATTGATATTGAAATCCTGGTAGCTTGTGCAGTTTGCTTGCATGTCATTTGATGAAGATCTGTAACAAAGTCCACAACAAAATTTCACTCTTTTTATTCATCTTTTAAAGTCCTTGGTCTTCCTGGCCTTAAGTTTATTGTTTATTTTGACATCTTCCACAAAAATTAGTAACTGAACAGAAACTATACTATGTTCTACTGTCTATTCACCACAAATTTAATGCAAGGCACTGTTTATTTCCATTAGTTTTTGTCACATCAAATTTCAATCTTGATGTATAATCTTCAATCTTCAACTATCACAGTACCTAAAGTGCTTGCATGTAACATTTTTGTCATGTCATTTCAAAAATGTATACACTAAGGAAGTGATGAACACATGTGTTATTTCCCTAAATGTTGAGCTATGACTGACATCATTTTAACAGGATTACGTCATCCACTCTGCAGTGCTGTCACTTTGTATATCATTTATAAAATTGCTCTTGTAAGCTGGATTTATTTTTAGATCATGAAAGCCATGCATTTTTAATTCAAATGTAATTTATTATTCAGAGTACTACAGAGACTAAAATGAGAATTTATATAAATATCTCATCCTTTTATAATATCATGTAAAATTTATTTCACAAAGTCATATTTTCTTTTTTTTTTTCTTTTTTTTTTTTCTTTTTTAAAAAACTTATGATGTGCTTATGAGAAACAGATATAGATGCAGCATTATCATTTATAATTATATTCTTTCTTTATTTTCAGATGCAACATTTTCTTGTAATAACACTGTCTTTGCTAATAAGTATAAAAATATTTTCTTTAACTTTTTAATTATGTTGAACACCCATTTTTACTGCTGAGGCATTATAGATGGCAGACAATGATGATACATGAGATGAAATGTTAAATTGGGAAAGGAATAATTTTTAAAGGAAGGAAATATTCCAGGCCTAAGTTTAGGGTACCTTCCCAGCATTTGCCATTTATGAGGGCTGAGGAAAACCCTGAAACCCCACACCTCCTGCCCACAAGTTTATGCCTTAATGATTTCAGCTACCCACATTGCTTTTGTTACTGTATACATACTTTCACAAATACAAATACCTGTTGCCACTATATTATTGCATGCCAATAATTAAGTTATGTTGAAATATTTTGAAAGGTAAAATAAAAATATAACTTACAAAGATTAAAACTTAAAATTATGATTATGAGCTCATTCTTCTGCAGCTTCATAAATATTCCTGTATTGTTCTCTTGTGCACCATTGTCCCTTTCAGGTGCTCAGGATGAAGATCTGGCAGGATACTGCAATTTGACCCATGTGCAGATCTGAGTCTATGATACAACCTCTCTATTTTTCTATTTTCCGGCAGGTGAAAAATCAGTGTGTTACATATTTGTGTTACCATTTCTTCTCCTTTTCCTTTATCTGATCTTCATTTTCATTTCATTTTATTTTGATTTCTTCTCATTTTTTCATTTTGTATTGCTTATATATTTTTCATTTGTCTTTTAGTTTTTAGTTTGCACTTTCAGTTTGTTATTTTATATCTATTCATATTTTCTTTATTTTTTCTTTATTTGCCTTCCTTATAGAATTAAGGAAGAATTATAGAATTTCATCCTTGTTGCTATTTCATACTTTCATTGTGTGTGTGCGTGTCAGAGAGACATTCTAAAATTCTAAATCAGGCTATTAATGTTCCTTAACCTTTAAATGTTTATAAATATTGTACTTATGAAGCCGTTGACATTGGAGTGGTAATATATCCTAAACTTAGGTATTCATTTTTTACACTAAACTCCATTTACTTACATAAAATAAGACGCATTTTGGGATAATCTCTCCTATCTTCAGTTGCTCACTGAACCACCATTACTTGAAATGAAGCCATCATTTTGAGTAATGGTGGTTCAGTGAGCAACTGAAGATAGGAGAGATTATCCCAAAACACATCTTATTTTATATAAGTAAATGGAGTTTAGTGTAAAAAATGAATTCATAAGTTTAGGATATTTTAACTTGTTGTTTGAATGGGTTATCTCTTGTCAAATATTATAATTTATTTATTTATTTATTCTTGTAATCATGTAGGGATTAAAATCATAGCTTCAGAAAAATTTTTATTTATAACTGAAGAGTCTAATGAAAAAAATGGGGATGTCCACTTATGTGCAAAATTGTGATTTTAATTCCATTATATAGTAAGTACTGATCGTTTGTGTAACACCTTATAAAGTGGAAGATGATTCTTAGTTACCAAGTAATTTCTGTATAAATATTCACTGTACAGGGGATTAAAGGGGGCATTAATTATATCTTTATATTTTTCTTTGTTATTAGGTTGGGAATAATATTTGATTTCTTAATATATTTGCAGCAACTACTGACAAATTCTTTAACAAAAGGCTTTATTAGTGAATTCATGTTAGTTTTACTTGAGCAATTGAAGTGAAAGCATGTGACACTATACCTGCTTGTACAAATCCAAGACTGGGGCATATTAGCAAATTAAATCAAATGCAATATATTAACTACTGCTACTTTAACTAATACATCAATTTTTCAATTTAAATTTTAGTAAATTAATATAAAATATCACTTAAAAATTAACCACATTAACAAGATGAGGCCAGAGTTTACAGCTAAATCCTAAAAGCCATAGTTCCATTCATATAATTATACATTATTGCAAATGGTGAAAGCCCTCCTCCCCATTTTCAGAAGAGAGAATTTTCTCCTTTCACCCTCAAGCTTTATGTATTTAATTATCTAAAATATTAACAGATAAAGTGTGCAATATATATAAAGAAATATACAAAATTATAAACTAAAATTATACCTATTTAAGAGTCTAACATTACTAAAAGCAAGTTCTCCCATACATTAACTTCCAGGTGATATGTTGGTGGTGCTTCTAAGAAACTAAGAGCTCAAAGTTATTATAACATTTAGCTCTTTATTTACTTTTTTCCTTGCCAAAGCCACATTTTCCCCCTGTATGAGGTTACATCAAATCAGTTTTTCAATTACTCTATTCAGAATATTCTGCTCCTGTGCTTTAGATATTGGGTTCTACTTAAATACATTTTTATATTTTATATATATATATATACACACAATATATTTTTATATATTTTATATATATATACAATATATTTTTATATATTTTATATATATATATATATATAGCTTTGGTCTAGCTTTTTGCCATTGAAGAACTCCAGGAGTTCGAAATATGGCAATTTCAAGTGTGACTTTATCTAAGCGTTTTATCCTTATCTACTTTTATTATTACTGTTAATTTGTTACATTGTTATTTTATTTTTATTTTTCATTTATATATATGTTGCAAAATCAATTTGAGGTACTATTCAATATTAGTTTCATAATGAATGTATTTTAAATATTTAAAATTATTTTATGAAAATTATACAAAAGTTCACATCATTCTTTTTTTCCCTAAACTCCTAAATTAAATTCTTTATTTTCAGGTGCAAATTTTTCTTGTAATAACCAGATTGATAGCTACAGACTGTTTTCTTGAACTATAGAAGCACCATTCTCTTTTCCATTACTCTATACTTTTTAAAAGATACAAAACATGTTGTTATCCACTTGCATTTTTAAATTTTAATATATTGTTCTCACAAATGTTCAGACACCCTACATTGTAAACAACTCTTAACTTTTCATATGTTTGTGTATGAAAAATTAGAATCATCACTTAATACATTAAACTTTTAAGAAAGTAAATGCAGACAAAGTTATTGTAAGTGTAGGTTAGGATATTTTGAAATGATGCAAACTTGACCAGAGTGGTATGCAAAATTGAGCTGCTGTATCTTGCTGGTACATTTTTCTGCAGTTTTTCTTTAGAGATTGGGGAGGGAGCAATCCTCTATGCTGCTCATTGCAAAAGCATATGTCCCTCAACTGAAATGAATTAAGATAATTTTTAAGGATTATTAGTAAAACTGAAACATTCTATGTTAAACATTTAGAAAAGTGTATAAGAAGCTACTTTACTTATTTCAGTGTGAAGAAACAAAGTTTTGAGGGGTAAAATCTGAAATAAATCAGAGGGGGAAATGTTAATATTAAAATTACTTAAAAAATGAGCTAAACAATGTAAAAGAACAAAAAAGAAAAGTGGTGGAAGGAAATAAAAAGATTTTGGTAAGGTGAGATGTCTGTAGTAGTTATATTGTGAGCTAAATAATAGTTTATGTACTAAGATAATAGAAGGAATATAAAGGAATTGCAAATGATAAAAAAGTAGGACCATCAATACAACTGTATACAATGAGGTTACTTGAGCTATGGCCTATCTGAGGATGGCTGTTTACTTTGGAAGTGTAATCACTGCAATTGGAAAAGGGCAGATATATTCACTGCATATAAAATTAGTTTTTTTATTTTAATATTTATATTTTACTGAAAGCATAAAATGGTACTATATGTGAAAAAGGTAATAATAATTATAATTATAGGCACTAACCTGTGTTATAACAGATACCGAAAATTATGCTCCTCAGTGGCAATACATCTGCATAGGAAATTTCTGTATTTCATCTAACTTTTTTCCAATAAGAACATACTGATTTGGGACATGTTTCCTATATCTGTTAATTTTTTTACAAGTTGGTGAATAGTTTCCCTACCTGAAACTTTCTTTCGAATTGCCTTACCACTTCTCTGTAAGACTCCATTTTCATATATGTATTGTACATAAAATCCTGTTTTTCAGTCCTATATGTAGTGGCTGAAGCGGTTTGGTCCAGGGAAGTTGTGGTTGCTGGCCTCAGGCTGGTGAAACAAATTATGAGATGGTTTGTTTTGGCTTCGGCAATGTGCCACAGGTTGAGCACCAATCTTGAAGCAATCTGTTGTAAGCTTTGAGTGGACTCACGTGATGTCAATTTTGAAGTGATTTTGTAGACTTATAATTGATTGGTTTGGTGTTGTTGCTTACGCTTCAATGGCAACAATTCTCAGGGGATTTTGCTATTTTGTTGATTGGGTCTCAACAGGACCAGGAGAGGAGTTTGATAGTGTTAAGCAAGCACAAGATTTGATATAACATGTATTGCAGTTTTATTATGTCCAAATTCTTTGCGCCCTCTAGCATTTTTGCATATTAGAAATTTGGCTACATTGAATATAAACTTAGTTGCCACATGTGAAACTTACAGATGAGTACTGCAAACTGCTTAACTGAGTCAAATTGCATGTAGATCTTACAACTAGGTACCAAGGAATTGCATTGCTGGTGAACTGTGGGTACCTAACCATGTGTAAAATTAAAACTGTCTAATGAGCAGAACTGAACTGAATGCATCTTGCTGCGTGTAGATCTTCAAAATTGAGTATCTTGCTGCATGTAAATCTTCAAACTGAGTGCCTCTGCCAAGCAAACTCTCCCTTATATATTAAATTCAGATAAAACATTTTTGGCTAGGAGATGCTAAAGGGCAGGCACAAGCCTCAGGCCTTTCTTTAAAAATTTGAAACATACATCTATCATTGGTTGGCTTAAGTTCATCTTAAGTTCACCTGCCATACATATCATTCATTGTTATTCAAAAGTTTAAAAATATGCGTTAGCATTGACTAGATTTAAAAGGCAAATGTACAATGCCTGATTGGGTCAGAGACCTTAACAAACTTATTATCCTCCTAAGGAGTCCCTTATAAAAATGGCGTTACCCTATACCCTTAGACACATTTTTTCTTTTGTAAGGATTTATATGGCCCTCTCGGCCTCCAAGCTACCATAGGCAGTTAATACCAGAGACTTTCTCTCACCTAAACAATTCAGATGTTACAGTTACACCATATTATACTTTTAAACATACATAATGTCGACATTACTTAATACAATACATAAAATATTATGTTTGGCTTACATAAGTATACTTTATTTTCAGTGAGGGTGGATCTGAGGAACTGTTTCAAGGCATAACTAACGAATAACAATTAGCATACAATTTACATAAAGTGAAAGCACCAAGTAACACACAAACACAGAACTACTCAGTGACAAAAGCCTCTCTCAAACTAAGTACATGCTGCACTATGCTGGCACCTAACTTAAATAGTATTATTGTACATATATTATAATTTATAATTGTATTAGATACCATAATAGCATACATTCAAAAGATGGTCCTCCTCTTATTCCTATGATGACCGTTGATAAGGCATAAAATATTTATAACCTGTGAACTGCATTAGCCCTATCTGTAGATAAGGTTAAAAATGACAATTTAAAGTAGTGAAAATTGTTATACATAATCTGCTGTACAACTACAGCCTTGTAGTCACCATAAAACAAAATAACAGTTAATAAAAAAGAACAATAAAATCAATAATCTTATTATTAAAATAACATGGAATAATGAGATATGTTTAGATGGTTCATGCAGTTCCTGTCACAAAGATATAACTTCATAATATTTAATATTATATAATATTATATATAATATTTGTTACAAATATATACACATTAAATTATTTAATAAATTATGGTATACTGCAAGGAAAATCTCAGTCTGAAAATTTAAAATTATTTTAGTGAAATAATATGGAAACATTTGAATATAAATGAAAGTCTAGAAAGCAATCCAGGCCAACTAGTATTTTAGAAGTTTATGCATTTTGTAATATGATTTATTTGAATAGTCAAATTATTTTTAGATTATTATATGTATATTGTAGTATTTTGAATTCTAGCATTATGCAGTATTGAATTTCTAATGTCATATCTCTAATAAATGTTCTTATTCCCATTAGTTTAAATGCATATATACAGGATGAGCCAAAAAAGCACTGACAAATAGTGCAGTATTTTCTTATGCAAACTTTTTTTTTTTTTCCCACCACCTTGCATCTCCATGTTACAGGCACCATTCAAAAACTGCTGTTTCTTCAATAGTTTATAAGAAAACAAGTTGATTAAATATATAATTATTTATCCATAGAACCATTAAAAATTCTACATTTACATGAATGAGGCAAAATTGATTTTGTGGGAAAATTTTGCTCATGATGGTCAACTATTCTAATGTTTCCTTGGCTTGAGCCTGTATTCTTCACTTCTTGAACACTTTCACCCTCCCAAAATGTATTAACTGGATTATAGATAATTTGACATCTTAGAACTTAATCAGTAAGAACTCTTTGTTAAAATTGTGTTTAAACTTGAACTGACCTCTGCCAATGCACATGAATTTATAACATTTGTGCTCTATAACACATGCTAAGCCATAACATACTTGCAAGAATGCGCTTCACAATAAACTTTTCATGCAAAAGTGACATCTCTTGCTAAACACTCAGTGGGCATGTGTCTGTCATATTTGAGAGCAAATGCTGCATGATTGGTCCATACATGCATGACTTACTCTGTGTATTATATTATTAGGAAATGTATTTGTTTAGAAATAATTATTTGATTTTTGGATATCATGTGTTTGGTCTAAAAAAACATTAATGAGGTGCAAAAACATCATCTCAAGATGGAATTTAGCAAAATTGAGCCTTCCAGAAGGAACTTTAGCCAACACAGTACTCAATATTTAACATGTATTGACAGGCTTTCCTGATAAAAATGATATACTAATATAAATGTGAGAGGGAAACCCAAGAAAGACCCATACAAGAACCTACAGAACAGAATACAAAACAGTGATAGCTACAATTGTAACATGAAGACAATGAAGTAAGACAGCCTATTGGCATTCTTTCTTAAAGCACTGAACAGATATATTCCAAATTATTGTTACAAAATCACTGAAATGTCACTAATTTTGTTCCACTTACTTGGGCATGTTTCAAAGGCGATTGCCTCCATCATCAGTGAAATATAATATATTTCACTGTGAAAATCCCCAATACAAAATAACTAGAATATATCTGTCAGTGCTTTAAGAAAGAATGCCAATAGGCTATCTTACTTCATTGTCTTCATGTTACAATTGTAGCTATCACTGTTTTATATTATGTTCTGTAGGTTTTTGTATGGATCTTTCTTGAGTTCCCCTTTCACATTCATATTAGTATATCATCTGCATCAGGAAAGCCTGTCAAAATATATTAAAATATTCAGTACTGTGTCGGGTAAAGTTCCTTCTGGAAGGCTCAATTTTGCTAAATTCCATCTTGAGATGATGCTTTTCCACCTCATTAATGTTTTCTATAGACCAAACACATGATATCCAAAAATCCATTAATTATTTCTAAACAAATACATTTCATAATATATAAGCAGATAAGTTGTAAGTCATGGCAACTATTTTTTTTTCTCACGAACCAGGGACAAATGTACAAAGTATAGGCATTTACTGTTGAATGGTGCCACCACGGAAGGCTAGATATAGGATGCCCTCATAGGGAATAAGCAAAACACAGGCAATGAACAACATTTATTTATTAAGGCGTGAGCAAAAGCTACACACAAGGTTGCAAATCTGTCACAGGAATGGATCTGCCAGGTAATCCACAGTGATTAGCAGCCTTTGTAGTAGTCTCCATGTACATCAGTGATTCTTTGCCAGCAATGGGAAGGCCTGTTTTCACCTTGCCACTGTTCAAGGGCAGGGCACGCCTACCAAATGTTTCCTGTAGCTTTTGTGGCACTGCTGCAAGGAAATGCTGTTTTGAAATATGCATGTGACCTCCATCCTCACCGCTGTTGTTCATTAACTGAACTTCGGGGCATGCTGAGACACACAGCTCTGCTTACATACATTATCTGGTGGCTTCATTCTAAAGTATATTCCATACACTTTCAATCCTATATCTTAGATTTTTCACATTGTTGCTTGTTCATAAGAAAAAACACAGTTGCCATGACGTATGGCTTATTCCTCATGAATATGTATGTAGTTGTGGATGTGTGTGATTTGCATGTTGATTCAGTACCCTGAGGAAGGTGCAGAGGTGGGATGGCTGAAAGCTGATGAACAATTCAGAAAATGCCTGACTGATATCCTGTGAAACAATCCATATAAAATCATTACTAGAAAATGCTCTCTAGTGAACTTCATGGTACAATAGCAAACAAAAAGCGCAAGATGACAATAATTGAAATTATATTGCAGCTGCAATTATTGGAGACATGCATATCTTTTGCCATTATTTACCAATTTGGACATTTTTTCCTTTGCTACCAGGATAAAATTATATCTCTTCCAAGTTTTTCTCATATCCAGAAACTACATTAATGACCCTCTTATATATACCAAGTGGCCCATGCATACCATGATGTGTTCAGTTAAGTTTGCCCAGAGAATGTGGATGCCATAAGATTTTGGTAAAGCTGTAAATTGTATTGACATGACAGAGATGTTTTTAAATGAAACACCACTGCTTAAATATGGGCGCATTTAAATGTTCTGCTTACGTAATTGCTCATGTTTCTTTAAATATACATAAGAATTAAATTATTTCCTAACTGCCACAGTGGCCGAGGTTGTTAAGGACTCATGAATGGGAGATCTGGGGTTCGAATCCCACCAGGATTGTCCTCCCTGACTGAGGTTTTTTCCAGATTTTCCTCAGTTCTCATAAATGGCAAATTCTGGACAGGTACCCTAAACTTAGGCCTTCCTTAAAATATTCTTTCCCAGTTTATCATTTCATCTCATGCATTATCAGTGTCCACTGCCTGTGTTGCCTCAGTAAAAAAAAATAGGCATTAAACACATTAAAAAAAATTATTTCTGGATACTGCTAATGCATTATTCACAATAAAAATGCTAAAATACATTTCCTTTTTGGTTTATATGTCAATTCAATATCAGCTTGGAAAACCTGAACAGTTCAAATGATGTCAGTGCAGTTGTCTTCTGGGCTGTTATACCGTGGTCTGCTTGAGATAAACTTTCCAGACGTTTCATCCGCAAATATGGTGAACATCTTCAGTGGCGTGGACGTAGCTTCCTCCATTGATTCATTGCATCTGAAGGGTTGACCGTTAGTGTCACTATATTTATACTACCAGAGCTCTCCGCTGATTGGTCCGGGACGAGCGGCGGCCAGTCGGCTGGTGGGAGGAGCCTAGTCTTTCCTGTGCTGCTGCTCTCTTGTGAAGCCTATGTTCTATCAGTTTAAATGATATTGAAAATACTTTAAATTCTGGATTTTCTGGTACCATTTCCTACATCCTGGCTTTGATATAAACCCACAAGAAAATATCCAGGATAGTTAAAGATCTAGTTGGCCACCAAATGAGATCTCCATGATCTATCCACCTAGTACATGTCAGTGAGGTATTCTCTTATTGCTCTAAAATAAATAAGGCTGCACCATTGTGCTGAAACCAGTGGTTTCCAGTTAATAGGAGTGAAATACCTTCTAGTAGGTTTTCTAGATTTAGTTGATTGCAAATAAAGATCACCAGTATGCTTAGGGGCCAGATAAACTGATCCAGTGAACATTGCACTAAATACTAATTCTGCATTGAGCATATGTGTGATGTGCTCAAAGCCATGAGAATTCTCAGGAGCCAGTGATGGATGTTATGCATATTCATATGGGAGTAATTTGCAAAGTAACATTCTTCTTTGCATAGAATCTGCCTGATAAACTCTGGGTTTTTGTCTAATCTAACTACAAATCTTGTGCAAAATTATATCCCCCGCTCAAAAATGTACCCATGAACCTGTTGTAATTGTAGCTTATATGAGTTCTTCTTCTTCTTCTTCTTCTCCTTCTTCTCCTTCTCCTCCTCCTCATTATTATTATTATTATTATTATTATTATTATTATTATTATTATTATTATTATTATTATTATTATTTTGTTATAATTTAACGTCTCTCATAACAACAAAAATTTAAAGAGGTAATGAATGAATGTTTAATGAAATGAGTGTATAAATTAGCTCAAAAGTTCAAAACGCATAAAGTTACCTGGCATTCATGTTTTCAGGGTAAGAACAAACCTTACCAAGGCAACTGACCTTCCGAAATTCGAACCCAAAACCTCTGATTAACAGCGGACATGCAGACCACAAGACCATGGAGGTAGCCAGCTGCAACTTTTCTGTATCCTAATGAGAATGAGGATGAATAATAATAAAGTAACAATATGTAATACAAAAAATATATACACAATACTGTACTATTTACACTAAAATTAGATTGTATCAATAGACAGTATTGCCTAACTTGTGTAAGATTGTCTGTATAACATTCTGCAAAATATTATAATCATCATAAATGGGTCATTACCCTATACATTATACCTGTACTAATATCTCAGTTCTCAAATATGGAAATATACTTGAAGAAGGGAGATGTTGCATGGGAAGACTCAGAACACAACCTTTGAACCTCAGCTGCATTTAAATGCATTTTTCCATAGATTATCATATCAATGCATTCAGTATTTGTCAATTGAGGCTATTACCATTCGATGGAAGCAGTTAACCCAGGCCACAAGCAAATGACATCGTAAGGCTTTTAAATGCCAATCTGCAAAATATATGCATGCAGTGTCCAGCCCTCTCTCAAGAACCTCTCAGTATCTCTGCACCTTCACCTACACATCATACAGCCCCTTTGAAAAACAATGAGGTGACAACCCTTCTTGCACCTATATATGCCGGAAAAATGACTTTGCAGAGCATGATGCATGTGGGCTGCATGGAATAAAAAAATAAAAATAAAGAAATGAATTACGCACTGAAAAAGTCACTCAGATAGCACAATATTTCAATCTACTTGTATTTTTCTTCAAAAAATAGAATAACTGATCTACTTGAAAAAAGGGCATTTTGCCTAAAATGTTGTATTTTATGTCCTATAAGAATGTATTAAATATGTTCATATCAACTTCACTTACTTATACATCAGAATGTGTTTTGGGGGCAATTGCTCCCATCTACAGCTATTGACTGACTATTGGATTTGCAACTGGATACCAAGGTGCTTCTATGATGGTTCAAGCAGGAACTTGCCAAGTTCATCAAAATTCATTAAGTGTTTCCTATTTTTTATGCTAAAAATTATTTTCCAAATAGTTAGCTCTATTGGGTTGAGAAGTTCTTTCAGCTGCTTAGACTGTGGTTTAATTTCATGATATTGGATCCAAAAGTGAGCTGCCACTGCTGATTTATTAACTTGTTTAAAATGAATGTTCCTAAAGTTTTCCTTTCTTCAAATTTCTAAATTTTTCTTTGTTTTTCTGAGTATCTTTGGTTACATCTGCACATTTAATTTAGTAAATTATGGATTTCTGTTCCATTGGTATGGTGTTTTCACTATGGAACCTAATAAATTTTTGATATTATATTTGTTCTTTGGGGACAACTTGATAATATGTTCTTGAATATCCTATTGAATTTGTTGTGGAAAGTTGAACGATAATATGAAACTTTTGAATTTATATCTTTCCCTAATGTTCTTCAGCATGAAAACTTCTCTTATCGATTTTTGCCTTTTAAATTTATTGATAATAATTATTACTGCTGTGTTAACTGGTATACCATTTTGTACTCTGTTTCTGTGAGTGGAATCTTAATTATTCTGTGTGTCAATCTGTAAAACAATTCATAATTATGTGGGGTGGGATTATAAATATTATTTTTATGTATATTTCTGAATGTGTCTTTTTTCTATATTCCAAAGTACATTCTATTTTCATTTTCTATAATTTTTAAATCTAGGAATGGGAGCCACCCATTTTTCTCCTCTTCCACGGTAATCTGTATAGATTTATGTTGTAAATAAAGGAGTTTCAGAGCATTTATTAAATGTTTTCTCAATATTATTCCAAATATGTTGTCCACATACCTATACCACATCTTGACAATTTAATTAATTATTGTGTTTTAATTTGGGCTTTCAAGTATGTACTACTTTCCTTTAATAATAGAATGTTCTTGCTGAATGCTTTTGTTTACTCTATCAGATTTTTCAGTTTTATCGTTTTTGCAAGTGTATATGCGTACATTTTAATAATTTATTTAACACCATGCTCCATTACATTGTAATACTACATGCATTAATTTTATTAAATGTTAAATTATAATTATTTCATTTTACATTTGTACTCACTGTACTATTACTCATAATTAAATTTGTCATCAATGGATTAAAGAAAATAATAATGTTAACAAAAACAATAATAATAATCAAATCCATCAAATATCTAGCATTTTGGCATACTGATACTATGTGTATAGTATTTGCTTATTTACAAATCACTAAAGTCTATTGATTTTATGAATTTAACAAAGGTGCATAGATTTTTCTTTTTTTTTTAATAATTTATTGATAATAATTTATTGTGTGTGTGGGTTTTTTTTCCATATAATTTATTTAGAAGCATGCTCCATTACATTGTTATACTACATGCATTAAAAATATTAAATATCACAGTTATTATTTCATTTTTCACTTGTTCACACTATACTATTACTCTTAACAATTAAATCTGTCACCTATGGATTAAATAAAATAATAATAATAATAATAATTAAATGCATTAAATATCTAATATGTTGGCTCATTCTCTATGTTATTGGGTGGTATAAATAAAAGCAAGCAGTTGCTCAAATCTCACTAAATCCGGGTATTTTCTTAGTTTCATATAAATAAAAATGTTTCTCCTTAACTTCCTCACAAGCAACTGCTCGTTTATCTTCAACACTGAGCAGCTGCTTGCGATTTGGTATAAATAAAAACAAGCAAGTGCTTTCAATTTCAATAATTGCCTGGAAGCAATTGCTTGTTTTTATTTATATCACCCATTGTCTATAATATTTGCTTATTTAGATAACACTAAAATTTATTGATATGTAAATAAGCAAATACTATAGACAATAACATGCGTGTATTTTTTATATATAAATTATTATATGGATTGCCCCCCCCCCATTACATTATGTAATATTACATGCAATTAGCTATCTTACTTTAACAATTAGAATTCTAAATTTATACAATGCTGAAATTATATTAATATTATAATCTGTACTATTATTTAAATTACCTATACAGTGTCTATTATCTTATATCCAACAAAGCTATGATTTTTTTTTTAACTATTTCATTATTGGTAATTGGCTATTTTCCATCACTTGTTAATACTTCAGTTCTTAGAATCTGTCTTTTTGCATTTAATAGTTCACAGTCCCATTTACTGACTGAATATCTTTGTTGCATGAACAATTTGGATTATCAGATATTTTGAACCTATGAAAATATTGGTTTAACTTTCATGTGTGTGGTTTTTTTTTTTTTCCCCCCTTGTCTTCTGCCTTTGAAGAAGAACACATGCTGTTTGAAATATAGTGAAATACTATTTAAGTATTTTTATCTATTTCTGCTTCTCTAGTTCTTGCTATTTTAGCTACATTGTTCTAAGAGTTACTACATTTTTAATTTTTATTAGTATATATATTAGGTACATAAAGTACTTTGTAAAGAACAATAAAATTAAAAATAACTAGAAAGGCAGAAATGAATAGAACACGAGCATTCACACAAAAAGTACAATATTTTGAATCCCTTGTGTTCTTCTTCAAAAGGCAGAAGACAAGTGAAAATGGTAAAAGTATATATTTAAGGAAATATAATGTGGGTAAATACGCCATGTGGGGAAAAGTTTGGGGTAGGAAATATAGGTAAGCATATTAGATTAATAATTGAAGCAAATAAGTAGAAAGAATATTAACATGTGAAATTTAAACCATGTGGTGTACAGTCGTTATGGAAAAAAAAATGCTGCTCTCTCTATCTCTCTGTAAGGTAACTTTTAGTGACATGAGTCGATAATGAATTAGTAAGTATTAAATTAAATATATCATCAAAGTCCTTACAGAGGGATAGGAGACTTGGTTTTAATGGAATACCTGTGATTGTTCATATGCAGAAAACAACTGTAGATTCCAAATTAAATGTTTTCAAATGTTGGCATGAACTTTACTTATAAATTATGTAATGTTTCCGGAACAGCTGATGATGAAAGCGATTGCCTCTGAAACATATCCTAATGTTGTATAAGTGGATTTATTGTGAACATTTACAATACATTCTTGTTGGAAGTTTTGGGTTTGCATTAAAATCGTTTGTATGCTGAAATGGTATGGGATGCAAAAAGCAGGAAGGATATTTTTGATTTGGAAGTTTTCTGCTAGGCTTTTAATATAGATATCAAAAACAGAAAGTTGTTACAAAGAAAGTAGCAATAGATTGAAAGAGGAAAAAGAATAGATCTTTTACTATGCAAGGGATGATGACTATCATGATGAAGATACTGCTGTAAATTGGTGAGTTTAATGTCCACAGACATAAGAAAGGAGTCATTGCATAAAGAGATATCAATATCTGGGAAAAGTAGCAGAAGAAGTGAACCTATCTGAAAATTTGGAGTTAAAATGGAAATGAACTGAACAAGGGATTCTGGGCTGTGGGTCCAAAGCGCATGGTATATCTTACTAATAAAATGATGCAAAAGATTCTTATCTTAGTAATTCTTGCTCTAAGCCAGCAATAAGAGATTGACATGTTGGTGCCATTCTGGTGCCCATTGCAGTTTCTTTGATTTGTATTTAGTATTTATTATCAAAACTAGATGTATTATCAGTGAGACTAGATAGATTAAATGACAAATAAAATCCATGGATGGGGAATAGGGATGAGCTGAAGAGTACAAATAGCTGTTTTTCCATAATTTTTAATAGCATTTAATGACTGATTAAATTCCAAATGGGAATCAAATGCCAGATCTCCCACTCATAAGTCCATGCCTTAAAGAGCTCAGACTCTCATGTTGGTGCTATTCCTTAACAGTGGGGGAAGCAAGTATAAAGTGACATCACAGTAGTGGCTAGAAGTGTATTGCGATTTGAAAAAAGTGTAAAATTTCTTAAGTAAACTTAAATAATGTTAAGAACTTTGGATATAGAATGACCTGGGCATAACAAATGGCTGTATTCAAAAAACTGCTACATTGTAAATGTGTTCATAAGCCTTTGAAAATTGGTACTATTATGTGGTCTGGATAATGCTTGTTACGAGTTTAGGGAGAAAATATATTTTGGGAGTTTGAGGGGCATTACGAGTAAGGAAAGTGATGTCTAGGGGATTAATCCATCTGTAAGACCAGAAGAAGCAATGAAAGAAAATATACATTCATTAAACTTGGATTTAGGGTCAAAAGACAATGATTTGTAATATGTAACATTATCAGACTGCTGGTAAGCTTCAGCCTTTAGATAAGAAATATCCTGTAATATTACTGAAAAACCATCAGTAGAGAGAATTATTAGTTCAGGATTATTCAACAGCCTTTTTAATGTCCATTTCTTCTCTTGATGTGATACTATTTATAAATTTAGAATCATTAATCACACTTAAAAATTGGTTTAGTTTAGTTCCTGGAGCATTTAGTGAGTTTGCCAAGCAGTCACAGAGACCTATGAACATAGAACCTGTCATTTACAATTACCTAAATAGCACACAATCTACATTTACAAAAATTATTATGTACATCTACATAAATAATTACAATAAAAATAAAAAAAGGAATGCACAGAACAATTCAACCAAAATAACAAAAACCAGAGAAACAGTAACAGACAAATTACTCAATCACAAAAAATCTTACTATATAAATGATTTCATTTACATTGGTATAAAATTATTGCTGTGTTTTTAACTCAGTATAATATATTGTCACTCATATATTCCTTTACATAATAATAGGCCTTTTTACATAGGTATTTTCTAAGAGCAGATTGAAAGGATTTGTCATTGTTTATTAAGGCTTTCAAGCTAGAGGGAAGAACATTTTGTACTAAAATGTACTCATAATATACTCTTTTTTGTTGGCAGGAAAGTGTTGAAGCT
Source organism: Metallyticus violacea (assembly GCA_030762175.1). Classification (NCBI taxonomy): domain Eukaryota; kingdom Metazoa; phylum Arthropoda; class Insecta; order Mantodea; family Metallyticidae; genus Metallyticus; species Metallyticus violacea. Next base: position 378,432,018 of record CM060846.1, read on the forward strand.
GGTCTGTATACATTTGCTTTTAGCCTAGTATTCTTGTTATGTATATTTTAATTTAGAACAAATTTTTCTTTATTTCTTATATATAAAATGTTTGTGAGGGATAATATATATTCACGTGGAAGAGTTAAAATATCAAATTGCCTAAAGAAGTTTCTGCATGAATGTCTGCTACGTGTACATGATTACAATAGGTTACAAATGAAAGTTACAAAGTACTGTAAGCAAGGGCAACTTTTGTCAAGTACTTTCATGAATTGTTTCATTATGCTAAGTTTTGTGTGAAATGGAGGGAGTAGAATTTTTTGACGATCAACAAGAGGCACATCAGTAACATTTTTTGATCCAGGTTCCAATTGCTGCCTCTCAGGCCATTGGTCAGTTTTCCAAAGTTTGTTCCTCACCCTGCTATCACATTTGCAAAGAAAACATGGGAATTTTATGTATCCTCCCTGTTGTCCTAGTAACAGACCAATGATCTTCAAGTCACCACATATTTGCCACTCATAGTTGCGATACTTAAATTTCTCAAGATCACATTTCAGAGTTTCATAAGACTCCCTTAGGTTCGTAGAATGTGCAAGGGGTATTGAAGCTAATTTGTTGCCATTATGAAGTAACTCTCTCTTAAGACTTTATTTGGAAGAATCATTAAAAATATGCCAGTTACTTGGCTCATATGCTTCCCTGCACAACTGTTGAATAAGATTACACACATCCACCCAAAACACAAGTTGATTTTCTTCTGTGTAGTGATTGTGGAACTGTATTTCATGATTCCTATACCAAGAAAATGTAACACCAGGTGATAACAAATTTTTCTCTTTTAGTTTTGAGCCCAGTAATTCACTTTTTTGTTTTGTGAGCCCTAAATCCCTCACTAAATCATTTAACTCAAACTGATTAAATTGTTGTGGTGAATTGTCAAATTCTTCTGGATCAGAAACCTACTCATTGTCGGAAGTCACGGAACTGCTTTCAGATTCACTAAAATTGAGGTCTGCTGGTGGTGTAGGTATGGGTAGTTTGGGCCCATGAGGAATAGGCCATTTAGTTGAGTTCAGATTTGGATATTTAATTCCTGCCTTATTTTTTTGTTGTAGCCAGCAACTTTGCACATGCAAAAGTAACAATCATCATGGTGATTCTGCTGCTCTCTCCATATCATTGGTTTGGCAAATGGCATTGCTTTCCGTTTTCCTTCATACCAATAACATAATCCCTCAATACAACTGTTACATGCAATATGAGGCATGAATGATTTATCCTGATCACCAGCTTTCTCTTTGAAATATGAGTAATATAGTTTCTTTGTTTGTGAGTCTATTTTACATATAAACACATAACACCCACAAATGTAACAAAATTTTTGAGGGCTTTGTAGACACTGTTTCTGTCTCTAGCATAATCCTGATATAGAAGTCATACTGGAACTTTTATTTTAGCACTACACATATTGAAGATGAACGTGCATATTAACACAAGTTCAGCTCAACTGAAGTTGAGATGTATGATAGCTGTAAATGCAAACATAAATACCTCACAAGAAGACAGACCTGACCCATAGAACAAAACTGATAATGCTGGGAATATAAACATAAACATCTGGGTGATAAGGAAGGATGGAAGTGAGCCAATTAGGAAGAAAATCAACAACAGAATTAGATTAGCATAATGAAATATAGCAATAAGCTGTATAAGCTGAATGAATTTAGCACCATAGACATATGTGCATATATCATAAAAATTAGATATGATAGTCAAAAACGGACTTCATTTTTTAAATCAATGTTGACCAGTGTTAATTGTATGTCTTTTTTCTGTAATAGGAAGACATGCTCACTTTTAACCGAGCTTCCCCAAAATATAAGACCATATTTCATTATTGAGTTGAAATAAGAATAATAAACAGTTTTAAAGGCTGAATTGACTCCAACATTACTAATGCACATATTGCATAACATGCATTGCTAAGTTTAGGTATGATAAAATTTATGGATCTTTCCAATTCAAATGGTTATCAATTATTAAACCAAGGAATTTAATATCTTTGGTTTGTAGAAGTACACTGTTGTAATATCCTATTTGTAACAGTGGTTCTGGAGATCTGTGAGTGATGAATTTCATAACATTTGTTTTATCTCGATTTAGAGACAATTTGTTTGCTTTGAACAATACACACAAAGAACTCAGAACTAGATTTAGTTTAATGGCACAATCATTAAGGCTATTTCCATTTATGAATATGCTTGCGGTCCATGGTTAAGGTCAGTCCTGGTGCAGTAGTGGTAACCATATTTGCCTCCTATACCCAAGGTCGCAAGTTCAATTGTGGCCAAGGCCAATGGATTTTTGCAGGTGTAAAAATCCTAAGTATGACTTCCTTTGGAAGGGAAGTAAAACCGTGGGTCCAGTGTCATACATTTACAGCATGAAAAAGAACCTCAAGCCAGAAAAAAGAGGCCTCTGAGCATAATATGTCGGCCTTTTCATGCCCTGAATTGAATGGGATGCTGATGACCTGAAATTATAAAGAGCGTCTGTAAATAAATCAAATTAAATCCATGATTAATCATTTCCCACTCTCTTGCATTGTTTTTATTTTTAAAGGGGACAATTTATTACTACTTTTTGTTTCCTTTTGTCAATATTAGATTTTATATTGTAGAAAGCTAATTTATCTTTCAGAATTCCATGATTGACACAGTCAGAAGACTTTGCTAAATCACAAAATGTTCCTCCTACATGTACTCTTTCATTAAATACAGTTAAAAAGTCATTAGTGAGTGTATAGGTTGCATTTTCTGTTGAAATTCCTTTTCTAAAGCTGAACTGATCATTAACTAGAAAATTGTTAATTTCAAGGAATGGTAAAGCCTATTGTACATTACTTTCTCAAAAATCTTAGGAAATGTAAGGGAGTAAATATAATTAGAGACATTTAACTTTTCTCCCTTTTTGTACAGAGGCTTCACCAATGAACATATTAGCCTTTCAGGAAATACACCTGATGTTAAAGACTCATTACACAAGTGATTAAGGGTGTTACGAATTTCCTTTGCACAGACCTTTATGACTTTGCTGTTAATCTCATCATAGCAAGAAGAGTATTTTGATTAATGAAAATTTCTAAAGGATGACTAGAAGGTAACAAAGGAGTTTCATGTTTAGAGAGAGATTAAACCTTTGTGATTTAGCAAAGGCTTCTGACTGTGTCAATCATGGAATTCTGAAAGATAAATTAGCTTTCTACAATATAAAATCTAATATTGACAAAAGGAAACAAAAAATAGTAATAAATTGTCCCCTTTAAAAATAAAAACAATGCAAGAGAGTGGGAAATGATTAACCACGCAGGAGTGATATCAAACTTGGACTGTTTAGATTTAGTTTTCCAATAGTAATTCTATTTGAAATTCCAGCAAAATTTTATGCAGTCAGAGACTAATTTTAAGTGATTAAATTTAAGAACCTGGGCAAATGATAATTCATTTTGTAAAAGTAGCATATCAACATCAGAAAGTGAAACAGAAGATAATGTTAACAACCTCAATTTTACAGACTGGGGAAATACAAGGGTTACCTTGCTCTTGGGATGCTGGAATGCTGTAAAGGAGTAGATTTTTGGTTGATGAGATCAGTTGAGAGTTGAAGCCAAGTCAGGGGCTGATGCTATTGGGAGTGCAAAGCTTTGACAAGAGGGCATGACATACTGTATAGAAATATTTCCTGTCATATTTTGCAAGTATAACAGCTAGAGTTTGTAAAGACAGTTTTGGTTAAGAGAATTTAGCATATTGTTTGCATGCATCAAGATACCGTTAACAGTGGTAATGTACTTAGGACAATATTCTGAATAATTTTAGAAATTTAAGTAATTTTTAAAAGTGAAATTATTGTAATTAGTAAATTTATTCAAATTATATGCAAAGGGGAAGAAAAATGAAGAGAGATAGAAATAGATAAAAATAAAGGAAAAAAATAACAAGTTAACTGTTATTGAACAAAGGAATGTAAACAACAAAATGAGTTGAAATAATATTATTTTAAAATGTCCAGTTGGAATGAAAACGAAAGTTACCATTGAATTCCTAAACAAACATGTATAAGATAACATACATATACTCAATTTGTTGTGTGAAGGGTAAACACACACATTCATATAATACACTTAAGGATAAATTAGAAGTAAAATTCAATCAAGGTCTGCTGTAATAATTACAAGTACAGTAAAGACAAATCAATGATGCTAATTTATGCAAAACCTGCCTGTCAAAGGAAAAATATAAACATTTCAAAATTATAAAATAATAATAAAAATAATATGCAATGAGTCAAACGGTAAATGACTTTACTAAATAAGCAGCATATTTAACATATGCCAACTAAAGTGTCAAATTTTGCTCATACAGTATGTACAAAAAACATAACATTCTTTAATTGATAAAAAATCCATTGCATAAGAAATAAATTCTTGAGAATAAGCTGCTATCAAGGTGAAACTTTATATAGAAACTTTGAATAAATCCTATCCTATAAAGAGAACTTCATGGAAAGACAAGAAACAGGTTTTGCACAATATAAAGAATAATTTTTTTCAGTATATGGTGTTAGGCTATTTTGTCAATAACTTTGATGGGGAAATCTGAGCCATTAAATTTTCCATGAAAAAATAATGTATATATTGGAAATAAAGATAAAAGTATATTCATTAATTCAAAAGCACCTGTACAGAAAATAAAAATCTATAACCACTAACTCCAACAATTAAAATGAAATCTGACATTAAATTAGAACTCAAATATAAACTTAAATTTTGATGAAACATAGTTAACAAGTGAGGAAAAATATCTGGAATTGCTAATAATGAACCAAAGTAAAATTTGCAAAAGTATAAAACTATAGTGTTTAAATTGAGCAAAATGATAAGCTTATATTAATGCATTCAACCTGTTCCACACTAACTCCATTTACTTACATAACACTAGAACATGTGTTGGAAGCTAATTGCTTTCATCATCAGCTGTGGACCAACTACTCGAACTGCCGGTGATCTCAAGATGCTTTTGTGGTGGTCTCTGATGGTTCTGGTAAGAATTTGTTAACTGCATATTTATGTAAAGTGAGGTTATATATATGCAATGTTTCAGAGCTTGACACACACATTAACTAACATCCCACTCACAGAAACAGAGTACAAATTGGATTACCAACAGATAATCAAGACAGCAATAACCAATAGTTTCAACAAAGACACAGTCATAAAAATTATCAATAAATTTAAAAGACAAAAGTCTATAAGACAGGTTTCCACACTGAAGAACATCAAGGAAAGATACAAATTCAAAAACTTCATGTACTATCCAACTTACAAATTTAAGAGGATTTCAAAGAACAAGGTATAATGTTAGCCCCAAAGAACAAATATAATATCAAAAATTTATTAGGTTGCACAGTAAAAGACACCATACCAACAGAACAGAAACCAGGGTTTTATGAAATCAAATGTGCAGTTTGTGATCAAAGGTACATTGGAAATACTAAGAGAAATTTGGATATTCAGAAGAAAGTACACTTTTGGAATATTCCTTTTAAACAGGTTGATAAATGAACAGTAGCAACTCACTTTTGGACCAATAATCATGAAATTAAACCAGAGACTAGGCTGCTAAAAGAACTTCACAAACCAATAGAACTATCGACTTTGGAAAATATTTTTATCTTAAGAAATAAGAAAAACTTGAATTTTTATTTCCCACCCATGGACGAACTCAGCAAGTTCCTACTAGAACGATCAGAAACTGCCACAAAAACATCTTGGGACCCAACCACCAGTTGCAGTGGTCAGTCAGCAGCTGATGATGGATTCAATTAGTTTCCAAAACATGTCTTCTTGTTATGTAAGTAAAAGGAGTTAGTGTGAACAGGTTGAATACATTAATGTAGAATATATTACCACTCCATTGTCTACAGCTTTGTAAGTACAATTTATTTACTTAATGGTAAAGCCTGGTTATGGATCATTTTTTGACAGAACTGCTCTGTGGATATCTTTTAAAGATTAAAGCTATGTGTAAAGTAAATATTTTAGACACATCATTATATATACACACACACATACACATACACACACACACTCACTGTCTGGTTGATCAAATTACAAATTATTGTCTTTGCAAGTGCAATGACTGTGTGACTGCTTACCAGAGTGAACAGCAAGGACTTGAATCCCTACACCAGCATGCATAGATTTTTATTCATGTTTACATTTTTAGAGAACATTGTAAGCTAAGGTGTTTAATTTCACATTACATTTATATGATAAAGAAGTAGTTTTATCCAGTAAAAATTGTCAAATGTTATTTTTGTTTGCAATTTTATTAAAATGTACAATATATAACGAAATCAAGGTTTGTGTATTAAAAGCTTCACTGATAATTATTACTTGACTTTTAGAAATATTTAACTAGCAGAGTCTGTGAGATTATCTTAAATAAAAATATACCACAGTTGGAATTTAAACTTTGCTGCTTCATAGCTAAATCTAGTCTTACCACCTCTAAGCTAGTAGAACATGTCCTGAAAGGATCACAACAGTCTATTGGGTCAAATTAGGTATAATACAACTGGACAGTGTTTTGTGAATAACCTATAAAATGCTGGGTTGAATAACTTTTCAATCTGCAGGATGAATGTTCAATTTCTCTCTTTCTCTCTTGACTTATTTCGGCTAAAAATGGCATTATACCAATATCATCCATATCTTAATTGAAATTAAAAAAAAAACAACAACAACAATAATAATAATAAAAGAGTAAAACATTCAATATAGGTACAAATGCCCTGTTTGATTTTTAAACACAACTCGTTGGAATTGTTGCTTAATCATAATTTTAAATTGTGGAATATGGTGACAGTATTTTATCTACCATTTACTATATGTAATATTCATCAGTAAAATCAAATAACGCATTTTAATAAAATTATTTTGCTGAATTTGCATTCAAAGTATAGGGTATTATTAATCTGTAATCATTATTTTAACTTTTTCTTTAGGTTATAGAAAGGGCTGTTAATCAGATGAGTCTTCAGTTAGGGATAACACATTTATTGCCTTTCTTGAAGTTTGACAATAGCATATTTAACATTCCTATGGAAAATCCATATTCCCTTAGTGTATTGCATAGAGAAAATTAACAAAAATCAAGATGGCAATGTTCATGTTTGATTATACCATAGAAAAAATACTGAAGATCATGTGCTTCTCTGTATACGAGTGTAACTTTAAAAAAATATTATTTAATTATTTTAGTTGTAATTTTTATAATTTTTTTAATTAAAAACTTCTAAAAACAAATTTTTGTGCCTATATGGAACCATCTTTACCAACTACTTTTAATAATGCATTTAAAAAATCATGTTCAGCAGAATTTTATAATATTTTAGTTTTGGAGCAGTTTGATTTTAAGAGAAATAATGCTAAATATAATTTGACTAATGGCGTTCTAAATTTCTTATAGTAAATATTCAGTTTTAAAGAAATAATTTTTCAATTGAGCTGCAACATTCATTTGTGTTAATGACATAACTAAATTTGAGTACTATGGGATTACAAGAGATTTGCTTAACTTATTTAATTAACATTTGAAGGGTACAGGGAAGGATTAACGTCACAAGAAATACAAATTGAGATAAATGAATTGTAATTGTTAAAAAGATAAAACTCTTACAATATTGCTTACAGCAGTCTGACACTCATATTGTATATAAAACATAGTACTGGTTAGCTAATTATCTAACAAGATTATCTAACACTGTAAAGCTCAAGAACAGTTATTGTAGAAAATTGTCTGCAAGTGCACAACATATTGGGGAAAAAAGATTAATGTCCATTTTTCCACAAAAAAGAGCTAGGAAATGAATTTTTTATTGAAGATGTGACAGTAAGTTTCTATAGTGTAGGATTTGCAGAGATACATGACATGAAGCTTCTTTATATTTAATTCTTCTGACAAATAAATGCACTTGCTATCATTAAATTTATAATGAGATGTTCTGCTTGAAGTGATTCAACATGAGAAAGAACGGTACCCAGAGTTTCGTGCTTTAATTTCTTTGGCTTAACTTTGTGCATGTCACACACATCTTTACCAACAGAACTTGTTAAAGCTAGTTTAGACTGAATTGTCTGAATATATCTTGCTGTTATACCATGAAATGCTGTAAATGCCTTACAACAAACAGGTATTTCAATCATACTATTATCTCTAATAACATGGATTTTATTACAGTAAGAATGTGAGCGTAAATTGGTATCATCTTGATTCTTTATTGATCTTCTTTATGAAACAAAGTTTGCATTAATTAGACTCCCTAGGTAGCAGTTTTGTGTATCATAATTATCCATGTAATTAAATTTCAAAATTATGTCATTTCTATCTATTGAAGCTATCATTTCAAACATTTAAAATGAGAGCAATGGCAACTGGGTTTGGTTTCATGAGTATTACATAGTAATTTCTTCTTAACATGACTCATGACTTGGTCTTCTTCATGAAACAAAGTTTCTATTTATTAGACCCCTAGGTAGCAGTTTTGTGCATCATAATTATCCATTGAATTAAATTTCAAAATTATGCCACTTCTATCTGTTGTAGTTATCATTTCAAAACATTTAAAATTGAGAGTAGTGGCAATTGAATTTGGTTTCATGAGTGCTACATAGTAATTTCTGTTTAACATGACTCACCCTTCAAAGCTAGACTTCTTCTTTGGTTGTTTTAAGCTATCTCCAACTTCAGTATCACTCATGTTAATGATAGAGTTAACTCCACAGAAACAGCAAAAATACTGAGAATATTCTGGCATAAAAATATATCCATTGTGCTGTGTATTTCGCTGTGAATCAGCATAATTATGTCAATTATTAAGATTGGCTTACTCCAATGCAGATTTAATGGACAATTAACATTTATGTCTTCTAAACCAAGAAGATCCATCTTTTCCCCTGTATATCTGTATATCTTTAAAGCTTTCTACAATGTTGTTGATTTGGTTTATTTACTGACACTGATTAACATCTCAGGTCATAAGCATCCCATTCAATTCAGGGGTGTGAAACACTGATAAATTTTGCCCAAAGGCCTATTTTTTCAGACTTGAGATTCTTTTACATGCCATAAATCTATAACAGGGGATCTATACCTTTACGTCTTGTCTGAAAGAAACTATATTTAGGAGTTTTATGCCTGAAAAAATCCATTAACTCTGACCAGAATTGAACCTGCGATCTGGTTTTAAGAGGAAAGTGTGGCATCACTAGACCACCAGAACAAACTTTCTACAATATGATTCTGTGCACTTTTATACCATATTTGCCTTTGAAAACATAATAGACAGTTTCAATCATTATCCATTCAATATATCATTTTTTGTGATTTTGTGACATACATTGTTTAACCCCTGTATCCTTTATTTATTGAAGGAGTTCAACAAAAAAGTTCTTTAAGTAATAAATTAAAGGCTTGTAGCTATATCACAATTTCAATAAAACTGCTTATAATATTATGAAATTTGCAAAATTTCATAATATCTGCAAAGATGCCTACAGCTCATTTGCATGATAGTGAAAATGGGAAGTATAATGAAGAATTGTGTGAAACTTTGATTTTTGATTAATGTTTAACACCCATTTTTACTACTGAGGCACCACAGTCAGTGACACTGATGATACGTGAGATGAAATGGTAAACTGGGAAAGGATTTTTTTTTTTTTTATTGATTTATTTAAGGACGCTCTTTAACAGCTCAGGTCATCAGCGTCCCATTCAACTCAGGGCGTGAAACGGCCGACAAATTTTGCTCAGAGGCCTCTCTTTCAGGCTTGAGGTTCTAACTGGGAAAGGATTTTCTTTTTTTTTTTTTTTTTGAAAGGAAGGAAATGTTCCAGGACTCAGTTTAGGGTACCTCCCCGGCATTTACCATTTATGAGGACTGAGGAAAACCTAGAAAAACCTCAGTCAGGGAAGATGGTCCTGACTGGATTCGAACTCTAGACCTCCTCATGAGTCCGCACCTTAGCGACCTCAGCCACCCGTGGTGGTTGTGTGAAACTGCACACCTGATCCAATTAAGTTTGTAGTTCACATTTTCATTCTATAATGAAATATGGTTTATTATTATTGCTTAGTTAACTACAAAATAGTAATTAAAAATTAATATTGCAAAGAGAACCTGTTTTGATATGAGTTCAGGCATAGATTTCTGGTAAACATATTTTTGAAGCGTTAAAAATTCTATGATGCAAGCAAATATATTGTCGCATTATCAATGCTTTGTATTAATGATATAAAGCTTTTTAACATTAATAAAAAATGTTTGCAGTACCAGTGCTCAAGTTAAATAACATTTGCATTGATCATCAGTGTCACCTGCTTTTCAAAAAGTATATCCAATTTTTGAAAAATAAAAATTTAAATAATCTCAAAATTTATTATTTAAATGACAGAATCCCTGAACAGTTCCTTGAGGAATTTTTGACAAGCCAAATTAAAATAATACAGTATTACATATCAACATTTTACAAATTTCTAAATTTGTAACCTCAACTTAGGTATTCATTTTTTACTGTAAACTCCATTCACTTACACTGTGTAAGTGAATGGAGTTGAGTGTAAAAAATGAATACCTAAGTTGAGGTTATATTGCTACTCCATTGTCAACAGCTTAATAAGTACAATATTTATTCTAAATTTGTTTTTAAATATTTGGTTATATCTGTTGACTGTGCAAATCAGAATAAAATTGTTACCATCTTATTAATGTATTATTATCTTTAACTGTATTCCATTTTGGTCATTGTGTCAACATGTAATCCTTATTTTCTATCTAGCATGTCTACAACTTTTTTTTGTGATTACTTTATGGCATATTGGAATGAAAATAACTGTGTGTAAAAATGTATGTTATCTAAATATTTTCTTTTTCTTTTACAAAGAAACCTTATAAAGACATGTGAAATTAAACCAGTAAAACCTCTTCTGTTTACCACTGAATCAAAACATATGCTGCAACTATCATAAGTGTCTGTTTGCAATGATTTTTTTTTTTTTTGACATATCATGTAATTTGAAAGACACCAATATTGGATGAGCCAAATGCTAGCTGGAAGGAGATAATATGAACATCTCATGTGCACACACACACACATTGGGGGGTTACACGATACCCATTACATTTTCACATTTTAAATTTTTTCTTCTAGAACTTTTATTTATTGCTTTTACTTAACAAAGATTGTACACATATTTTCTGGTAAACATTTAATTATTTTTGACCATATGAATGAAGTACAGTACAAAATTTCATATAAGCTGTACAATATTTGTGAATTCGGTACCTAGAATGCCAGATTATTTTTTAAGTTATTTGAGGTTTAATTTAGAATTGTTTGTTTTATTAAGATTTTCAAAAATATTTTGTGAAATTCTGCATTTCAGGTATTAATAGGTTATTTCATTTCTAGGTCTCCAGTCACTGCTGGGTCCAGAAAGGAAAACATTCTCACAGAAGTACTAGCAAAAACCACAGAAATACAAGTACTTAACAAAATAGAGAAGTCTCAAGAAATATTTCAGTGCCATTTCTGTGAGAAAAAATACAAGAGCATGCAGAATCTACTTTTGCATGAAAAATTCCATTCAGTTACCAAAGTATTTAAGTGTACAACCTGTGATAAAAGTTTTGCTAAAAATAAACAATTAAAGAGTCATATGCAGTCACATACCAAGGAACGTCCTTATGTATGTGATATATGTAATAAGAGTTACAAACGTAAATATGAACTAGCAGGGCACAAGAAGGTACATTCTGGTTTAAAAAATCATGTGTGTGATATTTGTGGATATGCTACAATGTACAAGGCTTATTTAGAAGTACATCAGAGAAGACACTTCAGTGAATTTCGATTCAAATGTGATATTTGTAAAAAAGGATTTTATACAAACTTTGAGTTGCAAACACACATCAATGTACATACTGGGGAAAAACCTCATCAATGTCATATATGTGGTAAAGCATTCTTGTATAAGGCAAATCTTCTAACCCATCAACGTACTATTCACCCAGAATTACACAAAGATACGAAACAGTTTCAATGTGCTACATGTGGAAAGATTTTTCCATACAAAAAATCTCTTCAACTTCATCTTAGCTCTCACACTGGTGAAACTCAGTTTCTCTGTGATGTGTGTGGGAAATCACTTACTAATAGCCGTTCTCTGAAATTGCATTGGCGTCTTCACACTGGAGAGAAACCATGTGTTTGTGCAACATGTGGTAAAGCATTTACCAAGAGCTTCACACTTAAAGTGCATCAACTGACACACACTGGACAACGTCCTCATTCCTGTGACATATGTGGAAAGTCTTTTACACAGAGATCCACACTTGTTGTGCACCAACGATACCACACTGGCCAACGTCCTTACCAATGTATAATTTGTTCAAAGGGTTTTGTTTCCAAGACATTGCTTAATACTCACCAAAAAAATCATGATCTGGGATGTGTCTTTTCTTGCTAAAGTTTACAAGTATTTTAAAATTATTTCTTTTTCTTTAAACATTGTTAAAATTCATTCTTCATTTTTAATTACACTAAAATGTTTTGCTATTGCATCAATTCTGCTAATCCTCTAGATTTATAAAAAGTAATTTTAACTGTCATAAAAGTGAATTATTTTCATATGATGCTATTTTTGTTAAAAGCTGCCTTTAAATGACTGTACAAAAATGGTATTGTGATACTAAAATAACAGAAAGTGTTGTATTATATTTGTTATTCCAAAGAAGGTTGGTGATTAAAAGAGTTATGAAACATGAATGTTATTAATATTTATATTTCCATTGATTCAGAGTACAGAAACTTTATTTAAATGGACAGTTATAAAGATTTGCCTTCAGTACCTCTAATTGGCTTTCATACAATACATACAGTAGACACACAGGTGGTAGGCACAATGATTCTAAAATTTTTGCAATCTCTTACTTTAAAAATGGCAAACTTATTTTCAGCATTATTCAGAACTTAGACTTAGGATATTAATCTATAATTGAAAATTTGGTAAGGGTGTAAAGATAAATTGATAGTTATTGTTAATTGTGTCTATTTTTCAGTGTATTCAATGATATTCCATGATAGGTAATTTAAAGCTGGTTTTTAAAATTCTATCACTACCTCATTGTCAAAGGTAAATATTCTTTTCACAAAAGATCATACCTTTTTCTGTAATGAGTGAGTGATTAGGATAGTTAAAAAGTCGATTATGTCATCTAAGTACAATTTACAATTTTCTGTTGCTAAAATCTCTACAAGCTCAAGAAAGCAAGTTCTAAGATTTTTGAACTGCTTTAAGGAGCAATGAAAAGCATGATTGTACATTCTTAAAATTTTAAAACTTCACCTGCTCTTTTTTCTGCACACAATTCTTATAAAGAGGAAGAGGGAATTTTCCATGTATTCTGATGTTCTGACCATTGTAGTGTACATTTAATTACCATTTTTTCAAATTTGCGTAGAACAAAAAGGAAAGGTTTCAGAAGATAAATGTAAGATATATATCTTTGATGAAGAACTTAAAAGTTTTATATTTGTCCTTTTGTATTATTGATATAATAATCCATCAGTAACAGCTCGTGGCCTTAAACCATAGGTGAAGCTCTTTTCACACAAAATATGTCATGCAACTTCTTATTTGAACAGTATTATGTTTCTGCTCAAGCTGTTTTAATTGCAGTACGTATTTGAGATGTTCAGCAGAATTTTAATGTTTATGTAATGAATGGTTGATATTCAGTATGTTACAAAATCCATCAAAACTCCACACTGTCTTTTTTATGCCAAAGAACAGACCTGGCCAACAAAACAATTTGTGCAAGTAACAACTACCTCTCAACCACTCATTTTCCCTATATCAGGAACTTTTAATTTTTTTTCCCCACACAATTTCTTTCCACTTGTTGTAATGAGACATTAAGAATTGGCTTTGGTCTCTCCGTTAGTAACATATCCCTTTTATTACCCTCAGTGCACCATGAAAATGATGTTTATATATAGTACACTTCACACTGTCATTTTTCGGATTCATCATAAAACATTGTATAGTCACTAATAAGTTTTTTTAAAAATTAAGTTATTGCTGATGCTTTAATTCCACACAACTCCCAGCAGCTAACTTTAATAAATGCACCAATAGCCACTCCATATGAACTGTTTTCACACACTGAATGGAAATGACCATACATAAGTGATGTTAAAAGGAAGAAAAACATTACAGTACCCAAGGAGAGCGGTGGTTTGCAAGATTTGAAAATGGTTTCAAGGGTGTTGATGAGTGACTGATGAGTCTCTACAAGCTCCCTTTCTCCCCTAAAAAGTTCCTGACAGTGCTTTACTGTAGCCTTGAAGCAAGTAATATAACAATACATATCCCAAACATTATTTGGTTGTCATGGCAACCAGGCATAAACTTGAAGCTGAACATCAGAGAACAGAAAATAGCTGCATCGGCCTTATACCCTGCACTTGAACAAACAACTTTACATCTTGAAAGAAAAGAAACCAACCACCCCTCACCTTTCTCTGTTTCTGTTGCAATAACTTCTTCAGGACTAATGACTTTAGCCTTCCACATAGTTAGTCCTAAAAACGTTCCTGTATATATACTAGGATATATGAAAATAAAAATGGAAACCAAAGTTATGTTCAAATGTATCCAGTTAGAAAACATGTGACGCAGTACTTCACTAGCTTCACCTGAAGAAATGCCCCTGTAATGCATAATTTAATAGTTATATTTGAACCAGTAAAGAAAACATAATATGAAAGATAAAAAAGTTCATATTTCATGTAAAACTTCTTTATACACCAGGAATTTAATATAAAGGTTTTTATATTAAGTTACAAATTTTATAGCAAGTATTACTGAACTTTACTGTTTTATGTTTAGTCACACATTTTTGTAGGAAATAAATGTAAAATAGAAAATCAGCTTTATGATTCAAAGGCACAATCACTAACTGAGTCTCATCAGTAGCTGGAACATTGTTTTTGTTACTTATTTCAGTAATATTCATCGCCTATTCATTTGGTGTTTTGAAGTACCTCAAAGAGTTCCATCATGTTTACAGTGTGGTTTGATTATTACTAGAATTGATATGCCGTTCAGGTCTTTCTTTTTCCATTTAAGCACTTGTACCTCAGTTTGATGTCTTTCCTCATTCCAAAAAGGAAAATTATGAGTAGCTTTGGTATCAATATATTTTGGGCTCATTTGTTCCTCATTAGTTCACTCATTCTATTCATCAAATCAAAGATTTTGACATTTGACATGGAATGTTAAATAATTAGAAATCAACTTCAGTTACCAGTACTAAGAATGCAGTATACATTGAATCAGACACTTTTTCTTGCCAGATTGTGCTATATGACTCAATCCATATATATGGAAAGTAACTTTATCTAAAAAAGCCTGGTTGATTTTTTTTGAATTAATAGATTTTCTACCAGAATATACACAACTCCTAAACTTCTTATAATAATTAATAAAAAAATAGATTAATAAACAGAATTCATATGTGAGACTTCTTTATTCAATTATTTCTTTTATAGGTTCCCAAATAAATGGCATGGAAATATAAGATGTTCCTAAAATGAGGGAACAGAAATAAACTTTCAAAAAAAAAATGTTTTAGATTCTCCAATAATTGTGAAGAACTTGCCGAAAGAAAAGTCAGTGTTTTTATTCTGAATCCTGCAGGGATCTAAAAATACCCAAAGAATCAAATATATGTGTGTGTTTCTTTCTCTCTCTATTGTGTGTGTGTGTGTGTGTGGGGGGGGGGTTAACTTTTCCCTCAAATTATTGAAGGTAATATACAGTCATTGCAATTTCATTTGTTTACTATCTTATTTGAGAATTCACCATGCATGTTTTTTCTTTTTTAATTCACATTGAACATATATTTTAAAGCCAAGTCTATCATCAACAGTAACTGACACTGATATGTAACAGATGTTACATCTTATGATAATCATTAGTTTCTTTCATAATATGCAGATATCTACAAGTTTTTATTCTATGTAATTTGTACTGAATTTGAGCTCTTTCTAGGTGTTCTGCAAAAGTATGACATAAAGTAGAAGTTATTTTGCCAGTGAATAAGTATCTGAATCATAATTACCAAAGCCGGGATTAAAATATTTATAAATTACTTTCTGGAATACTGAAAAGAACCTTTTTTGCTCAATTGTTTGCTGCAGAAATTCATATGCATGACATTGTTCAGGTGGTTAGTATGATCTTTCCCCAGTTATTTCAGCTGCAATATGTGTCTAGCTGCATTTTGGTTTCTTAATGCAATTTATTATACCTTGTTCTTATGTTTGGTGAGCTCCTGCATTTTCCTGTAATAACAGCACCACTTTTATAAAATGCTTGGTTATGAGGCCAAGTCTTCTATTGACATTTTATTACATACATATGGATCATGTTAACATCTTTTCTCATATGATATCTGATGTACCTGTTTGAGATTCTTAGCCACTTCATAATTTACAGTATAATTTTTTGATTGACCACTGTTTATATACTTCAGTAGAAAAATGTCTTTCAGACTTTCAGCTTTATATAGGCAAAGAAGATTTCCAAACTCATCCACATCTTCATAAGTAAGTTCAGGAAAATCAAATAATTTCTCTATAAGGAGAAGGAATACCCTAGTACATTCCACATCATATCTCAGAATTATATTGGATAACAAACTCAATTGGGAACAACACATAAATGGTAATACTAATAAGACTATGACATAAAATTATTCAAGTAAAACATATTCTTCAAGAATCATAACTTTTTTAAAATGATACACTATGGGTAATTTATTTACACACTTCACTCACTATAGTATATCATTTTAAATATGATGACTTCACTGTAAACAGCTTCAAGAATTATACATATAAATCATAACTTTTACCAGTTTAATTCAAAAGAGTAGTCTAATTCTCACTGATAAGACCATGGTACAACCGCAATGAAACTTTACATAAAGATTTAGGCTAGTCGCACACCAGAATGCCTCAAGTCATGCAACAAACATTGTGCAACATGACACAAAGAAATGGAGCTCAATGGGAAAGCAATGCAAATACAGTATCTGCCACACAACAGTTTGCAAATTTTCAATGATGTCATCAACATGTTACAGACACGTTTCACGAATTTCAGCATGTTACATTTTGTGCATCATGTCTCATGGTAATTTGCAGATAACATCTGATTCTTGCAAACCTTACATCATTATATTGCCAATTTAGTGTTTTTCCAATTAAATCTGGTCTTTTTTAAAGACAGTCTAATTGGAAAGTTAATGTTTTACTTGATAGTGGGAAATTTATTCTTTTTAAAATGTTGTATATTTGAAATATGTTTTCTGTTTAGTATTTGGTCTAAAGCGATTGCTCTTATGAGTCATTTAGAGAATTCTGGCAGATGAGGCTTGATACTATTGCTTGTTCATTTCATCATCACATATATACATAAGGTAAATAGTACTATTTGGATTGCCTCATCATAACATGAACTTGCTGACTAGCTCCAATTATTCACTTTGGTTATTCCCCATTTAATAGTGCAAATGCCCTTTGCATAAGTTCATTGTATGCATCTGGGCATTTCTGATAATAAGACTGAAACTTTGCAGGATCTTTTAATAAATCATGCACTAAAACTTAGGCACCATGCTGAGCACAAGACTAATTGAAATTATGAACCCATTTACTTTTTCTTCTGTTGTGCAATTTCAGCCATCTGTACATTAAAATATCATCTTCACTCAAAGAGGCCATATCTTCCACTGAATTAGAAGATTGATGCAGATACATGTTGTTGCGACCCCATGTCTTGAATCACTAAAGAGACAAGAAGGGATTACCATCATGGGTGGCTGAGGTCGTTAAGGCACGGACTCATGAGCGGGAGGTCTGGGGTTTGAATCCTGCCAGAACCATCCTCCCTGACTGAGGTTATTTTCCAGGTTTTCCTCAGTCCTCATGACTGACAAATGCCGGGAAGGTACCCTAAATTTAGGCCTGGAACATTTCCTTCTTTAAAAAATACTTTCCCAATATTTCATTTCACGTATCATGAGTGTTCACCCCCTGTGGTGCTTCAGTAGTAAAAACAGGTATTAAACACCATTCAAAAAAAAAAGGATCAAATTTATCTGACTTGATGCATGCCAGAATATGACCTCCCTTACACCTCCCTTCACTCCTGCTACAATCTACTTCATCACACCTTTTTAAATCACAAAAATGAACTACTGAATAACATTCCACCCAACTCTATCATCACCGTGACAACTTAGAAGACTGAAACAAAAACGACCTTCATTTTTATTACTAGATTAACATTTGCACATTGTATTGAGGACAGTCACTGGGCTGCAACTTCAACCCATGTGTCATGTATATATTTATATTATGTTACACCATATTTTCAGAACGGTATTACATTCTTAATTATATTCTTAATTATCTAGTGAGTTGACTTGGTTTTATTGGTTCTGACACGAAATTAAATGTTATACAAGGGATTATACATAAATTAAAAATACAATAAGCAAATTCAGAAACAAAATATCCATTTTGCAAGCATACTTCAGACTAATGAACACAGGTAACATTGATGTTTCCTGCATTTTTCTCTTACACTTAATGCTCTTCTGTCTGTTTTTTTTTTTTTTTTGACCTTCTATCACTCTTTTCTCTCCTTGTTCTTATTGTTGAAATAGATATTTATGTTGTCAAATCATATCATATTTACTTATGTGATATTTTTTCCCTTGTTAACCTACCAGCAATAATTAGAAGTAATGAAGCTAAATGTGAAGTTAATGATGGACAGCTGTATGCTATTGAATTCTATTTTGTAAGCAATTTAAATTGAAGAAAGTATGCTAAAATAAGCTCAGTACTTTATAATTGGTGTATAATATGATTTTGTGTTTATAGCAAACTTTACTATAAATATTTCATATTGACAACTTAATTTTGAAAAACAGAAAAGCTTCTACAGTTTATCATTGCAATTGAAGTCATTTCTGTTAAATAAGTCCACATAATCATACAGATGGTTCTTTTCATGAATATAAACCAGATAAGTAAGTTTTTATTTTTGTTTTGTAGAAACAAAATTTTAAAATTGATAGTATTAAATTAAAATACTGGGTATTCAAATTAATTCTGAGTTTACACAAGTCATTTGAAATTAATGTCATCACTATTGTGGAGCAAATTTATATTGATATAATCAGCTGGTCTAGTTAATCTAATTCTGAAATAAATTTGAATAGTTTGGAATTTTCACGGTGAAATATAGTATCATATAACAAATTATTTATGAGGAAGTCACTCAAATTTCACTAGTTTTATTCCACTTACTTGGACCTGTTTCAAAGGCAAATTTCCTTCATCATCAGCATGGTTCCACTATCAATTTTCCAGCGTGGTATTAAGATATCGCTCTTTGGATTTTACAAATATTTTGATGAGGTTGTTGTTGTTTGGAAGATTAAAATTGACTAAATTTTTTTGTTTTCATTCAAGAATATATTTTCCCACACCAATAATTCTATGGGCTTTTGAAGAGCTTTTAAGAGTTTTGGTTCATTTTGGAACTCATGGTTTTTTTGCCAGAAAGGTAATGTACTGCTGATTTTTCCGTATGTTTATATTTTACACTTATCAAGTGTTCCTTAAACCATATGGTAATGTTCCTTTTTTTTTTTTTACCTATATATTTATTATTGCAGTCATTGCAACTGATTTCATAAATGGCTGAAGCCAGGAAAACAATCAGCATTTATGAAATCAGTTGCAATGACTGCAATAATAAGTATATAGATAAAACAAAAAGGAACATTACCATATGGTTTAAGGAAAACATGAGAAGTGTAAAATGTAAACATGGAAAAATCGGCAGTAGCATACCATTTCTGCCAAAAAAACCATGAGTTCCAAAATGAACCAAAACTCTTAAAAGCTCTTCAAAAACCCATAGAATTATCGGTGTGGGAAAATATATTCTTGAATGAAAACAAAGAAAATTTAGTTAATTTTGATCTTCCAAACAACAGCAATCTATTCAAAAAGTGTATAAAATCCAAAGAGCGACATCTTAATACCACGCTGGAAAACTGACAGTGGAACCGTGCTGACGATGAAGGAAATTTGCCTTTGAAACATGTCCAAGCAATTGGAATAAAACTAGTGAAATTTGAGGGACTTCCTCATAAATAATTTGTTATATAATTCTTAGAATTTGCTTTAGCTGGCAAGATTGTGCCTCAGAGAGGGAAGAGAGAGAGAGAGAGAGAGAGAGAGAGAGAGAGAGAGAGAGAGAGAGAGAGAGAGAGAGAGAGAAGTCTATTGTTATGGCACACATAGTTCTAAGTCAGTTTGTTAACAATCTGCAGTTGTGATAGTATGTTAATAATTTCCTAGATTGCACAGTATCATACTGTGAAAGCAAATGCCCTTCAAGGCAAGGTGTACTGACTAGTAATTATATCATCCATGTGGCAAAATCTGAATAAATAGAACATAGATAAATGAAATAAACCAGTTTAAGGTAACAGTAATTTAGAAACATACAAAAATATAGACATAAAGAGACACATAGAAAACAATTATTTTCATTACTATAAATAAAAAGTATGTATGTTTTATATGGAGAAAGGTGCTCTTAAAAGGCAATATGTTAATTTAAAATATGAGATTGCTTTTCAAGTTGGTACATTTTACTATCTTTTTAACTCTATGAACTGATTTAGGTCAAACTGCACACAGTTTAGAACATTCCCACACTTTATGCCATTACTACCAATATCCATCCTGATTTCCCTGTCTAAGCAGGTTCAAACCAATGCCTACATCCTAAATACAAAACCTTATTAGCCTGTATTAGTTATTTCATAGCTCAAAATTAGCCTTAGAATTTAATATTACATTATTTTCTAACTATATCTCCAAGAATGTTATGCATAAATATGTTACCTTTAATATTCCTTCCTTCACTTGCCTTTGAAGAAGAACATATAGTATTAAAAATATTGGTGCAAATAAATTAAACAATCATAAAGACCAATTTTAATAAATAAAAATTTACACACAAATTTATGTCAAAATGAACAAATAAAGAAAGAATTAAACTTCCTGAATGTATATGATTTATGCCTTTAATTTTTACAAAAGAGGTAAGAAAGGTTTTTTTTAATAAAGGGGGTTGATTTGTCAAAAGCTTTTTTGTGATTTTTTCAGTGTTTATCATCATCATCATCATCATCATCATCATCATCATCATCATTTTTGTACCTCAAATTCATATTATTAATACAGGTAAGGCATTTAAAAACTACCACCTCAAATATTTTAAACTAATTATTATGACAAGCTGTTTTTGCTAGATTTAAGGGCATATAAGGAATCATAAATCTGGCTTATAGAGAATGAATACTGATAAAATTACTATTTTCAGCATTAAGTTATATTTTTCAATGAATAAAGAATTGTAAGTATAGCAGAAATTGTACAAAATATTATGATGATGATGATGATGATGATGATGATGATGTGTTTTCTCATGTTTCTAATGTAAACAATTTATGAGTGATCATTGTTAAAGTATTATTTATTAAAAAGTAAGTGAGTAGTAATATATTAAATTAAATAAGAATTCCAATTGTTAAATTAAATTAAAAAAGGAATATAATTGTTTCTTAATCTTTTGTTTTGTTTAAAATTAATTTATCTGAAGCCGGCCCAATCTCCTGATTTGACACCCATTGATTTTTCCATGGAGAAAACTGAAGAATGTAGTTTATAAGGATGTTCTGAGTACACCACAGTATATGCAGCATTGTATAACAGCAGCTTGCAATGTTATTTCTTCTGAAATGCTAACTACTGAACAGCAATCCCTTAATCAAATACTGGAAGCTTGTTTTGCAGCAAATGGTCACCTTTTGAACATCTATGGGACTATGAGACTTCTAGCAACAATTGGTGAAATTTTCATTTGGAATTTCTCTCACACAATGCAAATGCACACAAATGTGAACACATGTCTGCAAGAAAAGTTCACAAACTGTGAAACACGTAACATGGGATTGTGAATTAGTTAAAAGAAATGAGAAAATTTTTGGAAAAGTGTAGAGCACTTAGGAAAAACTTGGCCAGTTGACAATAATGAACTCACAAACAAATTTTAAAACAATTCCAATCTATTGTTCATGACATAAATTTTGATAAACAGCAACATATTGTGTAGTAATCAATTCATAGGCCAGGAACTTAATGGCCACACAGTTTGGACATGTAAATGTAAATAGCATATAAGGAAACAAAGTGCAGGTAATATTACAATATTGTAATGGAGCATGCCAAAAAATAAAGTAGTATTTAAAAAAAGAACACACACAATGCTCAACCATATTTCCATGTTCTATGTTTAAGTACAACTTAAATGTTCATTAGATAAAATAAACTGGTGGAATCACTTAATTTAGAACTTTGTATAAAAAGTTCATCTTTCCAACCAGCAAACTTATTGAAGACAACCTCATTAAAATCCCCATGTGTTGAAGTTCCTTTCTATGGACCATTAGCTGATGCATTTAATGTTTCCTGTGACATGGGACTATGGAGAAATATTTTTACCTTCTTGCTAATGGAAAAACGTATTTCTGCTCCTGAAGTTGTCATTGGCATGGTTGTGGCTACTTTTATTTGTCCACCAGTTTTATTGTATGTTCCTTGAATTATGTTCAACCATGAACTGAAGTAAGTATTTGTCCAAGAACAGATATGTTTTTACAGCACAATTTTGATGAATATGAGGAAAGCTCTTTTCATATGCTCCAGAATGCTCTGCAGTAAGTAAATTTGTGGCTTGAAGGTGACCTCCAAATTGGAAGCACTGTTTCACTTGGATGAGAATTGTAGCACAGACTTCTTTGATAAAAATTTTAGTAACAGAATCTGTATAACCTAAACTTAAGTATTCATTTTTTACACTAAACTCCATTCACTTACATTTTCCAATGGGTGTTCAATTTTGCTTCTAGACTTGTTTGTCTTGTATATAAATATTGTACTTACGAAGCTGTTGACAATGGAGTGGCAATATAACCTAAACTTAGGTATTCATTTTTTACCTAAAGTGTAATTGTAATGTAAATGAATGGAGTTTACTGTAAAAAATGAATACCTAAGTTTAGGCTATATTGCCATTGTCAACAGCTTTGTAAGTACAATATTTAGAATCTGTATATGTTCTATGTTTAAGTAAAAATTGTACTTATGAAGCATAGGATATAAGTTCTATGTTGTTTGGTTTGCTGAAGCATTTCCCCAAATTCTTTTCATGGCTTATCAGTTTTTCTACCTCAAATCTTCTGTATAACAGCTTTAAAGTTTTCAATGTTTTTTTAAGCATAACTGGCTCTGAACTACATTTTTGTATTTGGTTGTACAAGATTGGCATGGTGTTGTTAAGCACTGAAAGTCAAAATTCAAATATTGCCTTCTAATTTCAGATGCAAGACCCTAGCTTGAGGAATCAGACTACCCCACTTGGGGATGTAATCTATATCCTTTCAAGGTAGCCAATTAAACTGTCTAGATTTTCATATACAACTTGCACAGTTGTGCACCATGTCACAGGTAAAATAATTTAATGACCTGAATTCAACATCCCAAGGTTGATGCCATGATATGTTTTAACTTTGGAGTATGTTAGAAGGAAAACCTCCAGAATATGGCCATAGAAAGCTAGATTTGCAATATGGTATAAGAATAATAATTTGCAGTTTATAACAGTGGGATAATTGGTATGATTTACTAAACAATAATAAGTATATAAAACACACATAAAACAGGTTCAATTTAGAATAAATGCAAATTGTAGTAAAACAGAAATCAAATTTAAACAATGAAATTAGTGTAAACATGTCGCAGTAATACACCATTTAAATAGTTATAAACCTTTGAAATATTAAACCTGAAACTTTGAAACCATAAATCTTTGCCGCATTTACCATATAATAATCAATCAAATTACTAACAAATAAATGCTGGAACACAAGCATGTTGTAAAATCTCCTGCTTTAACAATGAATAAAGGATTTTAAATGCTGCCTGTTCATTACAATAATTTCATTATCTTGGCTTACAAATGCACATTCGTTGCTGGCCAAAAATTATAACAGAGGAAATTTGAAGCCAATATAATACAGTGAAAAACTTTTCCATGTTTCAAAACTCTATTTTTCATGGGCCACTGAGTACACTTGATGAAGAAAACCCTGGGCCTAGCAATTTAGAAAGAAGAACCAAAATGTATACACATTCCATCTGCCAAGATCTTCTTTCTGGATAGTAAAGGGCTATACTGCCTACTATTTCATTTATTGCTATTTTTTGTAAAGAATTACAAAATAAAATGGAAGATTCATTTAGGTCCAAAAAGAATATTCTAACAGTTGTATGGTGGAAGCTTGTGAAAGGATCAAATTAAGAACAGGTGCATATCAGTGCACATAATCAGGATATTGGAATTATTCTTTAAGACTTTGGACTCTAGAATTGTGGCTGCTCATTACACTTATATCACTGTAACTTTGTAAAATGCTGAGTCGACTTTGTAACACTTACATCACTAATAGTTTTTAAAAGAGGAAAACTAAGTTTCTGGAGCTAATTGCTCCCATCTTCAGTTCCAGTTTGACTGCCAGCCTTGTTCTTCGTGGTGGTTTGGTTTGTCTCTGGTGGCGGTTGGATGAAGAGACAAACCAAACCATCATGAAGAACAAGTCCAGCAGTCGAACTGGAACTGAAGATGGGAGCAATTAGCTCCAGAAAC
Organism: Metallyticus violacea; assembly: GCA_030762175.1. Lineage (NCBI taxonomy): Eukaryota > Metazoa > Arthropoda > Insecta > Mantodea > Metallyticidae > Metallyticus > Metallyticus violacea. Next base: position 378,456,995 of record CM060846.1, read on the forward strand.
TTAGTTTTCCTCTTTTAAAACTATTAGTGATGTAAGTGTTACAGAGTCGACTGAGTTATTCTAAACTTATACGAAACATTTAACAAACGTCCACCATATTTAACTAATTTGTAAAATGCCTTTATCAGTAGAATCCTAATAAACTTATGTGAGCAGACCTGCTAATAATTGTGAATGGATTGTGAAATACTCATAACCTTTCAATTTGGTTACTATGAGGGATAACTCATAAGCCATGGAAGCCATTTTCTCTCTCTCTCTCAAGAACAAGAGATGACACAAAAAATCTAAGGTACAGGATTGTAAGTATGTGGCATTTACTGCCTAGTGGTTCCACCAATGGAAGGCTGGATGTAGGCAGCCATTGTAGGCAAGAAACAAAGCACAGGTAACTAGACAAAATTGATTTATTATGGCATGAGCAAAAGTTACACATAACTACTTACACAGGGTTGCAAATCCATCACAGGATGGGGCTTTCAGGTAATCCACAATGTTTAGCAACTTTTGAAGTAGTCTCCAAGTACATTGATGGTTTGTTGCCAGTGATGGCAAGGTCTCTCCACCTTGCCACTGTTAGATAGGGCAAGGCACATATACCCAGTGCTTCCTGTAGCTCTGGCATTCTTGAGCATTCCTCCTGCATAGAAATGCTATTTTCAAATACACATGTGACATCCACTGTTACTCACCCACTGAACTTCAGCATCCTGAGACACACAGCTCTATTCACATACACCATTTGGTGGTTTCATTTGAAAACATTCCATACACTTTCAATTGTATATCTTAGATTTTTCATGTCATCCCTTGTTCGTGAGAAAAAAATTAGTTTCCATAACTTATGACTTATCCCTCATATAAGTTAAAAAATAGATAATGAAAAACAATAATTACAAACTGTGCTCTACTGCTACTTTCATGGTTTCACCCACAATTACTGATACATATTTGGCAATGGATATTTCATTTTTTAACCTTTGATGATATACCTCTAAACCTGCAAACAGGCTAACTATTTTGAACTTCCTTAGAAGTCCCGTAAACAAAGTTGCATTGGCATAATGAACTTTAAGAGCAATGTTCAGTTTAGCACTGAAACTAACAAGTTCTCTGAATAACCTGGAATTATGTAATTCATTGCTTTTGTCATGTCCTCATTATTACAAATTCACAGTTATTTATTTTCAAAAACACATATTGATTTTTTTTGCACCTGATCATTTTTCTGTTATATTGATTGTGTAGATATGTTGCTTAAATGCAATCTAAATGTCTTGGGGTGCCCAAAAGATTGATTTCAGCTGCAAGTATAATAACTTTTTAAAATTTCATGCATGTGACAAATGAAGCCATGCCATTCATATGTCCAGATGAATAGATTTTGAGAAAATAAGTATCTCTTGAAAAGGAAAACTTGGAAACCAGATTTTTATCCTAAAAAAAACTTTGCTTAATTACAAGTGTTGCCAAATATTAAAATAATGATGACCATTGGCATTTTGTCTGTAATAAATTTATGAAAATGTTGTATTGTGTTGTTATGGAACTCTTTAGTATCAAATTCAGCTAATAAAATTTTGGTTTGGAAGAGGAATATGCTCATTTTTCATGGGACAATGTTTAGAAAGTAAAAAACAGCGACATATAAATTCAGTAATTGTATAAAATATAGTGAACTTTTGTAACAGTGGTGTCAAATATTAACATTTTAAAAAATTGAGTCAAAATTGTAACATACACACCACTAAAATTCAATAAAATGGAAGACTAGTTTCGGGAGCCATCACTCCTATCATCAGTTCCTGGTCTACTCTTCAGTCAACTCTTCAGTCAACCAGGAACTGATGATAAGAGCGATGGCTCCCGAAACTAGTCTTCCATTTTATTGAATTTTAGTGGTGTGTATGTTACAATTTCGACTCAATTTTTTAAAATGTTAATATAAATTCAGTCTTATTTTTCTCAATAATACACAAGAAACAACAAGTTTTATCTTGTACATCCCATCTCTTGGCTTAGTCATATTACCACTCTTCACTTTATGAATCCTCAGCATTAGGAACCTGTTCCTTACCATTCTGATCCAGATTTTTTTGAAAATGACGTTTTGGGGAAAAATTGAGAAAAGATATTTTATATTATCACTGGCTCTAGCAGCTTTCAGGAGAAATTAATTTCTGTAAGCTCTCTCCAGTTAGTTTAATCATACTTAGCTTTCTCGTTGATTATGAATGCTTTTGTAGCTAATCCAATTATCTTACTCCTTATGATATTTGGTCTGTATTCAATTATTATGTCTCACTTTTTTTTCTCTCTTTAGCTTTGAGAAGAGGTATCTTAATGTTAGAAAAAACTGTCTTAAAATCTTTAATCATACTCTGATCTATGAGAACTGTTCCTTAAATGTTGAGCATATTTTATTAGGGTCACATATACATGCCTCATTTTGTAGCAACTTAGTACTATCAACCTGATTGAAACTGCTTGCAGTTGTTTTTCTTTTACAATTTTCCAAACAGTTTTGTTGGTGTTTGATGATTAATTAATTTGTTTTATATGGCTTAAAATTTAGTAATGCCATATTGTATTGCTTTTTAGTTAATTGTATCTGATTTTATAATGTTAAAATTTTATATATTTGTATAATTCATGTGCATTTTTCATTTTATTATGCAGAATATTCTCACACTAAATAAAAGATATATTTTACCAAGAGAAAGGATGGTCCTTTCTGATGTACTATTGCTTTAAGCTTCTGAGGCAACTTATCGCATAAGTGAATATTCTCATTCAGAATGTAATGTAGTAAAACTGTATATAAATATATATTTCTGGAAAATAATATGATAAATTATATTTAATGTTATGTTATTGAAAATTATTCTCATAAAGTGCAGCAATTCTTCTATAAGATATTTAGAACTCTGGCATTATTCCCAGCTGTTTAAAAAGCGGTTTGTAGGGTGCTATTTTATCATCATTGTTCACTAGGTTTGTGGTTAATACTTCTTTTAATTTTTCAAAATTATATTTTATTTGTACTTCTTGTTTTATTTTTATAGCACTTTTGTTTTCAGTACTCCTACATTCATACATTGTTCCATATCTCAATGAGGTCTGAAACTGAATGAAATAGGCATCTTTTAAATGCTTTAATTTTTGGTACTTTTTTAAATATAGTGAGGTAATGTGAGTAATGGATTAGCAGCTTGTACTTAGTTTAAGGGAGACTTTGTCAATGAGTTATTATGTATTTTTGTGTTACTCGGTGTTTTCATTGTGTATAAATTGTGTGCTAATTGTTTTTCATTAGTTAACCATGGGACTTTACTCTTGGGCCACCAAATTTCTGCAGTGGGGCTATCTAGACTGCATAAGAAAGCTGTGAAGCATATAGAATCTCTCTGCTTATAGCCATTGCAGGACAAGTTTTTTAACCTTCAACAATCACACTCACTTTTAAGGAACACAACAGTCCCACTGGGGTCTTGGGGACCCCACTTTTATTTGTCATTATTTGACAAATTATCTTTATTACAGATATTTAATTAATATTATGTTTTAAGCACCCTTTGAAACAAAGTACCTATTCAGGAACAAATTCAACTAGAAGAGAATTATAAAAATGAATTCTAAATTATAAGGACAATTTAGGTATGTTTTTATGTCAATTAGTTTTACGTTGTTTTAATAATAATAATAATCATCATCATCATCATCATCACTTATTTTTGTTAGATTTAAGTTACATATTAGCGGGTTTCCACAGGGCTCAAATCTTGGGCCTCTTTTGTTTCTAGTATACATAGAAGATTTGTTGATTAACATATCTCATGCAGCCATGATAATGTATGCAGACAGTATAAGCTGCATATTAAAGGGAAACTCTCCTACAAATTTACAACAACATACAGCGGAAGTTATGGCCAGTCTAGAGGAATGGCTCTTCAGTAATAAATTATTATTAAATGCCAATAAATCCCAATGCATGAATTTTGCCCTCTCTAATAGGGAAAGACAAAATATTGATCCAATGATCGCCTACAATAATAAAGTAATTCAGTATGCCTATGAAGCAAAATTTTTAGGAGTAACTATAGACAAATTCTTAAGCTGGAACTCACCCATTTACAGCATCACAACAAAGATTAACAGAACTCATTATATAATCTCTGTACTAAAAATGCATGCAACCGTAGCACTTTAAAAATGATCTACTTTGCATATGTACAATCAGTTCTTACTTATGGCATTATCTTGTGGAGTAATTCAGTAGATACTAATACACTCGTTTTAGCACAAAAGAAATTATATGTAAAATGTTTAATCTAAACAAATGCACACAAGGTAAAATGTACTTTATACAGAACAATATACTTAACCTACCATGCGTATATATATTAGAAAGTGTATGTTTCATAAATAGTAATATACAGCAATTTTTCTCCAATAAATCAATCCATAAGTACAGTACCAGAACCAGCAACAAAATCCATCTACAAACTGCCAGAACAACTAAAAAATCAATTCAATCCTGCATAGTGGCATCCAAATGTATAACTCAATAACCAATGAACTCGCAGATAAACACCAGAATAAATTTAGGAAGAAAGTTAAGTAGTTTTTAATTAATCAGTGTTTTTACAGTATACAAGAATTCAATGCATACTTTAATAAAACGACCTATACAGATAAATTATAAGTATTAATAGTTTGAAATTGTTAAATTTTGTAATTGACGAAGCCATGAAATTGTAACAAATTTCCAAAAGTGAATAAAGTATATGATATACCACAAGACTAACAATAAGGAAATGCAATTACATAAATTTTGACAAACTGTATATGCATTCCAAGCACATTTTTGCCCATGTTCATTGCACCCTTCTACACAAGCAAAGATGTTTAGTTTTATAATCTCTTGATTTTGAACAAAAGTAACTCCATTATTTCTTATTAGAAGGTGGTTTTTCTTTTTAAATGTTCAACAATTCCTCAATTAATAGTTGTAAGCTCCTTCTCAGGGTGGGTAATGTCAGATGTTCCAGCGAAATAATTTGATGATATTCATGGCAAGCTTTTTCAGGATATCTCTCCTTCTTAGCTTTTCATTTGACACATTATTAATATATACCACAAGTATTGATTCCACTTTGGTCTAACATGCCAAACCATGTCTCATTGGCCAGCAATTTATTTTTCTCATTGTTGTGTAAGAACAATTTCTTTGAGCATGTTTCCTCCATGCAGCACCACAGTTTCTTCATTGCCGCTCAGTTCAATGTTGGAGTCTAAATAAATTTCAACATAATCAGGATGATTATCTGAGTCATCATCTCCAAAGTCACTCATTTCCCAATCATCTTCATCCAAAACTTATTTTATTGCCCTCTCTATTTCTTGTGTAGTTCTTAAAAAATGTCTCAAGAGCTCCTTTTGTTTCTCTGAAAGTAGCAATAATAATGATATTTAGAGTTTAGTTCATTTTACTCCTTAGACTATAACAGTTGACTAGTTAAATGAAAAGAAATAACATATATAAACTGAGAATACATACCTGAAACTACAAACAAAAATGCAAATTGACCAGTCACACAGAGAGATTTTGTACCCCAGAGCATGCAGCACTTAACTTATAACTTCACTATACAAAATCTTTGGTGACAATGAGCTAGAAAATGATTGCACTATCAGTACAAGAATACAAACTAAATTTGTGTCAGACGACAATGTGCTGGAATCCTTGTTGAAAGAGGCTGCAATAAAAAGAGAATGAGGCAGGGTTCAAGGATCCCAGTGTGACTGTTCAGGTTTAAGTTAGCCATTATGCTAACTGAGTCTTCCAAACTGTAAGGTCTTGGTCCAATGGGATTCTTCTCTTTCATCTTCTCACATATTTTGTCCATGACTGCATCAAGGTGTGCTTGACATAATCTTCTTGAAGATGAGGCAGTGGCTGACACATTAATGAAAATTTTGGCAGTATATATAGTGTGGCTGCCTGTGGAACTGAGCTGTGATTGGTTTGCTTGGCTGGGGGGGTTGGATCTAAGCAGGAGCCCACGGGTGTTTCTAGCAGGGTCTTGGTTATTGATTGGTTTGGGTAATTTCTTTATCTGCAAATTTACAAGGTCATTATTCCCAGTAATAATGTTATATGCAAGTGAGACTTGGGGCTATATAGCTCCATCACATATTGCATATTTGCAGCAGGTACAAAACTCTGTTTTGTTACTGGAAACTTCTGGTCTCGAGTTCACCATTAACAGCATTAGGAGACTGGCACAAAAGGGCATATATGCTCTAAGCCAGTCATTCCAATTGGCTCATTTATGACCTTTGTGCAAATCCAAGGCACAGCCATAAGTACAAAATTGGTACAAAATTTTCAACCAACCAGTCTTTAAACTCCCTCCCCCGCCGACACCTCACATATTGGCTGATGGACTCTGGCTACCGTATTCTGAGAAGAAAGAGTAATACTGAAGAAACTCAATTCCAATATCAATACTACTACTACTACCACCACTGCCACCGCCACTGCCACTGCCACCCAGGCTGACAAAGGAAATAGCAACAGTAATCTTGGATTTAGGTTACTGTAACCTAACCCGAGAAGGAAGAGCAACACTGAATAAACTCATTTCCAAAATGGATATTATTATTAATATTATCATCCTCATCATTATTATCATTATTGTCATCCAAGCTGACAAAGGAAATGCAACAGTAATCTTGGATTTTGAAGATGACATAAATAAAGTCAAGAATTTACTTGACCCCCTAACATACAGAAAGCTTACCCATGATCCCATTTCGAGGATTCTATGGTAAACTAACCTACTCATCAAACAATCTTCCATACCTCCAAAGGACTAGTACAACATCAAGAGAATTGAAGCCTTACCACCTAGTCTTTATGGCTTACCAAAACTTCACAAGCAGGGCATTCCTTTTAAGTCTTATAGTCAGTGCTATTGGATTCCTCACCAAGTGTCTTGCCAGGTTCTAGCCAACATGCTCAAACCTCATGTGGATAACACCAATTAGCACATAAATGATTTAGGACATTTTATTGAAGAACTCAAGACTCTTACTTTTCAACCTGGAGACATACCGGTGAGTTTCTATGTCTTGTCCCTTTTTACTAATGAGGTCATTAAGCAACTCAAAGAAATATTTTAAGGTGTAACTTTAGGTTTGTTCCACCATGTTTTAACCATGTTTTTCAGTGAAATAACAAGCTATGAACACATTGATAGTGTGGCTATAGGCAGCTCTCTTAGTCCTGCCATTGCCAATTTTTACATGGAGCAATTTGAAGGAGCAGCTTTACAGACCACTCCACATAAACCAACCTGTTGGTATGAATATGTTGAGGACAATATTGTAGTGTAGAACCAAGGGGAGCCTGCTCTTAATGATTTCATGCAGCACCTGAACATTAACTTACGGATCCAGTTTACAGTGGAGATGGAGGCAAATGGCAAACTTGCTTTCCTGGATGTTTTGGTCAACAATAAGAGTGGTGGTACCCTCGGACACACAGCTTACTGTAAGCCTACACATACAGACAGATATCTTCACAAGGCTTCCAATCCACATCCAAGGCAAAAACACTATGATTAAAACTCTCCCGGATCTGTGAACCAAAGCTCCTGGGACAAGAAAAGAAACACCTGAAACAGGTATCAAAAGCTAATGGTAATGGAGCTAAGGAAGTGAAAAAATACTTGCATCCTAGAAAGAGCAGGAAATAGATTGGCACACTGTCCAAGAAGAAGAGCACCTTTCTTCTGTTTCTGAAAAATGTCACTGACTGCATCTCAAAGTTACTTAGACAACACAATGTAGAGACAGTTTTTAAACTTACAAAACAGTTAAAAAATACTGCTCAACAAAGAACACAAGGAACCACTTGCCTCAGCCAGTGTCTACAGAATACCATGCTCATCTTGTGCGATTTACATTGGTACCACACAGCCCAGCAGTAACACAAGCCCTTCAGAACATAAGAATCACTGCCACCGAGGTCAGACGGTTAACTCAGTCATTGCTGAACATCTATCCTAGCTGATATAGAGCATGAAATTGGTTTTCAAGATACTGACATACTAGCCTCAACATCTCATTATCATCCTCACTTATATCAGGAAACAATTGAAACATACAAGCATAGTAACAATTTTAACAGGAAATAAGAAGCTCAGAAACTGCACTCAGCATGGTATATAGCTTTATAAAATACAGATAAAGAAATTATGTGAACAAATCAATAACCAACACCCAAGAATTCCACCTTAGATCCAAACCCCTCAGTGAAGCAAACTAATCATTGCTCAATATATATACTGCTACAATTTTCATCAACAAGTCAGCCATTGCGCACAATTGATGAAGTCCACTGCAGTCATGGACAAAATATTTGGGAAGATGAAGGAGAAGACCATGGCCTTACAGCCCAGAAGACTCAGTTTGCATAGTTGACACCAGCTGTGAAAGTTTATGTTCTACAATTAGTCCTTATTACTATACTATACTATAATTATCACAATAATGATGATGAGCAAGGTATGCTGCATAATTATCATCCTATGAATAGGAACAACTTAGGCTTCTTTAAATGAAATTATGGTAAAACGCCAAAGACCTTTTGTTATTTTCCAAAAGCTTTTCAAAGTTCTTTCCTCACTTATATAACAGTTGCCTTTAATAACTTTAAGTCTAAAACTAAACAGTAACTTACTATTAATTGTATTTATGCTATTGATGATTATTTTTAAATCTTTAACTGAGGGATTGCAGTTAAAGTGAAATGGCTTTATTTTCTTCCTTTTTAATTAAGGTGTTCTTCCTACTTTGATTATTAATTAATATCAATCCAAATAATTACTTTGCATACATATATAAAGGTAGTAAATTTTTTTAAATATTTTATTATATTATGATGATTGTAATGTAGTTGATGTTTTCAAGTGTTTTGTGCAATAGAACTATCCATCCATCCATCCGTCCATGCATCCATCCAACTATCCATCCATCCACCCACCCAAACATCCATCCATCCATCCACCTACCTACTTGTCTATCCCTCTGTCTGTCCATCATCTGTCTAAATATAGTCTTGAATAATGTGTTTTTCTGTATAATACACTTCTGAAAAGGAATTCTGGCAGAGAGGTGGTAATGCAATAGCAAGATAATATCCTGGCAGTCATGTTCAGGTAGAGAAACTTTTTGTCTACATGTTAAAAGTTACATGAAACGAGATCTCTCAATGACAAGAAACATGTTCTGAACCACCATGTTCGCAAAGAAAAGTAAGGTGAAATAGAAAAATTTCCTAAACAGATGCTGACAATATATTGCCCCTGAGGGGCATTATTTATCTTATAACACAGGATAGTGCTTATAATATAATGAGTTTTATAGAGAGTATTGTACGCTCTCAATAAAAATATAAATACTAAAATAAAAACACTTACTTTAAGCATGGTGACTCTATTTCTCTTTTTCCAGTTATGGCAACTGTATTTCCCCAGCACGCAGTCATGTTCAAGTGGCTTGTAACTCAAACAACCTCACTGTACTAGATCATATAACATACTGAATATTGAAGTTAGTGGTCAAAGTGTATATTCAATTTCACAAATTTGTTTATGTGAACACTACAAATATTATGCTTTTATGGTAATTGTATGTGCATTAAATAAATGTGAGGCTTAATTATAATTTCAGTCTCCCAAATGTAAAGTCATATTGTAAATATTTCTTTATTCATGGCCACCTTACTCTTCCAAAACCAAACACAGATTCATTCACAATTATATTAAATTTAGTTATGTTGATAATTATTTTACCAAATTAAAATATTGCTGTCACATGCAAAACTAAATTATACATGCAAACTGGATATGAATAGAAAGATATTTATATATAAGAAGAAGAGCAAAAAGAGCAGTACAAATCTCTGGTAGCCCTTGTCAAAGTCTTCACATTTGAAACACATTTATCTAAATTGTTTAATCTAGTTTATGTAATTAAAAATTCAAATCCATTTAAGTAGTTTTTTGTATCTGGGATTTTTACAGTGAAATATAGTATAATATGACAAATTAATATTATGAAATCACTCAAATTCCATTAATTTTGATCCACTTACTTGGACATGTTTCAAAGGTGTTTGCCTCCATCTTCAGCCTGGGCCCACTGGCCCCTTCCCAATGTGGTATTGAGATGTCGCTCTGTGGTTTTAACAAACTTATTGATGAGGTAACTGTTGTTTGGGAGATCAAAATTAACCAAAAAATCTTTGTTTTTGTTTATAAATATATTTTCCCATACTGTTAATTCTGTAGGTTTTTAAAGAGCTTTGAGTAGTTTTGGTTCCTTTTGGAATTTATAGTTTTTTTTTGTTTGCCAAAAATGGTCTGCCACTGCTGATTTTTCTGTGTGTTTATATTTTACATTTCTTAGTGTTCCTTAAAGTGTATGATAATATTTCTTTTTGTTTTGACTATGTATTTCAAGTCACAGTCTTTGCAACTGATTTTGTAAATGCCTGATTGCTTTCCTAGTGGAATTTTGTCTTTTGTGTTGGTGTTCAAGTGGTTTTTTAAACTAAATTTATTTAACCACTTGGACACCGACACAAAAGACAAAATTCCAGCAGGAAAGCAATCAGGCAATAACAAAATTGGTTGCAAAATTGTGACATGAAATACATAGGTAAAAGAAAAAGAAATATTACCATACGTTTTAAGGAATACATGAGAAATGTAAAATATAAACATACAGAAAAATCAGCAGTAGCAGACCATTTTTGCAAAAAAACCACGAATTCCAAAAGGAACCAAAACTACTAAAAGTTCTTCAAAAACCCATAGAATTAACAGTATTTATAAACAAAAACAAAAATATTATGGTTAGCTTTGATCTCCCAAACAACAGTTACATCATCAATAATTCCTTAAAACCACAGAGTGACATCCCAATACCACACTGGGAAGTGGCCAGAGGGACCAGGCTGAAGAAGGAGGCAAACGCCTTTGAAACATGTTCAAGTAAATGGAACAAAATTAGTGAAATTTAAGTGATTTCATAATAACAATTTGTCATATTAAAATCCATTTGTTAATTATTCCATGGATTCCATATTCATTCAGTTAATAAAGTAAAATATATTTGACTAAAGTATCAAGAATTATGTTAAAAAAAGAATTATATAATAAGCTGCTTTTTGTAGTTATGTAAATAGTATGCTATAGCTACATACATACTTCAATGTGTTTTCTTTTAAGTATGCACTCTGTTTCAGAAAGAGTATGAAAATTATCAGTTGGTATATCAGGATTTCAAAAATGTTTGATAGGATAGATAGTAAGATACTGGTCTGTGGTTGGTCACTGTAGGCTATTAACTTTAAAATAATTTTGACTGCTGATAGTGCTAATTTTATTAAGACATCTATATTTCTTCTTTAGTAAAAATATGTGCATGGTCAGCACAGTGATGATGTTTTTTAGTAGAAGCTCTGAGTAGTATTCATAAAAACAATATTCTAGAACCTGTAATTCATGCAGAAGTATCAGTTAAATTAAGGAAAAAGGGATATGTTCAATTACAATGAAAAAGAACAATTTTGGGAAGAGAACTGACAATAGGAGCATGTAAGCAAGAATGGAAAGGGTTGGACCTCCTTTATGGATGACAGAAACTGATTATAAATGTAAGTACAAATGTCTTCAATCTATTGATGCCAAAAGTAAAATACATAGTTAGTATATCAACAGTAAAGTAATATGTAACATATTTTTGCAACCCTTTATAGAATTTTGAGGATCCAGAACTTCACATTTTCCATAATATGGTAAAAACTCTCAAGTCCCTCAGATACCATGAGGTATGCTAAAAGATTTATTTGTATTCAAAAAGGATAATGAAATAAGTTTCTAATTATAAATGCTGCTAATGTGTAATTATACACATGTTAGACATGACTATATGTGGCATTTTTTCTTCAGAGTTAAATCAAGAGTGATCTCATTAACAACTTTGATGACATAACAAATATATGCCAATGCTTTAGTTGAAAGTTGTCATTTTGCCATGAAACGTAATTGTTCTCTCTTTATTTGCTAAGCATAAGAGTTGGATGCTGTATTTTATCAGAATTACATATTTATAAAATGTATTATCTATTTGTAGAAAAATCTGAAATTTATTATACAAATAATAACATTAAGTATTATGAAACGGAACAAGCTACCATTTCCATTTGCTTAAAATAAATGTTGACTATTCTTTTGGTTCTTCCTACACTTCTGTATATATTTTTCACTCTCTCTCTCTCTCTGCAGATTAAATTGTATCTTCTAGATCTAATAGCATTATAGAGGATTACAATAAATAAAAAAGAATTGCAATTTTATCTAATATTAAATGTTTTACTCTAATGTAACAGGATGTTTTGATGAGAAGAAATATTTCTTTGTATTATTTTAACACCATAAATCCATCCATATCTTCAACTTAAACCATTATGTTTGCTATGTATTAGTAAAAATCATACAAGCAAAACAGTTGTTTACTAAAATTATCTTTCATTAGTTCCATTTAAAGAACAATTAAATATCAGTAGTATTAGATAAGGCAATAAAATGTTATGCTGGGAAGCTTTCAAAACATCCTGCTTGCATTTAGATTGAATAATGTATAATTTTATAATTTATGCTTCATAATGCAAAAAAAATAAAAATAATTTGAACCATGATAGTAAGTCTAAGAACAACATAAACCACTTTTTAAAAAATTAGGCATTCTTCTTCTTCCTTGAAAATCTCCATGTATATAAGCATACTACTTCATTATACCATTGAAGCATATTGCAATCTGGCGTAAACTACCACAGGTGGCCAAGATCATTAAGGCATGGACTTGTGAGCAGAAGGCCTGTGTTTCAAATTTAGCCAGGACCATCCTCCCTGCCCTAGGTTTTTCCAGGTTTTCCTCAGTCCTCATAAGTGGCAAATGCTAGTGATTACCCTAAACTTAGACCTGGAATGTTTCCTTCCTTAAAAAAAATCCTTTCCCATAAATCATTTCATCTAATTTATCACTAGTGTTCACCACCTGTGGTGCCTCAGTAGTAAAAACGGGCATTAAACATCATTCAAAACTCTGGCATAAAGAATACGGTAACCTTCAAACTATTAAAGCATATATAACAAGATAAATGTTTCAAACTATCTCTAAATACACATTAATTAACCACTGCTTCTACTTCATTCAAGATTTTCTTGTAAACAATGATAAATAACTATTTCATAACTGCACTATGTCCTAGAAGTGTGAGTACGACCATGTATTTCATTTATGTACCTAACTTGATATTATTGTATACACCTAATTGTATTATGTTTTTTACTTTTAATATTATTGTATATAATTTAGTATTTTATTAGGTATACACCTAATTATATTATGTTTTTCACTTTTAATATTGCACATAAGTCAGTATTTTATTAAGACATGTCCAACATCAATTATACTTCTAAGCACTAAAGAGATCAAATGGATCAATAAACTACTAATATAAGTCAGTATTTCATTAAGATGTGTCCATCAATTGTACTACTATGTACTAAAGAGATCAACTGGATCAATAAACTACTACCACCACCAACCAGGGTCAGGAGAATCCCAGTTAGTTTGTTTACTATGTATATCATATTTTAGCTCCAGTGTGACATTGGGGTTCTCAGTACCTTTCAGGCAGTATGCTTTGAGTTATTGAGTGGTGTGAATAATAGTTATTGATGATAAATGAGCTAAAGAGTGACTTTAGTAAAAAGGAAAAGAAAAAGAAAAAAAAAAAAGAATTTCGAAAACAATTTTTGCCATCCAAAGCCAAGAAACCTAATTCTTCAGTATTTGGATTTGGAGACAATTTTATATTGGTCTCCCATGTCCCAAAACCAAGAAAGTAAGTGCTTCTAGTGTCTTCTAAGGACTACAGTGCTTCAGTGAATGAGGAAACAAAGAAGCTTCAGATAACTGAATATTACAATGCCATAAATGGAGAAATAAATGCACTTGATGAAAAATGCACTGTTTACTTCACCAACAGGACCTGCAGAATGTAGCCTCTTGCAGTTTTCTGCACAATTATGAACATTTTGATTGTAAATACATTTGTGATAAATTCTTCATTAGCAGAAAGCCATCAGAATTCATGTTTTGAGTTCAGCAAATCCCTGGCATGGCAGCTAATTGAACAACATCTCCAGGGAAGGATGAACTTTCCATGCCTCTCATGAGAGTAAAGACAAAACATTGCCAGGATACTCAAATGCAAAATTTCCAAACCATTAGGAGTTATAGCAAAATGGGTTAGATGTGCAAAGTGCCCTAGAACAAAAAACAGGAAAACTAAAGTACATTGTGTAGTTTGCATAGCACCAATATGTAGTGAATGTGCAATAAGTATTTGTGAGGATTGTTTGTAAACACATACGCAGTTCTGTCCAGTGGTTATATGTATTTAATATTAAACACATTTATTAGTTACTGTTATTTTTGAATTTACATTTTCAAACTTTGTTCCCATAGTAAACCATGTAATTCAGTTTAAAATGACTGATTCTTAAAATGACTGCAATAATTTTTTCTTTCTTTTTAATTTTTTATTAACATATGCTTAAAGGAATTGGTCTTCAGGATGAAGAATGAAATGAATTTCTGGTGGTGCAAATGAAACTATAATTTATCAGTACCTAAACTGTATGGCATCCATTCATTCATTATGAGGGAAAACTATAAAAAATTTCCACTCAGGCAATTTGTCTTGCTCTGAACAGAACCTATTTGTCATTGTCTAAAGCTACTTGACATTCTCCTATTCATTAAGAGAAAATTACAAACATTCCCATTAAGGCAATTTGTCCTTGCTTGGAATAGAACCTAGGTCAACAATTGACGAGCAGACACTATACTTCAGTTACAGTGCTGTACTATTGCTGTTACCCTGATCCCACATTTTTCTGTTATATAACTAGTATAACATTAGCCAAAGTTTCACCTTAGGTAAAGAAGTTCAGCTTTATATCTTAGGAATTTTCAGGGTCTGAGAATTTGGGAATGCTAACATTTTGTAAACCAAGAACTACCAAGTTCTTCAACAAGTAAAGCATTGCAAATTATCTTGGTTAACTGAAATAGAATACGAAATACAAAAGTACATAACTTTGACAAAAAAAAAATTAATAACTGTACTAAAAGGAATTAATTTAAAATAAAAATAAACATTAAAACTAACAAAAATGTGATTTAGTAGCACTAAACTACAGCAGACTCAGAAACAGGAAGCCTGCAGTTTGAATCTCACCAGGACCATCCTTCCTGACAGAGGTTTTTATAGACTTTCCTCAGTCTACATCAATTGTAAATACTAGAGAGGTACCCTAAACTTAGGTCTGGAATGCTTCCTTCTCCCAGAAAAGAATTTCTTTCTCACTTAATCATTTCATCCCATGAATGATCAATGCCTACCATCTGTGATTCCACAGTAGTAAAAATGGGAATTTAACACCATTACAAAAACCAGGCAGTAGTGGTATGGCTTTAGAATGCTTATCTACATTTACCATTAGCACATTTAGAATTATCCGTTAAACAAATGTGAAGAATATTAACAATTAATAAGTTTTGTTGTATTATTACATTAAAACTTGCCTATAAGGTAATCCCTTTAAAATAGTGTGAAAGTGTGTATTGGAGCAAATAATTTATAATGTAGAATGCCCTTTATAGGTGATTCCTATGTAACCCACAAATGGAATAGTTTTTTGGTACCATTAGCTAACATTTTCTGAGTAACATGGAAATATTGTCATTAGAAATATGGTTTTTAAAAATACTGTTAAACAGAATTTGAAATCTTTTAAGTATGTTTTTATTTGTGCAAAGGGACAATAAGAGAGGAATGCTGTTTTTAATTCTTTCATTTCTATTGTGTTATTTATTGAATGTTCTATTATGATCATGGGCTATCAATATCAGGCTGTCCAGCTTGCTCTAAATTGCTACTTGAAAGAACTGGAATAACAGATACTAACACTTCATCTTACCCTTGGAATCAGCTTGCAAACAAGTGTTTGTTTTTGTGTCTATCCCTATAGTTTTTTCTTTTTTTATGTAGATAATTTCCAGTTTCATACAGCTTCAGCTATATGTTAAGTGCAATCTAATGTAAGATTTAAACATAATCCTTGTACACAGTTATGAACATGCCTAGTTAGTAAACTGCTCTTATTATAATTGGCTCCTGAATGGGCTAATTTTAGACAATTTTAAATCATAGTTTTCACTTTATTATTCAGATAAAGTTTCTTCTGACATCATTAATATAGATATTTTGAAGTTATCAGTAAAACATAATTAAGTTTCAATATAGATCGGTTTAAAATGTACAATGATTACAGCTTGCAAGTGACTTTGTAAGATGGAAATCTACCATAAAGGTCCAGATTGAAGGTCACCATTCCATTTAACTTTTAACAGGTTGATATTGTACCTAAAGCTAAGAGTTAACCCTGATATTCATATTCTGACCACTGGAATCTGACTTTTGAGTGTTTATTCCTTTAAATTATAAATTTCTGAAGTGTTTCAAGCTGTTTCATGATGTAAAACATTATGATCCATTAATGGATTGTTGTGCTCTTGTTTATTTCCTTTTGATCTTTGTAGTTGAACAAATGTATATGTATTAAATCTGTCGTCTAACACTCTTCATGCTTCACTATCTAGTGAAGCATGAAGAGTGAAGAGTGTTAGACAACAGATTTAATTCATGTGAGCTTCACTGCATTAGTTCCATATGAAAAAAAATTTTAAAGTTTTTACAATTTTTAAAAAAATTTAAATGTATGTGTGTTCCTATATTTTTAAAAATAGCATAAAATTTTATGCATGAAAGAGAGAGAGAAAATCCCAGTGTAATATGGGTATGCACTTAATGCTTGCAAATTACTCTATTAACTTTGAAATGCAAACTTTGGTAGCAGAGTTATCCAAAACAATTTAAGCTTTCAATTATTAAATGAAATGGATACATAACACTGCTTGAATTTATGTCTGCATAAATATTGCGTAATATTACTTTTGAATAATGTATTCAAATGATTACTTATATAAAAGGAAAGAAACAACGTGTTTTTTAAATATTGCACTATGGACAAAATATGCTGACTCACTAAATTATGAATGATGAAGAAAAATCATGTTACTATTTTGGTTCATTTTAAAAAGAAATGTTTTGTTACTAATTTGTAATTTTGTAATTTTTATTATGAAAAAAAAAGTACTTTCTTCCATCTATATATAATTTTCATACTACATTTTATGAATGAAATTTTTCCGTTATTCTTTACAAATGAATTTCTTTTAAAGTGTGAAATCTTTTTTATGAATTTGAACATTATTTCTTATTAATACTAATAGAATGCTATTTCTTTTTCAGATTAAAAAATGGAAATTATTTTCCTCTTGTACAAGGGTGGAGGATAGAAACCAACAAAATTGCACGTGAGCTAGATGGAATGAGGAGAGAATCAAAGTCAAAGGATAATATTTGTGGTGAAATTTTCAAAACAAATGAAATACTTGTTCATAAGAGATTTCATTCAGAAAGAAAATATGTATGTATTATTTGTGATTCTAAGTTCAATTCAAAAATGAAACTTAGAATACATATGAAAATTCATAATGGAAAGAGAAAATATAGATGTGCAACTTGTGGGAAGGAGTGCTTGTCTAAGAATTTGCTTAAAAGACATATGAGTAGCCATAGTGAAGATCGTCCATATGAATGTGACATTTGCAAGCGTAGGTTTAAGAGATCATATGAAGTAAAAAAGCATAAGAAGATTCATCAAGGTGAAAAGAATCATATTTGTAACATTTGTGGCTTTGCAACATTACACAAGGCTTGCTTAGAAACTCATCAAAAGCGACACCTTGGAGAATACGTCTACAATTGTGATGACTGTGGAAAAGGTTTCTTTTCCAGTTATGAATTTCATGAACACAAAAATGTTCATACTGGTGAGAAGCCATACATGTGTGATATTTGTGGCAAGGCTTACATGTATAAAAACAGTCTCATGGCACATAAAAAAACTCATGATCCAGACACTAAATCTGCACAAAGTGTACATATGTGCAAAACATGCAACAAAGGCTTTAAATATAGAAAATCATTGTTGGTGCACATTAAGTCTCATTCAGGAGAAAAGTTTCTATGTGATTTTTGTGGAAAAGCTTTCTCTACAAAGGATACATTGAAACTTCATAGACGGAATCATACTGGTGAAAAGCCAAATAAATGTAATTTCTGTGGTAAAGCATTCAGTGCTCAGTATACCCTCAGGATACATCAACTGATTCATACTGGAGAAAAACCTCACACATGTGAACTTTGTGGGAAATCCTTCACCCAGCGCTCAACACTTGTTGTTCATAGACGTTCTCATGCTGTTCAAAAGTCAAAATATACTAAATATGTAATAAGACATTTATCTCCAGAAAATCATTAAATGCAATTCTTAGGAGTATACAACTTTTAATTTCTGAGGTTTGTACATTAAGGCATATTACAATTGCATATGGTGTGGTATATTTTTTAAAGCTAAAATGCTGTGTGAAAGAGAATATACAAATTACAATTCAATTAACAAATCTAGAAATGAAAATATAAAATATAACATGCAAGAACTTTTAGATTTTCTAGATTGAAATATTCAAAAAGTTTATGATTTTGGTGACTTTTTAAGTTGAAATGAATACACAGTATTTGTAATTTGTGTGTATGTGTGTGTTTGCGCATAAAACATTTAAATCTGTATGGTTCTCACCATAGCTGAAAAATCCTGACAGGTATGCAGAACAAGTAGCTGTAACATTAAGTATGGCTATAACATTCCTTTCTTTCCCTTCTCCTTGCTCTTCAGGTCTCAGAGCTATTCAGCTTGTACAATATATTTGCACAAATGTAAAGAATGTATTATAATTGTAAAGAATGTAAAATGCTAAGAATGTAAAAATGCATGCATTCACATAAGCATATAGGCAAATAAGGTTTTTACTCATTTCTGGAGCTCATCTTTAAATTAGATGAATGCGTCGGCTGAGCCACAAAATGCAATTATAATTATTTTCTTGATTTTTTTTATTCTTTTGTCATATGGTTATGTCTCTTTTTTCTGTTCTTTTAAAATAAAACTTAAAATTCTAAAGTTTAGTTGTATATTTTTAATACTAGAGCTTCACTAGTCTTTTAATGTTTGGATATGCTTCGAATGCTATTACATTCATCCTCAACTACTTTCTCCAACTTCATTGATAAGATTTTTCTTATATATTAAATGAATACTTAAAATGTTATCCTTTATGCTTACTGAGATTAAAAAAGGGATTCATTTTATCCTTGAATTAGCTCATACCATGAGAAAACAGACTTTACATCTTTATTGTTCTTTGTAGGAAACTCATAACAAAATATTTTTAAGACTATTTTCTTTCATTTGATAGCAAGCAAGGCCAAAATGGTATTTGAATCAGTAATATAGTCTTTACTATGTGAGTAGTGACAATTCTATTTGTTGCAATGAAATCTTTCCATCATTTTCAATTAATATGAATATAATAAAATGTGGTTCATCATGTATTCAAAATTTTATGTTTCAAATTCTGAAAACCTTGTGGACTTATGTTGTAATTTAAGATTATGTTATTTGAAAACTATTACCCTTACAATAAAAATGCGGTCATGGTATAATAATAATAATAATAATAATAATAATAATAATAATAATAATAATAATAATAATAATAATAATTACAATAGAGTTAACCTTTATATAGGCTTCTTATATCCCTTTTATTTGTCCATATTTGAAACGTATTTGATTAGAATAACACTACCTCATTATTTCATTTATGAAAGATACAAATACTACGTGGACACCTGGAAAATATTTTGACAATATAGAAAATTTTTGTTGAACTTTTCACTATTTGTTCTCAAAGCATGTCATAATTTATTGTAATTATCAAATTAATGTTAAATCTTTTATTAAAATTTATTAATCACAAAATACCACTTTTTATTTCTTATACTGGATATGTGCTATATGTGCTAATTAGTGGTTAGGAAATCTGAAAATGCATTACTATTTCAATAAATGAAATATATTCATTTATTTATTCATATATACTATATTTTACTCACTTTTATAAAGTGATGTGGTGCCCTCATTGGCATATAAATAAAACAATGAAATCAACAAATATTGACAAATGTATACAGATGGCTAAGATAAATTCCTGAGATCTGTGCAGACTATAGACTATCAAATCAAAAAATAAACTAGGATATAAGACAAGAACTAGATGTATTTAGCCTAACTAAAAAATAAAAGAATATGGAAAGAAATGGGTAGAGCATTTAGATAGGCAAGCAGAAACTATTATATAAAGCTAAAGTTAAAAGGAGTCCACAACATCCAAGAGAAAGTTGATCACCAGAAAATTGTTAATAATTCTATTAAATTAAAAAGTATCTAATCCCTATAGAAGATGATAATGGCTCTATTTATTGACAATGTGGATACACATAATATTGAACAAAAGTTTTAAAGTGTCATGTATAAATACATGAATAGGAATATGAAGCATTGCAAAGAAAATAGGTAAACACAACATTGAGATTTTTTTTTTTTTAATATTTAATTTTCTTTGGCTATAAGCCAAGGAGAATAGTGTTGTGGGGCATTCTTATTGAATTCATGCTTCTTTCCTTTTAATAATAAGAGTTGAAGAAAAACAGGAATGGTTGCCAGCGATATGAATGTGAGAATTAAGAACTTAGTAATTCTCCTTTCCACTAAATAAGCATCTGTGTGGATTCTTAAGTACATAAGTCACTTCCTGTATCTGCTTTCCGACAAGTATCATTTGACAAGATATAAATGAGAATGAGTTACTTCTATAGTTTTCAAAGACTACAAATTGTTTAACAGTTTAGTTAAGATGAAGATATACATTGACCTTGCACAATAGTGTAGAACAAAATTAATGGATAATTAATGCTTGGAAAAGGAGCATGATGCAGGAGAAGTGAGATAAATATTAGTAAAATGAGAATGCTCAGGTTTACACTTCCAAGAAGTACAAAGAGAGCTGTGCCTGCTTATCAACTTGAATTCCCTTGTTATTACAGGTAGGCATAATTAGATAATTAGATAATTTTTAAATATTAGTGATGTAAGTGTTATAAATTCAACTCAATCATTTTAAATTCTTAGGCATAGATAACGTTTGTATGAATGTTGGAAGACTGGAGATTAAAATTTGCAAAATGCAGTCTTATCCAAAATCATGAAAATTACAATTGTTAAAAAATCCTATTTTAAGAATCAACCAAACCGAACTATAAGGCACTTTTGCACAGTCTGATCTGTGAAATCTTGACACACCAAATCTGTTGTAAAGCTTTATATAATATACATGGCATAATAGAGAAGCATGTTTACATTATTTTGATTAGCTGTGTACTACTGGAATTTTGGTACTGATTTAAAAGGAAAAAAGGAACCAGCAAATAAAGCATGTCTTGATAGTCAGTAAAAACCACCTTTTTTGGTAAGGATAAATATGTGTAATTTAAATTGTATTTAAAAAACTATATACAATGCTGTGGTTATATATTATAAATAGAATTTATTAAATATGTGAACACTCTCTACTTACATACACAACATTAGGACATGTTTCTGGGGCAATTGCTCCCATTATCATCGGTTGATCAACAGCTGATAATGGGAGTTATTGCCCCCAAAACATGTCCTAATGTATATAGATCAGGCATTTATAGTGTCATAACCAATTTACTCTGAAACTAAGTGGAAAATCAAAAAATGTTTCAGACAGAATTTGAAGTGCTCTTAGGGGACATAAAAAAGCAACCTTAAGTCATCCTTGAAATACCATTATCAAGGTCATTTCAAGGTCAATGCTTTCAAATTGATTCCCCCCCCCCAAGAATGGAAAGAGCATTCAATTTTCAGTATAAAAGTTCTAGTACATCTATCAGCTAGGGGTGACAGATAATGAGATATTGGACAAATTGGACAACAAATATTATTCACTTACTTTCACTTCCTTTTCTTTTGTTTTGTTGTTACTATGAAGGAAACTCATTTTTTATATGCAGATACTCATTTATTGACATCTGTACACAAACGAGTGCTCATTATTGCCAATTCAAGTGTAAAAGGGCATTATTCTAAGTCAGTTCCACTTTGTTTTCAATTATGCATGTTCGACTCATGATCATGATCAATGAGAGGATCGATATGCTTTACACTAATGGCAAAGCTCATAAGAATGCTTGTAGCTTATACAGAGATCAATATCCTGAAAGGAGGCAGCAATCTGTTAGAAATTTTTAATGACTTGCAAACTTATTCTCTGAAATGGGAGATGTCAATCAAGAAAACACCATCGAATGAGAAGTGCTATTGGGGAAAATTCAGAAGTAACTGTATTAGCTGCAATTACCTCTAATCCTCACACAAGTTCCCATTAACTGGAACATGATTTGGGAATCTCTCAAAGGAGTATTCTTTGAATACTTCAGCATCACAAATACCATCCATATCACATTGGCCTACACCAAGCCCTCATGGGGATGATTTTCAGAAGCATGTTGAATTTCACCAATGGGCTCTATTACAAATTCAAAACTGTAACTTTTCCAACATTTTACTTTCTGATCAGGCAACATTCACCAAGCATGCTCAATTGAACCAACATAACATGCATTATTGGGCAGTGGAAAATCCAAGATGGTTACAGGAAGTAGAGCATCAGTGGTAATGGAGGGTAAACGTTTGTTTGGCATTTTAGGATTCTGTATAATCGGACCATACTTCCTTGAAGGTAAACTTAATATGCAGAAATACAGAAATTTTTTTGACCAAGAACTTCCAGTGTTGCTTGAAGACATGCCTCTTGTGGACCAGGTTGCAATATGGTATCAACACGATGGTTGTCCATCTCATTACTCAGCTGTAGCTTGAGAAATATTAAATAGAGAGTTTACTGGTCGATGAATAGGATGCAGAGGACCTGTCCATCAGCCTGCCTGTTCCCCTGATCTCACTTCTCCATACTTTTTATTATGGCAGTACATTAAAGATAAAGTTTATGAAGTACCAACTACACCTGGTAAACTACAAATTAGGAATGTCTGTGCAAGAATTAGTTAAGAAATGTTCAGACATGTTCATCGATCTTTTGAAGCATGTTTTCAGAAATGCATCGAAGTTAATGGTCATACTCTCAAGCATTTACTGAATTGAAATTGTTTTGTAATGTGAACATGACATTGTTTCAATTATGGTTATAACTGTACTGTTCTGTGCTGTATATAAATTGATTCCAGTAAATTGACAATGAGCAAAAAACATTTGGTATGTTATTTGTTCAATATCTCATCATCTATCACCTCAGACTGATAGATGCACTAAAACTTTTATACTGAAAATTTAATGCTCTTTCCATTCCTGGGGGGAAAAATGCACCATTCCATTTGAAAATAAAAACAATTTGACCTTGAAATGACCTTGAGAATGACATTTCAATGATTAATTCAAATGGCTATCTTATGTCCCCCTAAAGCACATCAAATTTTGTCTGAAGCATTTCCCCCCCCCCTTCATTTTGAAGTAAGATGGCCACGACACTATAAATGTCTCACTCTGTATAAGAGTGGAGTGTGTTAACATATTTAATAAATTCTAATAGGATATGTATATTTAAATACATTGCTCTTGCTGTCTGTTACTAAGCACTACAGTTTCTATTGGGAGTATCTCTCTGTTATACCCAATGTACACTCCCTATGCTTACTCTGTATAAGATGACTAAACGAGAATTACCCTGAACTTCAGCCATAAATGAACACTGTTACTATGACACATTTAAACAGGAGTTAAATATTGGGATTGAACCTCTAAGAAGCAACACTTGCAATTTTGTGATAAAAGATGCTCAGATCAAAAAGTTTAGGATAGCTATACCTCAAAAGACTAAGAAATGAAAAAAGCTAAAAGAAAAGAAAGTGCATTTAATACAATCTAAAGTTACCCAAGCTGTAGTTTTTTAAAATAGTGTTTAACACCCATTTATACTACTGAGGCATTGCAAGTGGTCAGGCTCTAATGAAGACAGAAAACAATAGTACAAATGACATTATTTTGACTATACTGATTAACCTTCAACAAGTCTTACTTACATTGATACTTACAGCTGGAACTCAATAGTGCAAATTAAAGTTGTACATGTACAACTTATGCATACATAATTTTAAAAGAGGACAAACAACAAAGTATGTGTTGAATGAGAACACTACTAACAATAGATCTTGAGAGATTGTGAGGTGCTGTCATATCACAAAGAAATTTGGAGGTAAGAATGCAAGTCATATTTCATAAGGGAAATACTACAAACAAAATCTTACAAAATTGAATCTGATAATTGAAGATCAGCAAAAATGTTAGGAATTTCTACTTGCCATACTTTGTGCAAACTTTATTTCCACATGTCCCTTTACTATGGAACAGGCTTTTATGTTTGTTTTGCCTGTGATGCCTCCAGCAGCAGTATAATCTTTTTTAATATTTTTTTTATTTCATCAGCATTCAAACTCAAGGAACTCAAACAGATTAAGAGAATGACAACAGTGACGGAGGATTTGAAGCTTTCTCAGCAATGGTTATTACTGATGGTTTCACTATCAGCAGGAGAAGATCTTGTTGTCCTCCAAGCTTTCAGTCATCAATACTCTGTGATTTTCTTCATAGAATTCCTATGTTAAGTCCAAGTCCAAGTCAGTTGGGCAGGCTGACTATTCCTCAGAGTTCACAATAATGAAGGTTGTTGTGTTTATTGCAAACTCTGGGGAATAGTTGAGACAGCTGGAAACTGCATTTATATAGAGGATATCTTGTCCAGTGATTTGGTCCAGTTCAAAAGAGACCCTAGAATGAATTATCTGTCTGGGGCAGAATCAATGCATGTCTTAGTAGTTTTTTGGATCAGAATTGATGATTGGTTAGGCATTCGAAGGACCTGGTACTGAGTGGGGGGAACTTCTCTGAGAGGTCCTTGGCAGTGTGTGTGTCTATTGTATATCTGGCTTGAATGATTGAGTTCTAGTGGGAATTGTCTGGATATCTCTAGGTTTCTTCTGATCCTGGTTCACAGCAGTTTGTTCAGTCAAAGTGAGAGCTGGTTTCCAGACCTTGCTTAGTTCGAACATCAACAACATTCTACAGGCTGATCACCAATCAGCCTGTCCAATGGACTTGGACTTGGACTTGACACAGAAGTGTCCTGAAGAAGATCACAGAGTCACAATTGCTGAAAGCTTGGAGGACAACAAGATCTTCTGACTGGTTGCTCATGAAACCGTTATGTACTACAAACAAGTAACATAATTTTTTTTTATAATGAAATAATATTTTGGGGGGGAAGGTGTAGGTTAGAAGCCCTTTGTCCTTGAAATAATAAAAAAGAAATGGATATAATAATTAGAAAATATATCAATTTTGTTGAATAAATATTTCTTTTCTATCTGAAAAAAGTATCAAATTCTTGATAATACTTTTTTGTTGGGCTTGCCAGAATGTAAATCTTTGTATACATTTTTCTAAAAACATTAATTTTTTTAAATTTGCCCTTTGTCTTTGCAGTGCCTCTAGGCACAGAACAGAAATGGTGATAACAGTTATAATAATTATAAATTAAATAACAATCATTTGTTGTGATTACAATAATTAACTATACCAGGTGAGCATGTAGGTTGATCTGCACATTGGGAAGTTATGGGTTCCCACATTTTACAGTCAATTTTTGGTGCTGTGATTACAATAATTAACTGTATCAGGTGGTGGTGTAGCTCAATCGGCTCATTGGGATGTTATGCATTCTGACATTTTACAGACAATTTTATACACACTGGCTCACTGCATTTTCATTAGTTAACCAATCATGCCTACCAGCATTTTACTGTTCTCCCAGCATAACTGTAATGTGCTAAAGTTCTAAATGAAAGATCACATCATATCATTCCATCCATAGATCCTATATTTTAGTTAATCTAATTCTAATTGAGTAGTCTAACTCTAGGATATATATTTTCTCAGAAATTTCACACATTTTTTTCCTTCTCCTCCTCCCCCCCTTTCCCTTTGTGTTCTGTTTTCACACATTACATTACCTTTGAGATACAATATTTATTTTTAACACCATCACTTCTGCTTTTGAAATATTTTATCTATTTCTGCTTCACTAGTCCTTGATATTTTAATTACTGTTATGTTTAATAGTGATTAATGAGGGATTAAAGACAGTGGACATTGATGATACACTAGAGGAAATGATCAATTGAAAAGAATTTTTTTAAAGGAAAGAAGTGTTCCAGATGTAAGTTTAGGATACCTTCCTGGCATTTTGTTCCCTGTAAGCAAATCCTGAAGAAAATCTTAGTTAGGGAATTGGTCCTGGCTGGTGTCAAACCACAGACTTTGTACTCACAGGTCAATCAGCCTCAGCAAACAAGTTGGTCAAAAATTACACATGTTGTTACATTAAGGAAATACTTACAGGATTTTGAAAATATTTTTACATAAATTTATTATTTGGAAAAATACTTTTAAGAATAAATGAAAGCAATTAATCATTTGTTCGAATCCCCTAGTGCGAATACATTGCTTTTTGTTCATGTCCATACATTGTCCAGAACTTTGTAGGTTAAGAGCATAAACCAAATTGTGTGTATCTATGTGAGAATTCTAGTAAAAGATACATTCTTGAAGTTTAACTTCATCCTTAATAGAAGGTGATTCTTCTTATGTATTCCTTATTAGTGCACAATGATGTTTTCTAACGGAAAGTACATGACAATGTTGTTTTACAATAATAATATATGTTTATTCAAATGAAATGTTTCTCTGGAGTGACTACAAAAGTAAAAAAAAAAATAAATAAATAAATAAAATAATGAGGTTTCATATGGCCTGATAAATGGTATGTTTCAAAATACATGTTTCTGAATAAGATATAGACATATATTTATGTTTATTTTTATATTTTCATACATATTTATTTCTTTTTAATATTTTGTAAATTCCAATATTCAGCTGCTTTTAATATGTATTCATATGCACATATATATTTTTATGAATTTTTGTGTGTGCATATATGTACAAGGGAAACAGGGGTTCTTGGTTCCATGCTTAGTTAGAAAGTAGTAATGGTGTGGTGGGGGTGATGGCAGTGATGGCAGCATGTACCCATGTGTGAATGTGTGTGCAGTGAACTAAAAAGTTCAGTGTTTAAATAAGTAAAAATAACAAACGATATAATTCACATATTAATATATTATTTCTAGCAAACAGCTGTTCTTCAGATACAGGCACATTTTTCCTTCTTCTTTCCTCCCAACCTTCACTCAGTCAATAACATTCAGCACTGAGAAAGTTTCGCCTTTAATAATAATAACCCTGAATATATTCATTATTAACACTTTCTGGTCTGCTGTTTTGTACATCATTTCTCACCCCTAGACTGGGATTTTTATGAATTTTTAAAAAATTCATAGCTCTTGAATGATCAGAGATAAATTCATGATCCTTCTTTTATTTTTAACACAAATGTTTAAACTACATTTTAAATAGATGTATGATGTTCAAATTCTTTAGTAAAAATCTCTATCATGGTTAGTCTAGTATATTTATTTTCATCTTTAGATCAAAATAATCATGATATTGTACAGATGAAAATTAATATAATTGCAAATTACATAAATATATAACAAGTATTTTTAATAAATTTAAACTGATTTTGTGTCACAACTAATACAGTGAAGCAACTAATATATTCTTAATTAACTGGTGATTCAAATTAATGCTCTTAGGCTCCACTTTCTGTTCAATTATACAGAACAGAGTAATCGACTCACAGCTGATGATGTGGGTAAGGGTCTGTGAAACATGTTCCGCATAACTCATGGTAAGTGGAGCATAAGAGTATTAAATTGACTTACCAGCTAATTAAGAAGTATTTGTATACTCAAATTAATCCTGATAAGATATTGCACGTTCATATTAATAAAGCAGTGAAAAGTCAACCAGATTAAATTTTACACATACATATTAATAAAACAATAAACTAACAATAATATAAAATAAATAGTATAAAGATAATATTAATGACTAGGGTACTGTTCCACAAAAGTATGGTCTAATACATTAAAATGTATGAACTTTTAACTTATAGTTAAATGATTGTTTTTTATTTTTCTTGTGCTTATATACATGTATGTATTGAATTATGCATTTCCCTTCTTTAGTTTCCTGTAATGACAGTTTAAAATGCTTATTAATGGCATCAATTTTTCTGTCATGACTGGGGTGAGGGCTGTTTTCTAAACATTTTATTACATGATTTAGTGTTTGTGTGTGTGTGCGTATTTAATATGTGTATTCTTGTATTTTTTTCCTTAACATTTCTTATATGTAAATAGCAGCACAAATGGTTTGACTAGACCATTGTGGTGGATGAGTATTTAATCTATGTATCTAGAAGCCATTATTGAAATAAATACACACTTACTACTGACTACTGCCATGAGTTAAATTCTGTACCACAAAGGTTTCTGCTACACTTATACTTTATAACAGTGACTTTTTGTTGTTCTGTTCCACATAGGTATTAGTATTAGTCTGCACTGATAATTTGTATAAATTTCTGTACAAGTGGAGGAATAAATACAACTTCAAATACTAACACAAACTTTATTATCTTTTTAATGATTTTGGGAGTCAGTTAACATAAATGTGCTAAGTATTATTGAAAGTGATGATAATGATGAGTATTAATATTTACAAATAAAGAAAAAATTAGTATTTGTTTACTTATAAATTTAGGTTAAGTGCAATTAAATTACAGCTTATGACTGATATTAGTGTAACCTGTTTCAAATGCACATTTCAGAAGCATCTAAGTTTATGTATTTTTAAAGTTCTAACCACATGCCACAGAAATAATTTCTTTTCATACTTTATTCTCTTTTAAAATAATCTAATTGACAAAATTTTCCAATTTTTGCTTATAATGAGAAAATGATTGTCAGTCAATATAAACAAAGAAATAAATATAAATGATCAAATGAATTAATAAAATAAATAACCAAGGGCAATCCAGAAGCTCAATTCTTCTGCCATCTCTTAACGAATGAAATTGGTGTTCCTAAATGTAGCAGCATGAGAGAGACTGCTGTCTCAAAGCGGATTATTACACTTGAATATCAACAAATGCATAATAAAGTATTTAAATTATCATTATATCTGAGAAAATATACAAGATTCATTAAGCAGGAATGACAGTAATCTGCTCTGTATATTAAAAATCCCTAAGGAGTATCTAATTCAAGGTATGGCAATGTATGACAAACAGCTGTTCCTCCATCTTGCTTTTATATGATGTCACTTGTAACTTTTACTAATACCTTACATATGTTTAAATTATTTTATGGAACAGAAAGTTACAAGACCATACTTTTGTGGAATATGGCTTAGTCAGAGAAGGCTGGTGCATGATTAACTGGTTAATGCATTTATTAGAACAAATCTATTTAAGCAAGAATTTTTTTTTATGGAATAATAACATTTATCAATGAGAATTTTTTTTTATTAAAAGTAATTTTGCAGTCTATTTCTTTAATGTAATTCAGCAATTTATTGAGGAATTCTTCTCATGCAACAGTTGGTTAACTCTTATACAATTGTAAATATGTGTATTAATATGGAAATTAAATTTAGTTTTAGTGTTATGAATATGAATATCACTATTAGAATTTATTAAATATGCTAACACTAACTCCACTTACCTATATAACATTAGAACATGTTTAAGGGACAATCAATCTCTTAAGGTTGGCTAATAACTGATGCTGGGAGTGATTGTCCCTGAAACATGTCCTAAAGCAATATAAATAAGTGCAGTTAGTGTTAACATATTTAATAAATTCTAATAGTGCATATTATCACTAAATTGCCTATAGCTTCCTAAGTACAATTTAAATAATGAATATTACTATATAACAAATACCTTTGTTCTCTATTTTTTAAATATATGATAGTTTCCAATATATATAAAGAATACATTGTTAAAATTTTCTGTGTTCTATAAACTTTCCTACAAGGATAAGTTTCAGTTCTAATTCTTTTTTGCAGCATATATGTTCTATTTGAATATATTTTGCATAGCAACCTCAGAAAATAATGCCATGTGAACAGATTTGTTTTCCTCCAGAGTGTTTTACCTATGAGCAAGCATGCCACTCATTAGCCAGTTAGTCAATCAGTCTGGTCTGAGTGAATAGCAGGAGGGGAAAACAATACAACAAACCAATCATACAATAATAAACAAATCAATTTAAGGGGCTCATTACTTATCAAATAATCAAATGAGCTATTGAAACTGCCTGCCTTCATTCTCCACACATTTTTGGCATCTGTTTAGTAAATTATTCATCACTCACTGTAGTTCATTTTGAGAAATTCAGAAAATTTCCTCATGCATATTATATTTGAGTTCTTGTATGTTGTGTGGGTTCATCTTGTACACAGCATTTTTTAATTTACCCCAGAGATAATAATAGCAGGCTGTTAAATTGGTAGACCAAGGAATCCACAAATCCCTATAATAAGTTTGTCTTGTCGAAACACATTGTGAATTGCTCTCTGGAATTATTCACAGTGTCAGCAATGGCAGTCCTGTTGAAAAATGCCTAATCATGCTCCCTGTCAGTTAACTCTCTGAAAAAAGGGTTAGTATGGTACTTAAATAAGTAACAGAATCAAATGTATGCTCAAAAAAAATTGGTCCTGTGATTCTTTCACCACTAAAGTTAGCACTTATGAATTGTATATAAAGACACACTGTGCCATTATAAACATACTAGGCATAATTCACTTTATGTATACTGTCAAATTAAGAAACAAACAACACAACATATGCCCGGGAACAGCTGCACTAGATTGTGGCAGTCAGCAAGGTCAACAAGTAAGCAAGCAGGCTTGCTACTCCCTCCATGGCGCAGCAAACTAGTGGGAACTTGCTCATAGAAAAAAACCATGTGCTGCAGGGAAAGCATCATTGATTGCACTGTACCATAGGAAATATGCTGATATATAAGTCCATTATTGATAATTTTTAATGTTTTAGTGTCATTAAATTTAGACATTCTTTCCAGCAGGAACAACACTGAAGTAATTGTACTGCATATTTTATATATATGTTTTTTCCATATAAGAATATTATCAATAGTTATTCCAAGGAAACTGTTGAATTTACCTGACCAATCTGTTCATTTTCAGTCTACAGGATAAATAATGTGCTGTTTTTGATCTGGGGTGTTTGAAACCTCATAAAGTTATGAATTTTTATATGAAGGTTGTTAGCTTTGCAATATTGTAAAATTATTTTAGTGTAATAAGAGTAAAATCACACAGTAAATGATCCTTTGCCCTTGTATTTAATTATTGATAAATCACCTGCATACATTATGAGTTTATCATCACTGATTTTTGGAACATCATTTAAATATATAATGAACAATATTGGACCTAATGCTGACCCCTGAGGAACACCATATTTAATATTTAAACTCTGTCAGTAATAATATTTTTCTGTTTTCCTAGCATATAAGCTAATCTAACTTGTTGAGATCTGTTGGTTAGGTAGGTCAAGTATATTTTTTTTCATTTCATACTTATATAACTATAACTTTTCAAATAGTAATCTATGCTTAACACAGTTAAAGGCTTTGGATAAATTAAAAAATGTGCATTTACTAGCAGGTAGTATGTTTATCTAATTTCTCAAAATCAATCAGTTCTCCAATGGCATTTTTTTAAAGACAATGTCTTTCTAAAACCATACTGATATTTGTTTAGAATGCTGTGTTTTGACAGAAAAGCTGTTAATTGTTTAACAATTTGTCAATTTAGGAATTTTGTTATAAGTATGTTGCCTGTTTCTAAATATAAAAAAAAAATTGTAAATAGATATTAAATCTACATTTATAAAATATATATACACATATCATAAATAAATATATATGTACAAAATATTTATGTATTTAATGACACAATTCTACCTTCTGGCCAGACACATGAGCATTCTCTTGCAAGTTGTAACTTAAGTATAACTTTATCTTTAATAAGTATAGCTTGTAGTTGTTCCACCAACCAAGATATATTATTTTTATAATAACATTTATGAGTATGATTTTCATATTAGTGATTCTGCATGTTTTAAAATCAGTTAAAATCTCTCATGAATTATAATATATAAGGATAATTCTGTAGTTTTTTTTGGAAGGAAAATGTAAACGTTTCAGAGTATTTGTACTTACCATGGTAGGAATGCAAATTCGTACTAATGTTGAACTATTATAAAGTAAATAATCTAGTAACACATTTTAATTATCTTCGGTATCATCATCAAGATCAAAATATTATTTTTTCCAAAGCCACCACTATTCATTCAGACATTTGGAATGCTTCCCCAGCCTGGCAAGAGTGTAGCTTAGGTGAAGATACCTTAAAGTCATGGCTACATTATCCCAAGAATAATAGCCAGGGGAATAATAGATGCTAATTTGGCCAAATGAGTTCAGGAAACTTTCTGGCCTAAGTTTCCCAGGCACTCACCTTAAGACCTGAGGGAAAATCCTGGGAAAATCTTAGCAAAGAAACTGACCCAAGTGTGAGTCAAACCTGGGAATCACGAATGCTACCACTAGACCAAGGCAATCTATTCCATTTTCCTTTTGAACCAGAATTATTTAATAAAATATCAAGCATTTCTTTCTTCATAAGACCCTTTCTATATGATAGTTTGCAGTCTTGGAAGTGACAGAATCTACTAAGAGAAACAGGGCTTCACAGAAAATTTTGTTTCCCTTCTACAATGATTTATTCTACAATGTAGTAAATTTCTATGCTAATTAAAATGTCCAGCTACTCAATGAAGCAGAAAAGGTGCATGTACAGTCTAATGTGTATAAGTAGAAAATTGTTATGTGTCACTTCCAGCATAGTTTGTTACTCATCATCAGTGGTTGTGCCAAAACTGCAAGCATAGCCTGTGGTTAGACTGGAAAGTGTTACTAAACCAGATAATAAATCTGGACACAATCAGTATTAGTAAACTAAATAGCTCTAACATAAACTACAGGGATACAAAGTTTTTCAATAAAATAAGAAAGATAAATAAGTGCACATAACAGTAGCAAACATCACTTTGTATAAGGAATTAAATGTACTAATACAGGATATAGTTATGGTCAAAGAAAGATAAAATAATCATAAGTATATGTGCATGTGTCTGTGCATGCATGCGTGTGTGTAAAGAACATAAAAATTACTACTTTGGCTTACATTTTCCAGATTTCTTGATTGCAATAAAAGCAGTAACAACACAGGAATCTCTCTTTCTGTCTCTCTCTCACTCCCTCAGTAGTTTATGTATAGTACTCTTGTACCATAACAGTTATTTGTTTTATGCGGCCAGTCTATTGAAGTATAAATCAATAAAGCCATTGGCTGAGCCTTTGATTCATAATTCTTTGGTTGGTTGATTTTAATTATTTGGATTGGTTTGGTTCATTAGTTAGATGGTAAGTTAGGTTTGATTTGTTTCAGTTTGGTTGGTCCAGTCAGTTGTTGATAATGCTTTTGGAATAGGAGAATCTGCATTCATCATCTGGTTTCTCAATAGTTTCTAATTAGTATTGACTGAGCTTGAGCTCTTGTAGAGTTGACTGTGTTGACTGAGCTTACACTCGTGTTGTTACTCTGTAGCTTCGGACCAATGATAGTTGTTTGTTTGCTTCGTGAGGGCATTAATTGGGTGGATGACCTTTGCTCATTTGAGTCTTTTCGGAATATACAGATTTGGGATTCAGAAATATTGAAAGGGTATAAAGTATTTTGCGTCCATGTGGTGCAATCTGGATAATGCTAAATTAACTACAACTAAACTCATATGACTAGCCTGAAAGGGAATTATATAGAGGTAATCTCCAGGCAGAAGCAATTTAGGTAATATAATATTGTACTTCACTATATTTTACTGTATAAATGTGGTATTTTGACAAACAGAAGAAGGCAATGTAAATAAACTTTCTCTCAAAATTCCTCTATTATGTATTAATGCTGATATATGATTGAAGATGTGACTTCTGAGATAGTTTCAAATACTACCAGCTTTTTTTTTTAATCATAAATGAATATTTGTTCTAAGTACAAGGATAATCATTAGGTAAGTTACAAATTGACATGGGGTATTATATGTTTAGATGAGGCACCTGAGGCTTTTGCAATTAGATGGGTAGCATTAGTCTGGTGGCAATTGGTGACACTCAACGCGAGAAAATCAATGTTTAAAATAGCAAAACAGCAGTTGCAGGATAGTAACAATTCTGATTGAATGTACAACTCTCAATCAGTGCTCTATTATGCAATTTTTGTAAACAAAGGGTAAGGAATCAAAAAATATTCATAAAAAAAATGCTTCCCATCTATGGTTAGAAGTACCTGTCATTTCAAGCTGTGACTTGATGAAATGAAAGATGAAAGATGAACACTGCATTGGCCAGCCATCACAGATTGCTAAAGATGCAAATTTGCAACAAGATGAAGACATAATCCAAGCGGGCAGAAGGGTAACTATAGACACTACAGCCACTGCTATTGATTGTGTACATGGCACGGTCTACCTCATAATGCATGATAGGTTAGGTTTTGACAAAATCTGTGCATGATGGATGAAATGCAAAGAATGGGTCTTGCATTACAGCATGTCCATTGCTACCATGATGAGGTATAGATATGCTAGTCCAAATTGTGATAGGTGATGGTTCTAGGGTTCACCATTACCAGCCCAATACAAAGTGTTCATCAATGCAGTGGAAATATTCTGCATCACCAGTAAAAATAAAGTTTACCATCTGCTGGGAAAGTGATGCCCATGGTCTTCTGGGATCACAAAGGCATACTGCTCGCTGCATCCCAGCCTCAAGGACAAACTGTAAATACCAATGGCCTTTGTAAGGCCATTCATTGAAAGCAACCAGACTCCTCACCAAAGGCATACTGCTCTTGCATGATAATGCACATCCTCATATTGTGAATAAGATAAATAAAACGCTGAAATATTTCAAGCGAGAAGTCCTGAGCATCCTTTATATAGCTCTGACTTTGCTCCAAGCAACTTCCATTTGTTTGGCCCTCTTAAACATATTTTTTTGGTGAAGATTTTGCTGACAATGAAGCTTTAGATAGGGAAGTTGCCACCTGATTCCAACAGCAGCCCAAAGAATGTTATGCTGCTGGATTTCAGGGTGTTGCCAAATGATGAAATAGATATCTCAATGTATGGGAGATTATGTTGAGAAATAAAAGTCAACATTTAATCATTTATAACTTACTTAAAAACTTACTCTTATATACACAGACTAAGGGTAAACAGTTAATCTCTTATAATATTTTTGCAATTACTTTTTTTTTCCCCACTTATTATTAGGTAACTCAAAATTGTTATGCACTTCTAACATTTGTTTGCTGTAGATTTAACTACCCAAAATATGGATGCACATTCCAGAAATGGATGAAAACATTTTTAATATAAAATAAGCATGGAATCTCATTTTCCAATGTTATGAAGTAATAGCAGTAGCAGTAGCAGTAGCAGTAGCAGTAAGGGGTGTTTAGAAAGAGTATTCTGATTCCCACACTTCAGCCTTAAGCTTTTTGTGCCACCCCATACCCTTTATAGTAACTTGAGTTCAGTATTCTTTATGAGATGCAGAACCTTAATTCTTATGAGGGGATCATCCATATTTAAGTATGGTAGTGAATCGAAGAGTTGGTATTTCCCTCTCACCAGAGCCTCACACCCCAGGAGTATGTGTGTTGCAGTTTCATGAAATAGATTGCAAAATCTACAGATGGGCTC
Source organism: Metallyticus violacea (assembly GCA_030762175.1). NCBI lineage: Eukaryota > Metazoa > Arthropoda > Insecta > Mantodea > Metallyticidae > Metallyticus > Metallyticus violacea. The sequence goes on from CM060846.1 coordinate 378,493,151, forward strand.
TCCCTGAAAGAGTCCCATTTTCTGGAGATGCTTCCTAAAATGGCCATGTCCAGTAATTAATCCCACCACTCATCGTAAATTTTTCCTTCCTAGCTTCAGGAGTGTTTTATTAACATCTCTATATTTTATATATCTATAACATTATTTGAATTTTATTGTAGAGTCTTTCTTAACTATTACTTGAGCATCATGGTCAGAGAGACCATTGATCAATGGGAACACAAAATATAATGAGAGTTTATCTAAATTTACAAAGATATTATCTATTTTCCTTCTAGAGTTTTCATCAATTCTGGTGGGAATGTTAATTGTACGCACCGTATTAAATGGAGCAAGAAGGGAGTTTAATCAAATCATTCTGGCTTTTGGCATTAAGTAATCAATGTTTATGTTACCATATATAATTATATCATGCTTAGGCATAAAGAAAAAGTTTAAAGTATCTTCAAGTTTTTATCAAGTAAGTTTCAAAGTTTGCTAATGTTGAGCAATAAATAGCAATTATAATTACTTTTGTATTTTTGCTATCCAATTGGATTGTGCATGATTCAATGTCCTGTTCTGAATTAAAATTTGACAAATCTAATGTTTTAGTTTTATATAGTACATCCAGGCTGACATAAATGCAAATTCCACCACTAAGTGGTTTTTCTTTGAAGCTTCTGCTCCCAAACAGTAACCATGCAATGACAATTGTGATAATTCTTGTTGCTTCAAATGATGTTCAGATAGTCAGATCATATGTGGTTTTATATTTTCATAACTTAAGCTGTTTAATAATTCATCTGTTTTACTTTTCAGTTCTCTAATATTTTGATGAAATGTATAAAGGTTGTTTTTTGCTTGCCGAATTCTCTTTAATTTTGCTTCATTTTCTGTGCAACCATTATCATTGATACTATTGTCATTTAAGTTAACATTAACTGCTATTAAGTTTCGCATGATGAATTTCAGCCTGGATCAGGTGTCTTTAACCTAAAAAATGGGACAATGTACCATTGATAACAACAGGAACCTTACCCTTAATTCTGTGAGCAATAAGGAGCAATAGCTGCTTTTTGCCTCTAGAATTCAAGTGAAGGCCATGTACAGTAAAGTTATCTCTACTTAGGTGATTTATACCTGTCATACAAATATGAGAATATGTGAGTGTCTTCAATGCATGTTCAAGTCTTAGATTCATACTCCAAACCCTTCTAAGAAGCTGAGGTTTGTCATGCCTATCTAACAGTCCCAGAAACTTCACAATTCCATATCTGCTTTTAGCATTGATGTCACCAAGATCTTGATAAATTTGATATTTATTAACTTTCTCAAGGCTATTTCGTACACCACCAAAAATTACATTATCCTCCACGCTGAAATCAGCAGTTAGTTTTGCCAAGTCTTTTGTGGCATCAGCAAGTTAAGCACTTGGCTTTTAAAAATGCTCACAACATCATAATTATTACCCAAGTCATCATTCAGTAGGGATGTTAAACCAATCCCTCCCATGACTACTACTGCCTAGCAACAAAATCTTACTCTTCCCCTTAGGCTTAGCATCAGCTACTGGAAGAGGATTTGTGTTCTGTTGAGCTTCCAAAGTTCCAAGAACATTGAATCTGTTCACCAGAGAGATAATAGTAGCATAATCAGCAGAGAATATTCTCCTCCTCTTATGATTGTTCCTTGACACAAGCTTGAATTCAGGTGATTTACAGTTGACTTTAATTGGTGATCAATACCTCACAAGCTGTATCTTAGCAAGTGCCAGTTCCTCTCACAGTTGGAGAATAATTTTCTTTTACTTTACAATGAGGACTTTATACTTGCAAAGTTCATAAAACCATTGATCAGCCATCTCACTGTTAGTTTTAGCAGAAGACCAATGAAACTACAACTGACAACCATCACAAAACACACCTGAAAACACCTTCCTATGACATGCACCACCATTACCACTCAATTTCACTCTTTAGCCCTCATTTTCCACACTTAACATTCAAACTTGGACACAACATAGATTAAACTATGTAAGCTACACACAACATCCACACACAACACAAGACTCAAATATGTAAGCCAAACTTACCCCTCACACACAATACAAAGCTTAACACTCACAGGCAAAACAAAATTCAAATATGTAAGCTACTATATCACACCAACTATGTATCTGATTTAACACCAGGCTAAAAAATTGCTAGCCACAGATTTCATCACACTTAGGTAAATGAAAAAAGAGGCAGAAATGAAAAACAGAATCTATAGATATACAAATCAAATCAAACCAAACCATATAAAGTGGTGACATATAATAGTTTGAATAAAAACTTGCTGAGTTCATCCAAGGGTGGAACATCAAAATTCCTTAATTTTCCTCTATTTTTCACCAATACATATTTGGACCCAAAATCATTTAGTTAAACCTGAGGCTAATATGCTGAAAGAACTTCACAGCACAATAGAGCTATTTAGGAATTCTCAAAAATAGAGGAAAATGAATGAATTTTGGGGTTCCACCTGGAGATAAACTCAGCATGTTCCTAACCATCAGATGCCTTCACAGAAGCACCTCAGAATCCAGCCACAACATTGAATAGTCGACCAACAACTGATGATGGGAGCTTGCTCCCAAAACATGACCTAATATTCTATACATATGTTAGTGTTAACATATGTAATAAATCCTAATAGGATATATAATGCAATTATTTTGATCTTTGTTAACGTGTGCATCAAGTTGTGAAATATATATTAAAACTCTACACTAATAAATTAAATATGTTCATATTAAATCCACTTATATTGCACTAGAATTAGTGTATTTGTAATTAAACAATAGGATATATATCCATTGATGCATTAAAAATTTTTCCTTTAATTCAGTCAAATGGAATGAATAGTGTTTAACGCCCGTTTTTGCTACAGAGGCACCACAGGCGATGGACAGTGATGCTACATGAGATGAAATTATATATTGGAAAGGATTTATTTTTAAGGAAGGAATAGTTCCAGGCCTAAGTTTAGGGTAGCTCCCCGGCATTTGCCATTTATGAGGACTGAGGAAAACATGGAAAAAACCTCAGTCAGGGAGGACGGTCCTGGCGGTATTCGAACCCAAACCTCCCGCTTACGAGTCCGCGACTTAACGACCTCGGCCACCGTGGCGGTGAAGTCAAATGGATCCTGACGAAATGTATTTTATGTACTTATTTTTTATTTCACAAACACAAAATATTGTTTCAAAGTGATAAAATCTATGTATTTCAATCTAAATTGATGATTATTTTTTCAATTCTTTTCTATGCTAGACATCTGTAAATGTGCGTATGTGTATACGTTAACTTGTTTATATAACTAGTGAAGACCCTTTTACCTGGACCAACAGAGTGGGCAGTGCGTTCGCGCGTTTTAATATTCGTGCACTCTGGTCTATTAATCCGCTTAATCTCCTCCAACCTTATTTACGTTTTCGAGCTCATTTTTTCGTCCATTTTCCTCACATCTTTGGTGATCGTTTTTTGCATTGCAACAATCTTCCGGCACTGGCCCGGGATTACTCCGATTATTAGTAAAACCTATAGCACCAATAAACTCTAGTAACATAATGTTAACTATCTTTCTCTTTCACTTCCATTTTGGACATTATATATCAAGCTATATACATCTATACCAATACCCATCTAGGTGCTTTGCACGCGCTCTTCTCTCTTGAGCTCTAGTAAGAAACTTCTTGTTTATTACTAGACCATTCATAAGATCAATCAGATACGCAATAGAGAGTAAGGGTGGAGACTGAATAGGAACTCGTACTCCTAAGCAGAGAAGTAGGGGTGGCTAAACTAAGTCAAGCCCCGAGTCACCTGAATGCAACCACTTATGAGCATGATGCAAGGGCATGGACAGTCCTACAGTGACGGACTGTTTATTTTACTGATACAAATATTGCGTTAATGGATAAACATTGCATGTTAACTAACAGTAATAGAATTTAGTATGTACATATATTTAACTTGGCTCCCAAATGCATCCATTCATAATTACAGTTATGTCATTGTAACATGCATAATATTAACTTTTGAATGATACTATCAATAATTAGCTTAATGAATTATTTCAAAAATTATTTATTATTACATATAATGTACAAAGCAGTGCTCAGTAAAGTAATATTTTTGTCACCCTTTATGGTTAATGACTGCAAATTGGGCATTATGCCTGTAACTTTTTGCTACATTTAGCTTATCAAAGAGATGACTTTCTGTCAGTCTAGATTACATTTAGATATTACATTTTCCATAAGATTGAACAGTTGCCCTTAAACATAGTTTGTAGCAAACACTGTTTCCATTGAAAATCCAAAGCAATTTAGTGATGTTTTGGATTAGTACGAGTTGCCCAGAAAGTAATGCCCCACATTTTTTTTCCTTCAACAATTATTTATTCCATACAATGAGAATTACACACATGAAAGAATGATGTTTCATGTACACACCTTATTTTCCCATGTAGTCTCCTTCCAGTTCTATGACTCTCCTCCAGTGAGACACAAGGGTATGTATTTTTTTAGAATCAATGCTCAATTTTCAGATCTATTACTACCATGTTTTGTTGTTGTTTTTCCCAATTCCTTTGGATGCATAGGTAAGAGCTTTCAATCTTGTTTCCTGTGGCTGACATTACTAGAAGTGTACCAGACTGCACATCCCATTTGCTTCCTTTGGAATGATTTTTGGGTGGTTTGGACTCACATTACAATATAATGAGAGACACTTCGACAGTGTGATGAACTACCTCAACTCTTGGGCTACCCACCTTCAAAGATGGGGAGGCTGATTGTTAGTTTAAGCTGACCCTACTAGCATCGATGGGAGCTGGACTAGATGAGCTGGTGCATGTTAGTTGTGTATCAACTTCTATCCCAAAAATGCATGATCAGCTTAAAATTATCAGGTATCCATTTAATGGAATGCATATGGAGAGTGACTATCATGTACCCTGTTACACAGAAAGGGTCCTCATTTATATTAACATGGAATACATGAGCACTGTACTGATCATTAGAAAATAAAAATGCTCCAACTGCATTGATGTAAACATCCTATAGAGTAGTGACTAAGTGACTATAGATGTGAACTAAAACTCTAAGCAGATGATATATTCTAAGTTATGTATTTACAGCTATCTTTCCTCATACTTTCTCTAGTAAACAATGACACTTTTTCAAAGATCTTTCCATGACACTTCCTAGATAAGAATCCATGAAAGTTATTGTCACTCAGAACTGCTACAGTAGACTATAAAATTAACACTAAGTAAGATATTGGTATATCTCTCATAATTTCCTTCTTTCCTCTCACCTGCTATTGCAATTGTTAATCTTTGATTTCCTTACCTTTTTCATAGTGGAAATTTTTTTTAGTTTTTTTATAAAATATATTATTTTTAAAATGTAAATTGGCATTTTTAGTTTCAGAACTAGTGTTATATCCTTTATAATTCTTTAACTATCTGTTTCAGATTTTCATGGATTCCATTTGAAGAGGAGAATCATCGTCTGCACAGTGACAGAATACCAAGAGATGATCTGGCAAATCTGAATTTGATTAATCAAAGAGACACTGGGACAACTATATATCCATGTAAAAATTGCAATGCATCATTTAAATTTCAGTCAAAATTGTGTTTACACCTTAACATAATTCATGGAGTGGAACGTCCTTTTTCTTGTGATATCTGTAATAAGACTTTTAAGCGTTCAGTTGAATTAACAAAACATAAAAAAATCCATACTGGTGAAAAGAACTATATCTGTGATATATGTGGGCATGCTAGCTGTCAGAAGGCAAATATGGAATTCCATAGGAGAAGGCACTTCAGTGAGTTTAAAGTAAAATGTGAGGAATGTGGAAAAGGCTTTTATTCAAATGCTCAATTACAAGAACATAAAAATATTCATACAGGAGACCGTCCTTTTCAATGTGATGTATGTGGCAGGTCATATCCATATAGAAACAATCTGCTAGCTCACAGAAAATCCCAGCACCCAGAACTTATGGACAATGTGAAAAGTCATAGTTGTGAAATATGTGGTAAAATATTTGCTTACAGGAAAATGCTGGTTATGCATGTTCGCAGTCATACAGGAGAGAAAAAATTTTTATGTGATATATGTGGAAAAGCTGTGTCAAGTCAAAATACACTACGTTCCCATAGACGGATTCATACAGGGGAAAAGCCATTAGTTTGTGATGTCTGTGGCAAAGCATTTAGCGGGAGAGACTACTTGAGAGTTCATGCCCGTACTCATACAGGTGAACGTCCACACTCGTGTGATATTTGTGGAAAATCTTTTACACAAAGAACTTCTTTAGTTGTACATAAACGCTATCATACTGGGCAGCGCCCATACGAATGCACAATTTGTACCAAAGGTTTTGTTTCTAGAACACTACTGAATACTCATCAGAAAACTCGACATGGACTTACAGATATTAAAAGATTAGCAGTTTAAGCATGGGTACTTTATTTTGTTATTGTTGCTTTCATTTATCAAAGATTCATATCAGAAATAAAAAAAAATATTTAAACATATTTAGGTATACTAGTGCTTATTTACATTTTCATTCAGTTATATCACTTTCTTAAGTGACTATAACTAAAAATGCAGTCATTTAAATTGGCTTACATTTCTACATTTCAGATATCTGTTGCAGCAATGATAGTTAAGAATAATACATGGTATAATAGGAACATACAGACTAATTCTGTTCCATTGAAGAGAATGGAAGTGATTTTATGATTCATAAAATCAATAAAAAATATAGAATGTGTGTTTTTTTTTCCATGAGTTATTTCTAAATTTAGAGGCTCAAACAATTATGAATCATAAAACATATTACCTCTGTGTGTTTTTCCTTCCTATTAGTATTGTTGTTATTGAAAATACAGGTAAATGCAATTGGTTAAGTATTAATATAAAATATTCTAATGGTGTTTTTACAAGTTTTGTCATCTTTCCTTCTTCACTTTACTCATTTCCCCCCACTTTTTATGCATTGGCAATATTTTTTACAGATAAACTTTTTGTGCCTACAAGAAGTAGAGCAAATGCACTTGCATGGTGTAATACCAATGATTAGGAATTAGGGGAGCATCTCTGTTGTGCTTAAATTGAATGGTTGTGTGTCATCCATTACAAAGGCAATGGCAGAGTGGTATATGTGTGCAGTTTGTTTACCTTATAAGTGCCTAGTTATGACTTGTAAATATCACAACAATGCATGCTGAAACCCACTTTCCATAAAGTGCAACAACATACAATGTCATATGATATTAATAAGTGGATTGAAGAAGCACTACAGAATTACAAAATTATTGCAGAATTATAGCCATTTCATTATTTTATTTCCATAGAGGTTACAGTACATTTTGGAAATTTGACTACATAAGTTATAGCATGTAGAATAAAAGTTTATATATTAAATTGACTTATATAAATTCAAAGTAAGTCTGTTGTCATTGACAAAACATTAAACCTTACAATTAATATAAGAGAGAAAGGAGTTAAAAAATTAATTTAAATTATATAGGGAAATTTATTAAAAGCCTTTTTTAAAGTGTGTATTTAATTTATCACCTATCATTAGTGTAATATCTTGTGGGAACTTGTTATAATAATTAAGAACATTCAGCAGTCATTACCAATTAATGGGTCATTTGCTTAATAATTTATATAATGACCTACCCTATACAAATCACATTTATTTCTTATATGTATTATGATTATGCATTTCAAACTACTTGCATGTAGGCTTAGTAATGTACTTGACAAATAAAATAACAGTATAAACATACAGATAGTAAACAGTGAACATTTGTTTACATTTAAAAAATCCCTGCATGAATATTTGGAATTGAATTCAAAGATGGGTATCAACATTTTTTGTAAAATTAATTCTCTATTTAAAAGTCTGACACTTGCCAATTCCCACAATTCAATTCTGTATAACAAGAATGGATACATAACTCCATAATATGCAATATCCATTAAATTAAATTTACATCTCTGTATTTCTTAAAATATTTCAATAAATAAATACAAGATTTATCTTTGTACAAATATAATCAATATGCCTATTCATCCTAAGGACTTATGAATGTGAATTCTTAAATTCTGCAGGTATCAAATTCTTCCATATCCACATTATATATATCTCTGTGTGTGTGTATGTGTTTTTTGCACTATTTATAAACTATTTCTGTTTTGTCTGAATTACATAATAGTTTTTTGTTCCTAAAACAATTAAACTATAGACAAATAAATACATAAAGCAAAATCAATTATTATTGAAGGTCAAAGAACAGATGGGAGCTGGAACTGAAAGAGCTATTCAGATTGCAAGACTCCAGCCTTGACGAATTTGATTGTTTGTTTCACAATCTGATTGATCTAAAAATTAGCTTTCAAAAGGCATCATAAAGTAGAATTTAATATAAACAATTGGAGTTAATTAAGGATTTCTTAAGCTGTTTATATGTATTAAGTTCTCTCTCCCTTGTTAATCTATATAATTTTAAAAGTTATTTTTGTAGCTTAGAAATTTGGATTCTTTGTCCCCAACCTTAGTACATATAAACCACTTTTAAACTTTAGTACATCCTGAAAAAAAATCCTTCCCAATATATCATTTCATTTCACATATCATCAGTGTTTACCCCCTGTGGTGCCTCAGTAGTAAAAACAGCATTAAACATGATAAAAAAAATTTAATAATCACATAATGCTCTAGTATTATCTCCACTCGCTCTCAACATCATGTTGAAATAATGTCTGAATCCATTCTCCTTATTTTAGCAAAGTTTAAATGAATGAATGAATTTATTTCCACAATTAACATTACAATTTAATATGTATAGATAAACAATGCCCTCAAATTACAATATCAAAACTAAGATATCATTATATACATTATTAACATTGCACTTTGTTCTCAAGATCAAGATTCCTACAACATCAATTTAAACACTGTTTCCTACCTCCTTAACCCCAGGTTGTATGGGTGTAAGAATTTTTACTCTTACCTTCTATATTTATCTTCTTTTTATTTCTTTCTATTTTAATTCTCCTTCTCTTCAACCTTTTTAACAAGCTTGGTAACCCATGGTGGTATGTGAACATGTAGGTTACATCAATGGTGGACTAATGCATTTTATATAAGTTGCTGCACTTAAAATGTAAAACTTTTTTCTAGGCCAAAAGATTAAAGCATATTCTTAATTTCAATAATTTGCAATTAAGGTGACTAATTTCAATGGTTAAAATATTATACTGGATCCTCAAAATAGATTTTGTGTTGGGAAATTGTTGAAACTAAACAAGGTAGATGGCAGACCCAAAGAGGAAGAGTGAGGGATATATCAGATAATTTGTAACGACTATGAAAAGGTATACATAAGAAAAACTAAGAGAAACATTGGTACCAGAATTAAGGAACACGTCAGAAGCATTAGACACAAGCAGATAGAAAAATCATCTGTAGCGGCACTTTTTTTAAATAAGCACCACGAAATTGACAAAGATATTAATTTACTCAAAGCTGTCCAATTTTCTAAAGAACTAAGCATATGAGAGAACATTTCTATTAAGGAAAATGAACACAGACTTATGAACTTTGAAATTCCGGTAGCAGATATCAATTTGTATAAGTTCTTTCATAGACCACCAGAGCCCCTTACAGTTACCAGCCTCTCCAACTCTAGCATGACTTGTTGGTCATATCAGTTGACAATGTGATCGACAGGTCACAAAACATGTGCTGAATTTCAATAGTTTAAAGAGTGAAATGCTTAAGAGTGTTGAATATTTTAACCATTTTAACCATTTTAGAATTTTAAACTTTCTCGTGGAAAAGAGGTTTTAATTGGTTTAAAACGGTTTTAATATAAAGAAATTATGTATGTTTTGCTGTGTTGATTCTGATCAAGTTTTATAATGATTAAATTCATTTAAGAGCTATCTTCTTATACCTACATTCTTTAATTTAGTGAGTCATATTTCAAGATTCAACAAATTGAATGCCTTAGACAGATCAGAGAAAATGCCAAATGTATGTTTTTTCTTATATAAATTTTCTATTATATTTTTTACAAAAGTAAAGCAAATTGTGGGATTATTATTCCTAATTCCATGCTGTATTTCTGATATGTTATTCTTTTCAATCTATTTAAGCAATCTTTTGTAAAATACTTTTTTTTTTACTTTGTCAAAACAAGATAACAATAAGATTGGCCTGTAATTATTCAAGTGTGTTACTTCACCATGTTTCTAAAAAGCAGTTTTACTCTTGCAGTTTTCAACTTCTTTAGAAATACTACTTGTTCAAAGGAGTTACATGTGTCAGCAAATGATTTAACTTAATCTCAATTTTTCTCAGTATCAAAATTGCATTTCTTTGACAAAAGTGAAATAGATATGCATGAAACAATTAATAAAATGTCAAAAAACTAAGCAAATCACATTTATTTAATTCTATGTGAAATTATTAAAACACTTGAAAAGTGCAATACGATCTTAAATATACAATTCATTTAAAGCTGTTGTAACCTTGGAAGGAGTAATATATATCTTTCTTGCAGTCAACCAAAAACCACATTAGCTATGTGTAGATGGTCTTAGGTTAACCACCTTTGTTTGTATATGCAATAGTGTAAGAGAGCTATTGCACAAAATTGTTTTGACCTTGAAAGTTGCAACTTTTTCACAAAAGAGTTCCTTTAGAAAAGGAATAAAAAATGCAATCTTTAAACTCACTAATGAAATTTTAACTGCATTTAAAGAAAGAGTACATGTAAGAAGAATATTTTATGATTTAGCAAAGGCTTTCGATTGTGTCAATCATGGAATTCTGGTAGATAAATTAGCTTACTATGGAATAAAAGATAAATATTTAAAATGGTTTATATCCTACCTTGACAAAAGGAAACAAAATTTAGAAATAAATCGCCCCTTTAAAAATAAAAACAATGCATCAGAGTGGGGGATGATAACTATGGAGTGCCTCAAGAATCTGTTCTAGGTGCCCTTCTTTTTCTGATGTATATAAATGATCTCTCCTTATCTATCCAAGATGTAGGAAATACTGCTCTATTTGCCAATGACACACGTATTTTGATAAATGGAAATATCCCTAATGATTGTGCCATTGAACTAAATCTAGTTCTGAGGTTTTGTGTGTATGGTTCAAAGCAAGCAAATTGTTCCTAAATATAGATAAAATAAATGTTATGAAATTCATCACTCACAGATCTCCAGATCCAAAAGATATTAAATTCCTTGGTTAATAATTCATAACCATCTGAATTGAAAAGATCACATCGATCTTATCATACCTAAATATAAGAAGTAAAGAAAATTTTGTACAAAATCAAAATATACATAACAAGAATACTTGACAAAGAGCAAATCTACATAGACCAGTTTCAACACTTTCCTGCCATCAAAAAGGAGTTTATTACAAATGCGTTTTAGTACAAAATGCTCTTCCCTCTACTACTACCGCCATGGGTGGCCGAGGTCGTTAAGGCGCTTACTCGTGAGTGGAAGGTCTGGGGTTCGAATCTCGCCAGAACCGCCCTTCCTGACTGAGGTTTTTTCCAGGTTTTCCTCAGTCCTTATAAATGGCAAATGCCAGGAAGGTACCCTAAACTTAGGCCTGGAACGTTCCCTTCCCTAAAAATTCTTCCTAATTTATCATTTCATCTCATGTATCAGTGTCACCGCCTGTGGTGCCTCCGTAGTAAAACGGGCGTTAAAAACTATTCCCAAAATTTCTTCCCTCTAGCCTAAAAGCTTTAATAAACAATGTTAAATCCTTTATATGTGCTCTTATAAAATACCTATGTAAAAAGGCCTATTATTCTGTAAAGGAATATATGAGCGACAATATTTATACATTGCAATAATTTTATATCAATGCATACATAAATAACATTTGTGCATATGATTTGTCTTTTTCTTCTTCCCTGGTTTTAGTTTTCTGACTGAATTGTTCAAGGTATTGCTTTTTCATTTTTATTGTAACTCTTTACGGAGATATACACAAATTTTTTTGCAAATGTATATTGTGTGGCACTGTGGTAATTGTAAATTATAAATTGTATGTTTGTAAGTCTCTAAGTCTGCTTCGCGAACTCATTGAATGTTCCTGTAACTAAACTGAACTAAACGAAACAATTTAGTTTATTGATTACCTCATCTTCATCATATTATGGGGTTATTATCTATGATCTTCATCTAAGTGAAAATGTATTTTATTTGATACTTATACTTAACCCTAACCCCCGCTCTTATTCTCACGCCGACCTTGTCATTTACCCTTACCTTGTGAATGCAAAGGCTGCTGCAGTCACGCCTACTTTCACGAACGCCAGCGGTGGGCAGCGGAAAAAACCGAGTTCAACTAACGTAGATGGATAACACCACCATATCCACATCAGCCTGGTGGCTCAGTTGATTACTATAATAAAAATTTCTTTTTAGAGAAGACAACGCATAAGTTGCAAATTTACTTTTATTTCATGTACGTTGCAAGTTACGTCGGCTTAAGTTAAATAAAATGCAAAAGATTTCTTAGTTTAGAAAAATGGCAAAAGTTACACTGTTAACGCACAGGTTGCAAATTTTGGTTCGGTTAGGTTAGCATAAGTTAAGGGGAAGAAATTGCAAAATTTGTCTTAAGTTTAAAAAATATCACAAGTCATACTGTTAACGCATAAGTTTCAAATTTTGGTTTGGTTTGGTTTGGTTAGGTTAGGTTAGCGTAAGTTTTTATATATACTGTTAAAAGAGTATGCCTTTTTTTCATATCAATTATCGCCTCCTTAGTGTTAGTTGTGAGTTGTTAAAATTATCGCGCCTATATTGTTTCTGTTCTAAAGAATCGTTTCTTTTTCGCATTATTTTTATAGTTCGAGTGTGAGGGGAAAGTGTTAGTGAGGAAACAACGAGTCGATACATTGGAAGCGTGCCTGCAGCAGCCATTGCGTTCAGTGTAAGGACATGTATCTCGTCTGCCTCCTTCCAATGAAACGAGGCATGCTCGGGCACGAGCTTTCATGAATGGCAGCGGATAAAACCGAACGCCACATGTGTTAAGTGGCCTAAGGGATTCATACATTCATCTGTTATCCGCAGTTCGCAACCAAAATGAACAAATATCCGTGCCCAAAACTAAGAAATGTTCCAAAAGAGGATTTTTTTTTTTTCACAGGGAAGATTATTTGCTTTAAAAAAAAAAAAACCATTTCATCGCAGTCCGCTTGCTGATACTACGGTACCAACACTTTCTTTGCTAAAATTCTGCTTCTCCCGCTGCCGTTCAGGACTGTGGAAATCTGATTTCTCCGCTGCTGATCGGACTGCAGCACTACGACGTACCTGTTTGGGTAAGTGAAATTACTTTAGGCAAATATTTTCCAACTGAGTATGAAGTCCTGTTAGCTCAGTAGGTTAGAACGTCGTGCTAATGATGTGAAGGTCGTGTGTTTCATTCTCTATGGATGGATGTTTCCTGTTGTAATTTTATTCTCTCAAAATAAATGTTACTTTTTTTTTATCTTAATAAATGTTCTATTTCTTAGTCGAATAAATGTTACTTTTACGCCTTAAAGGAATATACTCTTCCCATTTCTTTGTTCTTAGTATAATACCTAGACTTTTTTTCTCGTTCTTTTTTCCCCCATACTGTAATAGTAACCAGTCGGTCGGCATTCTTCGCTACTGTTCGAGATCAAATTCTGTAGGCGACAGGCGATATAAGAAGGTTCGGTTTTCTCCGCTGCCATCCGTGAAATTTCGTGCCGCAGCATGCCTCCTTGTACGAAGTCAGAAGGATGCGTATGAGATCGGCACGAGAAAAAGAGGGGGAGCTGACATGTATTTAGAAATTAGTTTCCGGGGCAGGGGTCCAAAATAAATCTGTATTTGCATGTATGCATTTCTTCCTTACCACCACTATTTTAAAAATAAACATATGGACTGGTTTAGGAAAATGCAAAAATACCCAGTTTTTCTCCAAACACATTGTCGAAATACGTGCACACTGCACAACAATTACTAATATTTTGCTAGGCATGCAAAATAAATGTATTAGTAACACTAAAAGTTCTTAATATGAGAACTCACCATAAAGACCTGAAAAATTATTGAATTGCTGTCCACTAGGTTCTGTATTACAGTCCTTGAGATTCTGCTAAAAGTTCACAGTATTATTATTTACACAAAAGGTATACTGTTCTACAGTATTAAATATATGCGCCTGCTTCTTTTGTCCATTATGTTTATCACTTCATTAGAATTGATATCCTGATCCCAATGTATAGGCATTCAAGCAAGATTAGTTAAACGTTTATTACTGGTTCTATTTTTCAGGTAAGCCTTGAGCAGTTTCATTGTTGAAAACGATCTTTCGGCACTGGCTATTCAGATAGGGAGAGTGGCTAAAATTTACGGATACAGTGGATTCTTGGGTATAATTTTGTAGGACATGCAGCCAAAGAACTTACGGCATCATTTGTTTTTATTTTTTCTCTGTGAATTTCCATTTTGACATCATATTCGGTGTTCTGTCTCTATTTCAGTATCACTGATATTACCATCTGAATAAAAACAAAAATTAACTTAATCAATTTATCAGCTGCAGTTTCCTCGACGTTTTTGGGAACAAAATGCCAAAAGCAAACAATACATTTTGCTCTGTTCAAAACGCTCTTTGAGACTTGAAATCAAATTACCAGTGCTTGGAATAAAGACACATCTTCTGAGGTGCTCTTCTGCTGTATCTGCTGGGCGATGCCCCTCTTCGTCTGCTTCCCTGCTAGTCTTTGAATTTGGATTTCAGATTCAAAAATGGTTTTCATCGTGTTCGAACACCACTCAAAGATTTTATTAAATTCTTTACCAGCATTCCTTCTTAAGGTTTCCAGCTGCTATGCAACATCACTAGCACATTCCAAAGCGGAGCTAAGATCGAACTCAGGGTTTTGCAAATACGTTGAAAGACGGACCGTGACAAACAGGAGTTTCTCGTATGTCAACAGTGAGACGAGAAACGAACTCTTCTCTACGGCTGGCAGTAATTATGCTGCAGTCTTGGAAATTAATTTATCGCTTACTGAAACAGACTGAAAGCTTTCAACAATTGGTTCCAGAAGTCAACAAAATCAATGACGGAATCATGCCTCACTACAAATTTTGTATTGCAAAGACCCACCAGTCCGGACTTCTTACTGGAAGGCAACAGCTCATTAATACTGTTTTTAGAGTGATACGAACAAAAGAGTGATTGCGAAATAGATCACATACGTCACTCAGTACCTAAACAAATGCGCATATGAGTTGTCGTCTGGGCAGAGGACAGAGCTAAATTCAGCCTGTGACTAACACAATGAACAAATAACGCTTTTGGATATAGCTCTTTCACTTTAGCTTGAATTACATTGAATTTTCCAGTCACATATTATGCACCACCACGTAGCTCATATTTGGGTCTAAGCTGATGCACTCTCCTATGACTGTCTTAGCACTGTTGTTACCGGTCAAGTCATATATAGGCACAAAACCCAAGAAGTCTTCTCTCAAAATATAGCAGGAGTTAATATAGCGTAAACAAAGCGAGGGGTGCTCGGTTCCTGAAATATCTAAAGTTTCATCTGCAACGATACTAAAACATTTCGACTCACATCACTGATAAGTTTCGTCGCATTATTTCTCCACATAACTCAGAACTTCATTCTGAATTATAGGGCTAATGTAAATGGCATCCCCCCGCATTAGTCACCTGTCTTTCTAGAATTTTATCACCATCATCATGACGAAAACGTAAGAGAACCCGAAATTTCCCATCTTTCTTTTCAGACTTTGACAATGTGGAGGGACCACTATTTGCACCCCCTCTCATAGGCAGTTCCTATTGTCCACAAAGTATTGTTGGAAGAAGAGTTTCTCTATTTCTTTAAGTTCTTTTCGCCTCTGGCTATTGATTTGAGATGCAACATCTTCATCTTGACCATTCTCCATTGCCCCCCCCCCAAAAAAAAGCTCAGCTGATAGGACACAGTCTTTATGATAATCAATTGTCTGATGATTATTAATGATTATTAAACGCTTTTACAGCATCCTTCCATTTACAGAATGACTTTGTCACCAAAAATCCCAAGTTGCGATGCTCACCTTGACCTACGCCTTGCTTACAAAAGAGAGCACAATAACGGCAGTAAATACCATTTTGCACTTTCGAATATGTTAACCTACTGCACCTATCCGGCCGCTTATTTTGAAATACGCGTCTCTTAGACCCGTGCAAACGTAAAGGAAACACGAATGATTTATCAGGCTCCAAGTCGGTTGTCAGCATGTCATACCTAACATTTCTAGAAATATTAATACAGTTTGTTTCTTATAACAACAGACTAATGTCACTACCGGTACTAATCTGTGGGAAACTTCTCAATTCCTTATTACCCTTGCTAACACGGCACGCTTCAACGTGAGTTTTGACCTCATCACCATCAGAATCTACTTCACTCACGGAGCTGTTTATCGACACTTTACTCGTAGGTTTAAAAAGGTTGTCGATTTTGACTTTCCTCTTCATATCTCCAAAACATTTTTTTTTTTTTAATTTGTCACAGCACAACTAGAAATGTTTGCTTACTGGCACGTTTTTAAAATTTAAGCTATAAGACCCGCAAAACAATTTGACCGCTTCACCCTTCAGCAGGTAGTCGTCTGGTAAGGTGAACGACCCAGCCCTAGCCCCTACTTCCTTTCAGTTTAAAGAATTTAGTTTTGAATTACAGTGGCGTGTGTATAGTCGGGAGCAAAAGAAAGAATTGCAGTAACAGTTTCATTTGATTATTTGAGTGTTTTAGTAATAATTTCATTTTATTTGTTTATTATTTGTTATTCCGTTTATTTTGAGAAATAAAGTATTAACAGTGGTTATATTTTTTTCTTAGGTGGCCTTATTGTGTACAATTCTCACCCCTTGATCAGATGTTGGGAGAATATAGGCTCGGGCATCATTTTACCATTTTCATAATCATCTTCATCATGATTCGTCGTGTTAGAATGGACGAGTAAGAGTATAGCATCATTCTGTAGTTAGCACATGAGGAAACAAAATTAATTTGGACAAACAATACATGCATTAGAGACTTCATCTTTATATTATTTTGACCATAATAATATTATTCATTTATATTTTAACGCTTTCTTTAATAATCCCCAGCACGTGAAGTTAACGAACTTCATACACGAGTCCTCATGCATTAATAAATCAGTCAAGAATTTTCTAAATATGTGTTAAATAGGTACTTGTATTATATAAAAGAATGATTTTTATATAAATTAGGCAGGAGTTGGTAATGTGTATAGCATGTAGTGTTTACTTACTGTACTTACCATGGCATAAACCACGACAGTACTATAGTGCTCAATGATGGATTGTAAATATCAACTGACTGCACCTCACCCTCCACAAGTGACTTTTGGGTTTATGGATTGTTTGGGAATACGGAATGCAAGAAAGTGAAGAAAGGAGCGTGCTAACCGGAGTGGTGATTCACCTTTACTGTTCTTTTATTCCGCACAGCACCTGAAGCTGACTGTGTTGAGATGCGATGAGAGACATGATTAAACTTTTTTACTGTTTTCAAACTATGTTTCTATTTATTAACTGAAAAGTTAAAATTCCAATTCATTTGGGGGTGGTCCGGACCCCCCGCTTAAATACGTTCTTGAGCAGGGGCTAAGGTTAAGTGAAATTATTTACATTTCTAGCGCTAGAGCGAACTTATCACCCTTGTAAAACTGCGATTATCAAATAAATTTGCGAGATATTTCTGATGAATAAATACTGCGATTTTTTTTTTGTTCATTTAACGCATTTTTGTATACAATGACATATAAACGACACACGTAGCATCGTAAATGTATGTTATTTGGGTACAATTTTTTCAAAAATGCTCATGCAATGTGCATTTCTATCATAAAAAATGAAGTACAAACAGCAATAAAATGCTCCAAATAGCAGGAAGAAAAAAGTTTGAGATTGTTAAAAGCAAAAAGATTTTATTTTTAGTTAATTGCTTTAATGATTAAAATGAGTTTTGCCCAGTTAAAGAATGGAATTTATAAATTAACTGCGAAAAAATGAAAAAAGCTACCCTCTTTTAATTGCTTTGTCTTCTAACAGGCATTTTAAAGGAATGTGTGAATACTGTAACAGGCAATTGCTACTGGATAGACGTATTTGGAGCCTCATTGCAGGCCAGAGTTGTCGGTAGGAAAGATACAAAATTGGCGCGGTGAGCGCAGCCCGTTTTTTGAAAATTCCAACAGAAGTCCCTCAATCATAGATAAACTGAAAACGATGAGGGCGCTACAGCTGCAAATTTAAACCTATTTCGTCTAACAGAAACATACTTTTCATTAATATGTGTTATAGAGGTTTGGCAAATAGAAGGAAAATCGAATAATTTAATGCGAAATCTCTTTGAAAGTGGTTATTTGTCGTTAATTTTCCGCAACTAAGAAATGCGTGTTGTTGCATCATGTGTAGCTTAATCGCGATTGTTGGGAAATGGGAATCACAGAAGCATTATGACATGAATGTGCTGAATGCTATGGATTTCGCCATGTATAATCATTAATTGAATTAAGATCCATTATGGTGAGCTATCCAAAAGGAAACCAAATAGTATTTTTCCGAAAACTCCTGAGCGGTAAGTAAGATCTCAATATGTTTATTTATGACGATTTATACTTGATGTTACTTACACTTTATGACTCGTTTAATTTCAGATATAAGCTCTAAGCCAATTTTTCAGCAAAAAACGCTGCTTATATGTGAATCTCTTAACACGAATTGCAATACATTGGTGGTGCAAATGGACAAAAAGAGCCCTAGCAGACAGGTCTAAACACAGAACAATTACACGAAGCCTTAGGATTTCCCACCTCCGTTAGATTGAATTGTAAATACTATAATTATTAAAACTTTAACACAGTTGATTTATGTGACAGTGCTTTACAGTGAAACGTGTTTATTATGACGGCCACGGATGGCCGAGGTCGTTAAGGCGCGGACTCATGAGAGGAGGTCTGGGGTTCGAAACCCACTAGAACCGTTCTCCCTGACTGAGTCTTTTATATTTTCCAAGTTTTCCTCAGTCCTCATAAATGGCAAATGCCGGGGAGGTACCCTAAAACTTAGGCCTGAAAGGTTTCCTTCATTTAAAAAAAAGCTCCTTTTCCAACATCATCTCCTGTATCACCAGTGTCCGCCGCCTGTGGTGCCTCAGTAGTAAAAACGGGCGTTAAACACCATTAAAAATACTATTCAAAACGAATTGGCAGATTTTTTTTTAATTTTAATTTTAATTTTTTATTTTTATTTTATTTTTTTTATTTTATTTTATTTTTTTATTTTTTTCCCCGCTGGACTGAGCTCCATATTCAGGCATGGAGTAAAAATGAACCAGCTTGTCACCCGCATTATCTTAAAAAGAAAGAGGCACAACACAAACTACCAAAGCAGTGGCGCCCTTGGGGATAATGCCATCGTGCCATGGAACTACCATAACGCAAAGAGAAGAGAGAATTCGTATATATTTACCGCGCCATAATCAGGGGAAAACAGGCGCTTAAATATTTCAAAACCTCGCCCAGCGAACACCTTGTAACCAGAGGTTTGTAACTGTAGGCAGTGCCGGGCACTACTTCCCATAAGAAACTCATTTGGGTGCGTGCGCATCTTCATGAAATTTGCTGTTTATTAAATAGCGCGTATGCAGTGTCTGGCACAAATAGCCACTGGCGGGGATACTTCTTGTTTCACTCGCTCGTCATTCTACCTACAAGCACCGTATCAAACATCTTTGATGCCTATAACAATAAGATCTTAAAGTCCTATCCTGTTACTTCTTTCGTTTTACTTGTTTTGTTAAGTTGTTAGTGCTTTTCTGAAAGCTGTTGTGTGAACAAACTTGTCGCGACTCTTTCGTGTTTAGTGTGTTGTGAAAAAATTAATTCTATAAGTGCTTTATTAAAAACTCCATTTTTAACTTTAACATATGAAAATAAACTTCTTGTGAAAGAATTTGGAAGGCCTACCCCGTATTTAAACAAGCAACAAAGTGCTAAAGTTAATAGGTTTCGAAAGTTTAACCCAGAAAAATATTCGAAAAATAAATGGTTGTGTGGTTGTGATCTGAAAAATGCATTGTTTTGTTTTCCCTATATTCTGTTCGGAGGAGAATATAGCTGAATTAAAGTGGGTGTTACGGATCTGATATACCTACGGAACAAAATAAAAACTCACGAAAAATCAAAAGTTCACATGAATAACGTTTTCATTTTGTATGTTGGGTGAAAAGAATATTGAAAACCAATTAAATTCACATTATAGATTCGCGATTGCCAAACAAAACGAACAAGTGGGAAAAAACAGATACATATTAAATTAAATTATAAATTGTATAAGATTTTGTGGGGCACTAGAGTTAGCACTAAGAGGGCACGATGAATGCGAAAATTCGGAAAATAGGGGCGTGTTTCGTGAATTAATTCAATTTAGTTCTGAGTTAGATAAATACTTAAAAGAGCACTTAAGCAAATCAACGGCTAAAACTATTCGGAATGACTTGGTTGATTGCGTGTTAAAAGTGCACCACTAAGAAGTTCAAAAAGAAGCAAAATGTGTAGATTACATTTCCATTATTGCTGACGATACGATAGACATTTCTTGTCAGTTTCAACTCGTCCTACTGCTATGTTATATTGTTGAGGTGAAGCCGGTGGAAAGATTCTGGAAGTTCTTAAATCCAGAAGGTCATGTTGTTCATGTTATTTCAAAATCTATATTAGCAGAACTTGAGCCAATAATAGGCAAAAACCCAAATAAATTGATAGCTCAGAGTTATGATGGAGCATCCGTAATGAGGGGGGGGGGGTTGAATGGCGTGCAAAAAATAATAAAATATAAATATCAAAATGCTAATTATATACACTGCTATGCCCATCAAGTAAATCCAATAATACCCAAAGCAGCATCTATGAACCGTCAAATCCGCATTTATTTCTCTAATTTGTTAGGAAATGTTCTTTCTTTTCCAATTCATCTCAAATAACGCAAGCTTTAGATGAAATCGTAAAAAGAAGATTACCTAGAGCATCAAACATAGGGTAGAACTTTCACACTCGTGTAGTAAATAAAATTTTTGAATATAGGGAAAGATTAATTACATTGATGGAAACCATTGTGTTCCATGACGCCACAACACTAGATTCTACCTTACGCCAAGCCAGTGTATACAAATTTTTGCTCAATGAGAAAGCATTTCACTTTTGGTTAACATTTTTCCACAAAATTATGCCCCATGTTGAAATAGTTTTCAATCAGCTACAGAAGAAGAGCACTGCTCCCGTTGACATAATGTATGTAATTCTGAGAATTGCGCTGGCTGTTAGAGACGATGATGATATTATAGAAAGAGAGTCTGTAGCAACGCTCGAGGAAAATCGACCAGTTATTGGAGGACTGAATGATGTCAAAGTCATGAATCGAAAATTTCCACAGGAAGTATAATCTTAGTTTATGGACGGGGGGGTCATTGGGTTTTCGAGGGCAATGAAGGGGGGAAGATGCTCTCTTGTTGAAGTACCAGACAGGAAGGCTGTTACTTTGGACATAGCCATAGACAACATACAAATATATAGAATTCCATTTCAATGTTTTAAAAAGTACTGAGTATGCACCGCCAATTTATCACATTGTGGTAGAATATGGAACTAAACGTCACTGAGTCGACAATTCAGCTATATGATATGCCCCATATGTACGTTTTCATTTATTCCTAAAAAAAGTGGAAATTTATTCGCAGTAATATTATCGTTTGCTTGAATGTTTCATCATTGTAATTAATTTCAATTCAATGATTACACTTTGCAAATTCTGACAAAATATTAATGCACATAAATCAATTCATGATGTATGCTTAAGTTTTTTTATCACACAGTATTGGTGTGGTAGGATTAATTTCAGAGGTAAAAAATATACATGCACGAGAGGTACTCATTTCATTCTCTACGTTAATTAAATGAAGTGATTGCATTTGGAGAACTGTGACAGTGACAGTAGGATTTGTTTTGTAAATAAAGAAAAATATATATGTACAACAGGTATTAACTTCATAACTTAAGCTAAGAATGTGACCAAAGATAGAGGTAGATATTTTATAACAATGAACATTTTCATCTTTTGTATCTCAACCTTCTTCTGAAGCAACATAATGATAAAAAAATCACGCATAACATTGTATAAAAAAGCTTTTTACAGATGTCATAACAGACGCAAATTACAACACACAGAAATAAGGAATTCCAGGCAGCAAGATCTCAAAACAGTGCAAATGACTAAATCTGAACATCTCTCCCACAAGTTTAAAATTTATTCACACAACACTAGCTGCCTCTTTGGAGTTCTGTCAGCAGAATTTTTGAATATAATGAATGTGCTTTGAAAATGCATACATTTGCTGAAGAATGAATCTCTGCAGTTAGTGCAGCGGTAGTCAATCTCCGTACAAGGTATTACTTCAGAGAAAATTCTCCAATACATAAGTTTGTTAAATTGGTAAACAGGAACATTTCTCTTGTTAGTAAAGTTTCGAATAGTAAAGGCTTCTACTGCTACATGCAGTACGCACACAAGATATGAACTGCGCTTTAATTTATATGGTAATAAAGTTCTAGGCAAGGTTATATTTCAGGCATACTTAGATGCAGTTAATGCTAATGAGATAAATAAAGTTTCTCAGTCAGTAAAACAAAGAGAACCAAAAAATGCGGGTGCATTTTACCTAAATAAATTAAATACTTTTTGTTTGAGTCCAAATTTAGAGGTTAGAATGAACTTAAAACATACAATGTCTGGTCATTTTGCTTTTATCAACATGCATGTTGAATTGCTGAATTGTAATTAAAAGAGTATTATAAGATTTCCCAATAATATACATTATTGAAAAACAAGTTCAATGAGCTACAGTATATAATGGATAAATTAAATTGCAGCATCCTTTGTACGAATGAACATTGGTTAGAAAATAATCAGCTAAAATATTGGGACCGACAGGCTAAGAACTAGTAAGTTTTTTTTCTGTAGAGTTTACAAAAACCATCGTGTTGTTGCAATTTTTTTTAAACAAGGTTAAAATAGTAAATATTTTGTAATAATATCACTCGTCTATGTGAGGAAACTTTTTGAAGCAGCCATTTTACATTTATCATTAATTAAGGTTCTAATACTTTCTATGTATAAAGCCCTTTCTACAATGAAGATTCATTAATAATGAATTTAGAAAACCTTTTATTTATCTAAAGAAATTAAAGCATAGTACACAAACTTTGGCCAGCATCAACATAGCTGTTTCCATGAAGAACAGAAGTTGTGTAAATTTTTCCTTAAAACGCTGAAATATATACTATTTATACTGCTCAAACGATAAGCGTACTAGAAATTATTGTATAGATAACATTATTTGTAACGGTGTATGAAACTAAAATACATACCAGTGTTCTTTCTCTCTTATCATGATGGCCTTTAGTTGAGATTGGATTTAAACGAACTAAAGTACCCCCCTGGTGAAAATATTACATTTATTAAGCCCTTAAACAATAATCATAATTAAAATTAAAATGTTTTAAAAACAATTAAGTATGATAGACTGGTCCAATATCCTAAACAGTTACACTGGCATAAATTGCACATGTAATTCATTCATGGATATAATCACAGACCCTTAATGAACATTGTCCAAAAATCTTAAATAATGATGAAAGTGAGGCAGAGTTAAAAATTTAACAAAATATAAGCAAAAGATTAGATCTGCAAAATGCAAATCAAATGATAAATATAAATTATAAAAAAAAAAAACAACATAAATGCAAGGCTGCCTGGGATATTTTAACCTTTGAGTGATAAACCAAATTTAAATGTTCACTTAATATTACAGTTAATACGTTAAACTCACATTAATATTACATACTAAAAGTGTAGTTAGTGGATCTGAACTGGAGACACAGATACTGCTGGAAAACAGTTACACACACACACACACACACACACACACACACACACACACACACACATATATATATATATATATATATATATATACTATTAATAGAGTAATAAAAACTTCTAAAAAGCATAAAAACTCATAAAAAAACACTCAGAGTGCAATATAAAAAGGTTCACATAAAATTTCACACTAAAAACCGTAAAATTGAACACTAAAATCACACTATATTTCGAGCTTGGCTCTTGGTCACGTGACCAAGAGCCAAGCTCGAAATATAGTGTGATTTTAGTGTTCAATTTTACGGTTTTTAGTGTGAAATTTTATGTGAACCTTTTTATATTGCACTCTGAGTGTTTTTTATGAGTTTTTATGCTTTTTAGAAGTTTTTATTACTCTGACCAAGAGCCAAGCTCGAAATATAGTGTGATTTTAGTGTTCAATTTTACGGTTTTTAGTGTGAAATTTTATGTGAACCTTTTTATATTGCACTCTGAGTGTTTTTTATGAGTTTTTATGCTTTTTAGAAGTTTTTATTACTCTATTAATAGTATTTATTTCGTAAAGGAAATTGATCTTATATCTTACTTGTGTGTTGTCAGTCTTTCCATTTGTTGGTTTTATCTTTCCTTTTATCTTATACAACTTTCTTCTTCTGTAATCCATAGCGAACTTTACAGCCATCCCTTTCAGCTATTATTATTATTATTATTATTATTATTATTATTATTATTATTATTATTATTATTATTATTATTATTATTATTATTATTATTATTATTATTATCTTAATGCACTAATGGCCCATTTTACCTTTTCCCCCATTCATTTTTGGCTTCGTCGCTGCTCGAAAAAAAAAATCACCTGACCAAGAGCCAAGCTCGAAATATAGTGTGATTTTAGTGTTCAATTTTACGGTTTTTAGTGTGAAATTTTATGTGAACCTTTTTATATTGCACTCTGAGTGTTTTTTATGAGTTTATATATATAAACAATTTAACTCGAACTTTGATACACCAAACTATGCCTTAACAGTAATTAAATGATTAAATAACCCTAAAGGCAAAGACCACCTACTGGGTCTAGTGGTTAGCGTTGCCGACTGGTGAACGAGAGGCCCGGGTTCGATTTTTCTGAGTTATGGAGGTCTGGAACGGGCCCACCAGCCTCGTGAGGATAATTGGGAAGCTGCCTGATGGAGAGGTGGCGTTCTTCAATCATGAAAGCCGCGTGATAGGCCACCTGCAAGGTGCCGGCATGCTACTTACATGCCCCCTGCAACACTGCCCTCTATCAATGAAGTCGTAAGACAGAGATAGAGAAAGCAGAGGTCGCCGTGACAGGCCAAGGCACACCCCGGACTGTATCGCCAAATGAGAAGGAGATGAAGAAGAAGAAGAAGAAGAAGAAGAAGAAGAAGGCGGAGGAGGACATGAAGAAGAAAGCCGAATATTTTTTTGGGGGGGGGCTCAAAGTACTATGTAAATGCTTAGTTAATTAAATCATTTTTCCTTTAATAGTATTAAACAACGCTAACACAAGGTATCTTTACAGAGTGCCTAAAAGTAACAGTAGTATATAAAAACATAAGAGTGAACAAGACATCTATTAACCAATTTCTTTAATGCCTGTTTTTTTTTTTTTTTTTTTTTTTTAATACTTTAAAACTGCATACAAGAGCAATTATCCCTTTATTTTGAAAATAATTTCCTGGCGAACAATTCTCAGTTTGGATTTAGAGCCAAATTCTCCACCATAAAGGCATTTGAAAAAATAGTTACATTTGTTTACTGATGAAATAACTCATACCTAGTGCAATTAAGCTTAATCTAAAGAAAGATTTTGACACTATCGTGTTCAATAATTATTAAAAATTACAACATTTTGATTTGACGGGTAGTGCTGTGAAACTATGTGAACCATACTTGAACAACAGATTACAAATGGATAGCTAAAATGCGTGACTTCATGCCAATAGTTAGGGAAGTCCCACAAGTATCTATCTTAGGACATTTTCTGTTTATTATTATGTAAATGATCCCTCTAACAATCTTCCATGCAAAACAGTATTGCATGCTAATGACACAACATAACTAATTCCAGACACAAAGATAAAAGAAGTCAAGAGATTACATGATTATAAGGTAAAATTAGTCACTAACTGGTTTAACATAAATATGTTACTGGCAAACATAACAAACATGGAACAAATTTATTTGATTTAAACATAAAAATTAAAGAATTTATGTGTTAAAATTTTTCGTATCCAAATGGATATAAAATTAAACCGGAACTATAATACAAAGCATATCTGTTCTAAACTTGCTGGGAAAGTGCCAGGGCTTTTTGTCTATAGCTCCTTTGTTTTAAAATTCATTAAAATAAATATGTCTTAGCAAAATTGAAAGAACATGATTAGTCTGATCTGGTCGCATAACTCATATAAACAGTACAAATCTCATGTTGATAAAGATACCCTATTAACAAATAAAACTACAAAACTTTTTAAATGAAAATTTATGGCTAAAGCAAAACATGAAATGAGTTGTAATAAAGCGACGAACCACCATGTTAGAGCTAGAAAAGAGGATGAAAGCGAGGTACTAACCAAATTCAATATGCGCACTTCATTTCATTTGTGCTTCTCATCCTGTGTCTCTCTCTCATCATGTCAGTCCTGGTGGTGTAGTGATAACCAAACTTGCCTCCTAAACCCAAGATCGCGGGTTCAATCGATGGATTTTTTTCGGGTGTAAAAATCCTAAGTATGTTTCCTTCGGAAGGGAAGTAAAGCCGTGCAAAACGTGCCGTATATTTACGATACGGAAAAGAACCTTAAACCTGGAGGAAAAAAAAAAAAGTCCTCTAAGCAAAATTTGTGGACCATTTTACGCCCTGAATTGAATCGGACACTGATGACCTGCGATGTTAAAGACATAAATAATCCAAATCAAAAACAAATCTCTCTCATTACACATCAAAGAAATACAAAAAGAAAATAGTTTGCAAAAATTAAAAACATTAATAAAACAGACACACAAAAAGAATGAATTATAACAAAGCATAGCAATAAATCATAATCACTGACGTCTGGTAATTCTCAATCTCCTTGCGTTTCATTTATCGTTGAAATTCTCATTGAATTTTCTACACCACCATGGAATTAATATAGTACATATTTCGCGGATGTTGCCATTTATCATGGACACTTAATAAATAGTTCAAGGATTTTTGCCCTATCCATGAACAATCAACTTCTTTTCTAATAGCCTCTGAAATTTGTTTCCATATACCAGGAGTGGAGGCAACTTGAGACATCAAATTTGCTGTTACGTTTGACCAGCTTACTGGCTTGCATAATATCTTTGTGAGATATGAAATACATTTATTAGCATATGTTCTTTAAGAGATATACTGCTTGAAATGATGATTCTGTATTGGTTGTTATGCAAGCTTTACAGTCGTTACATTTGTTTTCACAAGTCTTTTAGCTGTAAACACCGAGATTTATGGCACAGAATATGAAACAGTTTCATCACATTGCAGCTTGTGTGAGGAAAGGCCCTGCTGAATGATAGAGCTGGGTTTTGGGTTGCTAGGAGGTTCTGGCTCTGCTAATAGAAGCTCATGCAGTTATTAAGAACCTCACCACGATTATCCTCCTCACAATTGGTTTCTTAAAAGCTATAACATTAATAATAACTTCTTTAATTGTTACTTTTGGTCTACTCTTGGGATCCAATTAGAGTTACATTACCTCCAGTTATAAAAAAATAAAATTTGCAATGAATCCTGTTTCAGCTATCTTGTTTGAATATATCTAAAGCCGCACGGCTTCAAGCTGTTTCACAAGCATTTAACATCACATACAGTGGCAAGTCAGCCATCTTATAATGCAGCCCAATCACACGAGGAGCATTTTTATTATCAAGACTTTTCTTCATCAACTGCCAAGGTTATCAATCACTGCATCTCAGAAATTTAGGTAGTCCTGTAATTTTTGTATTGTATTCTCCTTTTAAAGTTAAAAATTTTCTAACAATAATTTCCAATCTAAATTCTTCCATTTTTGATGCCAAGCCTGTTCTCTCCATAAATTTGTTTGCCTGCAGTATAATAAACAATTAAAAGCCGCATTTGTTTCTCCACATATTGGACATTCTACCTCTATATCATAGCCTAACCCTTTTAAATTCATAACCGCAGTACTAGCCCATGCAAACCTTTCCCGACCTGCCCTGTCACATTGTTCCATGTATTTTTCCATACCCTATACTATTTTTTTACTTCCCTATAAAGTGTCAACGAACTCTAATAGTACCAAATATTTCTTGTCTTTAAATATATTCCAATCTTACACTTGTTTCTTCCCAAGATCATCCGTTTTAGTATTACCTATTTATCCATAAGTTTCCCCAACCTATCTGTTTTAAATTTCCTCCAATTTGAGGTACCATGATGTTTTCTTTACATTTCTCTTGGATATTGAAATATCCTTTAATAATAATACTATCTTCCAGTGTGGTAATTCTGTATATGTATTTCATAATTCTGCGACGGTTGTGTAGGATGGTTGATTATGTGAAGTAGTATTAATTATATAAGCCCCACGTTGAAGCGTCAAATTTACGGCGGTTATATTTGTGGTTGGGGAATTGATTTTGATATAAGTGGTGATGGTTATCGGGAAATGATATAAATTTGATACTGATGAATCTTGAATTCCTCTAGTTGCCTTGGTTATGCTGATGTTCTGAACACCATCTCCAGCCGCTATCGAAATGTTGTTCCTCTCAGGAATTCTGCAAATTTTATGGAGCTTTTCTGCAGTTGATCACAGGGGAGGAATAAAACACTGGGTAGGACCTTATCAAATAATAATGTTATTGCACAGTTCACAGCTTTTATTTTCACAGTCACTTATAATTCAGGACACGTCTGGACCACTTGCAAGGAGTTTAACAAAAGTGCTCCTATTAAAATGTTTCTAATAACTGTTTGCATTTCGATTGCGTCTACTAACTTGAACTGATAGATTACATTTACAAAACTGAACTGAACTATTTCATCTCCCTAAACGAACTGAATTTATCGATTGCCTTTACAAAAATGGACTGCACTGCTAGATTGCCTATATAAAACTCAACTGACTTGTTGCATCTCCCAAACCAAACTGAAAAACTGAAGTGCTCGATTCCATATACGAAACTAAACTGACTTACTCGATAGCGTCTACAAAACCGAACAGCCCTATTGCATCTCCCAAACCAAACCGCAGACTGAAGACTGACGTGAAAATGCCTCCTAATTGGACTTTTTATAATTTCTTTACGGGTATATATGCGAGAATTCAAATTTTACTATATTCTAGACGCTTCCTAACATATTTTGTCTGCAGTACAAGATCCTATCTTTTCCTCTTCTTCACTTCATAAAATTATACATTAAAAGACATATATTAATAAATGATTAAATCGTAATACCTTATAATTTCAGTTATTATTTCTACAGGAGTCTAATCTGAATCTCCTGCTACAGTTCTTGTAATAATTTTGATCTTGGTGGAATGTCGATGTAATTCCAGCTGCTCTACATCATTTGGGGATGCAATCAGTAAACCTAAGATCTGTTTACAAAAAATCTATTTATTTATCAATATCTTTCCATGCATCCTCTACACCCAATATATCTGCCCCATATACAATTTTTGCTACTACTGCGTTGTGTAAATTCTTTCCAGTCAATTTACTTTTATATCTGGATATTTTCTTTAACATGCTCTTATAAAACTAATAGCTGCTTTTCCTTTTGCTATTGCCATTTTTTCTATTTATCCCAACTTTCATTAGAACTTAATCTTGTCTCTAGATAATTAACTTTTTTACCACCTCAGGGCCATATTTATAACTTCAAAATCGGCAATCCAATTATCAATACTATGTCAACACAAAATATAATCTATCACGCTTTGTCCTTTCTTGTTTGAAATGTAAAATCCCCATCTAAATCAGATCTCCTCATTCCATTACATGGCATAAGATTATTTTCTTCACAGAAATCCAGGAGTTTTTCCCCTTCTTTATTTGAGATCACATTCTTGCTGTATTTTCTCTCAACTTCAACATCCATATTGTACTCTTTATTTAGGTTACTTAACTGTATCTGTTCTTCTCCTATCCTTGCATTAAAGTCACCTGTAATGATTATTTCTACTTGTTCATTTATTTCGAAGTTCCTTAATACCACATCTTACATTTCTAAACACATTCATATCATAATACTCTGATATACTGGGAGGGTTATACACTATACAAATACACATATAACTACTTTTGGGGTAAATATAAAGAAAAAACAGCCACAACACCGAATTACTCCCCAACCCTTTTTCTTCTCTAACTACAAATCCTATTTCTTTCCTCACAAAGCATCCCAAACCACCTGATACTCCACTTTTATTCTGAATGTTTACACTCCTTACACTAAAAAAAATCGAACCCTGGGATTTTTATATTTACTTTCTTTGCTAATCATGTTTCAACTACTGCTATCACATATCCCAATTTCTACACTCGTAAAATGTCACCACTGCATATTTTTTCCAATAAACCTTCAACATTCCAGCTCACTATTAGAATTCCTATACCAAACTCAATCTTTCAAACCTAAATTTATCCAAATTCACTTGACTTCTTGTGAGTATTTGTACCGCTTGCCTAGTGCTTCTACCCTCTTCAGCTTCCAGGAGTCGGTCCTGGTGGTGTAGTGGTAACCATAATTGCCTTCTAAACCCAATATTGCGGGTTCAAACCCGGCCAGAATCGATGGATTTTTTCGGGCGTAAAAATCATAAGTATGGCTTTCTTCGAAAGGGAAGTAAAGTCGTGGGTCCCGTGTCGTACATTTATGGCACGAAAAAGAATTTCAAGTCTGAATGAAGAGGTCTCTGTGCAAAATTTGTCGACCGTTTCACACCCTGAATTGAATGGGACGCTGATGACCTCAGATGTTAATAGCGCCCATAAATAAACTAAATAAAAAATCAGCTTCCAGAATACTACCAGTCAGCACTGAAACTACGCTTAAAACCACATGCCTCCATACATCTAATCCAATGATTCTACCAAGGCTGACATTCTCGTGTCCTCGATCAGCTGGGCTGATGGTTGGACTCGCTTCATTGGTGACGTCACTGGAGGTAAGCGAGCTTTTTTCTTCTCCCGTCATACTCCTACCCCGTTGCTCTTACTCCGCTCTCCGCACGTGTAGGTTGATTTCCATCTCGATTGCAAATGCTGACGAGGTTTCTATCTCACTCCATCAATCTATAAGCCACTTCCTTTTACGAACTTTTTTATTTCTTCTTCCTTAGCTCTCTTCATTTCCCTTTGTGCTATAGATTTTATCTCTCACTGTTTTTCTCTCAAATCCTGTTCAATAAATAGTTTTGTGCCTTTTAACCTCTTGATATTTCCTAATACTTCCCGTTTAAATCTCTTCTTAGCGGGTTTAAAAATTATTGGTCTCGGTCTTTGCCATTCTCTTCCAATTCAATAGCCACCAACAATCTTCCAACCTGCAACATTTAGATTCAGTTTCTTCTGGAAGATATCTTCAACTCCCTGCCATGTTCGTCTTTCTCTTTTTTCTTTCACTCCAAAATGTATTAAATTCGTCTTCGTATTACCCTCTTCTATACCTCCCAAGTGTGATAATCTTTTCCTGCACTCCTTTATTCTTTCTTTACCTCTCCGTCAAATTGTCCTATTATTGATTTCATCTTTTCCAATCTACTTTCCATTCGCTTGTCGATTGTATTTTCCATAATCTTTATTTCTTTGGTGATGGTTTCTAGCATCTTGAATAACTGTCCCATTTTTGGTCCGGGATTTGTTTCGAGTCCTCCAATTATTAATACTGTCAGGATTACAAAAATCACCCAGATATTTATTATTATTATTATTATTATTATTATTATTATTATTATTATTATTATTATTATTATTATTATTATTATTATTATTATTATTATTATTAATCCCTTTACTCTGGCAATTAATTTTGTTAGCCTTGTTTAAAATTTACGTGTTTTCTTTTTGTGCTATAGTTATTAGTTATTTTATTTATGCATTGTATATTTATATATCTTACCTTTGGATCTGTTCCGCAGAATTCCCTTGTGAAAAAGTAAATAACTTTATTTTCCCATTGGCGCTTTTGAAATTGCAACCCATAGCAGCTCATCCCCTTAAAAATAAACTAGCCATTCTACTCGATATTTGGCTGTACCTAATAAGTTAAACGCACTTTATAGATATGTCACTGTTCAACCTCACATAAATAACTTGATTATTTGTATGTTGTCTTCGGTTATTAACTTATTACTGCAACGCAATATAATGATGGTTACCGTACTTTGTGGCCTTGGTTAATAACCATAGTTCCTCTTTGGCCACTTCGTGATTTTAAGGCGCCACGGGGGCTACTTTCAAAGTTTGTGGAGAACGCGTGCTCCATAAAAGTTGTAGGGGGGTCATACTGTCCTGAACCATTGCTGTTTCAGATGATGGGTAGGCGGCATAATTTAACATTTTGGCCATCGATTGGGAGATTTATGAATATGAGGTATTTGTTCACGAGGAAATTTTGTGGAACCGGACCATGATGAAATTCACAATCAAAATGTAGAAAACACGTGGAAAAGGGATTAGCGTAAGATTAGGAGGCACTATTGACTTTAGATGCGCTCTTCATGTCTTATCTTCACGAATTCTTATGGAGAAATTCCTTCCAGTACACCAACGTATTTGCATGCTTTATCACATGCACTGGAAATATCTACAGTGTGGAGTAAATTCTTGTCACGACAAAATATATTCTAAATTCAATTGATTAGAAAGCAATGTAAAATTACTGCCCCCATTCCATCATTTCAACAAGCTACCCCCATGAAGCAACAAACCATATTCCACCTGCACCTGTTCACCGTAATTGCGGTAAAAGAAAAAAAGAAAGAAAGAAAAGAAAAAAATAAGGAAAAAAAAGAAGAAAGAAAGGAAGGAAGGAAGAAAGAAAGAGAAAGAAAGAAAGAAAGAAAGAAAGAAAGAAAGAAAGAAAGACTCCTTTAGGAGCTACCAAATATTTCACTAAGTTCGTTGACTCGTGACCCACGGTGTACCCTCCTTCAATGCTTACTTTTTGTAATTTTGGTTGTGCTTATGTGCTTTTATAACTGTTTACGTTTGTGTTTGTAATTTTTGTGCTAGTGTGAGTTGAATAGGTTTGCGGCTATTCGCATCAATGGCGGCATTCGCACGCATGGAAACCAACAACATTCTTAAAATTTAACTCCTAGATTAGGTTTAAGGCAACGAGTTTCATTATGCAAGTTTTATTCGAAATTCTCGTTTGAACAGATTGCCGCAAAGGAATTTCCTTGTGCCTCACTATGGTAAAATTATGTAACAGTTGACGACTGAAAATTGGTGTACAGAGTTAGGCTGGCGAATAATAAAATACGTAAACGCTATGGTGCATGTTTCCGTAAGAAAAAGAAGGGGAAAAAAATAAACGACTATTAGTACAGAGTAAATAAACATTTTTCATTATATTCATGTTTATATTATTAATTACTTATTCAAATACCTTATAGAGAGATAAATCCAAAGGCTCAAAGTGATGTTGCTTTATAAATTATTTTTGATCCATAGGTACATTTGCAAGTTATGTAGAATGTGTAGAAAATTAACAGATGTATGAATGAGTGTATTGACAGTTAATTAGGCAAGAGTACCGTTGACTTAAATGAAATAGGAAATAATAATAAAAAATAGCATGGGAGGAGTAAGGAAGTAACCATCATTAGTTTAAAAGGAGGATGAACAGAAATATCCGAGCTTTGTTCGGCAATTAGGTGGCTCATTTCCGAAGGTGCCCGCAGGGCTGGCTGAAGTTGTTAAGCCATAGACTCGTGCACATTGGTCTTTTGCTGACGCTTGCGATTAGATTTAGTGTTAAACAATTCCAAGTGTATCTATTTTATTTTCTGTAGAAGCGTAGACTAATTATAGCACAAGGGCAACAATGAATCTTACGCAAATGACTGTGTTGGCATTAATATGGAAATCTGTTTTGTGTATATTGATCAAATTTAGTAATATTTTATCTTAAATTATTTTAGCAATGCATCTAACAGCTATTTACCGTCAACCATGTTGGAAGCACACGAATATTACCTACACTTACCCGTACAAACAGTATCGTCTTCGTTCACCAGTCACGCCTCCTTTCACGAACGGCAGCGGTGAAAACGAAAGAATTACTGCATAGATGCGGAAAAGTTGTAGTGTGACTTCAACAAACACAGGATAATTGACAGTCGTAGGGCAAAAAAAACAAACAAACAAACAAAACAAAAAACAAACAAAAAACAAAAAAAAAACAATGGAATGCTAAAAATGCACTTTTTAGGATGCACGTATTAGTTAATCACTTTCAATATACAGCGAAATGAAATGGAAAACTGTAATGTAGCAATTTAAACGTTAAGGAAATAACTGTTTACGGGAAAAGGTATACGCTTTATAACAGTATAAATTTTGCAATTTTTTAACATAAGCTAATCTAACCTAAATTAGCAACCTATGTGTTAGCAGTATAAGTTTGAAATTTTTTTAAATGTAAGCTAAGCTAACTTAATCTAAATTTGCAACCTATGCGTTAACAGTATAAATTTTGCAATTCCTTTTTTTAAACCTAAGCTCACCTAATCTAACCTAAATTTGCAACGTACATAAAATGAAAGTAAAATTGCAATTGTCCTCCATTAAAAAAGTAACATTTATTATAGTAAGAAAAATGTATATGTTTCACGAATATAAAAATGTCAGCAGCTGGAGGAAGTGAACGTACTATCTTCCTGTTGGTAGCACGACGCTCTAACTAATTAAGCCATTTGAAGAATTTGGTAATTATCCGCCTACATTACTAGACTGGAATTGGGCTCGGTTTTCTCCACTGCCCTCCGCTGCCGTTCGTGAAAGGAGGCGTGACTGGTGAGCCAAGGCGCTACTGTCTGCACGGTTTAGTTTGCCTTCTACAGTCTGTTCATCATAAGTGTATAGTGAATGCCATAAAAGCATATATCGGAAATTATTTTGTTTGACTGACCAGCCTCTACTCACAAATTAGTTAGCGAAGTAGTACTACTTATTAAATGAATATATTCAATTATTTGAGCGACTTGCTATTTATTTTTGTTACTTATAGCGTGAAGGAATCATTTTATTTATATAAGATATCTTGGATTAGATTTCTGTTAAGAACTAATGATTTTATGAAAGAATACGAATTCAACAGATGAAGAAATCGTAAAAATAACGGCCGAGTTTACAAGCATTTCAGTGTGTGGTAAATTCTAGAATCAATAGCAACAAACGGGGGCGGCAAAGTGAGAAAGGCGGAAAAACATTTTCTATGAAGTTACGATGAGCACATTATAGATATACAGGCTGGTAACATGGAGGAAATATACAGGATGGATAAGAAGTAACTCCCTATTGTAATAAGCATATAACATTTGTATGTATTAATGTTTTATGTGACTTAATTTTTTTTTTTTTTTTTTTTTTTTTTTACAGTGGTGAAACGTGAGCTGCAATGGCATCACAGTGCTTGAGAGAGCCCGTTATGAAATCTGGCGTTCCATCATGCAGATGCAGAGATGGTGCGGGTAGTGCATTACTCTCGCGCAACATTGGAATGGCAAATTGATGAACACAGGATTTATGGCTCGTAGAAATGGTCGTTTCTCGACATCCAGGTCAGAGAAAAATATGCAAATGGTGCGGAATATAAACACAGTAATCCCCAAAAGTCAGCACGACAAGTTACTCGTGAAAGTGATATTTCCCGCCCCACAATCAGAAATATTCTGAAAAACGAATTAGATTTTCGTCCGTGAACGCCACATTACCGTAAAGAGCCATCGTTGGAAGATTGTGACTTGCTTGGTTGATATGCAGACTGCCCCGCGTATTTCAGAACACAATTTGGAGCGATGATATCATTTTTCATGTCGGAGTGTTTGTTAACGGCCACGATTTTCACTAGTGTGCACAGCAGGATCTAGGGGTCAGGATTCCAAATTTCAAGGTCTTTCTAAGGTCACAGTTTGTGTGGCATAACATTTAACAAAGTCGTGGGTCCGTTCATTCTTCGAGAAAACATGAACACAGAAGGGTACAGAGTCATGCTGGAATATGAAGTTTGACCAATTATTTCCACCTGGGATAACATCAGTGACCTCATTTTCTTCAGGATGGCGCCCTACCTCAATTTCCACTAGACATTCATGTTTGGCCAGACGAACATTTTTCACGGTTGGATCGCCGTGGTCCGCATGAGTGGTCAGCACGGAGTCCTGACCTCATTCCATGTGATTTCTTCCTGTGTGAATGGGCGAAAGGACAGGTGTACTGCACCAAACAAAAACCTTTGGATACACTCGAGGATCGTATTGGTTACGTCCTCACCAATAAACCACAGGAGTACATGCTCAAATCAGTCTAAAATTTCCCCCATAGTTTACAACACTGGTGCAAAATGCCGGTGAAAAAGTGGGGTTTTAAGTTGCACTGCATAGGATTTTTCCGTGTTAAACACCACAACAAAACATGTTTAATTAAAATAGGCAAATTATTAAGAAAGTTATAAGCATATTACAACAGGGAGTTACTTCTCACCCATTCTGTATATTAGGAGTCCCCAGCTCTGCCATCTGGTTTTCCTTTTCGAATTATCTGGACAACAGTTCTATCATGGAGGTATATTAATTTTTTCCTCCATTCTTTAAATATAAATGATAACCCGCCACCTATGACGTTGTATCCGCCTTCCCATTAGCCCATTTCAAGTGATTTATACCGAGTTCACAAATTTGCCGTAAAATGAGCTATATACATGGTACCGGACGTCGTAACATCACAATAGAAGCAAAGTTTTTTCAATATAGATTTTAAAACATTTGAACTTATTGTTCGAATTTTGTTGACTTGACATGCGCTCCTGTATAGATATAAAGTGAACCTATTTACGAAATATAAAATGTACAGCTGTATTATCAATATGACTACACACAAAGTACGTACCTCACTTGTAGCTAAATATGTAATACCTACCTGCTTAGGGGTTTTGCGTTCAGTTACTTAGTTTTCTAGTATATCTCTGTTGTAGATGTGGCAATATTCTTCAGCAATTTGAGAATAGTTATCTCACTCACTAATTGTGAATGTGCCGAGCAACGGTATTTAATGTGTGGAAACACTTTCAAGTGGTACTACATAATTATACATTGTTGCAGCAGGGTTTTAATGCATGAATGGCTGAGATTTTAATACTAAGTTATGTATAATTTCCAAAACCCACAATAGCAAATCCAACAGTTACTGCAGCTTTGGCATCGCTTTTATAAATCAAGTCCATCAAGGCGGAGGAAGACCTTGTTCTTCTCATAAGAATCACGCAATTATCACAAGAGGGTTTTTTTTTTTTTTTTTTTTTTTTTTTAGCTAATTTTTCTTAGAACATAGTCTCCAATGTACGACAAACAGGCCAACCTTTAAAAAAGCCAATATTCCTGTGTTCAAGATCCGATTTAGACTGCAGACAACAGCTCTGACATCGAGTATTCCATTACTTCCAAACATCTATCTCAGTGCTCTAAAAACATCTCAATTGGTCATTGTTAAATGCACGTGTCATACAAAATGAAACTCTGAATTAAGGAGGTATCCTACAGTAGACGCTGAAATTACGACAATGGCTTCGTAAATCTCTTTGTTTAAGTTATAACAGGCAGAGGAGTTTTAGTAAGTATACCATCAAGTTAAGAATGCACTGAGGGAAGTGGAAGCATCTGTGAACTTGCAGTATTCTCTGTAAACAAATATGATGTACACCCTGCTTCAAAAGTAGGTATACCTAGATTAAGGATTTTTAGAAGGAAGAAAGGAACGTACGTTCAGTGTAATGTTACATTATGATGAAAGTATTAATTTACAGAAATCTGAGTTATATTGACTTTTCTTTTACATCGTGAGTGCAGATATTACAATGTACAATAATACATTTTCTTAATACATGGAACGTAAATAGCATGCGATTAGCACATAGGCGTTTTCATATTTTGAAAAATACGTTTCATATCACACGTCGTAATAGGAGCAAATAAAATATGAAATATTAGAGTTGTTTGAAATTCCCTGACTGAGTAACGCGTCTCTCGTTTAACACATTTTCGGTATTCTTCTTCAGAATACTTTTAAGTATATTTGTCACCTTTTTCTTTAACAGATCCCGTTTGTACTTGACCCAGTGTTTCTGAAAACTGACATAAGAAAGATTTTCAAACACAGTTGGTAAAATTATTTCCCTAAATGTATCTATAGCGGCATTTCCCCTCTTGTCAATAACGTTAATTATGTTAAAAACTTTGTCGTAATATTCACCATAATATACTACAGCCTATAGCCATGTTCCACACCGAATTACAATTGGTTGTGGAAACAAGAAAATTCCAGGCGCTATCCTCTTAAATATCTTTATTCTTGAGGTTGCCTTGTGAAACATCTTTTTCACGTTGGATATAAAAGTATCATCTTTCGGAAAACAGGCTCTAATTTCTTCCGCAACTCTAAAGTCTATATGCTAGACAGATTTAAAATATTAATTGTGGATATGATTGCTGAACATTTGTGACAGCTTTTTTCATATAGGATGTCCCATACGTAACCAGTAGCAAAACATTTGCATTCTTGATACCGGCAGGCCACTACAGAGACAAGGAACAATTAAACAAGGGAGTAATTGCAGAATGATTAACCTCCTGAATCTCTTAGGAGGTTAAGAGAAAAAATGTACCAAGACTATCAAGCGTCATTGTTCCTACAACATTTGCGACTGACTTATTAATGACATCGTTAGTTTCGTCTATAGAAAGTAATATCTTTTAATCTGCTGCTGCATCTCATATATTGTTCAGGCTTTTTTCATAGACTGTTGGTAAGTGTGTTTGTCTAATTGTGTTTCCCAAGACATTTTTCTGTTAGTATATTTGTTTATGAAAGCTACAAAACAAGGTTGCAGTACCTGTTTTTAAGGAATATCCGTTCTTATTATTATCTGACACAGATCCTCGAAAAATTCCGAGTGGCAGTTTCCGGCTGAAGAGATTGAAGGTCCACTTTCCTCATTATTTCTTTCTAATAATGTCACATGTTCCTTGTGTTTCTTTGAATAACAGTGTTGTTTAATATGATGTTTAAATTTCCTTTGATCTTTGTGTGACATGCGATACATCTAATGATTTCATACTTTGTGCTGAAGTACTCTCTGCCAAATTCCGTTACAAACGATGCTAATTGTGGTGATGATGTTGTGTATGGCTCTTCTTTACTTTTGGCATAATGCCACAGTTCTCTACTTGCCTGTATTCATTTAATAAATAGAACAGTAGCAACGAAAGAGGGGGTTGTATTGGGGAGTGTTCTTCACAGTACCTTATGTTTAATATACTCCGTGCGGAAATGCAATTGCACTGTTTATTTACTAAAACCACTCTTCCTGGTTATAAATGCCTTCCCTGCTCTTTACTCGCAAGTTTTAATATTCTTCAAGCATTGGAGAACATCTCTTTCTAACCATTCCGCCTTTCATCATCCAAGCTCAATAAGCGCATTTTATCCGGCTGCAGTGCGGTACTGCTCACACCTTGTGCGTCTAATATTGTTTTCATATTTTTCCAAAATATTATGTTGCACCTGTATAGTAAAATATTGTGCGTCTTTGTGATGGGATTTTTTTTTTTTTCTTTTCCAGATATTCTAAGGCTGTTATGACTTCTATGGAGAAAATATCCTTTGCCCGCCTCACATTCATTTTCTCGAAGTTTGAAGGTTCTGCATGTTGCCTTGTCAGGAAAGGAGCTGGATTCACACTTTCTTTTGACTGCAGCAGACAAAGATTCTTAATGAAATCTCCATTTATTTCCTCGCATCAAATCAAACAACATTTTCCAGCAATGAATTTCTTATGTTTTTGAGGATGTGGCATTGGTCAATAGAAATAAAAGTTTCCCTTCACTATTGACAGGGAGGCAGACATTTTGTACATCTTTAGAGGAGGAAATTCTTGTCATATTAACACTTATTTTGTGATTGTCACTCATTAGTCGCAAAACATCAAAGCCGAAATTTTCTACTTCTTTTATAGCGGCAAGAGTCAAGGTATGCAGTTTCATGCCTAAAAGTCTTTTCAAGGAAAAAAAAATGATGCTGGTAGCCTGTACTTGGTGGTCAGCCCCGACTTTGCAAAGCAAATAAGAATGGGCCAGAACACGAACGGAAGTGTCGTTTTGCCCGAAGAAATTGTTAATATATTGTTATAAAGCAACTACTTTTTGATTGACTTTTTATCTATCAGGAAAGTCTTTCTGCTTCATTTAGCCGTATACTTTCGGCAAGGAGTCGATGTTTAATTAGGGGAGTTATCCAAGATTCACAATTTAAATTTCCCTCAAAATGATAAAGCGAGGTCTTCCACGGCAAGATTAACATGTGGATCCTTACAAATGTATACCCCTTTTGGGAATAGATTGAAAAACAATACACTGTTATATGTTCCGACCATCTTAATCCTGTTTTTTTATTTTCTAATTGACATCCCGCAATTTCAATCCGTATTTCTATTTCTCTTTTTCAGCTTCCCGGGAAGCTACAAATAGTCTGTAGCTCTACGGAACGTTTGGAGTTCTCACTGTCCGTGTTGACATATTTATTTATATATTCCGGTTTAGTATTAGCGCCTTTGCGCTTTCTTATTTTTTTTGTACAAGAAAGAGTTCCCCCCCTTTCTTTCTTAACAGACACGTTGTATGGTGGATACTCAGGGGAAACACTTGGAATTATATTAGGCTTTAATATCTTGCTTTCAGCCCAAGATAATAATCCCTCTCCATGAAATTTAAACTGCATACAATAGATGAATTCGAGTTAAAATTTGGGGAGAATTTTTTTCTTAAGAGTTAGCGTTCAACCAACTTTGTCTCTGTTGTGCATTTAGAGGGAACTCGTAATAAGAAATTCCGCTTCTTGACCTGTTCTTTCATTGCGGTGCACAAAAATAAATCATTTTGAAGTTCACGCAACTAAATATTAAACTCTCAACAGTGACACCTGCAATAACTAGAAATATACAATAAACAATAACAATACAAATTAAAGCAATCACATTAATTCGACTCTTGAACATTTGAGGACTTAGTCCGTAGGTGAGATAAAATAATTCTCGTTCACACCACCCACTTATGCCAGGGGGGAATTAGAATGTAATTAATTAAATTCTATTTCTACTCTAGAAAACCTCTATGATATTCTAAAATTTGTCGTTACAAGCAGGGTTGAAAGCACTAGGAATCGTATGGAATTTCCTGCTTGCAGTGGAATGATGAAATCTCCCAGCGGCTGGCAAGTCCCGAGCGACAGCGGAGAGAGCCGAGAGGGCCGAAGGTAGTGCACAGATAATAAGGATTCACAAGCAGTGTTACAATTAATTCTGGCGTTTAGAGCGTCATGCTATTTTTGTGAAGATAGTGGTTTCGAATCCTATCCTCCAGATGCTTTCTTTTTCTCCTTCTACTTCTAGTTCTTTCTTGTGCTGGATAAAGGAGATTTGGCACAATTGCATGATTAACTCATTACCATAGTATCACGCATAGAATGTTGACCATTTTTTTCTGCTGCAATAAAAGGAGATTTGCCAGTATTACGGTGATTTATCATTCCCTATCAATTTATATTTACGAAAAGGGGGCGAACATAGGTCGTCGGGACGTAGCGAACCGCAACAACCACTGGGGTCCATCGGTTTCTTGAATTTAACGGAGGTTAGCGTTAGGATTAGTGTGTGTGTGTGTGTGTGTGTGTGTGTGTTATCAAAGTTGCAAATTGGAATAAGAGCACATTTCCTACCGTTACAACATTTCACCCGCCTAACAATGTCCTCGTTACAGTGATTTACCCGCCCCTATCAATTCATATTTAGGAAACGGAGGCGAGCGTAGGCCGTCAAGCATAATATTTTACCCTCGTTCCAATGCACTATTAATTATTTTTTCACATGTCAACACATAGGTTACAGTATTTTTAACAAAAACTAAAATAAAAAATTACATTCAACATGAGACATAGGTGCGTGCAGGGAACTTCGCTGTCGCTTGGGACTGGCCAGTAGCTAGAAGATTCCATGATTCCACTGCAGCAGGAGATTCCTTACGATTACTAGTTCTTTCAGCCCTGCTTGTAATAGTAAGTTATTCTAAAGCCATTCTCTGTCACAGGGAGGCAGCACTTATGCGGCGAGAGAGACAACCAGTTCTAGACGGCAGATGGCGTTGGTTTACGTGAAGATGGTTTCGTTGTTGTGGCTACTGAAAATGCAAATTGAAACTTGAGTATGGGTAAGAAACAGATATAGAACTTTAAAAACTTACCTAGAATAACACAAGTGCAAATAAAAACATTAGGAGATTATCTGCCTCCCTTAAAAACTAGTACCTACCCTCCGGTCCCAAGAAGCGCAACGACTTGGCTAATAGAATATATTAAACTTAAGAAATATGAAACGTGTTCGAACCTTAATGTCAAAAAATAATCGATTAAGAAAAATCCGTTTAAATTGTACCAATGTGAAAATTGCAAACTTTTAAGTTAGGATTAGTTGTAAGAAATCGCAACCGCTGGGTAAATTATAGCTTTTGGTACATCCCACGTTGAGCGTGCTATTAAAAGTGTATTTGATAAATATAAACGGATAACAACTTGCATCATGCTGTAAAGGGGTGTGAGCTATTAAGAACTGTATAAGATATTTTTTTAAAATATGATTTATATAATATATCTTAAAGTAAGTACATTTAATTTTTGAAAAAAATGTCAACAGAGTTCTCTTCTTTTCCTCCTCAAGATTATTCTAAAAACTTTTTCTCCATAACCAGATTTACTCCAATCAACAGTTCCATATTACA
Source organism: Metallyticus violacea (assembly GCA_030762175.1). Taxonomy (NCBI): domain Eukaryota; kingdom Metazoa; phylum Arthropoda; class Insecta; order Mantodea; family Metallyticidae; genus Metallyticus; species Metallyticus violacea. The sequence goes on from CM060846.1 coordinate 378,536,358, forward strand.
TTACTGTATGAAAGTATGCATTATGCAATGCATATTTTGGTAGGAGATATTTAAACTCTTAGAAAACAGACTGAAGTAAGCTTGGAAACTATTATTTCAACATGTTTCTTTCAGTTAAGGTTTTGATCAATTTTTAACCCTAAGAATTTGTAATATTGATTTCTTTTAGGGTCTTAGCTTGATAATTATTTGTGAGATCTGAATATACACATAAATTCTTTGTTTTGAATTGAGTAAACTTTTCTTATCTGTATTAAAATATTTTATTAGCTTCAAAAAGATATATGGCCCTCTGTTGATTCTTGTGACACATTTTCTTTTATAATCCCTATTAATGATTCATGGTGACTGGTTACAACTTTTTGCATTCTATTACATAAATAAGATTTAAACAATTTTAGTGTTACGTTATCTAATCCATAGAAATATAATTTTTGTAATAGTAGTTCATGATCTATACAGTTAAATGCCTTTAATAAATCACAAAAAATCCCCACAACATATTCCTTCCTATCTAGTGCTTCTAAGATTTATGTAGTGAGCTTAAAAATGCCTTGTCTGTTGGCATTTACAAATCCAACCTGGGAGAATGTTAAAATAATATTTATGCTTAGGTATTTTATAACATGGTTTATACATAATTTTTTCTAGAATCTTTGAGAATGAACGTAAAAGTGATAATGGGCCTTTAGTTTGACTGTATACTTTGGTCACACTTTGTAAAGAGGTTTAACAATAGTATATTCAGTATATCCAAAAATATTCTAGATATTAACAAATGGTTATAAATATGACTGAAAGGTTTACTAAATTCAGATGAAAAACTTTTTAATAGTTAAGTGCTTATCTCTTCCCATCCGGAAAAATTTTTGAATTTGAATGACTTAATCATTTTTTCAATTTTGCTGGGAGAAGTTGACCTATTATTAGTAAATTTATAATGAAAATTGTGTTTACTTACAGATTCTGTTAATACATCTTTAACTCTTACATTATTTCTGTTTACACAATTCTCTGCAACGGTTATTAAGTGACTTAAAAGCATTTGCAATATGGTGTAAATTATTAATTTTCACATTGTAAATATTATCATCAATATTTACCCTACAGTTTTCAGTTTTAATTATATTACATGCAGTTTTAATTTCACTTTTAGACATTGAGAACTTGTGAGAAACACCTACTCCTTGCTTCTTTAATCACTATATTCAGATTTTACAGTACTTTTTTTAGTGCATCTTGCAGTTCTTTTCATGCTAATTCTATTTTGTAAATAAAACTTTCTCTTGTTTACATAGATATTTTAAACTCATTGGTTAGCCATAATTTATTATTTAGATATTTTATTCCCATTGGTTAACCATAATTTATTATTTAGGTTAGTTACTTTGGTTCTTTCTGGAAAATTGACCTCAAAATGCCATAACACAATAGGAATTCATTTATAATTCACATTGTCATAAAAATAGACAATTCCCCAGTTTTCATAACCAAGATCAAGTTTAAAATTCACAGTTGAAACATACCACCACAGGTGGCCGAGGTCGTTAAGGGGCAGACTCGTGTGCAGGATGTCAGGGGCTTAAATCCCGCCAGGACTGTCCTTTCTGACGGAGGTTTTTCCAGGTTTTCCCCAGTCCTCATAAATGGCAAATGCCGAAAAAGTACCCTAAACTTAGTCCTGGAATGATTCCTTTCTAAAAAATAAATCCTTTCCCAATATATAATTTCATCTCATTTATCATAACTGTCCATCGCCTATGGTGCCTCTGTAGCAAAAAAGGGCTTTAAGCACCATTCATTCATTACAGTGGAAGCATCTTGTTACTCTAATCATATGACAGTATTGTTTGCCAGTTAAATTGTATTTTATTGCTACTTAACACGAGCATTTGTGCATTATGATCTGACAATCCATTTAATACTGGAAATACAGTATATTTTGGATTCTTACTTATATATATATATATATTATCTATAATTGCCAATCCTTTTGCATTCTGGTTGAAAAATGTACTATTTATCTAAATTATAATCCCTAATAAGGATGTTATTCTTTGATTCCTTACATTATCAGTTAAGGTGTTCACATTAAAATCGCCACAAACTGAAATATTTATATTCTTTCTGTACAAGAAATTGAGAACTTCATCTAACTGGTTTATGAGAAAATTAAAATTTCCTGGTGCAGTTCTGTAAATGGTTAATATTACAAATATACCACTAGCACAGCAGCTTTCGAAGTCTTGCTCTCTATAGAAGGAAATTATGTCAGTATTACTTAAGTTGAGGTTGATCTCAATGTAAATACTCGCCTATCCACAGTTGATGGAATGTATATAAACACTAGAACATAATGAATAATTATCACTCTGTAATTGCCTCAGTTTTAGTTCTGTACAGTGGTGTTTCATCAGACAAATAACTAATTTCTTGTTTATCAGAGAGACAGGCATCTTGGATTGCTATATTAAATCCTTCCATTTTATTTTTAAGTCCTGTAATGTTTTGGTGAAGTAGAACTAAGCATGTATATTTTATTTGTTATGTGTATAAACCATTACATGTAGATATAGGTATTAAATGTCTCTTTTCTTTTTTATAAAAAATGTAAGAATATACCAACAATAACAGGAATATGTAGGCCTGCTGCAATTTTACATATGACCATACTTCAAATCATTGGCAACAAGATTTGCAAGAAGCCTCTTGTCTCTGGAGTGGATGTGTAGCCCAAACTCAGTGAAATGTTCCCTTCTTAAACTTTTCATTGAAATAACATTAAAGTTAGCATAAACAATAGAAATCTCCACAAGTCAGCTTCACTCCTATAACCCTTACTCAAAGCCATGGCTTATCATACTTGCCAAACAATGCAACAAAATTCATTTGTGTGATTGCTGTTCTTGGAGGTTCTTTAAGTCCGCTCCAATTGTGAAATTTGGGCGTCTATCTAGGCTATTTCTACCTGCCCTAATTACATTATGGTCTTCCTTAGATGAGCATTTTAGCAACTCCTTAATAATGAAACTATACATCCAAGACCAACATTCATTTTATAAATACACTGTGCTTTAAACTGGTCTGCTACAGCATGCTGAAGAACTGATCCCATATGTTTTGCATGGCTGCTACCTAGAACTAATTCTTGTTGATATTGGGCCTGCTACGTGTAGCTACAAGATTGGGTGGTGAGTTCTTGCATTCTTTGTCTTCAATGTCATCTAAAACAGAAAATCTATTTTTAGTTTCAAAATCCTGTGGTTTGGTTATTCTGCATCTGTGGAATTCTACAGCAAGAATTTCCATCATTTCAAATTTTTACCATTTTTGAGAAGATAACAGATCTAAAGTTACAACTATTTACATTTGGTATTTTGGTAATTTTTGCCTTCAAAATTTTACATGATTTTGTTAAAAATCAATGATACTTTTAAAATGTCTTATTTCAGCTTCCTTCATAGATGATTTACAAAACCATTCATCATTGGAAATATTGTCATCATGTAATAAAACTATTCATCATCAGGAATATTGTTATCACATAACCTAACACATTTATATTTATACCATACATTGCAAGAATCGCATGAATACCATTTGAGACAAAAACACTGCAGTTGCCACATAATCTGTTCAAATGCATCATAAAAAATACAGCACCTGTGAACAGAAATAAACTGAAACACATGTGAGAAGTTAAATTAGTTTCAGTTATTACAACCAAATGACTAGTGTAAACAAATGTAATCCATCCTGGTGGTGTAGTGGTGACCATAACTCCTTCCTAAACCTAAGATCGTGGGTTCAATCCTGGCCAGGAGCGAAGGATTTTTTCGGGCGTAAAATACCTAAGTTTGGCTTCCTTAGGAAGGGAAGTAAATTTGTGGGTCTCATGTTGTACAACTGCAGCATGTAGAAGAACCTCAAGCCTGGAAAAAAGAGGCCTTTGAGCAAAATTTGTCTGCCGTTTCGTGCCCTGAATTGAATGGGATGCTGATGACCTGAGATGTTATAGAGCATCCATAAACTAAAAAAAAAAAGTAAATAAACATTGCCTTCTAAAGTAACTGTCAGTAGTAGGAAATACAATACCATAACATTTCACATACACTTTAAAACTAAGGAATATAACACTATACACTAAATAAAGCTTCATTAAGTATTATACTAATGGATGATTGTAGTTTTTATTAATCAGCAATCTGTTGAAGCTTGAGCACTTTCATTATTAGGCACCAATGTTAGAGCTGCCATCACTGTTAATTACAATTTTAAGATGTAACTCCTAGGTTAGGTTTTAGTTAAAGATGGTATTGGCAGACTTAATTTTAGTTTTATATGTCTGTCTCTACAATTCTATTTCCATTGCACCATAGTATATGGTAATATTGTATAACTTCACAACTCAAATGATGAACCATTAAAGATGCATAGAGCCACTCTGGAGGGGAAGGGATAGGAAGACACCTGAATATGCTGGTGTGGAATTTTGCTGAATTAACAACACCCTGTCTATGTCTAAACCCCAAACCATTCACATCATGCTAAATAATGTCTCCACTCAATCGTGTTATTTTAGGTAAGTTTAAATTTAAGTTTGTGGTTGTGATGCATGCCTATATTCAAGTTTCACCAATTAGTTGAAAAATGCATGAGCATGTCCATTATTTTGGTTCTCATTTCAGATATAAACCTTGAAGATGCAAGATGTCTTATTCAAGGAAGAAGATAAGAATTCGGTCATATTCTACTAAATCAAAACTAGCAGAATCAACCTCTATTCACGAACAACACAGTTTATCAAAAGCTAGCGAAATATGTTCAAATCCTACTTCACAAAATGTATCTTGCTCTATAAATTCAAACAATGCACAATGTGTAGAGATTGAAAGTGACAAAGATGTGAATCATTGTATAGCTGAGGCTGGGAGAATGAATGAAATTTGGTTCACAATGTCTCAATCTGAAATTACAAACTTTGGAATACAAACAGAAATAAATGAAGGAAATGCAGTAATTTGTTCAAATAACACAGTTCCCCCAAATAGTGATCTTGGAAAGATTATTTGCAGAAAAGTTAAGCAGAGCTCCTCTGATGTTTCCAAAAAGAAAAGTAACTTACAAAAACATGGGTCCTCAAGTGCAAAAGATGAAACTACACTTTCTGGTGGTATAGATAGTGCTAAGGAACTGATGCTTGCTGCAGTTGATACTTCAGACAGTAAAGAAAATCAGATGTTTGCTGCAGTTGATACTTCAGACAGTAAAGAAAATCAGATGTTTGCTGCAGTTGATACTTCAGACAGTAAAGAAAATATAACCAAGATTGTACAAATTAAGGTATGCATTGTAATTTTAGGAATATGAATTGTTCATTAGATGTAGGCTACTATAAAATAAGAAAGTTGAATTGCTGTACCAAATGAGTTTAGTTAAATGGTGTGTATTGTTTTCACCCTATCATTGACCATAGATTATAAATTTCATGGGAAAATTAAATTACCCGAATTTTGTATAGTAAAGTAATGCATAAATGACGAATGCTGTATTTGCACTATTCATTCATTTTCGATGAGAACTAGTTTCAGAAACCTTTCTCTTTATTTCATGTTAGCTTCGTTGGAAAATAAGCACAGAATTTTTTTTTAAATAAGTTCAAGTATGAAGTTAAATGTTATTTTGCAGTACAGCAATTCTTGTTTATTATGCTTTATATTTCCTTAATTGTCTAATGTTAAATTAAAAAAAATTCTGGAAAGTATATCCATTGGTAGCATATAATCAAATTGAAAATAAGTTTGGAATCCATAAAGCTGTCAAGTTTTCAATAGTTTTGTTGCCCATTTCACAGCAGCAGGAGAGTTGGCAATGAGAGTGTAAACTCCCTGCAGAGTAGATATAACATCCCTGCAACGTTTTTCAGGCAGTTATTGCACATTTGCACATTTTATGTAATAAAATGGAGCCTAGCAGCATTCCTGTCTGCAGAAAATGTATGAAGAAGAAAATGACAATAACATGAGATTCAAATATTATGTTCTTGAAATAATAATAAAAATGAGAAAATTCTCATTTTTATCTTCCAAATCAGTCAATTTAAATTTGAAAGCACACAAGGTCACTTGTCCACTTATTGTTGGCATGTGATCCTGATATTGCAGTTATTTTATGTAATTGGATATTATGCAGTTTAATGCCCATTTTAACTACGGAAGCATCACAGGTGGTGTATACTAATGATACATGAAATGAAATAATAAACTAGGAAAGGATTTTTTTTTTTTAATAAGGAAAGAAGGGTTTCAGGCCCAAGTTTTAGGACGCCTTTCCAGGATTTGCCATTTATGAGGACTAGGGGAAACCTGGAAAATACTTAAGTCAGGGAAAATGCTCCAGTTGGGAATAGAACCACAGTCCTCCTATTCAAGAGTTTGCACCTTAATGACCTTAACCATTTATGGTGGTGGCATAATAATTGATCCACTCTTAATATTCTGTGCTGATGAAGCATGGTTCAATTTATGTGGTCATGTTTTTATGCAACATAATGGGTAATGGAGTACCAAAAACATAATTTATGTACAAAATCCCCATGCATGATGAGAAAATCAATATATAGTGCGCAATAAATACATAGAATAATAGGGCTTAGTCTTATTGAGAATACTATGAAAGCAGAAAGACACAGGAATGATATACTGACAGTATGTGATTTTTATTTATGGAAAAAGTTGTAAAATAAAGTATATGGGACTAATCCTATTACGTTAGAAGAACAGGAAGAAAATATCAGATGATAAATTTACTCAGTTTCAGATGGTGAACTGATGCATGTGAAAATTTTCTAAAAATATGCCAGAGATATATGGACGTAGTTTAACAACACTTCCAACTTTTCCTGTTATAAAATATGTGTTATTTTCATTGTGATTAAAGTTGTAATTGCAAGAACTTGAACCATTTTTAGGTGTATTACATCTGCTTGACTGGGAGTTACAGCTCTGACAGTGAACAAAAGCCATGAAAAACCCAGTAAAAAATGATCAAACTTAAGGATTTATCATTACTTTATGTTACTTCAAGAAAACCATAAAACTGATTTTGAAATTAACGGAAATGAAAAGAAGTATTTTTGTATGATGAAGATCTTAAACATTTCTGACATAACCAAATTATCAAAAAATGTTTGTGGACTTATAAAATATCACAATGACAACTGAAAATAAAAGTGAGGAGCAAAAAACACTAGAAAGCAACCACCATTATTAAATATTTAGTGGTTATTGGTGCAACTGTTGTTAGAATGTGACTGTCTAGCCTATTAACTACATAAGATTGGCATCTATCAAACCAACATTTGTGTATACTGCAAAAATCCAAGCCAAACAAATCATGGACAGCCAACATCTGTTTCATTGTCGAACCCTAAATCCTGCAGCACAATGAGCAGTGAGGACCTTTGGAAACTTGTACTGAGAGGCCAAAAGGAAAAAGGACATAACCATCTTCTACTGTCATTAGAAAAATCAATAAATAAATATTCCTGAATGCTATATTGTGAATGCTAACAAAGTTCTTGGTAATCAGTTTTAGGAAAGTATTACAATCTTTTCAAATCTCCAATTGATCTTACAGTCAAAAACAGTTATGCTAAAGTGAAATATGTAAATTGTAAAAATATAAACCAAAATTATTAAACATTTTAGTTATTTTATGCAATGTTGAGTATTTTGTGTCCAGCATAAAATTTAGAGGGTTTACTCAAGAAAAAATATTTTAAAATTTCTTGATGACATGGAATATCTGTGCAAGTAAGGTGGCAAAAAATATAAAATAGCTATGAAAAATCCTCAGTCCTATTGTTTTCTGCACTGTCATTGCATATCATCAATGAATGAGACTGTGTATGTGTTATTTACTTCTCAAAATTTATGAACTGGTTTCTATGGTTTTTATTTATGTTTTTTAAAGGTTGAAGATTGTTCACTGGATGGTGCACTGAAGAGTGAACTTGAGGCAGAGGAACTAGAGGGTCAGTCAGAGGAGAGGACAGAAAGGCAAGTGCAGTGTAGGTAGAATAAAAAATGTCATTATGGATAAAACTTTCAGATGAGCATCTAATGTTCTATTACATTCCTTGCAGTAATTTATAACAAGTTGTGTAAGTGTTCAAAGTTTGTACTTTTAGCAGCTTTCAGGAATCTGAAGCAGGGTAATTCTTGTACAGATTTTCAGAACTCAGAATATAACAAGGTGTAGAAATATCATCTGGGCTGTTTGGTCTGGTTGAATGGAATGAAATGGTCAGAAGATCACATTTCTACATGTGACAAACTGCTGTGAAAGCCCATGCATTACATAAAAGGTGTACTTCTTAGTTCTTATCCTTTGTTCCCTGGATTTTCTTGCTTTCCTCTACCTCTAGACAGTTAGATTCCTTTAGTTTGATTACACCAGATTATTCAGCATAGCCTCAGATTGTATTTTAAAATATGATGCCAAAATTCAGGTACTCCTTATTTATGCATATTCTTAAGCTGATGTTGCATGCTGCTTTGCTGCCATATTGTTTCTTTCAATTTCTACAGCTCCTTCCACAGTATGTGCAGTGAAGTAAGGCAATGTTTAGAATAGAAATGTTGTAATAGCAACATTAGAGCTAAATTTAAATATCAAAGAAACAAAATGTATATTAAATATTGTACTTACGAAGCTGTTGACAATGGAGGGGCAATATAACCTAAACTTAGGTATTCATTTTTTACACTAAACTCCATTCACTTACACTGTAAAATGTATATTATTTCAGCATAATGATATAACAGAGCATCTTTAAATATAAATTTGGCAATAAGCAAATGGAACAAATTACACAGGTTTTACAATCATCATTTCCCAGTCAAAATAATGAATTCAAAACTGGTACCACTACTGCACTAGAAATTAGTAATATCATTAGAAAACTAAAATCAAAAATCACTTCTGGCTTCATAAGATTAATAGCAAAGTCATAAAGGCCTGTGCAAAGGAAATTAGTAGCCCCCTTAGTCATTTGTGTAATGAGTCTTTAACATCTGGTGTATTTCTAAAAGGCTAAAAATATTCGGTGGTGTAGCTTCAGTTCAAAAACTGAGAAAGTTAACTGTCTCTAATTATAGACCTATAGCTATTTCAGCTACATTTACTAATGGGTTTGAGAAAGTGATGCACAGTAGGCTTTACCATCATCTTGAAAGTAACAATATTCTATTTAATGACCAGTTTGGTTTTGGGAAAGGAATTTCAATGGAAAATGCAACCTTAAACTTACTAATGAAATTTTAACTGCATTCAATGACAAAGTACATGTAGGAGGAATATTTTATGATTTATCAAAGGCTTTTGATTGTGTGAATCATGAAATATCTGATAGATAAATTAGCTTTCTATGGAATAAGAAACTAATATTTAAAATGGTTTATATTCTACACAAAAGGATGAAAGGATAAAAAAAATAGTAATAAATTGACCTTTTAAAAATAAAAATAATGTGCCAGAGTGGGGAATAATTAAACTGGAGTGCCTCAAACATCTATACTGGGTCCTCTTCTTTTTCTGATGTGCATTAATGGATTGCCCCTTATCTATAAAAAATGTAGGTAATACTATTCTATTTGCAGATGACACAAGCATATTGATAAATGGTAATAGCCTTAATGATCTTGGCTTTAAATTATATCTAGTTCTGAGTTCATTGTGTGTATGATTCAAAGCAAACAAATTTTCTCTAAACCTAGAAAAGCAAATATATGAACTTCATCACTCACAGTCGGTCCTGGTGGTGTAGTGGTTACCATACTTGCCTCCTATGCCCAAGATCGTGGGTTCAAACCCGGCCAGGACTGATGGATTTTTTTTGGGCATAAAAATCCTAAGTATGGCTCCCTTCGGAATGGAAGTAAAGCCGTGGGTCCCATGTCGTACATTTACGGCACGAAAAAGAACCTCAAACCTGAAACAGGGGCCTCTTAGCAAAATTTGTCAGCTGTTTCACGCCCTGAGTTGAATGGGACGCTGATGACCTGAGATGTTAAAGAGCATCCATAAATAAATCAATCAAAAAAAAATTCATCACTCACAGATCTCCAAATCCACTATTACAGATAGGATATTCTAACATTGTACTTCTACAAACCAAAGATATTAAATTCCGTGGTGTAATAATTGATAACCATGTGAATTGAAATATCACGTCGATCTTATACCTAAACTTAGCAGTGCTTTATGCACAGTATTAACGTTGGATTAAATGAAGATTTTAAAACTAGTTCATTATGCCTATTTCAACTCAATAATGAAATATGGTCTTATATTTTGGGGAAACTCATTTAAAAGTGAGTGTGTCTTTCTATTAGAAAAATGCCATAAAATAATCACTGGTACACATAACAGACTTTCATGCAGAAATCTCTTTAGGCAGTTAGAAATTTAACTCTTCCGCGTGAATGTGATATTCCTCATGAACTTTTATATGAGAAATAAAGAAAAGTTTGTACAAAACCTAAATATATTTGACAAGAATACTAGGCAAAAAGCAAATCTACATAGACAAGTTTCAGCACTTTCCTGCCATCATAAAGGAATTTATTGCGAATGCATTTTAGTGAAATGCTTTTCCCTATAGCCTAAAAGCCTTAATAAACAATGGTAAATCCGTCAAATCTGCTCTTAGAAAATTAAATATCTATGTAAAAAGACCTATTATTCTGTAAAGGAATATATGAGTGCAAATATATTATATTGCTTTAAAAACATTAATTATTTTATATCATTATATATTTAAATGTGTATACAGTAAAATTTTACTGACAGTGATTTGTCTGTTTCTGCTTCTCTGATATTTGTTGTTCTGGTTGAGTTGTTCTAGGTGTTGCTTTTTATTTTTAGTATAACCATTTATGCAGATGTATACATTATTTTTTGTAAATGTAGAATGTGTGCCACTGTGGTAATTGTAAATTACAAATTTTGTCTTGTAAGTCTCTGTGACTTACTGTGGCTTCATGAACTCGCAGAATGGTCCAGGAACTTAACTGAACAAGTCATAGCATCCAGGGAATTTAAGCAGATTATAATCTGTTGTTATGAAAAACACGAAATTTGTAATTAAATAAACAAAAATTAATACTTAATAAAATACTTAGAATCAGAATTTTGTCTATATTATGGTATAATCTACCCTCATTTGGATTGATTGAAATGTGGGAGGGAGTAACAAAATTCAGATTTCTCCTGCTCCAGAAACAATGTGTATGCATTCTAAAGAGAGAATCTTTCAAATCAGCATTTAAGAACACATTAACACCCTTACAATTAATAGCAATCTTTGTGTTCAAATTGTCCTGTCCAGCAGCGAGTTTCCACTCTGCCAACCTTCCTGCTATCATGAAATGCTTATTTGTCAACAAACCTAACACAAGATTAACTAAGTTTTCATTGAAAGTGAATGAATAGTGCAAATATAGCATTTGTCATTTATCTTTTTTTCAGTACAAAAATACTAAGTGTGGCTTCTTCCAGAAGGGAAGTAAAGCCTTGAGTCCCATCTAATAGATTTATGGTATGTAAAAGAACCACAAGTCTGAAAGAAAAGAGACCTGTGAGTAAAAAAATTGGCCATATGTGAAAAATCAGCACTGAATTTTTTAAAATAACTTTAAGTTTGAAATTAGATGCTATCTTCCAGTACAGCAATTCTGGTTTATTTCACTGTATATTATTTTAATCATTTAATGGTAAATTCATAAAATGGGCAACAAAGCAATGAAAGACTTGGTTCTTTTACGAAATCCAAACTCATTTTCATTTTCAGATTTAAATGCTATCAATGGATATAATTGATGTTGTAAATTGGAGCATTTATTTTATAATTGAAATTCAGTGGATGTAAAACTGTATTCAAGGAAATGATTACTATTAATTAATAAGAATGAATATTTTGCTTGAAATGAACTTGAACACTTGACATATCCATACATATGGCTGCATACCAAACAGTATAAAATATGAGTATAAAGGCTGACTGGTACTTTGACTACCTGCTATAGATAGAAATCTTTAGTAACCTAAACCTGTAATAATCTAAAGAAAGTTTTGAATAAATGAGTCGAATTTGTATCACTTACATCACTAATAGTTTTAAAAGAGGAAAACTAAGTTTCCCTCAGATGGAACTGAAGATGGGAGCAATTAGCTCCAGAAACTTAGTTTTCCTCTTTTAAAACTATTAGTGATGTAAGTGTTACAAATTCCACTGAACTATTTCAAACTTATATAAACATCACTGTTACAAATGTCCACCATATTTAACTAATCTAAAGAAAGTTAACAAAGGTATGTGAATAATATTGATATAGAATTGGTTTACTGACACTTATATTTCACTTATTTGGTTTTCTAATTGGACATGTTTCTGGAACACTAGCTCTCATCATCAGCAGATGACCAATTGGTAGAGGTATTCTCTGTAGACTCTTAGAGAAATTTATTGAATATATTCAATGGTGGTGTCTCGAAAACTATGATGCAGTTTTTATTTTTTATGTACATTTTTGCTATGCTTTAGTTCCAAAGGTTTGCAAGTGCATTACAATAATTTTGTTTTTCTTACAAATTTCATGGTTTTCTGACCAAAAGGGGGCCACTTCTGCCAATTTCTGTATCTGTTTGTAACAGACATTGGTACAGGTTTCAAAATTTCTTTTATTTTTCCAATATATACCTAATCACAGTCTTTGCAATTGATTTGGTGGATACCTAACTGCCTGTTTGAAGGTATAGGGTGTTTACAGGAAGATATTAATAAATTTTTCATACTATGCCCATTTTGAGAAGCCAAAAATTTATTCTGTTTTTTTAATTTTTTTTTTTAAATTTATTGAAAATGCAAGGGTGGTATGTGAAATTTTTGCATCGCATATCTTCTTTTATTTGTAATAGTAAACTTCTCTCTTAGCCATCTTTATTTCTTTTAAACTTTTTAATTATCTACTAATTATGTAGTGCTGTGTGAATGATGTAATGATATTCTTTTTATATTCTTTTCTACTGAATGAAATATTCACCAGTCTGTATGCTAGGCTACTTAGGATGGTTGGCTGGTTGCTAGTGGCAATTCGGGATGCTAATATTTATCATTTTTTCCCTAGCCTACCAGTAAAGAGCTTTAAATTATTTTTCATTTGTTTGATGCTATCATGTTGACTGGATTTCAGTAGATGTTCTTTGTTTAGGATAGTATTCACGTCTTTACACAATGGGCAGTGGCCGTCCTTGGCTAATTCCATCCTTCAGGATCATGATTCTGACAGGCAATCATGCCCAACAATTAAGCAAAATTGGAAAACTCCAATTTTTCTTGGTTTCAATAAAAGATGTTTGAAAGCCTTTAAAACTTCATATGATTTTCCTTTAAGTTTTTATTAGATATTTTGTTGTTCTTGTTTGGTTATTTATCTTTTTATTTGTTTCAATTTAGAAGGAAGTTCTAGTTCAAAAGAGGCTTTAATTTTATGATGGCTTTTTTCTTTTAACTAAAGCATCAACAATCTCATTCCACCTTTAATTACCCATGACTTGGGATCCATTGTAAAACTATTTTTGTATTTATGATCTGGATTGTATGATGATAGTTTTCTTATTTATTGTATAGTGTTCCTTTTATCGTTGGTGGGTAACTGTAATTCATTATACTTTATAGTGCTGCTTTGGAGTCACTTAAGATAACAGTTCTTTTGTTTATGTTAGGTCTGTACAGTGGATTTTCTAATGCAGCTCTAATGGCCGTTATTTTGCCATCAAAATTGTTACCATATTGTCCCAAAGGTGTATATTGAGAGGTTTCTTCTCGGTATATTCCAAAGTCATCTCTCCGGTTTTAAGAGATCCATCTGTGTATACTGTACAACAAGTATCGGATAATAATTGTTTAGTGTACTAAGTGCTCTCATCTTAATACTTCAGGTAGGTATTCTTCTTAGAGACCATTGTATCCAGTTTTAGTTTCACGTGTATGTCTATATATTGTAAAGTGTTAGTTGGTATAATGGCAGGTTTAGTGCTTATTCTTAAAATTTTTTCTAAATCTTCTTTCTGAATGTAATTTTTAAAAGTATGTTATTTTTTTAATCATTGTGTGCTCTCAGGATTATGAAACCATTTATTCCTGTTTTGATTACTTTTTAATTTCTGTCCAAGTATTGCTGTTTTAATATCTAGCCATGTTTTTATTTGCAGGTTGTTAATTATGCTCTGCATTGCAGCAGTCTTGTGTTTTTTTATGGTTCCTTTTATTGAACTTAATGACCTAGATTTTATTGTATCCAATTTAGTTTTAAGTTGGTTGTTTATCAAGGATATTATCTATCTTCCATAGAGCAAATTGGGCTTTATGTAACGTTTGTACATGCCATTAAGGAGACCTATGGATTCTTCCCCATTAATCTTCTTAATATGTTGTTGTTCTTATTCACTTTCTCTTGGTTATATTGTCAATCTGTTCAGAGAAGGAAAGTTTTTTGTCAAGTGTATTCCAAGATATTCAGTCTGTTCTTTCTCTTGTAGTAGTTCATTATTGATTTTAAGTGGCAAATCATCTGTAGTGTATTGAAAACTGAAAATTGGAAAACTGTATTTTTAGTTTCAATATTAATTCAATTTGGAATCTAACACAGTGAAACATACATTAATAATCTCTTCTGAGTCAAAATATTTAGAACACTCTTTATGGTTTCACTTATTGGAAATTTACTTAGGACATGTTTTGTGGACCCTCATCCACATCTTTAGATGTTAAATGGCTGTTAAGACCATTGGAGTCAAGCCAGAACCTACCAACCCAACTTCTACAAATGATCCAACAGTCATTTAAAGCTGAGGATGTTGTTCCATAAAAATGTCCTGAGTAAATCTCCAGTAAGTGAAACTCTAACAAGTGTTTCAAAGGGAAAATGTTGACACCATTGTTCAGTATATTCAATAAATTTCTCCAACCGCCTACAGAGTATGCTTCTACCAGTTGGTTAACTGCTTTTGATGGGAGCCAATGTTCCCAAAAATTATCCTACATTAATGTGCCAAGTTGTTAACACTAACTCCACTTATTTTTTTAAAACTTTGGACTAGTTTTGGAAGAGGTTCCTCCCATCATCGACTGCTGTTGACTGAATGCCATTGTTCGATACGGGGGATGGACGCCCATTCACTTCTGTGGTGGTATCTTGTGGTTCTAGTAGAAAGTTGCTGAGTTCATCCAGCGGCAGAAAATCAAAATTCATTAAGTTCTTCTTATTTTTTAAAATGAAAATTCTCTCCCATGTGGATAGTTCTATTGGGTTGTGAAGTTGTTTCATTAATTTAATTTCTGGTTTTATTTCATGATTTTTGTTCCAAAAATGAGCTGCTATTGCCGTTTGCCCATCTGTTTCAATCTAATGTTCCTAAAGTGTTTTTTCTTCGAATTTCTAAATTTCTTTTCATTTTTCCAATGTAGCTCTGCTCACAATCTGCACATTTAATCTCATATATTCCTGATTTTTGCTCCGTAGGGATGGTATCTTTCATTGTGCAATGTACTAAATTGTTTATATTATATTTGTTCTTTGGGGCTAACATAATTCCATGTTCTTTGAATATCTTCTTAAATTTGGTGTGATATGTGAAACTTTTGAATTTATATCTTTCTTCAGTGTTCTTAAGTGTGGAAACTTCCTTAATCGAATTTTGTCTTTTAGCTTTATTGATGATTTTTGTTACTGAGTCTGTGTTGAAACCGTTGGTTATAGCCGTCTTCATTATGTGTTGGTGTTCCATTTTGTACTCCGTTTCAGTCAATGGAATGTTGATAAGTCTGTGTGCTAAACTGTGAAACGCTGCATATTTATGTGAGATGGGGAAAAATTTTTTATGTAATTTTCAGTATGTGTTTGTTTCCTGTGAATTCCAAAGCTAAGGCTGTTTGCATTTCTTATTACTTTTAAATCTAGGAATGGGAGACATCCATTTCTCTCTTCTTCTATGGTAAACTGTATAGATTTGTGTTGTAAGTTAAGGAGTTTCAATGCATCTATAGAATGTTTTTTTTGGTATTATTGCAAATATGTCGTCCACATATCTATGCCATGTCTTGAAGATCAGCGGGAACGCTTTGGTGATATGTACTTCAAAGGAATTCATGGAAAGATCCACCAGAAACGGAGACAAAGGGTTTCCCATAGCTAGGCCGGAAACTTGTTGGTAATATTTTTTATTGAAACTGAAGAAGTTTTGCAAATATTGGTTAGTTTCAGCAAATCTTCTACTTCTTCTGGTTTTAAGTTAATAGATGTTAACCATTTTTTTTCAAATTTGCATCAAGTTTTCTGTTGGAATGCTAGGAAATAAGGCTTTCACGTTGAATGACACCATTATATCACCAGTTTTTATTTTGCTATGTTTAAGTTTTTCAACTAGCTCAAATGAATTTTTAATGTTTAAGCTTTGGAATTTTTTAAATGAATTGAAAATGTTCATCAGTTTTTTTTCTAGTTGTAGTGTGTGAGTTTATGTTATTAATTATTGATCTCATGCTGTTATCATTTTTGTGTATTTTTGGAAGTGCATAAAGTATGGGAATTACCAGGTTGCTCTGTGTAATTTTCATTTTTTCTGTAGTGGACAGTATATTCGCTTTGTTTAATGTTTTAGTCAAGTTTTTTGTGCATCGGTTGAGTGAATTCTTTTCTAATGGTTTATAGGCTTCTGCCGTTAACATATTCTCTACTCTATTTTTGTGTTCTTTCTGGTCTAAAATGGCAATTTTATTTCCTTTGTCTGCTTTTGTATATATTACTGGCTTTTCTTTTAACTTTTTTAATGTACTTCTGTAGTTTTTGTATTTATTTTCATTTTTTATGTTTTCCAAAATGTTTTAATGTAGGATATATTACCACTCCATTGTCTACAGCTTCTTTAATTAATTCCCAAAACATGTTCAAATAAAAAACTATGTAAGTGAAATATAAGTATCACCAAACCAACTATATCAACATTATTTAACTGCTTCACTGTTAATAGCTTCAAGAGCATAAGTTCATGGATATGTGAATTTGTATACCTGGGTGCTATAGTATTGTCACACAGTCTGAGTAACTGCTCAGCTGCCATGTCTATAAATGCATGCCCTGTTTGATTATTTTAACTGGTTTTAAATTTTTTATCTTGAATTTTGGGGAGTTCAGAAGATGAATGCAGATACTTTAGGAATAGTTTGTGCCTGGGTTGATACAGTGTATTTAGTATTTATTTCTCATGCATCCCATATAGATTTTTTTAAATACAATATAGACACAAATTAAAAAAAAAACATTACTTTTAAATATAACAATTGAGAACAGTGCCTTCGGCAATTCCAGAAGGCACTGAATCCAATCAAAATTTATTCCAGTTTGATTGGCTCAGCCCCCCAGTCCCTGGTTCATCAGCATCTACCTATTGGAATATCCATAGGACTGGGCTTTAATCCAACCACAAACAAAACACAACATTAAAAGTAATTTATACATTCAATACAATATTAAGTTATATTTCCTACAATACTACACCTTCCTTCTTTTTTAATCAAACCCATTCGACCAAATTTCTATCCTTGAGAGTTGCTTAATCCTTAGGGTCTTATACACATTAACACCCTTATTGGTGTATAAGGATCCTGTTTAACTAATATTAGATAACTAGGCCCATACCCTCCCCTACTCATTTCATCCTTCTTTCACCATCTGACAATTTTATTCTCAAGCACATTTCTTAAGTATTTTACACCCATAACCATTTTTGTCTTACCTTGCCTATGTATTTTCCGAGTTCCTTAATGTTTTCATCTGATTTTAAATTTAAAATTCTTCTACCTCTTATTTCATCTGGTAGTTTTCCCATTTTCGAAATAGGAACTGTTCCCTCCAAAACTTAGTTTGCTTACATTCTAGTATACAATGCCAAGTACTATCTGGTTCTGCACACACAGGACATTTCCCCTCAGTGTGTGCATTTTTTAATCCACTTAAATATTTTACTCCTGTTCTAAACCATGCCATCCCTTCCCTTCCTACCTTATCACATATTTCAATATATCTTTCTCTTCCCCCACATATTTTTTAGTGTACTATATAATTTCAGATATTTTTTGGTGTTAAGATTTGCCCATATTTCCTGTTTTTCTATATCTGCAATTCTTATTGTTATTGCTTTCCAAATCCTTTACCTAATCTTTCTCCCTCATACCATACTAGTCCCATGCCCACTTCTTGTATGATATTTTGGATTTTAGATAACCAAGTTTCTCTCCCCTTAATTTTTCCTTGTGCTACCAAACACTGAATAATAATATTCTCCTCCTCTAGTCTCCCTATTCTATACCAATATTTCAATACTCTTTCTATGACCTTGCTTTTATAGCCCAATCTTCCTAGTTCCATTAGAGCAACCTCGCTAGGTGAAGATCTAGGTAAGCCTAGAACAATTCTACTAAATAATCTATGTATCATATTTATCCCTTTCCATCCTTCATCTGGCCCCCAAATTTCTATTCCATACATCATTCTGCTCTCCACTATTGAACCATATATTCTCTCTAACCATTTTACTTGCATATTTGGTATTTTGTTTACACAAGATCTTATTACATTCATGGCTACTTTTTCTTCTGCTATTGCTTCCCTTTTTTGATTGCTCCATTTGCCATTAATAGACAATCTAACACCTAAATAATCAGTTTTTTAGAAACTTCAATTTCTGTGCCCTCCCACCACTATTTTTCCTGTTTTTTTAATTTGAAACCTTTTTTCATCACCATAATCTTAGATTTGTTTTGTTTATCTTAAGCTCCCATTCTCTACAAAATGTGCCTATAGTTTCTAATGATCGTTTTAATCCTACACTTGTTAAAGAACCTGTTACCAAATCATCTGCAAAGAGCAGACCCAGTATCTTTATATTATTTATAGTTTGCAAATGTAAATTACCTTTGCTAATTTCTTCTGAAACATCATCAATAAACAGATTGAAGCGAACTGGGCTTAATTTACATCTTTGTTTTAGAGCTACATTGTTTGATATTTTTTCTGTATCTCTCCCTCTCTCATATTTAACACAAAATTCGTTTTCCTTATAAATATTCTGAATTACCTTTATAAAATTCTGGTTTACTCTTTCTTTCTCAGTTTAACCCTTCTTCTTCTCTTCTCTAGAAATTGTGTCAAAAGCTTTTTCCAAGTTCAGAAACAACGAATAGATTCTACCTCTTTACTTAAATGTAAATTGGAACTTGCACAGTGAAGCTAATAATATTAATTGATGTCATTGTATGATTCAGTTTAACTACTCACTCTTAAAGCTTCAACTTTAGTTGAACTTTAGCCTGGCTGAAGATGGGAACTAAATGTTCTTGAAACCGGTTCCATACATTTATGAAAAGTAAGTGAAGCTTTAACAGTGTGTAGTTCAACTGAATCATACAATGATATCAATTAATAAGATTCTACCTCTTTTGTTACTAAGACTAAGACTCTTTTGACTAATGTTTTAGTTATAAAATATTGTCAACTGTTCTTTTACCTTTCCTGAAGCCTGATTGAAATACTAAAATTTTTTTTCTTTCTCTGAAATTTTCTTTTCCTTGTTACTAATTTTTTATCAAAAAAATAATTGAAGATCGAGAAATAAATTCTCCTTTTGAATGTGGATTTGATCCTTTTAGATCCTCCCGTTTACCATTTTCTAATCTTTTTGCTAACACTCCAGTGAAAACTTTCCCAATAATTGAATGTAAACTAATTCCTCTAATTTGCTGGGTTCCTAATATCACCTTTACCTTTATAAATTGGTGTTACAATTCCCACTCTCCAATTTTTTGGTATTTTTCCTTCTTCAGATATTATGTTTAGTAATACGCCGAGTATGTTCAATCTGTTAAGGTCTTGTACCCAAGCTTTCCAACATTCCCCTGGTATTCCATCTATTCCACATGCTTTGTAAGGTCTTAACTTTTTAATTTGATCCAAAACTTCACTTGAAGTAATTTTACTATCTAACAAGTCTATTTTCCATAAATGATCAATATTCAAATTATCTTGAATAACCAAAGTTTTTACTCCCAAAAGGCCCTGAAAAAATGTATACCACTCTGTTAGTGATACCATATAATGCCCTCCCTTTCTTTTGCGCATTTTATCTATCATTGCCCATATTGCCTTGTCATTCTTCTTTGCTGCCTTGTTTAATTTCTGGCTAAACTTCTCTCCCCACTCTTCCTTTTTTACCTTTAATAAGCACCTGTATCCCCATCTTTCTGCAAGGTAATTGCCCCTATCTGTCTCCTCTCCTGTTTGACTTCAGCATTTTAACTCCCTCTGTACCCTTCTTCTTTTATCTGCACATTCTTTATCATACCAGCTATCATTCACTTTTAGCCTCCCCTTAAACACTCTCATTTTGTTTCCTGCTTTTTAACGGCCTCCTCTATACTAAAAATGCATTCAACTTTTCTATCCTCTATTAATGCTAACAAATATCTGTCCCCCATATGTTCCACTTCTTGATTTAACTTTGTATGGAGCATTTCCAAATCATTTATTCATCTGTAGTATTTTAATTGGCTACCTAACCAGAAATTTTGCTCCCTCCTACTATCTTCTATCGTTTGGATCTCCATTCTTAATGGGAAGTGATTACTTGCACTTATAATCTCAAAACCAACTATATACCTATCCAGATCTAAGGTTTATAACATATAATCTATAACACTTTGCCCATTTTTATTTACAAAAGTGTATTCTCCCCTCTCAATTTTCCCTTTCACTCCATTACACATTAAGAAGTTGTTCTCTTCACAGAATTCTATTAATTTTTTTGCCCTCATTATTGAAAACTTTATCATTACTACAATGCTTCTTTAAATTTGCTTCTATTGGACCCCAGGCATTAAAATCTATCCTATTCTTACATTTAGATCCCCCTTTAGCATTAATTCTACATCTGTATATTTGTCCTGTAGTTCTTCAATGTTTTGTCTTAATTTAATAAACAAATTTGAATTATAAAAGCTTGAAGAGCTAGATGGATTATAAACTATACCTAAACACACATGTGTACTTCTTGCACATACATCACTGAATATACATCATAGCACTTTTATCACCTCCTAAATTCTTTTCAACCTTAATTTTAAACCTTTATCTCTTCTCACAAATAACCCTAAGTCATCAGACACCTGACCTTTTTCTTTAACTTTCACCCCCTTTTTTTCCATAATAATCAAACCCTGTGACATTGATGAAAGAATTGTTTAATATCCATGTCTCTATCACTGCTAACACATCTGCCCAGTTGATTATCCGATTAATGTCACCATTTCGTATTTTTGCTAGTAACCCTTCAACATTCCAGCATATTATAGATAAGGTACACACTCCCTACACTGAACCCTTTCTCCCAAACCTATAGTGCTCCAACTTGGCTTTGCTTCTTGTAAATCTCACCTCTTTGTCTGGGTGACTCTTCATTCCTCTACCTGCATAATACTTCCCCCAGGCATGGAGACTACACTCAACTCCGCCTCGCTCCACACATACTCAGACCAGCTATAGCAGCATGCACTTCTCTGTTGGCATCCTCTCGCAGTTGTTAAGGAGACTGTACAATGCATTGTGATGTCGTCAGCTGTTCATCTTTCATTTTGCCGTTTCTTCTTTTCCACCGCCACCTTGAATTCCTGGACTTTGATCCTCTCTGCTAGCTGAGCCCACAACTATCATATTTCATGCATTCATGCCCTATTTTTTTCCACCTATGAAAGGGTTCAAACTCCTAATGTAAGCAATCTTGCCTTCTCTGACTTTTTTCATATGGTTCAATAAAGTAGTCCTACATTCCCTTTCTTCTTTCCCATAATCTTGCTTGATGAATATCTTCGTACCCTTAAGTTTTTTTTGTACTTTCCAGCACCATCCATTTAAATTTCATGGTGGTACACTTGACAAGTATCGGCCTTGGTCTAACTCCTTTTCTACCTATTCTAAAGGAGTCACGTACTTCCCAGCTCTGTAGTTGGATCCCCAGCTTTTCCTTCAATGTTTCTTCAACCTCTTGCCATGTTCTCTTCTCTCTACTTTCCTGTATTCCAAAAATAATAATAATGTTTACTTTCCTGTTACTTGCCTCCACTTTTTCCAACCTCCTCATCCTTCGGTCTTGGTTCGCGAGATCTTGTTCCACTCTTTGTTGATAGCTTGCAACAGTCTCTCTCATATCTTTGGTTAATCTGCTTATTCTTGTTTCTAGCCTCTTATCCATCTTTCTCAATGCAGTAATTTCTTCTGATATGCTCTTTAGCATTCCAACGACCTGCTTCATTTCCAGACTGGGATTTAATTCCACTCCACCAATCACTAATAATGCCATCAACATAAAGCCATACCAAATCATGGTCATTTGATTATTGAAACCATTTTCTCCAGCTTTAATTTTTCTTTTATTGAAAAGGCCAATTTTGTTGCAATAGATTTCTAACGATACACCCATTGTACCTACCGCACATGGAGCACGTGTAGACATGTCCATCCTCAATCAGCTTCTGCTCGCAACTCCTGATACAGTGTAAATATTACCATATTGTAAAGGACTCAGAATCTATTGTCCTGAATATTTTAGCATGAAGCATAAGATGCAAATTGAAAAAAAAATAATATGTGAAGTTTCATCAATGACGTACTTAACATCAATTTATCCTATGGTGAGCAGTTACATCAACTCTTAAGATATCCTGCTTTAGGTACTTTAGAGCCATTTTGTAACACTTAACATGAAGTACTGCATCAGATTTACTTTTCTAAAATTCTGTGTGAGCAATATTCAATATTTAGTGTATTGTGTCTGTATAGATGAGAATGAATATTACTTAGTTATATGAGATAGCTGTTAGCTAGTGCTACTCTCTTTTTACAATGTTATTTCCTGTATATGAATTGTTGCTTTTACCATGAAGGTATTGAGAAATTTATCTCCTATGAGCTGAAACAAATACAAGGTGTGGCAACAAATATATTGGTGCATGCATATGAACTTCTTTTGACATGTTAAATGTTTGCAAACTGATGATGATTTATTGCTGTTAAGGAATGTCTGTTGTCAATCTAGAATTTTTAAAAGATGCAAGCCTCAAACATTAAAGCTCATGGTATCAGCGACACAATGTTTACATTTCCTCTAGCTAACATTCACTCTACACATACTTTAAATAGTTCAAAATATGTTTACACACTTCTTAAATGAATATTTATGCATACACTGCATTTGCTATAATCATTGGTAAGTACATAGTGTGTTTCTCAAAATAATTTGTAATTAGTCGTTTAGAATTCATCATTATATACAAACATTTCCCTAAAAATTGGTATTGTATTAATTTATAGTAGTTTACTGCATCTATAATTCTAGAGATACGTGAAACAGGCATTGTTTTAACTAAAGTTTAAAAGAACTACTTTGTGCAATTTTAATGAATGCTGACAATACATTATAAAAAATTATCCCTTTATTGTATAAATCTTTAATGGTTGCAATTTTTGGGATGCTAATTCTGTGATGGATATTAATTCCCATGGTATTGTAAAACTAGTGTTCTTTATTTAATGATTTAAAGTAATGATGAAAGAATCTATGACCAATTCACATTTTGTAGGTATTTATACCTCAAACTCTTCTTGTACAAGTACCCTATTCATGTTTGCCATGCTTTCTTCTGTTCAGATTTCTATATTATACATGCGTGTGATTTATCGCAAATTATTCATTTTAGTATGTCACCTTCCAGTTGCATGGATAACTTCCTCAATAAATACAGCTCTTTGTCCAGTCTACAAAACATTTCAACATAGTGATGAAATGTTAAATTTTTTTCAGTGTGGATTACCGCGAATTCAATATATCTGTCTTTTTCATAACCATATTGAAGCTCAAATTGAATTGACATAACATTTTCCATCCACTTAGGGTATGCAGTATACAACAACATAAAAATTAACTGCATTATTCTTGTGCAGTTTTGTGTCCCATAGTAAAATCTTGTGATTAGATCATATTTAATGATTAAAAAAATTTAATGATTAAAAAAATCTTTTTTAGACATCTGTTTCTAAGTAGCAGTTTTAAGAAAAGAAAATTGTATTAAAATACAGTATTATCAAAAGTAAAAATAGTTTCTTTTGTTTTGAATGTAAAGAAGTAAATGATTCAGCTTTTCAACCACATGATTATGAAGTTGACTGTATTTAATAAAGGAGAAAAGATAAACAAATTACTGCAATATATAATTTATTCATAATATTGTATGCTGTCTAAATCAAGTGTAAGATATATATGTTCAAAGTGATTTTATTTTGTAAATGGGATATTTGCAAAATGAGGCTGTGTCTGAATGCCATTCGTTTTCCATGTCAAAAGGTGTGAATATCCAAGATTTTATGTACCAATGTGCACAATAATATCCAAGATTTTTTGTACCAAGGTGCACAATAATTAGAGTAATTTTCAATTTGTAGATTAAGCTTTTAATAGTGCAAAGAAATTTAGTGTCAATGGTCTTACCCATATTTGCATTTCCAAATTCTTTATGTCACTATGGAGGTGGTGGTTGCACTGAGGAAGATTGGATTTTGTGGTGAGATGAGAATTCTCAATAGAAATGTTCTGGCATTTCTTGAAATTAGAGTTTGGCATGGAGGCACATTTTATTTCATAAGCACATTAGTAACCTATGTAAACAAGATTTGGTTTGTAAAAATTTTTGTTCAAATTTGCATATGATATCTAAAAATGATTGCAGAAAATTAACATATGAGATAGGTCCATATTTTTAGGGAGGATTGAAATGTTAACTCAAAGATGTGAGAAATGTATTGCAGTAAAGGGCAACTATATAAAAAAGATGAAATATAGTTTTTGTCTTTATTATACCTAGAAAATTGTTAGGCTGGAAACTTCTACCCTCATAGGTCCTGATTGTTATGAAGTGCTTATTTACTCGAACTATTTATTAATCTCCTGCCTATGAGTGCTTATTTGTCGGAACAAAAGGTCTACAGGCTACCTCTTCATTATTTGCACTTAAATGTAATTTGTCTTGATGTCTTAACTTTCCGGTTTAGCCAAGACAAGGTATATTGATATCAACCTTGGTAGCTTGAGGCAACAATGTTTAAATGTGTTTTACTACATTAAACACTAGAAAATTGTTACGCTGGAAACTTCTACCCTCATAGGTCCTGATTGTTATGAAGTGCTTATTTACTTGAACTATTTATTAATCTTCTGCCTATGAGTGCTTATTTGTCGGAACAAAAGGTCTACAGGCTACCTCTTCATTATTTGCACTTAAATGTAATTTTGTCTTGATGTCTTAACTTTCCGGTTTAGCCAAGACAAGGTATATTGATATCAACTGTGGTAGCTTGAGGCAACAATGTTTAAATGTGTTTTACTACATCTAACAGCTCTTTATTTATAATGTTTTTGCATGAAGAAAATGAGTCACTTTATTTGAGTTCTCAACTGGCATGCATATTAAATCATATTAAAGTTTTGTATCAACAAGAGGCAGTGATCAAGGTGATAGTTGCTAACAACAGCACTTATCTCTTTTAATGCCCTCACAATGTCTATTGCCATGATTTAGTTATGTGTCTGTTAATTTGTGGGCATCGGCTCAATTTTGGGTTTGGATATGTTACTTTGGGTAAAGCTTATTCTGAAATTTTTTTCTTACTCTGGAAGTGTGAATACCAAGAAACTGTCGGCACCAAAAGCTCTGATCTCATTTATGCTATTACTTTATTCCTTCTATTCATCATTTCAAAATACCTGTAACATTTGGTAGGATATCATTTATTTATAAAATTAAAAAAATAAATGGAAGTTAATTTCTTGATTATCTTACCACAACAATCACCACCATCACAGCAATGTGTAGGATGATATGTGATACGGGGTTGTACAATGTTGATATGTTAATGCTCTAATGCTACTTTTTTTAAAATTCTCTAGGTTGGATGATACTTCAGAATTTGTTAGGCGTTATCAAGCAGTACATTTCCAGCACTGGGAAAAATCATTACAGAAAATTGGTTACATAAAGTGTCCAATGCAGGATTGCAATTATATTAGTCTTTCTCGTGAAGATATGACCAATCATTATGCTTCCTGCAAAAGTGTAAGTACACAATTGTTAATTTGTATACTCAACAAAATCATATATATTCACCATGCTTCTCTTACAGAATTTATATTCCATACGTTATGCTACATTGATGATAAAACTGTTGTTTCATTCGTTTTTGTCTGTATGCTTTAAATTTCAACTGCTTATGTCAGTGTTCATTTTTCAAGAAAGTAGTTTTATTCCCAAATGAGAATGTGTGAGTAGTGAAGAAAATATAGGTAGATGTTCAGAAGCAAAATGTAAGTAATTATCATACGCAGAGTTAAGATCACCATTTTCAACACAGCTCTGCACAATGATTTTACGAAAAAAATTAATGGATAAAATGATTGAAACATTTAAAAGAACACAAATTTGCTATAGCAGATAAAAAAAAAAAGATATACAATTAAAAATATTCACATTCACACCAGCTCAGTACATTCAATAAAGTTTAAAATATTTTTAAAAAACAAGCAATTTTAGCTTCTGAAAACATTCCACAGTATTAAACATTTATTAAAATGTTCATGCAAAGGCGATATACCTTCTGATAGGAAGTGAGATATCTATCATATTAACTGAAAAGATTGGTGAGGTGTATAATGGAAAAAGGAACTTGGGACTTTGAAAACCTATACCAAAGTGCATTATCACATCGCAGGCAGTATCTTTATGAAAATCATCATGCAGTTTTGCTATGTGCCAGATGCATGAAACCCAGTCTACCACAAATACTCTCATCTATTGCTTCATATGCATTAATTTTTCAACAATTGCTAACCTAAAAGTTTTAGTTTCAATCAGCAACTTTCCCTTAAACTTTAGGCCATATTGGTTCAATTAAATTATATTAATAGTAATGAAGAGTCAATCTGATTATATGGTGGCCCATTTCTGAAGCTATCACATAAAATACATGTGCTGGTTCACTGTATAACATGTAAAAGCAGTTCAGCTTTGGTTTCTGTTGGATCAAAATGTATATTATTCCCACTTAACCAGTCTTGGATATCTTTAATTTAAGTTCCGGTGTTAAAAATTTGTTTAGTAACACAGAATGACATTTAGCATTGTCTATTACTATTATAGAGCCTTCCTTGTTCAGATTTGTTACACAGTGATAGTACATGTTTTGAATTTTGCCATATGCATTTTTTGTGTGGTTCTGATTAACCCACATTTCATCCAGCTAGAAAATAGTGCATTTGTCTCTTATAGTTCTCAAATTGTGAATACTGAACCAAATAGTAACTGTCTCCCTGTTCAAATAGAAATTTTCATCCTTTATTCTTTTCTTGTGTTTTTCAAGATAACATACATAGAAAACACTGACCCCTTTTTCACTCATTTCCCATGTTGGTATCTTTGTGGAAACTGTCAAGTTTATCACACTTTTTCACATTGTATGTTTTCCCAGGTGACTTCAACATGAGAACTTGGCCTTGCTTAAGTCAATCCAGCCAATTCTTGTGTCTTTGAAAAGCCTCTTTTTGCATGCTCTGATTTGATTGAAAGTTTTTTAAAAATGTATGCACATTATAAGTAATGTTTGACCCTGAAACCATTTGTTTTTTATCAAATTATTCTCACCACTAATGCTGGGTTAATTATCCATTGTTTTAAATTAAAACTTTTAAATTTTCAGCTTCCACACTGCAAAATAACTCATTTCTTAATGCAACTGCCAAATAACACACTTCTAATAAGACTGAGGATGTAGAGACTGCATACTATCATTTACAGAAACCAGGTTTACAGACCCTAGCTGATAAAAAATGAGGCAATCACAGAAAAGGGAAAGCTGGTGTTAGTTCTAGGAAGGGAAAATATTTTTGTTGTAACTCCAATGCTAGTACAAATAAAAACACAGAATTGCAATCATCTTCAAAATTTAAAGCCTTATTTCATGAAGCATTTCATTATGTTCTGATACAAAAAAAAAATTATTGAGTGCAAGTGAAAAATAATTTGTGTAAATGCATTGCAGAATTTGCTCCAACATACACTGATTTAGCTGTGCAATGCTGCCAGGCATGGTAACAAAGTGAGGAGTTTGAGCCATGTGAATTGTTATTTTTCTTGAAGTTCCACTGCATATTCCTTTAAATTCTATATCTATAATAATTTAATTCCACAATGATTACTAACCTGTGTTATAGAAATTGTTTGAAATATGTACATCTGCAGTTACATAAAATGTTGTTGTTCCACTTTCTAGCCCTTGAGTTCCCTAGTGCCTAGTAGTGGTATAAATCATGCCTCCTCGGACTCTCAAGGTGATAAGATGCTGCATTACCATGCTGAAAACATTGTGCTAAACCACTCCTCACACATTTTACTATAGTTTAAGGGTCAGTAAAACAAAATGTTTAAAAACAGATCACAATATTATTTATTAATCCACCACTGTAGAGAACTAAAGAGCTTTTTCACTTATGAGGAGCATGCAAGATTTTTGCCAAAATTTGAAATTCCTACATATTGGTACAAGGTTTATTCTCAGACAACAGACCGAAGATGTCTTGAAGGAACAGTAGTATACAGATGCACACTCACAGAAGACTCATATGACTCCTACTTCTCTGTGTCTCACCCCTCAAAGAAATGGTTCAAAGTCAAGACAACAAATACGGTATTTTTAATAAAGCATGCATTCACTTGAAACAGTTCTGCTTCCACAATTCTTAGTTTCTGCCCTCATATTTTCTTCAGGTTCCTTACAACAGGAACACTAAGTGAAATCCAAGTTATACTATGTCCATATAGCACAGCTATGCCCAGTGTATTATGGATCGATGGCATTATGTTATGATGACTCTGGATTGCTCACTGCACTTATAAATGAAGTGATGTGGGTTGCAAAACTCTAGTTCACAAGGAGCTTCCACTCCTACTTTTAAAGTATGAGAGTTATTCCTATAGAATTTGTTTATTCTATGCTCTGGTGGTAACATTTCAGTACAGTGCATTACAGTAAAATTTACTTCCAATCACCTATTGTAATACTGGTGCACCAATATCTTGTAATAGCAAAGGTAAAAATAATGCTTGTTCTCATAGAATGACTGTCCACATGCAGCCATTAATGCTGGGGGGTCAAGCCAAAAGTTGTAGCAGTTTCTCAGAAAATAATTTTATTTAAAAAATAACTTTTCAGAATGCTTTCTATTGATATTTATACACTTTTCCATCCTCCGAAACCACCTAGAAAATGCCTCAGTTCAG
Organism: Metallyticus violacea; assembly: GCA_030762175.1. Lineage (NCBI taxonomy): Eukaryota > Metazoa > Arthropoda > Insecta > Mantodea > Metallyticidae > Metallyticus > Metallyticus violacea. The sequence continues at coordinate 378,565,852 of CM060846.1, forward strand.
ACTTCTTTGGGAATGGTCATGTAGTGCTCTCATGTACACTGCAATGAACTTTTCATCAGATGAAAATTGCTGCTCATGAATTTTTTCATTGGTCCTCAGGAACAAGAATAAGTTGTGTGAAGCCAAGTCAGATGACTAGGATGGGATGTGGTAATGCTCTTTCTCTTTCCAAAATATCTAATGTTGTTAGAGTCTTGTATACTAAGGCATTGCCATGATGCTGCAGATCTGCTTGATTTTTAGGGTGCTATGATCTCCAAGTGGCAATGATTATAGGAAGGCATACTTTTACATACCACTCAGCAGTAACTGTATGATTTGTGTACAAAGTCACCAAGGTGATAGTCAGTGTTGGTAGTCTAGGGGCAACCATACTTGGCTTGTAGATTCAAGATCACAGGCTCAGTCCTGGCTGGGGTTGATGAATATTTTTTGAGCGTAAAAATTCTAAGTATGGCTTCCTTTGCAAAGGAAGTAAAGACATGGTTTTCGTATTGTTAATTTATGACATGTAAAAGAACCAAGGACTTTAATTTGTAGTATGTGATGAAATTAATGACAATGTTAATCTTCCTATTTGGAGTTGAAATTCATGTTTTAACAGTTCCGGTACAAGTTTCGGTGCCAGAAATAGATAATAGGATGATTTATTTAACAAATGGAAATGATGGGAATAGTAGCTATTGATAATTTAGTCAAATGCAAGTGTTTAGTAAAGTGTCTGAATGGCTGCTATAAGTTTTATCCTGTATGCTGATGAAGATTTACAAATTTTAATAGTTAAGGTTATCGGGTACAGAAGGTCTGTGTCTTAAACTCTTCGTAAAATTTTGTGGTACAGTGCATATATATATAGAGACCGCTAGTTACTCTACAGATATAGGAAATAAGAGTAATTGAAAAATTGAAACGAGCCAAGCTGGCTTGAGCATCCATCTTGGATCTGGGTGTGATTGCTGTTTATTGAATCTGGTCCATTGTTTTAAAGTGGAGAGATATATCATATTAGATAAAGGTTATGTTTGGCTGGTTTTTGGTGGCAAGAAATTTGGTAATTCCAATTGAGCTTGTCGCCATATTGGAAAACATAGAGTAATTAATTTATTGCTGTTAACGATGATGTCAGGGGTGTTTGCTAGGAGTAGAGGATTTTCTTTTGTTATGGAATGCTGGTATGTTGGCTGCTGAAAATTGCGCTTGGCCGTCATATTCATTTCTGTATTTACATAACCATTGACATCCTCAATGGTTATGTTGAGTTGATATTGATCAACTCAAGTTGATATTGATATATTGACATCCAGGAAGATGGCCAGAAACAAAGCAGATACCAGAAAGACCAAAATAAAAGAAAGCCAACATAACTTATCAAGTAAGGAAGAAGATGTTCGGGACAAAGAAAAAGATATTAAAGGCATGTTTGACAGCATCCTCATGGAAGTAAAGAGTCTAAAGAAGCAGAATGAGGTTTTCAGATAAGAAACAAAGAGAGACATAACAGAATTGAAAGAAGAGATGAGAGGACTTGACAAAATATAGGCAAAAAATATCACATCCTAGAAAACAACATTAATGAAGTAAGCAGCAATACTGAAGAGCAAATACAGAAACTAGAAATTTGATTAAAATGACTAGAAACTAATGAGGAATGCAATGTCTGGAAAGGAAAAATAACATCATAGTGAGAAGCCAGGAAATAGAAAAAGACTCAAGCCCTGAATTAGCAAATAAAGTAGAAAAGATACTGGAGAAAATAGACTGCAAAACTTAATTCAAAAGAGTCACCTTTATTGGAAAAGATCAAACCGGAAAGGGATTACTGAAGATAGATTTACTTCCCTGCAGGACAAAATAGCAGTAATGAAGAGTAAAAGTAAATTGAAAGGTGAAGACTGCTACATTGATAATGCACTAACAAGACAAGAAAGAGAAATTCAGCATACATTACAAAGGCAAGCAAGAGAAGAAAGAGAGAAAGAAAATAATGCAAAAGTGGACTACCAGAGGATAATGCTAGATAACCATTGGGTAAACTGGGATGCCCTGCCTTCACAACAAAACATATCAGAATACATCTCAAAAAACATTCTTGAATTCAGTGAGAAAGTAAGAACTCATCATAGGTACATTAAATATAAATACACGTAGAACGCAGAAATTAGAAGAACTACACTATGCCCTGAAAGAAATCATATATGACATATTAGCAATGAGTGAGATAAAAGTAGGAAAAGCCATAATAGAAAGAGATAATGGAGACCTGTTTTGCTCTATTGGACAGAAAGGAGTAGGATTTCTAGAAAAGAAAGACATCAAGTACATGGTCCATGAAATAGTAGGAATATCAGGAAAAAATAATAGTTCTAGTATTAAAGACAAATAGAAGGAAAATTACTATTATACAAATCTATGCTCAAACTGCAAGTAGCAGTGAAGAAGAAATCAAGGAATTCTGCAACCTATTATGAACCACGATAGAAAAATATAAGATAGCTAGGAACTTCTTCGTTGGGAAGTTCAATAGTTAAATCCGCATCAGAGATCACCCAGATGAATTTTCTGTAGAACCATATGGATACAAGAGCAGAAATGAAAGGCAAAATGCTGGTAAAAATTGCTGTGAAACATTAAATGAAAGTAATAAATACATTCTTTAAAAAACTGGGAAATTCAAAATGGACATGGTGACATACAAAGAATAAATTATTATATCTTAAGTTAAAGATTAAAGGATATAAAAAAACATCCAAGTTTTACAAAACATCAAGTTCAACACAGATCACAAGATGGTATAAATCAAGCTAATGCTAAAAACAGAAGATATTTGTGACATAATGTAGAGGAACTTGATAAGAACAAGAACACTACACTACTTCAAAGACAATTAGAAATTGACAAGCCGCCACCAGGAGGAAAAGTCCAAGAGCTTTACGACTTGCTGGAAAGGGCTATTGTCCTATATACTGGCCAAACTGAACAGCGAATCATATGCGAAGGTAGCAACAGATAAGAAAGGACAACCCTTCAAAATTGGCAGAGGGGTAAGACAAGGAGACCCAATTTCCTAGAAACTTTTGACAAGCATATTAGAGGAAATATTCCACAAGATAAAATGGGAAAACAGATTTAGAATTAACATAAATGGTTACACCAACCTAAGATTTGCAGTCGACTTAGTCCTATTTGCTAGATCAGCAAAGAGCCTTCAAAGAATGCTACAAGATCTCAACAAGCACAGTAAAACTGGTGATCTATCTATGAACATGGAGAAAACACAAATTATGACAAACTGCCAAGTAACGTCTGTTAGAATCAACTCCACAACACTAAAATACGTAACAGAGTATGTCTACTTAGAACAGATAGTTGCATTCGAACATCATATGGACAAAGAAATCAACAAAAGAATTTCCTCAGCATGGAGAGCATTCTTGTCATTGAAATTCATACTAATGGACAATACTTTGAGCCAAAAACTGAGATTAAACATACTGCACTTATGCATATTCCCAACACACATGGATACAAATCTTGGGGCCTAACAGAAGTGGAAAAGAATAAAATTAGCATCTGCTAACATAAAATGGAGCCGAAAGTACTAGGGTATCCCTCATGGATAAAATATCATCTGTGCAATTAAGAAAGATGTTGGGACTAAATGATGTGGCTTAATATGCAAACAGCCTGAAATGGAAATGGGGTGGACATATAGCAAAGCCATGAAGCAGTAGATGGGGACATAGAGTTACCACATGAGATCTACGTATCGATAGGAGAGGAAGAGGGAGACCTAGAAAGAGGTGGGCAAACTCCTTCAGGAAAGCAGTCAGGCCACACTGGATCAGCCTAGCATGGAATCGCAGTACCTGAAAGAGCCTAGGAACAGAGCTGCAGAAAGAAGAGAACAATTGAAGGCAGTAGTGAAAGTGATACCAAACTTATGATAAAATACTAAATAAACTTAGCATTTGAAGTTAAATTGAAGTTAAATTTGTAAAATAAGAAACATAGACTTAACAAACTCATAGGGACAATACCTCACCTGAACTAGCTCATTATATGAGAAATCAATGAGCCCCCCAGCTTGCAGAGACCCGAGCCCTGGATGGGACATAAGTGGCTTAATTCATTCATTCAAAAGAACCACAAGCCTAAAAGAAGAGGTCTCTGAGCAAAATTTATTGGCCATTTCATGCCTTATATTGAATGTACTGCTGATGACCAGAGATGTTAAAAAGTGTCCACAAATAAGCCAATAACAAATGTGAGATGGCACATCTTAGAGAAGAAACTTGCCACCATTTATTTTCTGAAGCTCCATCTCCTGCAGACTTTCATTGGTGGTCACTTTTCAGGACTATATGGAGGGCAGCATCTTCATTTCAAGATCATAATGATATACTCATGTTTCATCACCTGTCATGATGTTATAGGATCTTCCTCACATAAATTTCTCAAGCATAAAACAGCCACTGTATTTTTGTACCTCTAGCAGGAGCAGGGAATTGGCTCCTGGCAGGAATGGCTCTTAAAATATACACTTGGACTGCTGTTATCCTTTATTGAATGCCTTCTATATTGCAGGATATCAGGTGATGGTTTTCTTCCACTATTTTCCTCCCCACATCCACAATTTCTTCAGTTAATGCCATTGCAGGGCAATTAGAATGAGGTTCATCTTCCAGAGACTGCCAACCTCTTGAAAATTCAAAACCAGCATTAACTTGAAATGCTAATTGGAACTTGAAACTGTAAACAATTAGCTGAGGATGCATACAGTGCTCTGCAAAACATGTTGTAAATGTAAACAGAGGAGCCACAGGAATGTGTAGTTTGACTCAGTCATAAATAATTTAATTCAGAACTAATTTCCAACTGTTTCCCTAGAAGGGGCAGACTCACCAAAAACATGCATTAAAGAGAATAGCATTCTTCTGTATTCAAATTCTTTTTTGTAGTTGTAGCAAATAAGGACATGAAAGTTCTATTACCTGGCTGTGAAAGTTAATGGAAGGAAATGCTGCACATGCATGCTTCAAGGTCAAAGAGTTGTCTCATTGTTGTCAGACTAATAGATTATAAGAAGCTAAAATCTTTTGCATGACCTTCATATTATTATAGAAGATAATTGGCATGCTCTTGGCTCAGTGCACTCGCTGCCAGATGCAGGCTGAAAATAACCATTGGTAAATGTGAACACATTTACAGGAATACTATGTGAAAACCTTTAGTGCAAGTGCTCCAGGAGGAACTTACAGTTGTGGATCTTGTGTCATATATTTACAACACATTAAAGAACTCCATAGAAAAAAAAAAGTCTGTGGACAAAATTAACCAGTCATTTCACAATCAAGTAATACCTTACTATCACACTAGATGGCACTTGAAGTAATGGGCTGACAAAATATCCTTCTTACATTTGAAGGTGATAAGTATAACTAAATTCAAATGATGCATAAAGACCTTCAGGACCTGAAACAGGCCTAAGGTCTTAGCCTTATAAGTTGATAATGAAGATGAATTCATTCTAAAGAATTTTAAGTTTAAATCATTATTTGGTATGTATTAAAACTGTGTACCAATTTAATGAATTTTTGTCACAGTCTCATCGGTTGTAGCAGTTTTGGGATGCCTCTAGTATTCATCATCTTGAATTGATGTATGATCATGCTTAAATTCAGCACCCCACTTTTAAACATAAAAAATGATGGGGAATAATCCTTAAATGTGGAATCTAGCTCCTTTTGTATTTCTGTTGAGGTTAAACCCTTCAAATAGAATTACTTTATCACAGTTCATATTTCAGTTTTATCCATTATATAGAAAATGTTAACACAAGTTTATTTACATGATTATCACAAACAAGTAGTGACTACACTGCCTTATGCATCTGAAACTTTAGAGCATGTCATCTAAAGGATGATACTGAACTATCAGAGTAATTTGGACATCATGATGACATCTCTGCATCAAGCCAAAAAATTTTATACCTTTGGTATAAATATTTTTTTAAGTATTCTTCACATATACAGGATAAAAAGGATATAATATAAACATGAGTCCAGGAGTGCCTTATTTCCTTGTTGAGTCTTTTTTCTGTATCTGTACCACATAGTAGAATATTAAAAAATGGAACTGTGGGAAACAGAAAATCATAGAAATGTTCAAAATGGCCTCCATTAGCACAAATAAGTTCCTCAACACACTGTTGCATGGAATTTCTGATGCTCTGATGTATCCCTGGAGTATTTCATATTGTCTGTCAGCCTTGCAGAATTTGAACATGAAGACTGTCTACATCTTCGGCTAATCCATAGATAATATGAGCATTTGCAAACTCCACATTTGAAACCTCATTTTAATGTGCCTGGAACCAGGTCCATAAACATACAGAACACATTACATGCTTGGTGCTGTGTCAAAGCAATGAAGTGAGTAGCACAATAAGCAGGCTACATTAACAGTGAACCTAGGAACTAATAGTAGTTGCAATATCCCCACCCTTGCATATCGCATCATGTAAGTGGAGTTGTTGACTAAGGATTCAAACAAGGAAATAAAGCATTTCCGGACCCATATTCATATAACATTTATACTCTCTATATGCAAGGAATGTTTCCCCAAAGTTTTGACATACCTTCATGTTATACCCTGTATAGTTGATTAATCTTCCTGATCAACTATGTCTAATTTGTGAGGTCATAGTTAATAACCTGCAGCTGTGTTTCTGTTTTCTCTATGCAATAAGCATTATTCATCAGTTGAAAACATGGGCAGTTTAAGAGCTTGTATATTTGAGTTTTAAATTTACATGCATATAGGATTAATGCTATTTAAATATTGAAGATTATGTATTAAATGATTATGTGGTTATAAACTATTATATTTGAAATTTTATAAAATTTTATGCTTATAAATGTGTTTATGCAAATTTTCCTTATTGTGGATATTATGGGAATAAACCTAAGCATTACTTTTATAATTTCCTTCCTTGTTCTTCATATGAACTACTAATATTTTGACATATAAACAAGATAAAGATATTGTATCTAAGTTCTTAATATTCTGTAAAATGTCCTCTTATTAAAGTGTCAATATAATTTCAAAGATTTGTTATTGAGCTAAATATCAAATTAATATTTATAGTAACACCATAGTTTAATAAATGCAAAACTTAATGGATATGAGATTAAGGAACGCTACCGCCTAGCTGTAATCATATTTACTGCCCTCCTACTAGGGTAAATGCTTATCATATTGTATAGTTTGATCATCATAATAATCTGTTCCATTATTCTATTACACAGAGTATGTACATATTAGAGGAAATCTGTTGACCTTAAGTGAACAATAAGACTGGAGTTAAAGCTGTACTTACACAGGCTATTTATATTGCTCAGTTGTGTTTTATCATACCCACTGTTTCAGTTTAGAAATGCATGTTAAACTTTCTACTGTGTAAATATTGTACTTACAAAGCTGTTGACAATGGAGTGGCATGGTATGTCAGTTCTGGTGGTGTAGTGGTAACCATACTTGCCTTCTAAACCCAAGGTAGTGGGTTCGAACCTGGCCAGGATCAATGGATTTTTTCGGGCGTAAAAATCGTAAGTATGGCTTCCTTCGGAAGGGAAGTAAAGCCAGGGGTCCTGTGTCGTTCATTTATGGTACGATAAAGTACCTCAAGCTTGAAAGAAGAGGCCTCTGAGCAAAATTTGTCGGCCATTTCACACCCTAAATAGAACGGGACGCTGATGACCTGAGATGTTAAAGAGCGTCCTTAAATAAACAAATCAAAGAAAAACTTAGGTATTCAAAGACAACAGGGATAAGGGAAGTTTCCACACTGAAAAACACAAAAGAAGAATACAAATTCAAAAGTTTCACCTACCATCCAATTTACCACAACAAGTTCAAGAAAATCTTCAAAGAACATGGGATAATATTAGTCCCAAAGAACAGCTGCAACATCAAGAATTTATTAGGTTACACAGTAAAAGATTCCATACCAACAGAACAGAAATCAGGAATTTACGAAATAAAAGTGCAGATTGTGAACAGAGCTACATAGGCAAAACAAAAAGAAATTTGGAAATTTGGAGGAAAGAACATTTTAGAAATATTCAGTTTAAACAGGTGGATAATCAGCAGTACCAGCTCACTTTTGGACCAAAAACCATGAAATAAAACGAGGAATTAAACTGCTGAAAAGATCTTCACAACCTATTGGAGTTATCCACTTGGGAAAAAATTTTCATGTTAAAAAATAGAGAAAACCTAATGAATTTTGAGTTTCCTCCTATGGATGAACTCAGCAACTTCCTACTTCAACCAACAGAGGCCACCACAGGAACATCGTTTGTCCAGCCGTTGTTCCGAGTAATGGCGGTTCAGTGAACAACTGAAGATGGGAGAGATTCTCCCGAAACGCGTCTTACTTTTGTGTAAGTGAATGGAGTTTAGTATAAAAAATGAATACCTAAGTTTAGGTTTCTACTGTGTATTTATATATTGTGGAGTATGCAGAGATTGAGATATGTTATAGAGGAAAGAATTTTTATTGCAAAGAAAATATAGATGTACTGTACAAGAGAATTCAGAACATAAAGCAACAAAATTGCTAAAACTCAAACCTTACAAGTGTACACGTGTCCATTGTCTACAAAAGGCGATTCCATAGAATATGTGTATTATTGTGAGTTGTTTCTTTCATCAGTACCTGAAGGTTTAATTGACCCACAGCTGAGGAAGGTATGGTTCCACCAAAATGGTCATGTGAAAACTCGCACTTACTATTAGTGTTCTTAAAATGCAAATAGTGTACCAGAAATCCCTCATTATTATAGGAAAATTGAAAATCCAAATTGTATACAAGAAACTGCTCTTCATGATAGAAAAATTTAAGTTTTGTGTGTGATTAGCACAAGATGAATAAGGTGCAGCCAGCCCAAATGCTGAGACACAAAATCCTGTATGAGCTGTATCTATTTTCAGTGCATATAAGACTACACAACTGCATTTTATATCAAAGTTACTGCTTTACCTAAAATAAAACCTGTAGAGGCAGTTTACAATATTTGGAAGGATGAATTATGGAGAGGGTCTCAAATTTTTTTAAAATTTAGACATGTCTCACAGTGGAGAACAGACACTTTGAGCATCTACTATGATGGTAAGTAAAATATTAATTACTATATAACACTAGAACTACCAACATGGTCATTCTGACCGCTTTTAAAATTTAAATGCATTATTACTCTTAACGGTTTTCACTGTCTGTCAGTGTCACTCCTGGAGGTCTAGTGGTAACCATATTTGCCTCTTAGACCCAAGATCCTGGCCAGGGTCAATGGATTTTTCAGGCATAAAAATTCAAGTATGGCTTCCTTAGGAAGGGAATAAAACTGTGGATCCCATGTCGTCGATTTATGGCATGTAAAAGAACCTCAAGCCTGAAAGAAAGGCCTCTAAGCAAAATTTGCCACCAATTTCATGTCCTGAATTGAATGGCATGCTGATGACCTAAGATGTTACAGAGTGTCTGTAAATAAAACAAATCAACAACTGTCATTGTGAGCTTATGACTTTTCCAAGTTGTCTCCTGGATCATGCAGATACTACAATATTTTTTGTAAATTATTTCCACATTTTTTGGTATTTATGTTTAAAACTGTCTTGCGGTCAGATTGACCACTGTGATATTATTTTACTGGTACCATATTGGTAACTTATACTCAACTGAATGCTGAACAATGTGTATAATGGTTTGAACTTGCGATAATGCAAGAGAAATATAGGCATTAGGTTGAAGGAACATTGGAGAAACATCCATTACAAACAAATAGATAAATCAGCTGTGGCAGCACATTTCTGGAATGAAAACCATGAAATCGAAAAAGGCATAAAGTTATTAAAACTGCTCAACAACCAAAAGAACTAAATATATGGTAAAGGATTTATATAAAAAACATGAGCGTAACCTTATGAATTTTGATATCACAGAAGCAGACAACACTTTATTTAAGTTCATTGCAAGACCACAAGAGTCCACCTGGATTCCTACCTACCCAACTTCTACGAATGATCCATTAGTCATGAACAGCTGATGATGTGGAAAAAATGTCAACGAAACATATGTCCTGAATAAAATCTCATATAAGTGAAACCAGAAAGAGTGTTCTAATATTCCAACTCACAGAGATTATTAGTGGGTGTTTCACCGTGTTCAATTCCAAATTGAATTAATATTGCAATAATGTGTTTGAATAGTGTTGGTAATTTATTTGTTTTTGAGCAGTAAACATGTCAAAGCAATCACAGTGGTGTAGGCAAGGGCCTCTCACAGATCAAGTGCTTGCATATTGGAATGAAATTTCTGAGGATCAGTCAGAATTTGAGGATTTGTTGCATCAATAAAAATTATCCAGCAAATGATGCTCCTGAAAGTAACAGTTCAGAAAACAAGTATGACTTACAATTCCACATGGAAATGAAGAGATAAGGTAATTTATTTTTATAATCCTATGTTATTACTGTTATTTTTCTTTTAATAATTGTTATGATTGTTAATACTATTTTTGTCTTCATCAGTAGAAATATGAATTGGGTCATGGTAAAAGCATTTTATAAGCTAAAAAGTTCTAATTGACATATTTTTCACACAGATGCTGAACCTGAAGATTATATTCAGTGCATTTTGGTACATTTATTGGCAAATATATGTTTTTCCTTGATCTAACCACCATTAGCTCATGGATTATATTCAAGTTTGTGACTGAACAGCAGATAGGCCTAAGAAGCTTCATTCTAAAGCTTGCAGAATAACTATACATAGAATAAATGAAATTTAGAATTGAAACAAGATGAAGATGTAGAAGGGGATGAGGTGCAAAGAAAGAAACCCAGAATGCAGTAGCAAATGAAAAAATTGTTGAAATAATGCCACTGTGACTTGTAGCAGATGCAACAACAACAAAAAAAAAAAAAAAAAAAAAAAAAAACATGTCTGTGGGCCATGGGGGGGAAAAAAAAAAAAATATATATATATATATATCAGGTGAGTCAGCCACCCCTTCCTTTTTTGAAAGATAGGTCACCCTTCAAGTGGCAATTGTGCTTTTAAGGCCATTTTCTTTGCTTACCTTTTATTCCAAAGTATAATTCAAAAACATATGACTGGTTGAGAGCTGATTCCAGTTTTCAAGGTGATTTTATAAACATTTACATACATACAACTGAGTAAACACCTCTGATAAAATGAACCTATTATATGGGTCCAGTGACAAAATCAGTTAAAACTAAGAATGCAGATTTTTGTAATTAGAGACGAGATACGGTAAGCCAAATTAAAGGTACACCTATGTCCACATTGGATGCTCTACAGTCAAGACACACAGATTATTAAATAAAGGTTTATTTAAATTTTGGCATAAACTACAACATGTTCATCTCAAATAATATACATAATAGCTTATGCCATTTAAATATTCATATTAAAAGGTCCAACAAAGGATTAAAACTGTCTAAGGCTATATCATACAAGCGAAGCATCGAGGTGGTATCGGTGACTAGCATGCAAGTAGGTTGAACTGAGAATGTGCTATCAACCAAATGTCCAAGTGGATGAATGGAATTATGACTTCCACTCATGTTAGTCACCAATAACATGGGTTTGCATTGTTGGCTGGAAATAATATAATAATGTAACTTTAAGAGCCCCTGAGTTTTTAACAAAGTTCTGTCATGGAAAAATACTTAAATGTAACAAACTGTAATTTTACGTAACACTCTGATTAATTATAGGTATGTTAAAAATGACGCCTTACTGCCCCTTTGATCAGTATTATGACATAAAGAGAGATTTTGAATGTCGACTGCCTTCATTCTTCAGGCTGATGTATGCTGTCACATAGAGTGTGTGGCAGTCCTTCATTATGTATTCGACAGGCGAGTATGTTGGTATGCTCCTGGAAAGGAGAGAGTGAATGCACAACAAGCTCAGCATCTATATCGGGAGAGATCTAAATAGATGGTAACAATCAGCAAAAACTTTCCACAATGTTGAAAGACGTCTGCTTTACCTGCAAGGAGGCTCCCTGTTAGAGCACTAGTAACTTCTGATGTTAATGCAGAAGGTGTTTAGAATGCCATCCTGAATAACACCATACTAGCATAAGGAACATTTGCACAAGAGGTCAACATTAGCAGTCTTCTGAGATGTGAATATTTCATGGGAATAAGTTTTATCCGTGTTATTTGCACCTATACCAAGAATTCCACATGAGAGATTTCGAAGCTTGAGTGAACTTCTGTGGATGGATGCTAGACCAAGTGGTAAATATGGCGTTCTTATCCAGAATCCTATATTTTGATGAATCGATATTCCACAATAATGGGATGGTAAATGCATTATTGGACTGTTGAAAATATTCCCTGGATAAGGGAAAGAGCATTCCAAGTGCAGAGGGTAGTGAATATCTGGTGCAATGACCAACTTATTAAACAATTTTTCTTTGAGGGGCACCTAACAGGAGCATGCTACCTGCAACTTCTTTGCAATCAGCTCCCACTGTTACTACGAGGGTTGTTACCTTTAATTTTTTACAAAAACTAGGAAAGCAAAAAAATATTTTGGAACAAGCTGCTTTATTGCTTTTCAAAATATTTACCTTTAAGACTTATATGCCTTTGCACGCGTTCAAACCAATTCTCGAAACATTTGTTCCACTATGAAGATTTCAAAATCGTGGTTGTTTAAGACTTCAACGACTTTTTGAGGTAATGAAAATCGCTGTTCACAAATTTTTTGCTTTCAACTTTTGTGGGAATTGGTTCACCTTGGAACATGCAAACAGTGCATTGTTAAATATAACATTTAATTTTGTGTCGGAACCAATACAGTGAAGCAACTATTATGTTCTTAAATATCCAGTGAGTCGATATGATAATCTTATGCTCCACTTACTGTTGAATTATGCAAAACTAGTTTTGCAGGCTTTTGCGTGCATCCTCAGTTGCGAGTGGACTATTGGCTTCGTTGTTGGTTGGCTGGCTGGAGGACTTGGTGTAGCTCTCATGGACATTTTATGAACTTCTGGATTAATTTGTCTTCTTTTGGGATCTCAAAGTTCATAACCTTATCCTCTTATTTTTTTATGTAAATCTTTTCCCATATTCCCAGCTCAATGGGTCGATCTACGAATTTCAATAATTTCACTCCCATGTTCACACTGCATGTTTGTGTGCTGTGGGATTCTATCCACATGCAGTTCTCAATAGCTTAGCACATAGACTCATCAACATACCTATGAATGAGTTTGAATACAACAAAGAATACCATCATATTTTGCTGTTTAGCAAAATTCAATGCGTATGACCAAGAAATTGTGGATAAGAAAATCAAGAAATTCAAACAAATGAAGAGGTTAAAGCAGGTTACAACTTTGACAGCAATAAAAGAATCTACCATCCACATGAAATTCACTTATCATCCTTGGGCGACCAAAAAATTCCAAAAAATACTCAAAGAGTTTGGGATTACTTTGTCCCCAGTGAACAAGTTTAGCCTAAAACATCTGCTCAATTCTGGCGATAATGATAGAACACCGGAGGAGAAGAAGCCAGGAATATACAAAATCAACTGTTCAGAATGTAACAAAGTATATATTGGAAAAACAAAAAGAAGCATTGGAATCAGGCTGAAGGAACACTGGAGAAAAATAAGGTACAATCAGATAGAGAAATCAGCAGTTGCACATCACTTTTGGAGAGATAAATATGATATAGAAATGGGAGGGAAATTATTGAAATTCGTGGGTTGACCCATTGAGCTGGGAATATGGGAATAAATTTATATAAAAAATATAAGGATAAGGCTATGAACTTTGAGATTCCAAAAGAAGACAAATTAATCCAGAAGTTCATAAAATGTCTACGAGAGCTACACCAAGTCCTCCAGCCAACCAACAACGAAGCCGACAGTCGACTCGCAACTGAGGATGCAGGCAAAAGCCTGCGAAACTAGTTTTGTATAATTCAACAGTAAGTGGAGCATAAGATTATCAAATCAACTCACTAGATAATTAAGTGCATTGCTGCTTAATTTCTGTTTCATAGAAATATATCCAATTTTCATCATCATGTACAATGTTGTGTATGGATTTTGCAGTTCCTCGGTGGAATTTTTTGAGCAGCGCATCACACCAATTATCACGCGCAATTTTTATTTTTTTTAAAGCTTCTGTCAAATTGTTCGTAATCCATCGAGATCAGATCTTTTTTACAACTGAATATGTAAAAATCTTTTTCATGCAAAATCAAATGTACTGGAGTCTTTAATATGCTTGAGTCTATCTCACTGTAAGTCAATGCTGATCTTCTCCAATCATACGGCGTATAGCATCAATGTTTTTTTTCAATGACAACCGATTTTGGTCAAGGTTCACGAAATTCAACTATGATGGACTCGAACCATGATGAAATTCTGCAAACAAATTGTAAACATTTTTTTTTTTTCTGATGGTGCTTCATTACCAAAAGTTGAACGAAGCTATTCTAAGTATTGCTGCTTAGTTAGACCTTTACTAAAATCGTAAAAAACCATTAAACAAAAACCTTCAAGCAAAATTTAATTTTTTTCACAAAATTACTTTGTTTAAAATGCTTACTGTAAACAAATTACTTGGTCAATTTCTCAGCTACAACTGTTTTCACTATAACAAATGCCAATTGTTCCTAAAATAGTAATGACATCAATAGCGCTACCTAGTGGTCATTTTTAAAAATTTAAAAGGTGATCGTAGTAGAAAGTGCACAACTGGAGGAGTGAATAATGATTATATTTCAACACAATGGTGCTCCACCAAACAGGTCGATGGTCGTCTGCAATAATCTAAATGCAACTCATCCTGGTCGCAAATAGAAAAACAAAAATTGGGCTCTAGCCCGCTACCATCGAACTGGCTCCCGGGGGACTCGCCCTGTGCCTATGATCTTTTGCTTTAGAACAGTTCCTAGATTGCCTGACCCACTGTTCTGCTGTAGGCAAGTAATGCTGCCCAGACGCACTGTTCTGTACAAGGCAGATGCCAGCTGCACTGGTCGGTTGGCCTGACCAGGCCGCAAGCTTACTGATTTGTTAACTGAAGTTAACCAGCAAGCATTAACAGAGGGAGCTCACCACTCTCTCTGCGACAAACAGCAGTTGGTTGATGACTTAACCTCTGCCATCATGGTACATGTCAGAGGCACTCTCAAGTGGCAAGCCGCAGCTGCAGGTACCCAATTTCCTGGGGTCATGGGACCACATACTCCATAAAATCCAATCCATTCGGACACTCCTGGAAGAGAGGGACTGGAACAGTCCAGTCCTGTGTTCTATTAACTTCAGGAGTACCATGGGTACTCAGGGTCTGCAGAGCCTGCACCTGGAGCATCTGAAGGGCAATGATCAAAGTCGCCCCCCTTATGGGCTCTTATGGGGGAATAGGACCAGTCTCCTGGCCAGCCAGATCATCTGATCTGCCTCTTGGCTTCTTCCTCTGGGATTACTTAAAGCAACAAATTTATGCAGAGGAACCAAAGACCCAGAGAGCCTTCGTCATCTGATCTAGTGCCTTGTTGACTTCTTCCTCTGTGGTTACTTCAAGTAACAAATTTATGCACAGCAACCACAAGACCCAGAAAGCCTTTTTGAACATATTATGTTGGCCTGTAGATCAATTACATCTGCCATGTCACACCGAGTCAAAATTTCCATGCCATAACGTGCTTAGGTGTGCATTAACTATGAAGGTCATCAGCTCGAGCACTTCATTGAAAAAGTTCTTTTCAGGTAATGTTATTCACTGAGAATTTCAAACAAGTAGATTAAAATGTGTATAATCCTTATTCCATCTTCATCAAATGTATCTATGTCAGTTTTAAATGCTTTTCTACCTGTATCTTATAGCAATAAACACTAAACAATAATTAAATAATAAATACAATTAAAAATTGCAAATCAAAGGGATTTTGACAATATTAAACATAATATTAATTTAAACCAAGATTATTTATGAATATTACAACACATTATAAAATAAGTGCCCAAAGATGATGACTCAAACCATTTTTACATAAACAGATTTTTTAGCAACCACACACTCATTCTAATTGAGGCTATTTAGAAGCATGGGATTTTAACAGTCGAGTTAACATAATATGAAGTATTATTTGTTTGTCATAGTATATACTTTCAGTCTTGCAAACACTTTGTTGGTGTCAGCTGTCTATTTACGAGTGCATTAACATTTGTCATATTATTTAATCATTTCACTAAGTGTGCAACCAAAGATATCCATGAGGGAATGTAGGGCTTTCAAGGCCAGAGTCACAGATATCACTAGAAGTATCTTCTGGGCAGTTATACCATGGTCTGCCTGTTGCTAGGAGTTCCATTTGTTTCATCCACAACTGCAGCTGACATCTTCAGTGGCATGGTCGAAGTCTTCTTGGAGAAGGTATCACTGCATCTGATGCATTGGCCATTAGTATCGCTATATTTGTACTATTGGCACTCTCTGCTGATAGGTATGGGGTGGGCAGAGGTAGGGCAGCTGGTGGGAGGTGAAAGCAATTTCTGTTATATGCCTTAATTTGTTTTGGATTACCGGATGCCAGTTGGTATTTAGTTTTAGAGCCTCTTCTTTATTGAAATTATTGGAATGTGTGTAAACTTCAATAGCTTGCTGTTGTAGCTGGGCATGGTCGTGTGTTATGGATGAAAGGATGCTTGAGTCCTGGATCTTGATGCTGTGTTCGCCATCTGTTTCAATGGCATATTTGGCAACTGCAGATTTTTCTGTTTGGCTCAAATGGCATCTTTTGTGCCTCGTAAGTCTTGTGTTAATGCTGTACTGTGTAGTTCTAATGTAAACTGAACCGTAAGAACAAAATATACAGTAAACACTGGCTGATGATAAAGGCTCCTGAGTACCTTTGACTGAATGTAGTAAAATGCTTAATGACTTGGTAGGCTTAAAAACCATCTTGACATTATCGTGCTGCAGTATGTTTTCAATTTGATCAATTACACTTCTGAAATATGGTAGAAAAACATTGCCCTTGTTTCTGGGTTGGTCTAGCTTCTGACTGGCAGGTGGTGGCTTGGAAGGATGACAAGCTTTTCTCCCTTCTTGTTGCAGTAAATGTGGCTTGCAAATGCATTAAGCGCAATTTACGAGTATATTAATCATGGCACGTTTCTGTCTGGGATGATGATTTGAGTTCTTGCTCAAATAGCTGTCAATGTGAGTGGGCTTGCTATAGACAGTGTGTTTAAGTGTGCCTTTGGCTTTCATGCTGACCAGTACATCCAGAAATGTTAGCTGTTCATCCTTCTCTTTTTCCATGGTAAATTGGATGCAAGGATTGATATGACAAATGTGACATCTACATAACAGAACCAGACTATCGGTTTGCGTGGAGCTGCTTCTAGTGCTGTAATCTCAAAATTTTCCAGGAAGAAATAGCTACCACTGGACTTGAGGGCTGCTCATGTTAACACCATTCAATTTGTTCATAAAATGAATGGTTCCACTAGAAATAAGTCATGGTGAGTACATTGTGAAAAAGTGTTATTATATCATCAGAGAAAATATGTTCCAGCTGTGTTCTTATACTGGAACTATGGTGAAGAGATACATAAAAGTCAACGCTGATTGTGAGGCTGCAAAGTGAGACTTTGGAGCTTCTGGATGAAGTGAGTTGAATATTGGATGAAGGAATGTGCTGATGTGAGGTTTCAGTAAAGATGTCCATGTTAGAGAATTTGCGTAGATACTATTAGGACCGATGTTTTCATATTACAATATAAATTGTTCATTGCATAAAACTGTAAAAGTAGGGGCAACTGGCTCACCTGGTATATAAAGGAAGCGATTTATATTATTTGTTATTTTACAGTTACTCTACAGCCCAAATAGTTGTAGCTTATCATTTTCATTAAGCTTTAGATTGAATCGAGTTTATTTATCTTTACATCAACATACAGTTTTAAATATTACAATAAGATCTATGTCTTCATCATTTCCATAATACTAACTAAAAATATAAAATAAATGCATATATCATATCATAAAATATCATTATGACACTATTGTAATATTTTAATTCTAAACCTGTACTTGTGAGTTACTTATTTCCTTATGACTATATACACAGTGGTGTATATAGTCCTGTTTCAAATGCTAATTTACTCCTATTCCCTCCCCTATTAAATTTATCAATCATTAACTATCTGACCATTAACATTTTAAAAAATTGAGTCGAAATTGTAACATACACACCACTAAAATTTGAATTTGAATTTTAGTGGTGTGTATGTTATAATTTCGACTCAATTTTTTAAAATGTTAATATTTGACACCACTGTTACAAAAGTTCACTATATTTTACACAATATCTGACCATTCTTTATCATTTCTCCCTCACCTTCCCTAAATAAATCATTCAAAAAAAAAAAAAAACTTGCCTAAATACCTGTAAATCCATAAATTATTATACATCTAAGGTTACACTTCTTTCTATGTTTCCTTCCATCATGTTCTTCATCATTCTTATTCATTTTTCTCTATCTTTACCTAAATAATTCCCTATCATTTTTATATCTTTCTCTCCTTTTACAGTTAAATCTTCCTAATTAAAATTTCCCCATCTAAGTTTTCCCACACATTAAACAATTTCCTATTCCTTTTATCATATCCTGATCCTTTTAAATTCATAACTCCAGTTCCAGCCTAAGCAAACCCTTCACTATCTGCCTTATCACATTGTTTTATATATTTTTCCCTACCCCATACTATTTTTATTCCTCTATAAAGTCTCAGTGAACTTTTTTTCATCTAAACTACTAATTATTTCTTTGTTTTCAATATCTTCCAATCTTACATTTACTTCTTTCCAAAATCCTCTGTTTCGGAATTCCCTATTTATCCATACATTTCCTAAACCTATCTGTTGCAAAATTTCTTCCACTTTGAAATATCATGATTCTTTTCATTATACTTCTCCTGCGTACTAAAACATTCTTTAATAATATTACTCTCTTCTAATGTAATTCTGAATAAATATTTCTAATTCTTGTGATTATTTTTTTCTTAGTGGGATATCTACCTAATTCTACCTGTGCTATACCATTTGGGGATGATGTTGGTAAACCTAAAATCAATTTACAAAAACTTCTATTTATATTATCATCACCTTTCCATGCATTCTCTAACCCCAAATTTCTGGTCCATACAAATTTTAGATTCTACTGTGGTTGTGTATATTCTTTCACTCTCATATCAGGAATTTTCCTAAACATGCTTTATAACATCATAAATGCTCTTCCTTTTGCTATTGCTATTTTTTTCTGCTCATTCCAACTTACATTAGAACTTAAACATGCCCCTAAATAATTAATTTTCCTTACCACCTCTATTTCTCTCCCATTTAACTGCCATTCTTCATCATTTTTCAACTTATAACCTCTTTTAAAAGCCAAAATATTTATTTTAATTTTCAACTCCCATTATTTATTAAAAGTATTCACTAGTTTAATTGCTCTTCTGAATCCTCCACTAGAGATATATATAAGATTACTAAATCATCTGCAAAAAGCAAACCTCGTATAGTTCCTTATTATTTATTATTGGTAGATGTAACTCATCTTTTTTAGTTTTTTCCACAATGGCATCAATATAGAGATTGAACAATGTTGGACTTAATTTAAAGCCTTGTCTTACTACTGTTTTATTCTGCATATAATTACCTCATTGCCTGAAAATTCACTATTCACTAGTATTCACTAGTTCAATTGCTCTTCTGAATCCTCCACTAGATATATAAGATTACTAAATCATCTGCAAAAAGCAAACCTGGTATAGTTCCTTATTATTTATTATTGGTAGATGTAACTCATCTTTTTTAGATTTTTCCACAATGGCATCAATATAGAGATTGAACAATGTTGGACTTAATTTAAAGCCTTGTCTTACTACTGTTTTATTCTGCATATAATTACCTCATCGCCTGAAAATTTGACACAAAACAGGTTCTCACTATATATCTTTTGTAATAGTTTTATAAACATCTTACTTATTCCTTTCCTTTTTTAAAAAGCTTTAGATAATACATATGTCTAAGAGAGAGATGGGAAAAGACAAACTTAACATTTGTCATGTATGCTACTGTGAAAGTTTCTATAATGATAGTAAGATGCATGCATATTACACTCTATTATCTTCATTCTTGTCATTAAATTGCTAAATATAGCTTATGCATTATAGTACTATTGTGCTGACTATTTGGTTGATAATCTGTGTATGTTAACAGCAGCAGTCAATCGGCTGTTCTAAGTATATAACTAGCTCCAGAGGTTCTAGTTTTAATACCGATAAATAACAACTGAAACATATAATTGTGTAAAATTTTAAGAACTATTGAAATTACATAAATTCAACAATTCTAATTGAAACTAAACACAGTGAAGCTTTTGAAATGTATATAATTAACTACTTGTCGTCTAAACACTCTTATGCTTCACACTATTTTTGAAAACAACGGGACCGGTTTTGGAGCGACATCCACTCCATTCTCGACCAACTCAACCGGTCCCGTCATTTTCAAAAATAGTGTGAAGCATAAGAGTGTTTAGACGACAAGTAGTTGATTATATGCATATAATTGTGCGCTATAAATTTAGTGTTTGCAATATGGTATCCCTCAGAGGATGGCAAGGTCATTATGCAGTAGCTTCCCCTTGGCAAAATCTATTTCTGATTCATAGGGGATTGAGTATCCTGTACTTGTACTAACATATATTTCTGAAGAAAGTAAATTTCAAAAGATAGTTTGGAAGCAAAAGTGTAATCTTCACACCTTTTTAATTGCCTCTTTCTTGGAGAGTGTTTGTGGAAATACCATTTGGTATAATCTGTGGTGCAGGCAAATGCCTGTTCCTGAAATCTGTTGTACACTAAGTGCTTGTCTGTCTTGTGCATTATTGGAAACTGAGGGAAAGCAATGAGAAAATGGTTTAAATTTCCAATGAAAATTTTTAAAATTGTGGTTATCATGATGATGTGCTTGTTGAGATATATGGAGACACACCTCACAAGTCAGCTGGCCTGCAGCACAAAATCCATTCTACTGTTGACATCTCCTTTGTGAACTCGTGGTGTTTAAATGATCCCATTTTAAAACGTAGGTTCTCAATGTTGTCTGCATTGGCTTGGTGTAGAAATTGAAACAGTATGACAGTATAGAATCATACAACAGCAGTTAGAGCAGAAGTGAGATACCCATAATTTTGGCATCACACTGTAAAATGTAGGTTTGTGTTACTACTAATCTATAGAGTAAACTGAAATGCTGATACACATGTCTCAGTTTCCTGAAGTACACAAACAGGAAATGATTGCAGTGCAGTGTACAAGATATACACTTTTATCTTTTTCATTTTCAGGTGACCATTTTTAATAAGAATACATGCTCACATTGTCAGAAGCGCTTGGGTACAGAACAAGATTTATGGAAACATATGAGAGTTTCACATGCAGCATATCCAGTTAAAAAACTTTTAGAGGAATCTGGTTCTCAAAGTAACAGGTACAAGCTTCAAGTTTTGTCATGCACCTCTCTCATATCTATTCAGAATCTGTTAAGTGTATGTAGTTCATGTACAGTTGCATTTAACTGTATTTTTATTATTATGTGTTATTTGTAACTAATATTAAGCTTTTCATTCCTGATACCTCGGTGTTGGATTTGTTTTAACAGCATCATTGCTTATGTAAATGTCAGAATATAGTTTGTAGCATGCATATACGTGTCATCTATTTGTTCTTTCTCAGTAAAACCCAAAGAATGCTTTGGACAAAAGTTTTTGGATGAAGAATGAGCAATATCTGGTTTTATATGTTAGAATGCTTTAAACCTTAAACAACTGCACACTGTGCACAAATATCTCTAGTTTATATTGGACCTAAATTTGTTTCTGCATACATAGTGCAACACTGTTATCAGTATAAAATAATATAACAGAAGGAGAGCCTGGAAATCCATATAAGAATATTTCACATAATGTATATATTAGTTGTAACATTTATTTTATGTATTAGTCACTAGAGGTATTTTTAACTTATTTGAATCATATGACGAGCTGTGATTGCAGAGCATTTTCATGCCTTTCATAATGAGTTGAGCTGGCATCACTACACTGTTTTATAGATACAATATATAATATTGTTGTTTGACTGTAGATTTCATTTATGCTAACATTGAAAAAAGCAAAAACCCATAGTGTCTGGAATCCCCATCTTTCATTAGTTTTTGCTAAGCTACTAGTGAGAAAATTTGATATCTTTCTGAGTGACATTAGCATGGCAGAGCAATAAATATGGTCAGCTAACAGTCCATTATATCTGAAATGTATGGACAGTAAAGATATTTATTTTAAAACAGCTGACCTAAGGCATAGGAATGTTCAGAGGGAAGAAAGAACAAACACCCTGGGAAGAAATTAGAAAGGAATGGCTGGAGTAGATTTACAAGACAAAGTCATGGCTGTGTTTCCTATCTGCATCAGACTGACAAGGGATACAGAAAAACATTTATGTATAATTTATATATCTGCATGTTCAATACTAAACTGTTCTCTACAAATACACAGGGAGGTAAAGAAAATCTAATCTGACTTTACAGTAAATGTTTGCAACAGTTGCTTGGGTCTGCAGAAATGCTTGAGTATTCTGCTTGTGGTTGACCTTCTGCAAGCCAAAAGTTGGACTCATTTTCCTATGCATATCCCACTTAACTAATAAAAAGAAAATTAACAGAAAAGGGGAAAAGGTAAAATGCATAACAGTGCAAAGAATGTAGGGTTGATTTCCATTTGCTGGACTGCTTCAAGGTATACCATACTAAACCATCACACTGTCATTCCTGGTGCTCTAGCGGTAACCATACCTGCCTCAGATTGGAGGATTGTCCCAACCAAGGTCAATGGATATTTCCGGGCATAACAATCCTAGATATAGCTTCCTTCTGAAGGGAAGTAAAACTGTGGGTCCCGTGTCATAGATTTTACAGCACGAAAAAGAACCTCAAGCTTGAAAGAGGTCTCTAAGCAAAATTTATAGGCCATTTGATGCCCTGAATTGAATGGGATGTGAATAATCTGAGATGTTAAAGAGCATCTATAAATAAATCAATACAAATCAAACCATCATACTATATATACAAAATTAAAAAGTTAATAGTGTTTTTGCTTTACATGCAAAATTTGAGTAAAAAATCTTCATTAGTTTATCTTTTATGGCAATTTGTATATAACATACATTTCACAACCCTCCAATTTCTGTGACCTGAGAAGAATATTTAAATATGATGCAAATGAGTTAAACAGGTACATATGCAGAGGAAACAGTTTATAATCCTGCTTTTGTCAAACCAGATATTGAGGTTTTACTTTAACACAAAGTGTAAATATCACATTCTGTAGCTTTAGGCATGATTTATTCTGGGTTCAAGTGGCATTAAATAGAATAGCATTCTCCATAGCCACCAACCCATTAACCTGAATACAGTATGAACAGTGTAATGTGCTAAATGTGAATAATAAAAGTTGTACTTTTTGGCAAAACCTTATGTTTTGTTAATGCAGTTTTTCTGGAAACTGCAAATGAATGACTATTCATCTCACTGAAAATGCATGTGGAATACAAACATTACATATAAACTTGTTTCTATGGCTCAGACTGCAGTTTATTTGCATAGGAATTTAATGTCAAAGGCTTTCTTAATGCTTAAGAAGGCAAACACATATGATTCTGCAGTGAATATATCCCCATGTTGCCTATGAGGCATTATAATTCCCTCTTCCTCAGATGATAGCAGTCACAATGTTATATGAAGATATTCACAACCCAAAATTATTATGCACATTGTATGCTTTCTGTGTATTTTTCCTGCATGTAGATAGACTAAATATTTGCTTTCCATATGATGTTTCTGTGGGTCTCATGGTTAGCCCTTCTGGAGATTATTGAGATCTATTTGGATTTTATCTTGAACTCATTCTGAGACTTGAGCAAAGTCAATAATCTGAAATTTAGTGACATAATTTGTAGGGTCAGAAGTCCAGTGGGAAGCTTTCCTTCTCCAATATGTACCAAATGAAAATGGGACATCATTTCCTTACACTAGAAATAAATACATATTTTCTCATGATTCATAAATATCTGCAGAAATATGCTCATCAAATTATTGAATGAATTCTGACCTGTCCATGCTTTCTTTTTAGTTTTTGGAAATGGTATAAGGCTAATGCAAAGATGAAATTTAGATCTAACAAATAGGTGCAATCCATAAATGTGATTTTTCATCATTATTGGGTGCTCTTATCAAGAGCACTCTCCTATTTGAAGACAATGGAAGGTATTGAATAAATGAATGAATGAAAAACTTACAGTAAATGACATTTCTGTATGCATGTGATTATCTTGCTTACAAAGTTGTTTAATTTTTTAGTTCAGTTGGACTCATTTTCTGTATCTTTTTGTGAGAAAATTGTGTATTTATGAAGAACTTGCATTTATTTTACTTTGGAGCACTTAGGCATGTTCTGAAGCAAGGGGGCAGAAATTGTGATAAGTTGACATATTTCCAATTCTTAAAATTATAATCTTAAATTGTTGAAGCCTGTAGCACTACCAGTTTTGTTTACTTTAGAGGACTATTTTTTTTAAATATTCTACAGGATATATGTAGCTGCTGTGTATTTAAGGTCCTTTGTTGTGGAGTCAGTCCTGGTGGTGTAGTGGTTACCATACTTTCCTCCTAAACCCAAAATTACGGGTTCGAACCTGGCCAGGGCTGATGGATTTTTTTCGGGTGTAAAAATCCTAAGTATGGCTTCCTTCGGAAGGGAAGTAAAGCCGTGGGTCCTGTGTCGTACATTTACGGCACGAAAAAGAACCTCAAGCCTGAATGGGAGGCCCCTGAGCAAAATTTGTCAGCCGTTTCATGCCCCGAATTGAATGGGACGCTGATGACCTGAGATGTTAAAGAGGGTCCATAAATAAATCAATCAATCAATTTGTTGTGAATAGGACAGAATGCTTGGTTTTTGTTCTGCCAATGATTTTTGTGGCATTATGACTTACAGATCATCACTTAAGGCTAATTGAAATTTAAAATTTTTCCAACTGTAAAATTCTGTAAGATCTGATTTCGATTTTTTTGACTCTCTCTTCCAAAATGACTTCTAATTTTCATTGTCAATGTATCTCATAGTGGGTAACACAGTGAACACAAATATATGTACATTTAGTTCATTAGTTTAAGAATTGATCTAGCTACTTGCATGGCTCATTTGGTTAGTGCATTGGTCTAAAAGCAAGTTGCAAATGGGAAGGGTGTGGGGTATAAATCATGTTGCTAATGCACTTTTTCCCAGAGCTTATGCTCATACTAAGCAAATGTCAGATGCCTTACAACATTGATGGATTGTATAATCAGTTTATTTAATTCATCATCTCAAAGAATTATAGTAATAAACATATTAACATTACCTAAAAGCTCATTGTCAATTAATCTTTACTCTTTCTGATATGCCATGTATGCTTGTAACACATTTAATTCTAAAATATTCACATTTATGGGATAGTACATAGCAGTCAGAAGAACTTTAGTAGCATAAATATATACATTATTAGGAATAAAACATTTGAGAGCATCAAATTTTTATATATACATATGAAAAATAATTGATTTAGAGTTTACACTTGTTTGTAAATGGTGCTAAATGACTAGAAATACTCTTCTGTAAAATTACCAAGAAGTAACCAGACAGTTTTGCACTATATAATGAACTATATTTATTGACTAGTTGAGACTTAGAACAATGCTGCTTGTAAGAAATTGATGTTTTATATGATACCATTTTTTTGACCTTCATTGATGTAACATAATAATTGTCAAGTTCTATAGGCATTTAAAAATCATATATATCTCCTAAGAAAAAGTGAAGTGAATGACTGCTAGCATGTTTATCAGTACACTTATGAGTGTACTGCTAGCATATCAAAAGCAAAAGCATTAAAGGACACTGGAGAATGGCTTTGTTACTGGCATGTATACAACTTAAGGTAATAAATCTTCACTGTATATGCCTGAAGTGATATTTAGGTTGATTAACAAGTTTATAGTAGAGAGGTGCATGGTACTGAAGAATTAGACACACAAGTAAATGTTCAGTTTACTGCTTGTTATTGGGTTTCTTGTAGTAGCAATATTAATTACAATAAGTCTTAATTTTATGACTTTCAGAAAAACTAAACTGTTAGAGTGAATTACATTGGTATTGTGGAACTAAAAAGCATAATAAAACTAAATAGGAACTGGGTGCATGATGTAAGATTTTGTGCGTGCATTATATCACCATATGTCATTGTGATGTTATTAGAGCCTGGATTTTATGTAATTACATACTTTAATGCCAGATATTTCCAAACAAAGAAAAGACAAATGTTTACAAGATACACAAGTATGAAAGTTTCCATAAATTTTATTTTACATATTTTTTAAATATTTGGTGTAATATATATCACATTATACTATAAATTTTTAATGTTTTAACATTACATTACTTGTAATTACATTCAAAATAAAGTTACAGGAGCTTAATATTCTCCAACAATGACTCATTTAAAATATTTTCCATTCTTGTTCTCAAAACTTATCAGAATTTGTAATAGTCACTTGTTAGCTATGGCACCAGTAATTATTTTCATTATTATTCTAGCTGAAAAAATGGATTTGTATTAATAGTTCTTTCACAATGGCAACAAAAAGCATTTGTATGAACTTAGTACATTTTACTTGCCTGGCTTATGCTTTGCAATGGTCAGAGTTAATTCCAGTAAGTAAATAAATTGATATTTGTAATGAAAAATATTTTTTGAAATTTTCCCATTGTGTACAATGCTGCTAGCAGCAGCTATTTGCATCTCTACCTCTACAACCTGTGATTAGAAGGTAGGCAACCGGGATTACATCTGTAATTTTCTGCAGCAAGCATTTTGAAAAGTTAGGTGGAAAACTTTTCTCTGACATTGCAGAGTTCACAAGTAAGTCCTTGTCAGCATTGAGCCATTCCAAAGTGCTTAGTTCAGTTTGTCATTTCAATTGGCCTCCCAACTTATCAGAAAACTGGAGACTTCAGGTATCGCTGTTCTTAAACCTTAGGAATAATGAAAGATGCAGTTCAGATGGTTTGTGAGATGGGTGATATAGTTTCCATTACAAGTATGCTATGATGAAAAGAAATCCCAAATATTTAATTTTCTTACTTTGTGTTGCATATTAATGGTAAAACCCTGAGAACACTATAGCTAGGCATTGTTCCTCTGTATAAATACAAACTGATGACACATTGCAATATTGTGCAGTTTTTATGTGTATGGCACCAGAACATTTGGAAAAGTAATTTTTATCTAAATGTGCATCCTCTTCCAATGTAAAGACACTTGTCTTTCAATACTTTTACATTTCTGATAAGGGGAGTAATGCCTGATTACCGATTATTTTGAAATTGCATGCGGAAATTTCTCAGTTTCATTAGTTGCAACTTGGTGAAAATTAAACAGAACACATCTTTTCAAATATGTATAAACCTTTAGCTGATTAATGAAATTAAATATTTTATATTACACTTAATTGCCTCACTACATATTTATGTACATATTTCTCAATTTGTTATTACATTAATTCTGGACTCTTTGTATTGCATAAGCTGAATGCTTTTATTTATATGTTGTTATAATTTATTTCCATATTTTTCCAAAACATTTAATCTTCTATGTAAATTTATAATGGAAAGTTACATAATGTAACAGACTATACCTGTCTTAAGCATAGAAGCACTTAATGGCAAAAAAGAAATAAGAAAGAAAAGGACACAAAGAAAGAAAAAAATGAAATTTAAAAAAAAAAATTGTATTATTCAGTTTGCTAAATAAATAAACTTGTTAATATTATTTGTGAAGTTGTAAGTTATTTTTGCTTTCCAAAGTCCTGTAAAACTACATATTATACATCCTTATATTTTTAATAGAATTTATCAGTTAGTTGTGCAAATGTTAGAATGAAAATGGGGCATTTTAGAACTTGGTAAATTAGCCACCAAAAACACCCATATTTATTCATGTTATTGAAAAGAGCATCATTATATAACTTGCAAATGATGTGCAGTACTTTCTTCTTTTGTAGCTGTTCTAATAACACAATTGAGTAACATGTTTCTTCTTCTGTGAACCTAGATTCAGCCTCTATGCTATTAGCAACATTCCTGGTGATTTCCTGAGGAATGATCTTATATTTTTGAAAGAAGGAATAAAAATAATATAATTTTATAACGTACTCTAAATGTGTATGAAAGAATTCAGATCTACACTTGAGCTGGCCACTTTGTGCAGAGTTTCAGATCTCACAGATAATAAAACATACTGTGGAACATTAGGGCATGCATTGTAGTGTATGAAATATGCACAATTAAAAAAGGATGAATCTAGAAATTGTAGCAGTGTGCCACGAGGGACTTCTTAATGAGTGCAGGCACTGTAGTAATGTTGTGATAACCTTACTTATGTTGAACGCTGATCTGTTTGAGAAAAAGCACGGTTCAAATTGTTTTCCTCTCCCCCCCATATTAATTCGTCTCGTTCAGAAGCTATCACATAGAATCTGCATTCTTCACTAAACACCATATTTGACTCCTAAAACCTCCACCTTCTTGTTTTTCCTCTCTTTGGAAATCTCTTACTTTGACTTTCACTTTGTGATGATGTGTGAAAAGATTGTAACTAAATTATTGCTCCACTATTACAGAACGTTTGAAAAATGCTTTCTTATATTGTATCAAGTATATTGATAACGTAAGTCTGCTTATAATTAATCTTAAAGTTTTTTCAGCATAATTAATACCATAAGGGCCACTAGATGCACTTGAGATGTTGATTAATTAAAAATTAAAATTACTACACTATATCCATGACATTTGTTCAAACTACTCTTCAACACAGGAAATCCTAATTGATACTATTGTATGATGTAATTGAACTACACACTCTTAATACTTCACTTACTTGTCATAATATATATATATATATATATATATATATATATATATATATATATATATATATAAAACTGGTTTTGAGAACATTTCGTTATCATCATCGGCCAGGCTAAAATGAAACTGTCGAATAATTCTTTAAGCTGTGGGAGTGTGTATTCTGCTCTGGTGATAATGTGATTAACTTATAGTTTATGTTTTCATCCCAGGCAGCATCGAAGTTCATTAAACTGTCTTTGTAGATGTAGATTTTCTCCCAAGTTGCTAGTTCTGTAAGTACAGAAGCAATAATTTTGCTTTATTCACTATGTCATAATTTTCTGTCCAAAAATATGCTACTGCTGATTTCTTGATTTGCTTGTACTTTATGTTCCTGAAATGCTCCTTTAACCATGTGCCTATGTTTCTCCTTGTTTTTCTAATGTAGATATTTTCCCATTTTGCACAATTTATTTTGTAAATATCTGCTTTTTTCTCTCGTGGGATACTTTCATTAACATTGTTTATCAGCAGGTTTTTAACATTAAATCTGTTAAACAGTGCCAACCTGACATTAACATCTTTAAGAATATTCTGAAATTTTTTGTAGCCCATGGATGGTACATGAATTTTTTAAAAAATATATTATCTTTTCTTGCTGAAAGTGTTGTGGTTTATTTGATATGTTTTTGTCTCTTGAATTTCTGCACCTTTTTGTGTACTAGTTCTTTTTTAAAAACCATATTTAACCACAGTGTCTTCTATTTGTTTGTATTCATTAAAGTATTTCTTCTTTGTTAGTTTGTAGGTTACTAGACGGTGTGTTAAAATAACTGCATGGATGTGGGGTTAAAACTGTCAGCTTTGATTTGATTATTTGCATGTTTATTCTTTCTGTATATTTCAAATTCCAGATTTCCTTGACATTTCATTATTTTAATATCCAAGAATGGCAACATGTTATCTTTTTCTGTTTCATATGTAAACAATATTTTTTATCTTGTATATTCAAATTTTTGAGGCATCATCAATGAGTTATTTGTTAACTATGGCAAATATAATTGTCAACCTATCTGTACCATACCTTAAATATGTATGGGAAAGATGAGTTGATGTGTATTTCAAATCTGCTCATGAAGAAGTTAGCTAAAAATAGAAATAAGGGGCTGCCCATAGTAAGTCCTGCGTGTTGTTTATAAAATTTTCCTTTGAAAGAAAAATAGGTTTGGTTTATGCAAATTTCTGTGAGTTTGATGTATTCTTTTATGTGTACATCATTAATTCTACTTTTTTTAAGCCAATCATGTAGTGATTCCACTGTTTTATACCAATCATGTAGATAAATTTGGAGTTTTTCTTTTGATTTGGTTGGAAACAGCAATTCTATGTCGAAAGATATTAGAGTGTCAGAGGGATGTAATTTTATGTCTTTAATTTTTTCTATTGATTGATATGAATTGTTTATACTCTTGCATTGAAATTTAGGTAATTTCTTGAATCTATTAGCTAGCCATTTTGCTAAATGGAGCACCTCTTTGCATAGAGACAGAAAAATTTCTTCTCACATTTGGAAACAAGAAAAAGTTGAATGGTGCAAATTTGGGATTATAGGCTGAATATATCAGATATTTTAGAGGTGTTCATTCAAGAAATGAGACTGCTGACTTGGCTGTGTAAGCAGAGGCATTGTTATCCCATGCCATGTTATTAGTGAACTAATTCTTACAGTTACCTAATGTGCTTATCGATTACACTTCTTTTAACATGGTCTTCATTAAAGAAAAGAAATATGTTTTTCAGGCACCACAGTAGCTGTTTGCTATTTCTGTCATCTTTAAGGTGTTTATATCTTTTTCATTATAAACAAGTGGAAAATTTTGTAATATAAAGCAGAAAGGTACCATAATTTCAGTGTCAAATGCTGAAGTAATTATAATTTATAACCCGATTTTAGGTCATATAAACTTATTATTTGAAAATATTCCAATCAAGCTTATTGTTTTGAACACTCAGACAATTTCAACAGCCTACTGCTTAGAGCTGAATGAAATATTTGCTATGGCTGCTGCTGTTACTGCATATAAGGAGAGAGTGCTTAATTTATATATCGGTTAATGGCATGCCTGTTGTGAGATTGCTGTATCTCAACATTTATGTATTAAACTTGTAAGGCATTTAAATTTCTAAATGAAATGCCAAAATGGAATGAGTCAGTGGACACAAATGCACATCATTAGGAATGTATAACAATAGATTCACAACAAAATGGGAATATGCAACATTGTTTATTGATAGATATAGAATGCCAATAGAAAAAAGCAGAAGAACAAAATCAGTAATCAAGGGATGGTTACAGAAGTAGGAAAAACATTTTCTTTGTACAAATTATTTAGATTTTTCTTCATCGATTTATATTTTTGAGTATTCAACTTTTTTGCTAGAGAGTGTATTAGTTAGCATAATGACTTGCATAGAATTTCTTTGGCACCCAGAAGGTTAAACTTATCACTAAAATTTGTTTCACTCCTTGACAGTTCTTCTGTTTTTTCTGTAGTTCTGCTTTAGTTATCCTATGTAAACAGGTAATAATTAAAGATAAATGCATGTGTGCCATGTTCTAAAACGATTGTCCAGACTTCAGTATTGTTAAATTTAGAAAGTATGCAAGTTGTAAGAATGCCAATTCAACAAATTGCTAATGTCTCCTAGCTTTTTGAATGTACCGCTTGTGCATGCTTATTATTAGAAAATAGCTTTATTGAAACAATGGAAAATTTTTTCATTAATATTTCACAGTTCATTATTCAGTCATAACAATGTAACGCTTTTCAATACCAAATTAAGTGAGATGCACCATCAGGAGTTCTTTTGGAATTCATGGAAAATTTTAGATGGAGGGGAAAGTACTGATGACAAGGCTAGTCAGTTCATACAGCACATAGGCAACTGTAAGCCTCACAAACAATGATGTGTTGTGCTGAGAAGGAAACAAAGAATAAAACCGTATAAACTGCATTAGCAACAAAAGGCAAAGGAGGCTAATAAAATATATTCATTACGTTCTGCAAGAAAAACTGACATAGGATAGTGACTGACTCCCAGATTATCTGATATTAAGCCACTTTTCATTTAACAGACAAGATAAACTGCCATAGTACATTCTTTGAACATAAAAGAATGTCATTTCAAAGATAAAAATGTACTGTTTTCTTTTCTTCTTTATTTATTTTATTAATGTTTAACTTCCGGTGAACCGCCACAAGTGGCCAAGGTCGTTAAGGTACAGACTTGTGGGCGGGAGGTCTGGGGTTTCATTCCCACCTGAACCATCATCCCTGGCTGAGATTTTTTCCAGGATTTTCTCAGGCCTTATAAGTGGCAAATGTTGGGGAGGTGCCAAAAACTTAGGTATGGAACAATTCTTTAAAAATAAAATAAATAAATAAATAAATCCCAGTTTAGCATTTTATCTCATGTATCATCATATGATTTTGTTGATTTGGTTTATATACACATGCTCTTTAACATCTCAGGTCATTAGCATTGTGTTCAATTCAGGGTGTGAAACGGCCAACAAATTTTGCTCAGAGGCCTCTTCTTTCAGGCTTGGGGTTCTTTTTCGTGCCATAAATGTATGACACAGGACCCACAGCTTTACTTTTCTTCGAAAAGAAGCCATACTTAGGATTTTTACGAGCGAAAAAATCCACCGATCCTGGCCGGGTTTGAACCTGCGATCTTGGGTTTATGAGGTAAGTATGGTTACCACTACAGCACCAGGACCAACAGTATCCATTAACTGTATTGCCTCAATAGTTAAAATGGGCATTAAAAATTAAAAAAATAATAAACTTCCAGCAAACTAATAATATACATTGTGGAACAGTGAATGAAATTATGGTGCTAATAATCCAAAAATATTTAAAGTTACCTGATATTAATATTTTCAGCATAAAGTAAACTCCAGACTAGGTAAAATGTCCTAACCTGGGGTTGATAATCTCGAAAATATGCAAAATAAAATGTGCACTTAAGACCTAAAATATGCATAAATATGTCCTAAATCGCAAAATATACATTTTTCCTTCATCATCAACATAGTTCCTCTGTCAGCTTACCAGTGTGGTATTAAGATGTTGCTTTGTGGAATTTATGAATTTTTGTTATATATTTGTGTATATATATAAATAATATAAATGAAAAATAAAAATAAATTAACACTATTAACAATGTAACAAATTAACAGTAATAATAAAAGTAGATAAGGATAAAACACTGAGGAAAAGTCACACTTGAAATTGCTATATTTCGAACTACTGCAAGTTCTTCAATGGCAAGAAGCTAGACATATATATATAATACCAGTGTGATATTAAGTTGTTGCTTTGTGGATTTATGTATATATATATAATGCCAGTGTGGTATTATGATGTTGCTTTGTGGATTTTATGAACTTTTGTTATATATTTGTGTATATATATAACAAATTATTTATGAGGAAATCATTTAATTTCACTAGTTTTGTTCCAATTATCTGGACATGTTTTGAAGGCTGTTGCCTTCATCATCAGCACAGTTCCTCTGTCAGCTTCCCAGTGTGGTATTAAGATGTTGCTTTGTGGATTTTATGAACATTTTGATGAGGTTACTGTTGTTTGGAAGATCAAATTTAACTGAATTTTCCTTGTTTTTATTTATGAATATATTTTCCCACACTGATAATTCTATGGGTTTTTGAAGAGCTTTTAACAGTTTAGGTTCATTTTGAAATTCATGCTATTTGTTTTTTCTTTCTTTCCCAGAAATGGTATGCTGCTGCTCATTTATCCATGTGTTTATATAATATATTTCTCGCGTGTTCCATAAACCGTAATGTAATGTCCCTTTTTGTTTTACCTATATATTTCATATTGCAATTTTGCAACTGTTTGTAAATGCCTGATTGTTTTCCTGGAGGAATGTTGTCTTTTGTGTTGGTTTTTAAGAGGTTTTTTAAACCATATTTGTTCAATGGAGCCAAAATAATGTTGGCATCTTTAAAAATCTTCTGGAATTTGTGGTGTGCCCTTGGAAAATTTCTTATACTATGATCTCTTTTGTACCACCATGGATGACCAAGGTCCTTAAGGCATGTACTTGTGAGCGAAAGGTATGGGGTTCAAATCCTGTCAGGACCATCCTCCCTGACAGGTTTTTCCAGGTTTTCCTCAGTCCTCATAAATGGCAAATGCCAGGGAGGTACCCTAAACTTAGGCCTGGAATGTTTCCTTCCTTAAAAAATCCTTTCTGAATATATCATTTCAGCTCATATGTCCACCATCTGTGGTGCCTCAGTAGTAAAAATGGGTGTTAAACACATTATAAAAAACATTTCCTTTGTAGCCTTTCAGTGCAGAGATGTCTTTTATTTGTTTTTGTTTTTTGAACTTTTCTATTTTCTTCTAGACAGATCTGTTATATAACCATTTTTTGTGCTGTATCTATGGTTTACTAGTATTCTGATTTGTAATCTGTCTTGCTTATTGGTAGGTTTGTTAATTTGAATGCGAGGCTATTGATTATTGCAAGCTTATATTGTATTGGATTGTGACTGTTGTTTGTTTTTTATAAAATGATCTTTATGGGTATCTTTTCTGAATATGACAAATTCTAGTATATTGTCATTTTTAAATTTTTATATACAGAAAGAGAAGATACTTGTTTTCTATTTCCATTGTGAATTTAATCGTGCTGTCTTCTAGGTTGAGCAATTTAATACTCTTTCTATTTTTCATTTACTATTGCAAAGACATCAACATAATGGTACCACCATTTGTATATATGTGGGAAAGCCTCAACTAATTTTGTTTCCAAGAAACTCATGTACATATCTGCTGAGAATGATGAGAGTGGATTTCCCATTGCTAAACCAGTGTTTTGTGGGTGTGTGTGTGTGTATTGCCTTTGGATGTGAAGTAGGTTTGATTGGTGCCAATTTTTGTGAGGTTCAGATTAAATTGACAATGAAAAAGAAAACAAAGTTCTTCCCTTCCTGGATATAAAAATTATAAAAAATGACAATATACTGGAATTTGGCATATTCAGAAAAGATACCCACACAGATAAAAAATAACAGCCACAATCCAAAACAACATAATCTTGCAATAATCAATAGCCTCACATTCATATTAACTAACCAACCAATAAACAAGACAATAAGAATTGGAATACCATAGATGTAGAATAATGGCTACACAATAGATCTGGTCAAGAACAAACTGGAAAAAACAAATAAAAGACATCGCAACACTGAAAGGCTTCAAAGGAGATTATATATATATAAAAGAAATTTACATTCCAACCATAGCACACCAAAAATTCCAGAAGGTTTTTCAAAATGCCAACATTGTTTTGGCTCCAGTGAACAAATACAGTTTAAAAAAACTCCTAAATCCAACACACATGCACAAAAAAAAATCTGCTAGGAAAACAATCAGGCATGTGCAAAATCAGTTGCAAAGACTGCAATATGAAATATATAGGTAAAACAAAAAGGTACATTAAACTATGGTCTATGGAACACATGAGAAATGTAAAATACGAGGTTCAGTCTATAAGTTTCCGGCCTAATCATTGTTTAGGTATGATAAAGACAAAAACTATATTTCTCCTCATAAATAATTTTTTATATTATACTATATTTCATAGTGAAAATTCCCGCTATTTAAATCTACCACATGAATATGTGTTAACAGCACTGCATATTAATTCTCAATCTCTCTCTTTTTTTGTATGGAATAGTGTTTAACGCTCGTTTTTGGTACTGAGGTAGCAGAGTTGGTGGACACTTAATGGGTTGAAATGATAAATTGGGAAAGGATCTTCTTCTTCTTCTTCTTCTTCTTCTTCTTCTTCTTCTTCTTCTTCTTTAAGGAAGGGATAGGTTGCAGGCATAAGTTTAAGTACATCCCCGGCATTTGCCATTTATGACTGAGGAAAACCTGTATGGGAGAATGGTCCTGGTGTGAATCAAACACCACCAAACTCACGAGTCTACGTCTTAATCACGTCGGTCACCCGTGGCGGTAAAATTTTAAAAAAATATATTAATAAAATAAATAAAAAAAATTGAAAGTTAGTGTGTTAGTATATCTGTTTATTTTATTCATTGCTGCTGGAATGTTTTCACAAATATATTGTTCACTTTATGTGTCCTCAGTCACAATGTACAATGTCTATTATATGCAAATGTTCAAATTTCAATGATTGCTTATCAGTAACAAAGCCTTGCACTTTTAAAAAAATTCTTTCTACTTTGACAGACACAATTGGTGAAAAAAATTTAAATAAACAATATCATTTGATCTAATTGTGGTTCATCAAGTGAAAAACATTCTGCTGATAAAATCTTTGCAATTGAACACAGTGTAGAAAATCCATTGTTTCTGTTGAGAACCTTTATCACTTTCTCTTAAACAATTTTTCCCACTTTACCTAAAATACCACTTAACCTGCCCATAGTTTTATTAACAAGTTCCAGCTGCTGTTGGAGTGGCACACCTTTCTGTTCCAAAGCAGTTATAATATTTGATATAGGAAATTTTACTTTCAATTTCATCCTGTGACATAGATATCTGGGCTTATATAGAAATGACTTCACTGTTATCAAATTAATCAACATTGATTTTCAAATTTCGAAGTTCTCGCAGTAGTAAATACAGGCATAAATGCAGGATCCTCTTTTGTTAAAATGGGAGAAGGTGGCAATGGAATATCTGGAGCTTCCAACTTAAATTTTTCAACTCAAGAAATGACTGAAGATCATTTTGATAAATGTGATTAGTTTGTCAACCTCAATGAACTGACTATGGATTGTCTCTGCAACTGTGTAGGGCATGAGAGAAACCAGTCACATACACCATCTTGCTGTACCATGCATTTAGAGATTTGGCTGCCTTCAATGTATAAGTTGCAGTGTCTGTTACTAACAGCAGTAATTTGTTATGCTGCACATCTCTGGGGAGAAATCCCAGCAGCAGAGGAGATACCATAGAAGCCACTGCCTTGCGGCTAAGGAATTGATTCTCCATAGGCTAGGGGAGTAAACCCTAAACAAATCTGGCAGGCCTGGAGGTGGTAAGAAGGCAGCCCCTCCACCAGGCTAGTTTAGTATAGGGTTAATAACCCACATGGGCGAACTTAATATTATTCAGAGGAAAAACCCTACACCTAACGGGCATTAGGAATAAAGAAAGAAGAACTTCTCTGGGTCTTATTAAATGCATAGACTAGTCAGCACTTTGCTCACAGTAAAAAAATTGGTTTTCTCTAAATGTTCTCAATTTATTAAAATTGCTGATGGACTATCTTATTCCACAATAATATAGTCTAACCATCTATATGACTAATCTTCCCATATTGCTTGTAGTTTCGTCCATCGATACCCGAATTCTTTTACCTGCAACCCTGTATCAAATGTCTGCCATAGTGTTTTTGTTACATCAGATGATATGGTTCCTTCGTAACGTTTAAGAATCTGTTATGAATTTGCCTGTGTATTTTTTGTAAAAATTCTTAGGCCTGGGTTACACAATTTATGAAGAGGAACGTCTGCACAAGAAAAGCAGCTTACAGTTCTTTGTAAAAAAAGAGACAATGTTCCATGGCGTTCCCCCAGAAGCATTTGCAGTAATGCTTTCCCATCTTCAATTCATTGTGTACCCGCTTGTGTTTTACTAATAAGCAGGTAAACCTAAGAACATGTTCTTCCAAAGTATTCATCAACTTAGCGAACATGAAGAAGTGACGAAGTGCACTATGGTAAAAGCCAAATATCTTTTATTTCATTAAGGAAACAAAATTGCAACCAATATGACCTGCAAACACGTTAAAATATTCTAATAAGAATCCTATTACTATTGATAATTATGATTCCTGAAAGGTATCGGGTGTATTTGCTTTATAAAACATAAAGCAAAAATATATTTTGTGTAAGGAGATGGACTGATACAATGAAGTAATTGTAAAGGCATTCTAAGTATGGATTACTTGGAAGGGAAGTAAAGCCGTGGGTCCCGTGTCGTACATTTACGGCACGATAAAGAACCTCAAGCCTGAAAGAAGAGGCCTCTGAGCAAAATTTGTCGGTCATTTCACACCCTGAGTTGAATGGGACGCTGAAACCTGAGATGTTGAAGAGCATCCGTAAATAAAACAAATAAAAAAACTGTAAAGGTGGGAACTATCTGAACAATGCTTCAACAGTTGCAGGTAGACAAATTTATTTTCCAGCCAGATGTATATCAGCAACTTCAATATAGGATCCACTATTAACACTGGCTGCTAAAGACTAGTATTTAGTAGGTGGCTTTCATACTCCAGGAGCTGCTCTAATATTTAGCCTTCATATAGAAAGTTGTAGTTCATCCTCAGAAGAAGTCCAGGTTTCAGAAAATTCACCTTTTCCACAGTAAATAAGTGTTATGTATAAAAAATAAAATAGATGGGGGCATTGCTTATTTTAGCAAATGCTTGACAAATCAGTAGCTATTATTACTTCTGCCTTGCTTCATGCTTGTGGCATTATATCTCCACAAAATCATACACAAATCGTAGAAGCAAACTTAGAAGGGAATAGAACACAAGAAGATATGTAGCATGAAAAAACAGACTGAAGCTCTCCAGCCATTTGTTTTGATTGCAGGAAAGCCATTACTCTAGTTCGCGAAGAGGTTGAAATTTTTTTAGAAAAAGTATATTCAAAGAATGTATGATACTTTTAGTAAAATCTAGCACTAATGAATGGTTCTGCAAATAATGTTAAAAATAACAAAGCTGACTTAACAATAGCACAAATAATTTAGACTATTTGTTATGATGGAAAAGTAATGAGCCCTTTTTCTTTATTTTAGTAGATTTTGAAAATAAATTCTCATCAATAAAACTTACTACAAAACATATTATAAATATATTCTTATTATTTTGAAATAGTAGTACTTTTTGGAATTTACCTTCTTAGTTGTGAACATAGGGAAGAAATATGGTGGATTTCACAGGTACAAAAAGCATTGCTTGGTTTGTATGTATATGCTTCTTGCTAATAAAGTATTTTGGGTTGGATATAAAGCTCAAATATACAGAGTGCCCCTAAAGTCCGGTAACATTTTTCTTAATTTATTACACAAAAACTACAAATAATACAGATTTCGCATATATGTCATTTTAAAGAGGAACTCGAATGGTTTTGCCGCTAATCCTCGTTTCTGCATTCGCCGCAATTGGCGTTTTGTAAAGATGGCGACTTCTGGCAATGAACGCGCTTTCTGTTTGTTGGAATTCTACAAATGTAGCTGCTGCAGATGTGCACTGGAAGTTCAGGACTAACGAAGGAACCGATCACTATACTCACGTCGAAACATCTCAATTTTTTTTCCTGTGTCATCCATGTGCTATAAGATGTCCATGTTCCAAAAATGAGCTGCTATTTTCAACTGCAAGCACTCGAGATCGAACCTGGAAAATGTCGGGTCGAAGTGGCAGTTGGACATCCCCTTAACTGCAGCTCGGCGTTCCTGCTGGGCGGAGACGAACGACCATCGCTGTTAGTTTCTTGCAGGGACGAAATCAAAACAAAAATTACTGGTGTTGGTGCAGTGATCAAAACAAATTATTTCGGCACCATGCACAACTAATAATCGCGTCATTTTCACATTCTTCTTCACATATACTCACACTTGTTTGTAGACAGAATTTAACAGTTACAATGAATATTATTGGTCGTTCATTTGTACATTTGACTGCAACCCATATATTTAATCATGTTCCGGAACCGCGTGGAAGGAATTTGGTAATGAATGAATTACTGCATTTTCAGAATATGTTCCGCTGAAAAACGTTGAAATGAATTTTCCCGTTAGCTGTCAAATTTTCCATTTGACAACGAAGAGATTTCCACTGCCGGAAGAAAAACTTATCCAAAGGTTGAAGTTTCCCCTTGTTTCCGTAAGGAACATCTTGAAGACATGTAGTGTCACTATAACTCTTGCACAAATAAAAAAGTAGAGCACAATTATTTTAGAGAAGGGGGGAAAAGGCCTCATTAAACCATAATCTCAACTCTTTTTTTCCCCGGTTTCGTTGCTTACACAATTACATTTTCCGCTTTACCGCCTTGAGACTTTAGGTCCGAAACTGCCTGTATTCCCCTGCAGTACAAAAAATAATTTAGGAATAATAGATGCATCCATACTAATAGTGGGCATGATAGTGTATGACTGGTTCAGCGCATTAATAGAATGTGCTATAGTACATGTTTCTCCCCAGCAAAAGCTCTCATTTCGTGCTCGAAACCACTTTTTGTCTTTTTCTCCGTCCTTTATGAATGCGCGTGAAATGAATGTTATCTTCTTGCTTTTGATTTTATGAAAATCAATTAATTTTTAAAATTAAAGACCCCAGCAGATGTTGCGCTAACTGTTTACTGTTCCAAATGTGTGCGTGCGTGTTTTTTTTTTTTTTTTTTTTTTTTTTTTTTTTTTTTTTACAAGGCCCAGTTTCAAATCTTCGTCGGTTATGTTTTTCTTTGCTCTTCTTGGTTCTACAAAGAGCAAATAGTTTACCTTACATATATTTATTGTGCTCGTTGGGATTTAGTTGTAAGAGCGTGGTTTCCACTTGTTTTTTTCCAAGTATATTTGCCTTACTGACTTCC
Organism: Metallyticus violacea; assembly: GCA_030762175.1. Classification (NCBI taxonomy): domain Eukaryota; kingdom Metazoa; phylum Arthropoda; class Insecta; order Mantodea; family Metallyticidae; genus Metallyticus; species Metallyticus violacea. The sequence goes on from CM060846.1 coordinate 378,606,678, forward strand.
TAAATGAAATCTGCTGCGAACATTACACAATGAAAGAAGCTTCTTCCCACATTCATTTACCTAGAAAGATACAGCGTTTCTCCTATATACGTTGCTAATATTCTCATTCCCTTTTTCTGTAGACTGCAAACATATATAGAACTAGTGGACTTGGTTGTAGACCGGTCTTTATTGTTAGAATCACTGGATTCTAATGCGGGCCTAGAACCTGGTTCCGTTATACCGCTTTGTTAGGAGGCTGAATTTCGCATGCGAAGAATGAAGATGAACCGTCACCGTTGTCATGTCGAGAGTTGTTTCCGAAATAAAGCCAACACTTTAAGATTTCTTTCTAGCAAATTAATTACATGCCTTCTGATGTCCATTTCTTCTGAACTTATTTCACCAAGCCAAGTTTTTGAAAATGAGGCAGCGCGAACTCTAGCACATTAGCATTATTCATGTCTGATTGTTTAAAGAAACACAAGACAACAGAACCTTGGTTAATATCACGTAAATCCCACAAACAAAGCTTATGCTATCCTCTTATATGTTATGCACGTGCGGACGAAGGACGGTCGCTCTTCAAGGTTATCCAATCTTTTCTCTACAGCACCACATTATGTTCCAAGACATTCTCTACTCATTTTAGGGCATTTTCAGTTGAAAACAGCGGCTAGCACCTAATATTTGGAACATTAACTTCTTATTGCATCTATATGACACTGGAAAAATTTCGGATATATGTTTCAATATGAGTGTAGTAATTGGTCCTTTTAAGTATGATAAAGAAGCACCAAGTAGGAAGTCTTTACACCTGGCATGATAATTTTGTGAATATTGGTTGCTTGTATTTTAAGAAAAGAAGTGGCCGTCCGACAGTGAGTGAAGAGACCGTTAACCGTGTGAGAGCGGTATTCATACGAAGTCTAAAAAAATCAGTTCGTAGAGCATCCCGCGAGCTGCAAGTACCACGTACGACAGTTTGGAAGACACTATGTAAGAGACTGTATGAAGCCGTATAAATTGCAGCTGTTGCAACAGTTGAAACGAAATGATAAACAACAGCGTTATGAGTTTTATATCCGAGTGCAACAATGGATGGATGAAAGTGACGGCTTCGCGAATCGCATAAGCTTTAGTGACGAAGCGACATACCATACACATGGCAAAGTCAATAGACATAAATGTCTAGTGTGGGGTACCCAGAATCCTCGTGAATATGTCGAATATGAGCGTGATTCACCTAAAGTGAACGCTTTCTACTCAATGTCACCTCGGAAACTTTACGGATCATTCTTCTTTACCGAAAACACTCTAACTGGAAATACGTACCTGCATTTGATACATCAATGGTTTCCACAAATGCAAAATGATTCTGACAATTTCCTTTCCAGCAGGACGTGGTGCCACCCCATTAGCATAACTACGTTCGTGATTTTCTAATCAATGGGCTGCCTGTAAGCTAATAACTTTCGAAAAAACTGGTCTCCCAGATCCAACTTCCTGTGACTTTTATATATAGGGATACTTAAAAGATTGTGTGTATGTGCCACCTTTACCACAAAATCTAGAAGAACTCAAGCGTAGGATTGAAGATGTTGCTACCATTGTATCTGAGGATATGCTCCAAAGAGTATGGCAAGAATTTGATTGGCATTTCTCATATCCAGTCTATGTGAAGTCAAACATTGAAAACAAAACCATTTGAGTTCTTCTTTAAAATGACATATATACGAAAGCTGTATCATTATATTTCTGTGTAATGAAAAGTGTTACTGGGCTTTGGGACATTCTGTGTTTACTGGAAACACTGAATAAATAAATCTTCAGATCTGTATATGGTTGCCTATAGTCAATTTTTTTTCATTGTGTGAAACTACAAGATATAGACCAGAAAGCAATATCTACTAATAAGAAATAGCTTTTTAAAATTTTCTGTAGTCTTCCAGGCATTCTTGTTATTATAATTCTGCATGGCAGTGTAGAACAGTTTTTAATTTATTTAGCAACATTTCCTATTACAATTGATTTCAATTTATCACTGGCAAGAACACTTGCACAAGAGCCTCTGTTTGCTTTTACCTACCTCCATACGAGGTCGTTATCTATACCTGATTTGCGACATCAAAGAAAAGGGCGACGATGCATTTGAGAGGAGTTTAACAGTGAATGAATTAATGAATATTTTACTGTGATTGAATTCAAATTCAATTTAATTGTATTGTTAGGCATATACTATTGCAGTTTAGTGGTAGTATCTGTAATACCTGAATAATGTGTCTATTTTACCACCACAGTAACAATAATCTACAGAAGAGAGAATTCCTAGGTATTGGATGTATGCAGCATACTTTTCCACTCTGAAGTAGATGCTAGTGCTTCCTGCTTAATTTTTCTGTAATTCAAGAATATATTGACTAAATTTTTTGTAATTCTTTTCACTAAAATATTAGGAGAAATTCCAGAATCACAAATAAAGTCAACAGCATTGCTTTTTAAAATAGATCACCACTTAAATATATTAAATGTCTGGCATCTGTGAAAATTCAGAGAGCGATCATTAAATAGGGAATTTCTACAAGTTTCATACTTCAAAGTAGGAACAACACTGTTAGCAGTGCATTCAGCAATGCAGATGAAAGTCACTGTGTTTGTCTCATTTATATTTACCCTTTCATACTCAATAATGGTGTTTGATTTCCAAAATTTTCTTGGTAACTCTCAAAAATGCCTACATCATCCCCATCACAAGATTAAGTTTAACTTACAAGTTCAATTTTGAATTTATCATATTTTGCTGATGATAATTTTGAAAGTATTATAAGTTTCAACTTCTTTTCTGATTCTAAAATTTGAGTTATCAAAATATTGCAGTTGCCTCCACTCATTTATATATCCTTCTATATGATCATCTTGAAATTTTCTTTAAAGAACATGTTTGAACTGCATATCTGTTAAGGGAATTTCAGCTGTGTTTTTGCTGTAAGCCAAAGGGCCTTTTTAGTTTCTGTAGTTAATTTACCATACCTTTTATTATAAATTTCACCAATGTCAAATTCTTTCCGTGATGATATTTTCTAAAAATTGCATGGATTTACAGTTTATATCTCTTAACAGGCTTGCACAAATCATCCTGCAAAAGTTTTCATTTTAATGACTACCAAGAAATGTATGACCCCTTTAATATTTGTGTTCTTTAGTACCTTTAGAGCTACAATGTTCTTTTCATCGAACATCTTTCCACAAGTTCTCAAATAGCTTTCTGTTGTTGTTGTTGTTGTTGTTGTTGTTGTTGTTGTTGTTGTTGTTGTTGTTGTTGTTGTTGTTGTTGTTGTTGTTGTTGTTGTTGTTGTTGTTGTTGTTGTTGTTGTTGTTGTTGTTGTTGTTGTTGTTGTTGTTGTTGTTGTTGTTGTTGTTGTTGTTGTTGTTGTTGTTGTTGTTGTTGTTGTTGTTGTTGTTGTTGTTGTTGTTGTTGTTGTTGTTGTTGTTGTTGTTGTTGTTGTTGTTGTTGTTGTTGTTGTTGTTGTTGTTGTTGTTGTTGTTGTTGTTGTTGTTGTTGTTGTTGTTGTTGTTGTTGTTGTTGTTGTTGTTGTTGTTGTTGTTGTTGTTGTTGTTGTTGTTGTTGTTGTTGTTGTTGTTGTTGTTGTTGTTGTTGTTGTTGTTGTTGTTGTTGTTGTTGTTGTTGTTGTTGTTGTTGTTGTTGTTGTTGTTGTTGTTGTTGTTGTTGTTGTTGTTGTTGTTGTTGTTGTTGTTGTTGTTGTTGTTGTTGTTGTTGTTGTTGTTGTTGTTGTTGTTGTTGTTGTTGTTGTTGTTGTTGTTGTTGTTGTTGTTGTTGTTGTTGTTGTTGTTGTTGTTGTTGTTGTTGTTGTTGTTGTTGTTGTTGTTGTTGTTGTTGTTGTTGTTGTTGTTGTTGTTGTTGTTGTTGTTGTTGTTGTTGTTGTTGTTGTTGTTGTTGTTGTTGTTGTTGTTGTTGTTGTTGTTGTTGTTGTTGTTGTTGTTGTTGTTGTTGTTGTTGTTGTTGTTGTTGTTGTTGTTGTTGTTGTTGTTGTTGTTGTTGTTGTTGTTGTTGTTGTTGTTGTTGTTGTTGTTGTTGTTGTTGTTGTTGTTGTTGTTGTTGTTGTTGTTGTTGTTGTTGTTGTTGTTGTTGTTGTTGTTGTTGTTGTTGTTGTTGTTGTTGTTGTTGTTGTTGTTGTTGTTGTTGTTGTTGTTGTTGTTGTTGTTGTTGTTGTTGTTGTTGTTGTTGTTGTTGTTGTTGTTGTTGTTGTTGTTGTTGTTGTTGTTGTTGTTGTTGTTGTTGTTGTTGTTGTTGTTGTTGTTGTTGTTGTTGTTGTTGTTGTTGTTGTTGTTGTTGTTGTTGTTGTTGTTGTTGTTGTTGTTGTTGTTGTTGTTGTTGTTGTTGTTGTTGTTGTTGTTGTTGTTGTTGTTGTTGTTGTTGTTGTTGTTGTTGTTGTTGTTGTTGTTGTTGTTGTTGTTGTTGTTGTTGTTGTTGTTGTTGTTGTTGTTGTTGTTGTTGTTGTTGTTGTTGTTGTTGTTGTTGTTGTTGTTGTTGTTGTTGTTGTTGTTGTTGTTGTTGTTGTTGTTGTTGTTGTTGTTGTTGTTGTTGTTGTTGTTGTTGTTGTTGTTGTTGTTGTTGTTGTTGTTGTTGTTGTTGTTGTTGTTGTTGTTGTTGTTGTTGCTGCTGCATTCAGTATCATATACCATTATTTCAAAACTTTTTCTATAATCATTACTTTTCTTGCTACTCTTCCCATTTCAATTTGAGCAACTTCATTTACTGTAGCAATAGGCAAACCCAGAACTTCCTTACAAAGTATTTTATGCATTAAGTCCAGCCCCATAGTTCAGTCCCACATAACATTCTATCCTCAAATCTCTGCGTCATATAACCTTCCAAACCATTTCACCTCCATCTCTTAGCATTTTATTTAAACATCCTGTAATGGCTGTCATTGATACTTTTCCTTTTGCATATGTTGTGTTTTGTTGCTCTTATTTACCTCCTGCATTTATTTTAATTCCTAAGTAAGTGCAATCACACTGCTTTGTATTCATTGCTTACTTTCTTCAATTTCTCATGTTTACTTATTTTACCTCCTTTCTTAAACACTACAATTTGTTCTATTAGAAGTGTTTTTTCTTTGTTTAAATTCAACCCCCATTTGTACAGCAATTATCTATTTTTTGTAAAGACAAATTTAAACCATTTACAGTAGTAGATCCAACTGCTAAATCATCTGCAAAAAGTAAAACAGGAATTTGAATACAGTTTAATACTGACAGGAGATTATTACATTTGTTTATATTTTGTAGTATATCATCAATGAATAAATAAAAAAGGACTGAATGTAACTTGCATCCATGTCTTAGCCCTTTTCAGATACTTCTCTGGTTATCATCCCTTCCTCATATATTACACAAAAAGTATTGTATTCAAATAAACCTTTCAAAATGCTCACTATATGGTTACTTTCTTATTTCTGTAGTAATATGCCTTACAGTAACTTTAATTCTCTCCAAAGTCAAATGCTTTCTCTATGTCAACAAAAGCTATATGCAATTTTCCTCTTTTATCTTTTGGAATTTATTTACTAATGTTTTTAATGAATAATTCTTAACAGTTTGTCTTTCATTTTTGTATCTCATTTAAAATTCTGAAAGATTATTATATTCTTATACCTATTTGCTTAAGTACCTGTAAAATTTGTTCTCCTTTGGATAATAAGGGTATGCCTCTGCGATTGTTATGCTTATATCCTTTACCTTTATATATTTGAGTGTGTATGTTAGTTAAATGAATCCAAATGAATGGAACTTTGGATCTTCCAGAGTTTGCATTCAGAATGCTCTTCCACTACTAAAAATTCCCTTTCCTCATTTGTTAGGTAACAAAATTCAACAGCTAGTTATGAGAGAAAAATAAATTTATGAAAGACAATAAATATTCATAAAACCAAAACAAATGACCCTCTTAAATGGATATGAGATATACAAGGACAATCTATACAATATATGGATAAAATTGAAAAAAACTAAAATTAACCTCATGAACTGTTGATATATTGAAAAGAATATGCAAGTAGTAATAAAATACCCCGGAATTGGTGAAATACTAGAGAGTATATTGTTTGCTACCAAATAGTTGAGAACATCAATGTACCAATCCAAGGATACTTCTCAGGTTAGTTACTCAGATTTTTAAAAATTATAATGAAACTCCTCCCTGCCTTGCTCTTGCATACAAGGTCATAAGCAATTTAAAGTTTGCTTTAAACTAAGGAAAGGTGAATGGCAGAATATTTCTAAGAAATGGCCAGTTCTTTTTATATTAAATATCATAAGCATGCCTCTTGCAGTGATAAAAATTAATTATAAAACTTAAGTTTGTTTTGGAATTGCTCCAACTATCTACTATAAGTAAATGGTGGAACAGTTTCTCTCTTCAGCAAGGTAGAGTCAGCAGCTTTTTTGGTGTCTGTGCCATTTATGTCTGTTTTGCTAATATCAGAAAAAAATGGAAGACATTTTTGTTCTCTTACGTATTTGTTTTTTACAATATTAACATATTTTTATCTTGCCTTTTTGCTAGTATCACTAAGCAGCAAGCAATATTCTCTGAGAAAGTTGGCAATAAAGGGGAGGGGAAATGCATTTATTACTCTTTTAACAGAAAATTCTTTTCTGCAAATATAAAACTAATAAACGCTACAAGAGAAACAGTGAATTTGAAGATGCTTGGCATTCTTATGTTTAATTAAATATTGATTGTGTGAGCCTTTTAGGAGAAACTTTTGAAAGGTGAAAAGCTACAGCCCTAAATTAAAACTGGAATCATAAGTGCTATGAAAATTCACACCTGTTGCTGAACTTTGGTGACAAATTTTCTGAATATATTATAAGTAATGCAAAATCAACTGGGTTCAAGTTCATTACATCCCTTAAAAATGGTTTCTTAGTTCTTTATGCAGTATATACAACACTAGTTGTTTAATACTCCTATCTCAAAATAGTATTTCTAACCTATTTACTTACTTTCATTATTTGTATACATAAAAGGTGGGATAAAATTGGAAAATGAATTGTAAGCATGTTTGTTTCTATGTTTTGTTTGGAAACATAGCAAAAAGATGTATATAAATACATTTCTTTCTCTCATGCTGATTTGGTATGTAAAAACAAGTGAAAGAATATGTTATAGCAATTGTGAAAAATTAACTATAAAAGTTTTTCTAGTATTTGCATGCTGTAAAAGAGTTGCACTTTCTATATTATCAATATTTTAAAAATGTGTTTTATGCTAGAAATAGCTGTAATATTAAATTAATTACCAAAAGATGTGTCTTATTTTTTTTTAAATATATTTTGGTCATTTAAAATAAAACTATCCTTCTTTTGTTCAAATATGACATATCACAAAAACATAAAGTTGCTGTATGGCACGTGATTACTGTAATTCTTCTGAAAGACAGACTTGAGTTAATTATCCATATATAATTCTGAGTAAGTGGAGTTAATAAGTTGCATTTATCATTCCTAAAACACAGAAGCAAATAAAGCAATAAATATTTTTGGTTTAGAGCCTTTTTCTTAGACTTATTGATCATTTCTATTACATTTGAAAATAAGTAAAACTGCAAATAGTCATAAAAATACTATTTTGGGATAGGAATACTAAAAAGTAATTGTAGAGGTGTGAAAGAAAGAGAAATGAGAGAAACTTGAATTCACTATTCAATGATTTAGTATATTACATAGATATCCGTATAGGCATGCACAAAAATATAGAAACTGAAAGTCCAAATCTTTAGAGTTAAGCACATTACTTAAGCATACATTTGTTTAATTTCTATGTTATCTCATCCTGCGAATACTGCAGAAAATTCGTAACATGCGTACTATATCTTCAATTAAATGATTCACTATTTATTGGCATGATCAGTGTTCTTAAATCAGTTTCTCTAGTTGGGTAATGAGGAAACAAGTGAATCCTTGATAGTGTATCAGTAAATTAATTGTGTAGCATCAAAATAAAACATAATGCTGTCAGATGTTTCCATCCATTTGAGAAGCCTGTAGCATATACTTTTCAAGTTATATTTCATATTTTCATAATTTTTTTAATAGTGCTTAATGCCTGTTTTTACTACTGAGGTGTGGATGATAATTGGGAAAGTAGTTTTTTTAAATATATACACTGAGGGTGCCAAAACTGTATACACACTTTCACAGTAGATATCTATTTAATATATTTCAAAGTTGGACCAAAAAACAACAGTAATCTGTAGTATGATGTTCTGTAAATAGAATTTTGATAGCATTGCATCATAACAGGTAAATCAACAATGAACAAATGAAGCCAACATTATCGTATGATGTTCTGTAAACAGTTATGAATCACAATATGTTATGCTAGCGTTTCTACAACAAAATGGAGCCAAGATTATGGTTTGAACAGAGGAAAGCAATTTTGAAGTGCTATCGGAAAACCGAGAATGTTGAAGTACAAAGGCAATGGAGATGTGTGCACAGAACAGAACCGCCAACACGAGTAACAATTGCACGCATTCCAGACAAATTTGAGAATTTCGTGCCTTATGCGATGTTCACAAGGGCAAATCTGGCAGACCTCACACAGCAGCAAGCCCGGTGCACTGGATCCAAGGCACTGAATTGGATGAAGAGGTCCGATTAAGTTTCCACCGCCTTCTCCGGATCTAACTCCGTTGGACTTCTACCTATGAGGAACTCAAGAATGTTGTATACCGTAGAAAACCAGCTACATTGGCAGCACTTTGGGAAGAAATTGAAACAGCATGTGCTGCAATCGCAAAGAACACTTTCGCAAACGTTACTCAGTCAGTAGTTCAACGTACTCAGAAGTGTATCGACGCGGATGGTGTTCATTTTTGGGCAACTGTTTTTACTGTAAAAGTCTAAGATGATTAGTGCTCATCATTTTCTGTTTGTGCGAATTCAGTTTTCTTATGTTAACACAGTTTTTACTTTGCTTGAAGTGTGAATACATTTTTGGCACCCTATATATTAGAAGGAAGCATTCCAGGCCTAAGTTTAGGGTACCTCCCCAGCATTTGCCAGAGGACTTGGAAAAAACTAGGGGAAAAAAAACAACCTCAGTTGGGTAGGACGATTCTGATGGGAATCAAACCCCAGACCTGCTCACAAGTCTGTGCTTTAACAACCTCGGCCATCTATGGGGGTATTCCTCATAGTGCTGTAAAGCACTTGCTACTGATAATTTTTTTTTTTTGGCCTTGAACATCAGCAGATAAAAAATATATGGTTTGGATGGTGTTTTAGATTACAGTGTAATGTGAAAGCCATCTGTATAATCTTTATCCTGTTGCAGGGCTTATTGATGTTACCATTGCTCTAATTTCTCTCATTTTCTGAAGACAATCCTGTGCTTGATTGATCTTCTCTAATGCCTTTACACAGGATGCTTTGCAGTTTGTGCTGTTGTGTGCACACAAGGTTTCATTTTTGCAGAAGTAATCTGTATTTACTTCATGAAAACCCGACATATACAGGGAACATTTTGTACTAATCATGCCTTCTATTTGTTTATCCCTGATATGGCTGCAGACAACATAATCAAAGTAATTTATTGTACAAACCTTCATTAATTATTAGGTTTTTAACCATTGCATTTTATGCTAATTGGTCTGACTGAACCAGTTTTTGACATATTTATTTCAAAGCCCATCATCCATCATTGGATCAACTAGATGAAAGTCATATCAGCGCTATAGAGGGAATTAAGTCAAATCAGCTAATAACATTTTGTTGTGCATTTTTGTCATGATTGTTATGTGGTGCCTTGTACTACTCCCCAGTAGTAAGAAAACTCATGTCTTTCTTGTAGAACCTAGGCTGACATTTATATCCTTTCACTTATTTCAATAGAAGTATTCACTCTCTCTTGTTATAAATATGTGACTGCAGATCATGTTTTGTCTTTCTGGCTGGACTCATTAATCACATACTACATCCAGCCATACAGTGTTGATGTGGATAGTGCTATAGATAATACTTTTCCAGACTTCAGTGAATGTCAACTCAGGTTCAAGAACTGAATTACATTATCACTATTTCATGTGCTATTAGTATTATGTATCAATTTGATAAACTGTTAAGATTATGCCATCTGCCATTAAGAAGTGAAGAAGTTGCAGGAAGTGACCCTAAAATTTAAACTTTCCATGGCTTATCATTCTTGTTAAAATATGAGTTTTTATTTTTAAGATACATTTTTGAAGGCATTACTTAATGAAGTTATGTGAATAAAAAACAACAAAAAGCCCTTCACATTTAAATTTACTTTTGCAACAACTATCAGAAATGTTCACTTTAGCAGTAAATGTGTAATGTTCCACTTAAAATGATCAGATTATGTAACTATATTTTCAATGTCTTTAAAATATATAGTAATAACTTGCGTTAATCTACGATTTTCAGTAATAATATTAAAAGTGGGGCAAGTATAATTATCTATAGTGTGATGTCACTTTAAGTCTTGTTATATTATTCTCTTTTAATTGTTCTACTTGGATGTAACAAATGGACCAATGGGGGGGGGGGGGTGTTGGAAGGAGAAAGCCAAAGGAAAGGGGTTTGTTAGCATTTACCAAAGACACATGAAAAAAATAGACAAAAATATGTGCCAGGTTCAAAATAATACAATCAAAATGAGAAACATTTGTCTGCACACTTAATAGTAATTCATAGTTTATATTTTTAATTAGTAACTTACTTTATAAAACTAATACAGTTAGTTGAACCACTTCCTTTACACTTTCAAAGGGATGACAGAAAAACTGTGTAAATTAGCAGAATTGGGTTTCATTTGCCAGTTTCATAGCCAGAATTTTACCAGAATGTATACCTTGTCCATCAATACTCAAAGCAAACCGACTACGAATATTTCATTCATGAAGTGAATGAAGAATACCGCTTCTCCAACAGGTATCGTAGATTTTTACAATGTCAGAAAAGACTGCAACAATTTCCCACTTTCAAGATATCCATCCATAATGTGGGTCGAAAGAGATACAAAAGATTAATGGAACAGCAACGCGGGTGGCATCAACATTGGACGTTGGTAAGAAAGTGCTGCGATTCGAGTCACCACTAAGCCACCTATTAACCAGAGATTCCATTACCTTTCTAACACAACTGATGAGGGAAATGAGGTGGTAGCTGCAAGGAAGATGGCAGTCCTTTCCTGTATGACGGTGGCCACAAGCCAAGTGCACGGAAACGTGCCTTCTTCCAAATGAGATTGAAAAGCTGGAGCTGAAAGCTTCTGCAACATAGCAACGCGTACACCATCCGATCCGGGAGCGCAGTGTATGAATGAAAGAATAGTGTTTAACGCCCGTTTTTGCTACAGAGGCACCACAGGCGAGGGAGCGCAGTGTGAAGATGAAAAGAGGAAATGCTTCAGTTCGCGGCCTGTAAATGCGGCATTAGAGCACTCCCGATTGTCGGAGCCAGATGAAAAGTCGTTAGATTCCATTAAGGGTAATTAGCGGAGCTTGATAACTGCAAAAGTGCTCCCTAGGGTGTTGACAATGTCAATAGGCGAATGGCCAGGCTTACCGGCCACGTGAGAACCTTATCCCATACAGGTGCCGAATGGTTTAAGGTTGAAACGAGAGCAGTCCAAGACGCCTTTATGCTCCCCCGCAGACTCGACAGGATTTGGCGCGGAGCTGTTTGTAACGAATAGTTCTCCACAGTGGGATAGCAACGAAATACCCGAAGAAAACCTCGGCGTGCACACACTGCATTTCGGCATTCATCGAACTGCAAAGGAATCTGGAGATGTTTGGGAAATAGCTTGTTTTGCAACGGGTGTGCTCCCGGAAGCTTCGTGGGAGTTTGATCTCCGAGAAGGACACTTGAGACTTTATTGTTATTACTTTTAGTGGACATTTTGATGTAGGCCGTCTTGAAATTAATCGGCTCTTTGTTATAACTCTTCTTGGAAGTTGTCAGGCTGAGGAGGCAGTGAATAACAAGTCGCGTGTTTGCTCACTACAATCACTTTTCGGTACAGCTGCGGTTTGCCTTCAGCAGTAACGGCTGAGTGCTTGAAAACAATCCCGGAACTCAGAGATGGAAAGTTTTTCCTTAATCCGGAGCTTTTGAATAGAGCGTTCTTCGGATAGCGGAACTGTATGCAGACGGAGGTTGATGGTTATGCTTCTTCGTGAGTCTCCTGCCCTCAGGTGGCGCTTTAAGCAAGTTGTGTCATCATCTTATCAACTTAATTTTAGTGTACGAGGTAGTTTGATTGTGGAATTTTGTGTCGTGATGTAACAGGTGCCTCAACGCCCTGTTCTGAATGTCATTATGATTTTTTTTTCAAAAACTTTAGGGAGACAAACTGTTTTATCTCACTCAGCATAAACTTATTTATTTATGGTTCCTCTAGACTTACAGTTACTGCGTGACTAGTTTTTCAGAAGAACGTGTAAATCATTTTCTTAAAAACGTTTGAAATCCAGATTGTATAGTGGGGGGTGGAAATTGGGCTTATGGGTGCTGCGGTAAATAATTTATGCCCGCTGATCGCAGGTTTTGCCAGGCACCTCCTTCCCTTCGATGAGACTCTCTCGAGGGCGTTTCGCTGGATTTTGGCGGCTGTGAGCTAGCCACCGGGCCTGAGTGGAAAGGGACTACAAAGGTGACGTTAAAAACGCTTCGTTATTTACTTGTTCATATAATTTATTCTCCTAACATGCGTATTCGGGAAAATATCTTGGCAAACGCGTACGTTTATTGCGCTGACCAAAAGGTGCCGAGTGCAAAAAAAAAAATTTTTTATTTAACTGAATTCTTAATGCAGCTCAATGTTATATCGGCAGCTAACTTGCTGACTGACGCTCAAGCTTCGTCCTTGGAACTGGTATTCGGTACTTGACCTTAATTACCCTATTCCTCATTTTCTAAGATATTTACATCGCCTTACAATAATATTTACATTTATTGATTTATTTGTTGTATCTACTCGTTCTTTTAACACAATTATTGACTTACTTCTTTTGATTACTTTATTTTAACACATTGACATCATATCCTTCATTTTCTTTGATTATTTTACCATAATCGCAGATTATTAACTGATTCTTTCATTTTTACAATAATAATAATATACCCATATAATTATTTCATTCCTTCTCCCTAATACATTATTTATTTTATTCACTGCCATAGTGGCATCTATATCTAAAACAAATTCAGTTTTCTTTTTTTAACATCATCATCATTACATTAATCTAACGGCTTTATTTATGCCATTCAGCTATCCCCCTATTATAGAAACACCTCATATTATATGTTACTTCTTCCTAACAACAGTATAAACACAATAATTAGAGTTCTTATGTTTTCTCTTTCTCAATTCCTTCTCGCAGCCGCATTGGTTTCTATATCTAACTCTTCGTCAACAACATCTAACATTTTAATATGAAGCCTATGCACGATTTACCTATTGCACTATTACAGAAACATTTACCTCACATTTATTCTTCCTCAACAACATTACCAATTTAATTTCTTTTGTTAGCTTCGCTTTACGCACTCATTATCACCTTATTTATCTGCTTTGTCAAATTCATCGTCATTCTATAATATTACATATATTTTATTGCTACAAAGACATTTAACTGATTTATTTTTCCTTTAACAAAACTGTCAATTTAACTCTTTCACTACTTTACTTTAATAAACTTATTATTAGCTACTTTACCTGCTTCGTTGAATTCATTTCTATTCTATAATATTCCCTTTACTTCATTTAATTTCCCATTTATTTTTCTTTAACACTACCATTTAACTGATTCATTACTTTATTGTAACAACCATTACAATGAAATTATACTTTCATCATTTCACTGATCACTATTTTATGATTTTTATTAACATTTCTCTTTTTACTTAACTCCTTGTTGTGTAACATATATGTATCATATGACTTTAAATAACATTGATTTTTAACTGTATTACTTGTTATGGCAGGAATTTATATCCTGCAGTCTGCTTTTAAATTCATATTTTTGATCAAAATACATTTTATAGGATATTTAGCAACCTTATATTTTATAATGACTTTAACTATATTACTTGTCAATCAGATATCATATAGCATTTAACGAGATTCATTTTTGAGCCTGTTTTTAACTTTATCTTTTCTCAACATATACTTTATAGGAAATTTAATAACATTACATTTCATAAATGCGTCTAATTATATATCTGGGTGCATATTCCATCATACCTTATAGAGCATTATACAGCTGATTTTAGCAATATTAGTAGTAAATATGATATCTTGGGTCATTTAATAAAGTTACGGTGCAGGGTAATTATCGACGGATTCATTATTTCTTTTGTCTACATAATTCGTCATTTTCCTTTATTATTATTATTATTATTATTATTATTATTATTATTATTATTATGTATATCTTATCTTTTTTCTAGATTTTAATTCATCATTTCCTCCTTACTTTCACAATATTATCATTAATAAATTCTTTCTGCTTTTAATATTCGATTTTCTCATTTTACAGTTATTTCCCTGCCACATTCCTTCCTTAACGTCACCAAGGTGTCTTATTTCTACTATATATGCTTTCATTTTATATGAATTTCCTTTAACGTAATTATAGTTGCTTAATTATTCCCTGGCTCTTTCAATCCACCACTATTCATTTTCCCATCTGATCCCCTATGTAATGTTACTAGTATGTCTTATTCCTGCTACTTATACATACATTTTATGTCCAATTTTATTTGACCTATTGCATTTTTCATTTATTTATTGACTCTTTTAATTCATAGTAATTTGTTTTCCTATCTGATTCGGTAAAGTTATTAATGTAACTTATTCCTACCACTTATATTTTCATTTTCTGTTGACTTTTCTTCGACCTAATCACAATTATTTAATTTCTTTCCTTACACTTTTCACCTGCATTTACCTCTTGTCCTATCTGATATTTTCTATAATTAATATTTCTTAATACTATGACTGCTTTACATCGAATTTCCTTAATTTATTACTTCTTATTAACACTTTATAAGTTTAACCTAATTCCCTCTGCTTTAACTACCTAATTCATTTCTATCTTTAATTAATATTTACGTTATTTACTCGATTTACACGTATATTACTTTTACACGTGGGCTCAGTCAACTCCTTTTTCATGTGTGCTGTGGAGATCGTGCTAATGGTTGGGGTCGATAGCTAAATTGCCAGAGTCGCAGTTCGGTTCCTGGTATCTCCTGTCGGTGCACATCTTAACTTCATTTCTAATTTGGGCCCAGCGAAGGGTGTCTCAAAGCTGCTATTATGTGTTCGTTGGTCGGGAAAGATTTCTGCCTCGACCCCAAAAGAACCTTGGTTCTGATAGGCATCTGCAACCATATTTTTTCTTCCGATCAACAAACTCGGAGTCGTCTCCCAAAGTTTCTAAATCCTGCTTGCTGTTCCTACATTCCCCAAGCTTTTTGACTAACAGGACATCTGGTTCTTCCTGATCATCATTTAATTCATTCGCTAATCTATTTTGACTATCGCTATTCTCACCTGTTATTTCATTCCGACTATTTTCTATGCTTTCCCCTAATAATTTCTGGCTACCTGCAAATTCGTTCTTTAGTTCGCCCTGGTCGCTAATGGCTTCACCTTCTAACTCTTTCTGACAGACAGCTGATCCATTGTCTGGTGTACGACCCTGTCTACAGAAGCTAATTTGCCCTTCCTGTTCGTCTTGAATAACCCTCTCCTCTAAATTATCACAAATATTGCTAATGACCTCTATTTTCTGACTATTTATTCTGCATTCCTCAGGTTTTTCTATCTCGCATCCCTTCTAAACCTTTTTGATCATTAACTATTTTGTTTCCTAACTCTTTGTAATATTTGATGGATTCTCCTGCGTCATTAATTAATTTATCAAATTTTCTACTCATCCCCGTAATTCTATCTAATTTCCTATTCATTTCCCGAAACTGTTGTTCCAATTTTCCATTCATTTTCTGCATTTCATCCATCAGTCGATTCATCATTACTATATCGCCAAGGGTGGCGGAGGTCGTTAAAGGCGCGGACTTGTGAGCGGGAGGTCTGGGGTTCGAATCCCGTCAGGACCGTCCTCCCTGACTGAGGTTTTTTACAGGTTTTCCTCAGTCCTCATAAATGGCAAATGCCAGGGGAGGTACCCTAAACTTAGGCCTGGAACGCTTCCTTACTTAAAAATCCTTTCCAATTTATCATTTCATCTCGTGCATCACCAGTGTACACCGCCTGTGGTGCTCAGTAGTAAAAACGGGTGTTAAACATCATTAAAAGTAATCATTACTACTATTTTAGCTTCCCTTATGCTACCCTGATTGTCTCCCGCAGGCTGTTTCGGGATTTGTGCTCCATTTCCGTCTCTTTCTCCCACCATGCATTCCCTCTCCTTACTATCAGTCATTTGAAATACCTTTCCGTTTCTTAATAACATTAATAAATTTCCAACTCCTACTCACACAATACGAAATTCTGGTACTATTCAGTTACACCTGTGAATTTGCTGTACATTCTTTGACAAAATCTAAGCTACTTAGCTCCTCAGCGGGTATCACATTGCATATTTACATTACACTCTTCCTTCGTTCTACTTTTGGTGGCTCGTCCCTGACATTTTCACAGTGACCATCTACCAAAACACGTATAAATCTACTTAAAATTATCACGATACAAAATACAGTTTCCCTGTATACAATAAAAAATGTTTTTCTCTACCTTTTGTCATCTTGAAAATTTGTTGCTCGGGCGATGTTTCTTCCTTCAGCGGCGTTGCTCCTGTTCAGCTCCGGTCACTGGTCTGCTAGGTTCAGGTTCAGAACTCAGCAGCGTAGTAGCGTGATGGAGTTGATGCATAGCATCACAGTGAACTTCCTTTGGCTCGACTTTTCATCTCCAATGGCGTCGTATGGCGTCAGACATCTCCCGTGAATCAGCAGCGTCGAAGCCCCAGCGTTGGTTGCGCCAGTTTGAAACCCAGGTTGTATGGTGGGGGTGGGAATTGGGCTGTATGGGTGCTGCGGTAAATAATTTATGCCCGCTGATCGCAGGCTTCGCTAGGGCTGCTGCACACTTCCCCACTATTCTTCGATGAGACTCTCTCTCTCTCTCTCTCTGGAGCATTTCTCTGGATTTTGGCGGTTGTGAGCTAGCCACCCGGCCTGAGTGGAAAGGGACTACAAAGGTGACGTCAAATAACGCTTCGTTAGTTACTTGTTGGTACCATTTATTCTCCTAACATGTATATTCGGACAAACTCACATCTCACTTCGAACCACGGTCAAGGTAATCTTCCCAAACGCGTACGTTTAGTGCGCTGACCAAAACTTGCCTAGTGCAAAGAAATTGTTAATTTAACTGAATTCTTAATGCAGCTCAATGTTATATGGGCAGCTAACTTGCTGACTGACGCTCAAACTTCGTCGCCGGAACTGGTACTTTGTACTTAGGCCGCTCTTCCGCTGGTCTCCGAGCGACGTATCTGGGCCCGGAAAAGTCTGAGACAAAATCTATCCCTTTTATACACAATACAAAATGGCGCTATCCATGAGCAACAGCGCGAAATACTCCCGCCAATTTTGTGTTAACGCATCTCATAGGTGAGTGCATACCTCGCTGAATTTCATTTCTATTCGCTGGAAAATTTTGGCCAAGCCAAGTGCTTCGCTATTCGTCAGTAAGATGAATTTAAACACATTTAATGTGTTATTGTCAACGACGTTTTGCTGGGACACGTGCAACTTTGCCACTAAACAGGTCGGCTTCTGCCCTGAGACACTGGCGTTTTCAACCCTAGCCGCATACCAGAAGGGATTACCTTGCATTGTTTGCCTTTTGCCAAATCTTTGTGCGTTCAAAGAAAGACGAGAGTTTTCCCTTACCTTGTTACATTTTTACACGTTATTTCTTAAATATTACAAAAATGACACATTATGAAGGCAATTAAACACTATACAATATTAATTCTACATATGCGAGTTATGTCATTAAAGTTCCTCCGCTGAAAGAAAATGCACAACATACTTGCACATAATTACTGAGTTGCTGATTCTAAAATTACAAATATTAATTATTTCAATTACGCTGTAATTGACGGGGAGCCAAGGGCATCTTCACGCTTTACAATTGCTTGACGTTGGCTGGAGGGAAGAGAACTGTCTCGTTTCCAGATGAATGTGATATATTTTTATTATAAAGTTAACTCTTGTGCATTTACATTTCTATTGGGTTGTGAGCAGCGACAGACGTCAGTATACTACTGCTGCCAAATATACATTGCACGGTTTAGGAAGAGTAATAATTAGTTTTAACACGCATACTTGCTTGGCTGAACAGACACAACAGAGAGAGAGAGAGAGAGAGAGAGAGAGAGGTGGGGGTTTAATAAAAATATCGTAATGAACATATTTAAAATCCACGTTAAAAAGGTATTGCTTCATGTTATTTCTATAACAATTGATATGAATCTTGATAAAGCATATATATATATATATATATATATAAAATTAGAAGAGAAACAAAAACTATAGCTGCATAAACTTAAGGTAAACAAAAAATAAATTCTCCTGGTTTTCATGAAAGCAAACCCGTCAATGACCCTTTAAATGTCGTCTGGAATCTATAGCATGAAGTCTGTCTCTACAGAAAGCATTATGTTTCAGAATTACCGTTTGATTCAAATTATTGTTTTTAAGCTCTTTACATTCAATTAACACAAAACGAAGTAAAGCAACTTCATGAATTCACACGGAACTTCGCTAGCCTGCCATTAAGCAACGGTTAACGAAACGATTTATTATCGCTAATGGAGAGTGCCTACATGAAAAAAATAATTACTTCAAATGTAATATTGTTTGATATTGGAATAACTGCAGGTTTTCCCATGTTTAATAGATATGACTGTTGTCATTAATGCATTGTTTCGTCGTAATTATTTAATAGCATTTTAAAATATTCTATTTAACTTTGAAACGCAGCAGCGCTCACACTATGTATGAAATTCAAAGCAAATTTCCTGGGAACACACATAACGAGAAGTGACGTTTCAGATGGTAAATGCACAGCGCGCAATGGCTCTTGTTGTCAAGAGACTCCTCTTACCGCTTCCTCTCACCTCTCACGGTCAAATACCCCACAAGCTTACTGGAACATTCAAGTTCCTTATAGATTTTGAATGGTGTTTAACGTCCACTTTTACTACTGAGGCACCACAGGCAGTGAACTTGATGATACATGAGATAAAATGATATATTGGGAAAGAATATATATATATATATATTATGAGAACTGAGGAAAACCTGGGGAAAAAAAAAATATCAATCAGAGAGAACGGTTCTGGTGGAATCCGAAACTCAGACCTCCCGCTCACGAGTCCGCGCCTTATCGACTTCGGCCACCTAGTCGAACAACAGACAACCGCACATAAAGACATTAGACGCAAGATAGGAGTCCCACACAAACTTTTTTACGCATAAAGCTAACCAAGCAATGGTTATAGAAATGTTTTCAGTGTAGCGCAAACCAGCTACCTTCTAGAGGAGCCGCTTCTGGTTGGGAGATACCCATCACGACGAAATGTTAGGGCACAAAGTTGAAATACTGGTGAACCAATCTGCAGAGCTGCTTCAGTGCCTATGCATAAAATTGTTCGCATTCAATTCATCCTTTTTAAATTCACTGAATCACTGGAAAATGTTGCATGTGATGAAGATTTACGGAAGTGTGCTGCAATGTAACCTGAGTCTCATTTGGACTTTTAAAACCATAGAGCATAGCAAAAAATAAATAAATTTCTCTTGCTCCCCATTGTGCTCAATGATTACATTTGCAACGGGATGTTTGTACTCACAATGCTAGACAGACAAAAGATAAGGTTACCCTTGTTACACGCCGTTTCACTTTTCGCAGGGACTGGTTATTTCCTCATCAAACGCTTCAGTATACAAATACTACATTTATTACAGCTTTAAGATTTAGATTTTTATTTATTGATTCGCTTGTGTTATCATGCTAAGAAAAATACCGTGCACAATAAATATTTCGTTTGGAGAGAAGACTCTTCCGGTCGAAAATCTAGATTATAATAGATTGTTTATTTAATATTATTAGTAATAATAAGATCTGCAGGGCTTCTCTTCTTAGGGGAGGGGTTGAAGATGAATAATCCTAAAGACACTTGTGAAGTTATAATAGCAAGTGTAATGAATGCATGCTTACCCTGGGCTCTCCCTAATTCCTGTAGGTTAGTTTGCTAAATTATGCTGACTAGATTTTTCTTTAATTTTATCATTGCAAGTGAAAACATTAATTACATTTATTAGTGTACTTCTCCCCGTTAGAACAACACATGAAAATATTCTGCTAGCAGCGTCGTTTACATTCTGTTTTGTTGTGGTTATGTTTGTTATGAAAGGAAACACCTCTTTCCACCTAACGCTAAATAACTTAGTGTCGTTTTGATATACTTTGAACACGAGTCAGCGATGGATCCCGGCAGCATAAACCGGGTACACAACTTAACTAGCTGAATGTATATAACAGAGAGCGAAAGAGAAGACCTTCATAAACACGAGGATGTTTGAGAAAGTAAAGGCACTTTCACTGCATTACATAAGGTGAACACTCCAGGCATATCAACCTCCCGCCAAGAGAAGATACATGCTTTGAGAATGTTCTGACATTTGACAACAGATGGTATGTCCCGCTGAGTGCAGGGATAGTTGAAACAAAATGGCAGCGCCTTTAGCTGTGTGTACTGCAGAAGAGCAAGGAACAGTTATAAGAAGTTTATGGTCAAAGGGTGTAAAACTTCGAGAAATCAATATAAGAATTTTGGAAAGATATATAGTTATATTAGCGAGAGACGAGTGTACAAGTGGATAGATTCGTATAAAGGGGATTAAACATTCTGGTCGTCCCAGCACGGCCGTCACTGATGAGCATGTGGGACGCCACGATTCGAGATAATTGGTGAATTTGTTTAGAAGTATTAGCCAGGGAGTTTGGTATCAGTATCTAATCCGCTCATACAATTATTACGGAAGTTCTCAAATACCGCAAATAGCGGGTGCCTAGGATGCTCATTTATGAACATATGATGACACATGTATGCACTTCCACATCGAGATTTCAGCTCTTACACAGTCTCCCATATATCCTTGAATTTGCTCCTTCGTATTACCATGTGCGTGGACCCCTGAAGGACGCTTTGAGGGGACGACGGTTTTCGAAGTGATGGCGAGGCGGTGCACTTTT